>CM069457.1:43118724-43183828 GCA_035610835.1 Ophiura sarsii | reverse complement strand
TGTCAATGTTAACAACTTTCCCAAATATTGACACATAAGTGTTATTTACCATAATATTGCCCATATCGCAAACTTTCAAAATTTACTATAATTTTGCTCTGGTTCAGTGGCGTAACTAGACTTTTTTTCATTTGGGGGGGGGGGGGGGCAAGAAGGGTATGCCTTAAATAATCACTCAACCGTCGTACCTGCTGCAAGCCTGCAAGCTGACGTTCAGATCGTGTAGTATTAAAAATACACATGCTTTTGAGGTATTTGGTCGATATCTATTGTATTGTAACAAAAATAAATACCTGTATTTATATAGTTACGCACGACCACTCTGGGGACAAGATTCGCGTAGTTTAAAACCGTGTTTTGTTAAACACAACGGGCCGTATTCTCGTACTAAACACGGTTTTAGCTTAAAACCGTGTTTAACTAAACGCGTGTCTAACTTAAACGTAAGTTTAACTTTTAAACAACGTGTTTAACAAAACACGATTTTAAACTTTGCAAATCTCGTTCCCAGAGTGGTCCTGCGTTGATTGTATACAGATATTTAATTCATTGTGGCCCTAATGGAGTACAATAAATATCGACCGAATGCCTTAAATACACGGTACTTTTAAAGACTACGCGATCCGCACGTCAGCTTGCACCGGGCACGGATGAGTGATCATTCAAGGCATACAGTTAGTGCGCGAGTTTAGTTAAACACGCATTAAACTACCCCGTACCCATGTTTAAAGTTAGACACATTTCGACGAGTTAGACGCGTGTTTAAGTAAAACAAATGTACGAGAATTGCGTTTAGTTAAACGCTGTGTCTAAAGTCAAAGTTAGACGCGTGTTTAGCTTAAAATCGTGTTTAACGACGTACGAGAATATGGCCCAACATGTTTAAAAGATAAACTAGTGTTTAAGTTAGACACACGTTTAACTTTAGTTAGACATGGTTTTAAGCTAAACCGTGTTTAGTACGATAATACGGGCCCCATGTGTCTAAATGTTACTATTTCTTGCTTGAAAAGAATAAGTAAGCTTAAATAAATATTTTTAGACTATTATCACACTAGAAACAGCCCTCAAATTAAGAAATGGAAAGGGCAATGCAATTTCAGGCAATTTGAAAGGGGCACCAAGGCAATTATGTACTTTTCAATGGAGTAAAAACAGCCAGAAGTTGAGGGCATCGAGGCAACTAGGTGGGGCACCGACGGCAATTGCCTTCGGTGCCTTCGGTTAATTTGAGGGCTGACTAGAAACATTAGTTAAATTGACTTAAGGCCTATACACATTTTGTCTCAACATAAACCATTTATTTTTCAGCCAAGAAAAAAGAAAAGAAAAAAAAAGAAGATTAATTTTCGTTATGTATAGGGATCCAATTCAGTTGGTTCAAACTACCTAAGTTGCTCAAACATTATATTCCTATAGTATAACACGCCGTATTGAGTGTCACTCGCTATATTGCCACTGTGTTGTCGATCCAGAGCGTAAATTGCGCTCCATCTTGCATCGTATTTTTAAAGATTTTATCGCAAAAAGGTATTTATCTCATGATTTATAGCTATAGAAGAGCTCAACTTTACAGGCACATTTTTGGTGTTTTTTTATAAGGGGGGGGGGGGGGGGGGGGGGGGGCGTTATTTATTTAAGGGTTATTTCCACCAGTAGGAGATATTTATAAGAGGGGGACGTCTATTACAAAATATTTATGGATAAGGTAATTCTGTGCCAAATCACACCCAAAAAAATGGAAATTTAAACCTACACCCTTCAAATTTGCTCGTATTTGGAATATGTGACCGCTTTTGGTCCAAAAAGGTGAAATTCCAAGTTCACGCTATGGCACCCCTCCCCCCCCCCCCCCCCACCCTTTCGGCAATTTCAAAATCAGCTTGACTGCCAATTCTTTTGCCAACAACCATAAATAAGTAACCATTGGGTCAAATTTAATTGCATTTATAAGCAATAGACGATAGACCATTTCAAATCCGAAAATATTCAAATCTGCCATTTTTTTTTAATGTAGGACCAGTGTCCAAATTAAGGGAAAAACCTGGTTGTCCAGCGAACAACCAAGCAGGAAGGTCTGGTTGTCCGCCACAACTTTTGGTTGTCCGCATTTTATGTGTTTATTTGGTTATTTGACTTAAGGTTGTTCCTATGGCTAATTTTTTATTTGATATTTTAATAGAGCTTGCTGAGCTCCACAATAATCTGAAATTTGAGATTGATCGGAGATGAAGCAAAATTGAATTGAAGTCATTTTGAATTCTTTTGTTTTGTTTTCGGCCAACAGAGGGCAGTCTATTTTCTTTTGTTTATATTGTTTTTTGACTCCCTAGGTAAAATTTCTATAAAAATTTAGTTTTATGTTTTTGCTCTAATATTTTTATTGAAAACTCCATTAGATTCCCGCAGCACAGGAATTAAGGAGAGGTGTATTATAGCCAACATACATGTATACACCAAGTGGCATTACATTTAGTTAAGTGCATGAACTTGAAAAAATTAATTAAGTACATTAATTAGCCTATTTTTTATGCCTAAAGCTTCCTTAGATAATTAAGTCTAATTAATTATGCAGATGTCTTACAGCCTCCCGCAGCACAGAAAACTTTCTAAAATTTATAATTAACAAGCTCCCAAAATTTCAGCTTTGTAGCATTTATACTTTTCTTGTAAAAGTTAATTAAACATTTTTGCATAGATTAATTATTTTGCTAGGTAGAGATGAAAAACGGAGAAATCACAATAAGTGTAGAAGAATTGTGTGCAAAAGTCATGTTATCTTGCTTTTTTGGACACACACACACAAGTGAAATTTTGGAAAGCAACATCATCCCCGTCAGACACTTTTGCCCAAGGGGGGCGTTTTCACCTAAAATTTTCGTAAAAGGTTACCCAAAAAAAATTCCAAGTCAGTCACCTCGTGAATTTCACGTAAGTGGGGGGGGGGGGGGGGGGCGGGGTGGGGGGGTGGGGGGTGAAGTCAAAAAATGTTTTATGAGTAGTTTTACTATCATTGATATTTGAAACTAAGAAAAACGCAATTTTTACCTTTAAAAAAAAAAAAAAAATATCAAAGGGGGGGGGGGGGGGGGGGGCGATCGCCACCATCGCCCCCTCCCATCTGCCGGGCCTGAACATAATCTGTCAGTACTTACTTAGATTTCAAAGCACAGCCACGACATTCGACATTCTACGAGATGACAAACACTAGAGACCGCAATGTGGTTTGATCATTGAAGTAAACAATCTGCTTGGCAAAACCCAATTATAGGCCTACTCACATATTAATATTTCATCCTCATACATCGGAGGATTTCATGAGAATGGCAATGATCCACATATGCTGGTTCCCTGCACCCTGGATCCCCGGCCCAACTTATCCATAGGTGCAGGTACAGGCAACTCAATTTGCCGACCGTAACTGGAAGTTCAACACATTGCATTGTCGCTCTGTTATGGCATAAGGTAAATAACGATCAATGCACTGTAGCTGAGACATCCCATCGAACGCTGAATACATTGTCGCGCTGCCATAGCTACGGCACGATGGGGAACCCGCTATGACATGCGTGCATGTGCGTGTGAAGTCCGGCGCTGTGGTTAGCGCAGATACACGTGTAGTTTGTGCCAATCAGCAAATTTGTTATCATTCTAAGCGTGACTTGATCAAATTTTGATAGCTGGCTTGATCAAATTTATTTGTGGATCCATTTTTTGTCAATCATGACTTTTATGCCAGCAAATCAGCTTTGAGTGGAAATTGGCGCGTACCTGCATCTATGGATAAGTTGTGTGGAGCCCATTGATGCAAGGAACCAGCATATGATCCACTTTGGCGCGAAGAAACGTCATCTTCAGAGTTGCCAGTGTAATAGAAGTCATCTCAGAGTATTGTGCAGTCAATAGTTAGGTCACCCAAGCCCTATATGAAAGCTATGAAGATTGTTAAACGGGGTCAGTCGTCACAAACATGAACAAACACAATAGTTAAACGACCTTGCTATTGTCAACAAACTCTATACAGAGGACTGCAGTGCAAATCTGTACGATGTTCGCCATGTAATGTATATGGAGGATTTCATTCCGTGGTATGAAGCTATGAAGTTTCCGTGGTCTTCGCTATCTCCGAAGAGATAGAGCAATACGTACACAGACTTTTTTGTAGACGAGGGTTCATTTCATGATTTGATAAAGTTTATAATGAGTTAGGATTCCTGTAATTTCGAAGACCACAGATTTTCAAAACGTGAATTTTCCAACATTTTACGACATAAATTTGGTCACAAAACGTGTTTAATACTATACATTTTACCGTTCTGCAGATGTTATTGACCCTCCTCTAAAATTCTACATGATTTTTAACATGTTTCTCGGTTTTTGAGATGCCCAAATAGACCATTTCCCGAAGCTATTTTTAGCAAATATTGCAGTCACTGAGATTCCATTGTTTTTTTGTGTTCAACAAAATCTGACATGCAGCGTGACCTCTCTGCTGACTGTGTGAGGCTTCATATAGGCAGACTTGATGTTGTACTTTTTGTAAATATTTTTATAATTTGTAAATATTTTCATATTTGTTGAAACATTAAAGGCATATTATGTGATCTTTTCCAGGGAGCGCCCTCTATTCATGATTTTTTTTAGATTTTAAATTTTCTTGCAGATTTACATTTCTGATCATAAATCGTACATACATTCCAAGTTACAGAGCGATTCCTAATTACCTCAAAATCATGGTTTTAGGGTGAATTTAGAGTGAAAATATAAACTGTCGTGTTAACACGACAGTTTATTTTCACTCTAAAACCATGATTTTGAAGTAATTAAGAATCGTATTGCCCTGTAACTTGGAATGTACCGGGTGGTTCAAAAAAAAGTTGACCCAAGTTCAAAGTAATTTTTCAACCACATTTATAGTTTCAGAGAATTTGTGTTTACGTGTACTTGGTCTTGATCAGCAGTAAGTTTTGAAATTATCCTGAACAAATGGCGCGTTTTGCTTGTTTGGTTTTCAGATATTGGTTCATTACAGAAAGCATGCACAAAACTGACTTGTCCATGGGAGCGTCATTTAGTTTTAATCTTCAACAAAACAGCATGCTCTAGATTCAGAATTGCAAAGCCCACCCTTACAAAGTATCCCATTCTCTGTGCTTATGTACCATTCACATTCAACAAAGAAACGTACTGTAGGTACGTTGGTAGGTAATGTCATGCACCAAGTTTGAGATGTTTCAGATGTCTCTTCTTTTTTTTTCTCCCTTTTTGTGACCAATCGTGTGTACATGTAAGTCTACTTTGTGCATTCTATCTCTACTAAAGGACGCTCCCGTGAACAAGGCAGTTTTGTGCATGCTCTCTGTAATGAACCATATCTGAAGAACCAACCAAGCTAAATTTACCGTTTGTTCAGGATAATTTCAAAACTTACTGCTGATCAACACTAAGTAAACACAAATTCTCTGAAACTATAAAATGTAGTTGAAAAGTTACCTTGAACTTGGGTCAACTTTTTTTTGAACCACCCGGTACGTACGATTTATGATCAGAAATGTAAATCTGCAAGAAAATCTGCTTTCAATTTTTTTTATTTATGTTGAGGGCGTTCCCTGGAGAGATCACATAATATACCTTTAATATGTGAGTATATTAATTGGTTTTGCCAAGCAGATTGTTTACTTCAACGAATTTAAACAAACCTGATGAATCTTTACACCGGTAGTTTAATCAGTTTAGAAGCACACAAGTGCAATTTTTGAAAGGAAAGTCCTTGGTAAGTATTATACTTTATTTACATTCTATGACATACGGTACATTTTCACCGTCTTGAAATCCGCCACAGCTAGCATGCTGTCTCTTGTGAAAGTCAAAGAAATAGGTTCGTACAATCCCTGCGCTAGACGAGCCACAAGTGTACCCGTCGTGCTGCAGTATTGCTCTATCACACCAGATGCTTTAACTTCATCCCCATACTCATCTTTCTCCGTCATACGCCCAATCAGTAGACAGTCTGATTGTTCATCATAGATAATACCCGTCGGTGAGTTGATATCAAGGTTGAGGGTTTCCTTACCAGACTGCAGGTCATACACGAACACCTTGTTGTTGGGTAGATTACTCACTGCAACCATTGTCCCGCCGCGGATATCAGCAATACGGTACGGTAAGACACTTATGGGTATTGTCTTGAGGATGTTTCTTGCTGCATCATATACTGTCACTTTGCACCTGACGTCTTTATCATCGTCATCTCTAGCACCTGACCCTGCTAGTATCCTGCCATCTACTGTTGTTGTGATACTGACGGTGACGGTTTCCTCTTGGATCTCGGAGTCGGATCTGTGTGTTAATTGTTCTTGGTGTTTCCCATCATCAGATGAATATATCCCAATTCCTGCTGGACTAATGGCTACTAGTATTTTATCATCAAGAGTTGTCGCTAGGTCAAACCACATCTCTGCATGTTTGTCATCGATTTCTAATGTTTTCTCATATTGTCTGCTTTTATTCTCAAACACAACGACTCCTTTAGATTCATTTTCCATGTCCAATACAACAACACTGTCCGGACAGGGGTCAGACCCCCACCCTTTTTATTTTTGCCCCACCCTTTTTACAGAGCCACCCTTTTTATTTGGGAATGTTCAACCCCCACCCTTTATACCGAAAAGGGGACATTTTGATCATTTTGTGCATTCAAATTTGAAAAGGCACACATTGGAAGAAAGGACAAAGTGACAGAAACATCCCGTTAGTGCATTTTTGGTACTCTTATGCTCGCTAAAATGTGATATTACGCCGCGTACGACACTGTCGTAACACGTTGCGAGTTTCCATTTTGAAAAAATGTCACGATTTCCACAATAGATTGCGCTATATAACAACAAACTCAATCCCTGCTCAATCTGTCGATTTAAAGATGGCAACTTTTTTTTAATTTCGAAGTATATCGGACCCGATATCGGATACATATTTATGATATTACTAGCGCTAGCGAGCCGACAAGGTCGGTATTTTGATTATTTTGATGATCGCTGAGAAATTATGCTCCGCACGGAATTAACCCCCACCCTTTTTATTTTATCTCCACGCTTTATACAACTACACCCTTTATATCAGAAATATTCTGACCCCCACCCTTTTGTTGATTTTTTGATTTCTGGAGTCCCACCCTTTATAAAGCGTGCCGTCCGGACTATGAACAAGCGAGCCAGTTGATAATGTTGCATGCCACCTGCTGATTCAAAATTACAAAATTCTTCCACCAATTCAAGTTCTCTTGGCAGTATAATTTTACCGAGTTGAGCATTGGCTACAAATTTACAAATCCTGTGGTCGCCATGGATTTGAACTGCTTTATTTTCGTCTATTTGTAGCTTCTCAATCTGGGTTGCAAGGCTATCGGTTTGAGCAACAAATTCACCATCAGGCATTCTCTGCAACTTAGACTGTGTAGCTTCAATGCTCTTGATCTGTGCATGTAGTTGTGCAAGTTGCTGCCGAATGTGAGTGAGTTTGGGCTGGCTCTTTTCTCTGATTTGACCTATCAGCTCTTGCGCTTTGCTCATAATCGCCTCAACTGACCTTTCAACTGCCAATTCTTCTAGTTTGATAGAGTCTTGAATTTTCTTTTCCAGTTCACATAGTTTCTCAACAATCTTAACTGTTTGAACTTTTTCTTTGGCAAGGTCATCTTGCATATATTCTTTGCGTTGCTCGATTCCTTCAGGATGTTTTTCAGCCAGATTTCGTAGAGCCAAACCAGTTATCAGCGCATCCACTCCCTCATCTGGAAGTGTTGATACTTTGTTGCATTGTGGACATTTGATTGTCTTCAGCCCACCTTCTGTCATTTTGATAAGACATAGTCGGCAGCAAGTGTGCGCACAATTCGGGATATGTTTAGGATCATTCGGTGGTACGTAGAATTGAAAACACACCGGGCAAGCGAGTTCAATCTCAGTGGCAGTAGCAAATTGTTGTGCCATTGTCAACAGTGCATGTTAGAGTAAGCACGTCTGTATGTATAGATATAATACAGATCCTTGTATAAAATATCCTGCAAAGGCTTTCAAGAGCAAACTACAAACTCACTTGTTGATTAACTGTGGGGGTCAAAAGAAACAAAAGAAATGATCACTTCAATTTTGCTTCATTTTTGACAATAAAATTGTCATATCTAGAAAACTGTACCTCCGATCAATCTCAAATTTCAGATTATTGTGGAGCTCAGCAAGCTCTATTAAAATATCAAATAAAAAATTAACCATAGGAACAACCTTTTAACTTAACGAACGTTGCTTCGCCGTGTTTGCAAATTTCAATGCCTAGACCGTAAGATACATGTATATATCATGTATGCGATTTACTACATGCACATTGCATTACTGCTGATACCGACTACGACTACAACCGTGGGCACGCAAGGGCGTCAATCCACATTTAAATGTGGGGGGGGGGGGGAACATCATAAGTTGCCCGTCCAAAAATAATAAAAATTGTAACTTAATTCTTTTAAAAAATGTGCGAAGCACCGCGTTCCGTGGTAGCGCGGACGGGGGGGGGGGGTCTCAGCGTTCAATTTTTGTTCAATTTTCGAACCCATTTGGTGTGATTTGGTGGGCTCTTTGACCGATATTTTATTGAAATGTTCGTTGTTGAATGGTGATACAAATAAATATTTGGTGTACTCAAGACCCATTATAATTATGGAGAAACCTATAGAAGTAAAGTGCGCAAAGCGTGCAAAAATTGGCATTTCTAACACTTAAAATGTTCCAGTACGACGTTTTGAACGTCCCCCACATATTCCATGTGGTTCGAATTTCGCAGTGCCGTAAGTAAGTAGGCTTTTGATATGTGGGGGGTGCAAGAATTGAAAGTCAACCGAAAAAATATGTGCATAGCGCGCGAAAATATACATTTATTTGTGCTTTGGGACACATGTGCGCGTAGCGTGCGAACATTTTCTGTCTGTGTACTTTTAACCATCATAATTCCATTATTCCTCTTGTCAAACTAACGGACTATTACTATTAGGTGTTTCTGAAATGTTCTTTTTCGATCATATGCAAACTCAAAACATGGGGGGGGGGGAACATTTTGATATAAATAAAAAATAAATAATAGGCCCAAATTAGATCATGGAAGTATGATAAATGTAAATGATTAGATGGATATTTGCCGACTTTGCTGTCTGAAACTTGAATTTTATGTAGCTGGTCGATTTGGTTTCATTCACAGTTCTAAGAAATAGTTATATTTATTTGTTAACTTCTAGTAAGATTTTTGGTTGTCCGTCGGACAACTGCAAACAAGTGCATTTTGGTTGCCCGTGGCTCATTTTGGTTGTCTCGGGCAACCGGATAACCACCTAATTCAAACGCTGTGTAGGACCATGTTAAGGTTTGAAACTTTGAATTGATGACCTTTTGACCTTTACTTTGACCTTGTGGATCACTCAAATTGGAGATTTACTTAGGTGAAAATTATAAATCTCACATGAAGATGAAAGGAAATAAACATGGCTATTTTGCCGACGCTGGAACCCGACTGTTTATTTCAATGGACAAAATTGTATTCAGAATTAGGGACCAGCACGATGCAGGGGGTAACTTTCGTGATGCCGTTAGTCAATGTTGATAGTTATACCTCCACAATGTACCAAAAGCCCCCCATGCCCATACCATTATGAGCCTGAATTCAAGTTGAAGAGCCTAGGGACAGTGTTTAACCCATTGGGTTATTAAAGGCATATTATGTGATCTTTTCCAGAGAGCGCCCTCTATTCATTATTTTTTTAGAAAGTAGATTTTCTTGCAGATTTACATTTCTGATCATAAATCATGCATACATTCCAAGTTACAGAGCGATACAATTCCTAATTACCTCAAAATCATGGTTTTAGAGTGAATTTAGAGTGAAAATATAAACTGTCAGTGTTTTTATCCGACAGTTTATTTTCACTCTAAAATCATGATTTTGAAGTAATTAAGAATCGTATCGCCCTGTAACTTGGAATGTATGTACGATTTATGATCAGAAATGTAAATCTGCAAGAAAATCTTCTTTCAATTTTTTTTCGATGTTGAAGGCGTTCCCTGGAAAGATCACATAATATACCTTTAACTGATTCGACACGGAATGACCCTGTACTATTATAGTCATCAGTCATCAATTAAATATTTGTAGCCTTACACAAAACTTTGATGAGCTACAACATATGTTAACAAGTTATCATATTGATATCTTTGGGCTTACTGAAACTTTTCTTAGTGATGATATAAGTGATAATAATGTAAATGTAGATAATTTCTATTTATATAGGCGAGATAGAAACAATGAGGCTAACGAGAATGTCAGAAGGGGTGGTGTAGCTTTATATATTAATCAAAATTGTACACATAAAGTCAGAAAAGATTTTTCTTCTAACGTGCTTGAACTTTTAACTGTTGAAATTATGCCATACAAATGTAAACCATTTATTGTTATTATATGGTATAGACCACCCGGTACACATATCAATCTTTTTGACAATCTTGAACATGTATTACATTCAATTGAATTAGAGGGTAAAGACTATTTATTAATGGGTGATTTAAACTGTGATTTGTTGTCACCAGTACCACATTGTTATACTGTTAGACTCAATAATATATGTAACGATTTTCACCTTGAACAGGTAATTGATGAACCAACTAGAATTACTGAAACAAGTGCTACTTTAATTGATGTAATGTGTTGTACAAACACAACACCAATTTCAAATTCTGGTGTTATTCATGTTGGTATAAGTGACCACTCCTTGACATATGCAATTTGGAGCAGTAAAAAAAGCAGGAAGTCTAAACATAGAAGTGTTACAAATCCAAATAAGATTATGTCACAAGGACATGGTAATTGTAAACAAAACCATAAGTATACTATATCTCGTTCTTACACAATGTTTGATGAAAAGGCATTTCTAAGTGATTTAAGGTTAATTAGATGGGATAAAGTTATGTTGAATGGCGATGTTAATGTAATTGCTCTTTCATTTGAAACACTTTTTCTGGAAGTCATTGACAAACACGTTCCTTTAAAAAGACACAGGGTACGTAAGAAATCAGCACCATGGTTAACTAAAGATATCATCCAACTTATGCGTTACAGAGATAAACTTAAATTAATAGCCATCCGCTCAGGTAATGACATTATGAAGTGGAAAGATTTTCGTGATGCCAAGAATAAATGTAATATTTTAGTCCGTACCAGTAAAAAACAATTTATAAATAAGGGTTTAACTGAGAGTAAAAATAATATTAAGAAAACTTGGGAGCAACTGCGTTTTGTAGTACCGTCTAAAAGTAAAAACACCAGCATTACTTGTTTGAATACAGAAAATGGTTCTGTAAATAAACCCATAGATATTGCAAATACAATGAATACCTATTTTGCTGAAATAGGGCCTAGACTTGCATCAAAAATTACTACAGATGATCATAGTAGTAATTTCTCTCACAACACAAATACCAACTGCAATACTAATAAAACATTCAACTTTGAGTTTGTTACACATGAATTTGTTTTCAAGTATCTCTCTAAGTTGTCAGATAATAAAGCTACAGGTTGTGATAATATCCCGTCAAGATTATTAAAACTAGCAGCACCAATTATTTCACCAATCATCACACATATAATTAATCATTCTTTTACTACATGTACCTTCCCAAATAATTGGAAGAAAGCTAGAGTTACTCCTATTTTTAAGGCGGGAGATCCAGCTGATCCTGGTAATTACAGGCCCATTTCTATTCTACCTGTTATTTCAAAGGTTATTGAAAGGGCTGTGTTTGATCAACTATATGATTATCTCAATGTTAATAATTTGATTCATGTAAATCAATCTGGCTTCCGGCCATCATATTCCACTGCTTCAGCTTTAATTAATTTAACTGAAGACTGGTACAATGAAATTGATAAAGGTAATATAATTGGATTATGTACGCTAGATTTAAAAAAGGCATTTGATACTGTAAATCATGATATTTTCTTAGAAAAACTAAAGTTATATGGAGTTAGTAAATATGTTATAAATTGGTTTTGTAGTTATTTAAGCAATCGTACTCAATTTACATGTATTGATGGAATTTCCTCAAGCCCTAAGCCAATTCAGTGTGGAGTGCCCCAGGGTTCAATCGATGGCCCTCTGGCTTTCCTTGTATATATTAATGATTTACCTAAATGTGTATCTCACTCTAAAGTTAGCATGTATGCAGATGATACTGTTCTTTATTATGCATCTAACTCAGTTGATGATATTGTAAAATGTATAAATGAAGACCTTGTGTCTGTAAGAAATTGGCTTCAAGTCAATAAACTCAGTTTAAACGTAACAAAATCAGAGTTCATGTTGATCTCATCAAGGCAACGTTTAGCAAATGTTGAAAATCATAATTTGACAGTACAAATTAATGGAAACAATTTAGCTAAAGTTGATAAATGTAAGCATCTTGGTGTAATTATTGATAAAAATTTAACTTGGAATGAAAATATT
This sequence comes from Ophiura sarsii, assembly GCA_035610835.1. Classification (NCBI taxonomy): domain Eukaryota; kingdom Metazoa; phylum Echinodermata; class Ophiuroidea; order Amphilepidida; family Ophiuridae; genus Ophiura; species Ophiura sarsii. Next base: position 43,171,293 of record CM069457.1, on the reverse strand, counting down.
GAATATACCCGAAAAAAAGCATTAAAGGGTCTACACATGTTAAAACGAGCGAAGCCTTTTCTTTCACATGATATTCTTAAAACTGTATTCAGTGCCATAGTACTTCCTCATCTACAGTATTGTAATATTGTATGGGGAAATTGTGGCCTAACTTCAGCATCTCGTCTTCAAATTATTCAAAACAGGTCTGCTCGTATTATTTGTGGAGTAGCTTGGGATACACCTAGTCTTGAAGTTCTTAATAAACTTAAATGGTTACCACTTGATAGTAGACAGACATACAACTGTAATATTTTGTCTTATAAAATACTCAATGATATTGCACCATCGTATTTGAATGATTTACTTTTGTATAATGACGTAATTAATTACAATTTACGCAGAAGTAAGTTTAATGCTATTATTCCTAAACCTAAAACAAATTATAAAAAACGCAGTTTGTCTTATAGGGGTGCCATTGAATGGAACAAACTTGACAAAAATATACAAGTCTCCCCCAATATTAGTATATTTATCAACCGTCTTAAACGAATGTGTCAGTTGTAATTTTCGATATCTTAAAATTCAATTTTTGTAATCTTGTTTTATTACACTGTATACTATAAGATTAAAGAAATATGTTTTATTATGTAATTTTAGAGTTATTATATAAAATGTTAATGTTAATGTTATCACGGCCTCAGTGAAAAACAGCTGTAAAGTTGACCTATGTATCGTGAATAAATAAATAAAGATTATGTATGCAAAGAACTTCAGTACTTTTTTCTGTTACGACCGCGTTCTAAAACTGTAAACACGGAAGTGCTGTTGCCATTGATGGAGTAAAATAACGCGTCTTTGAGCTGACCGACGTGCACATCCGATTGGCCCAATTGTATCCATGGCATCAAGAATGTTACCGCCCACAAGCTCATTATTTATCTCGCGCGCGTAGAGAAAGTGCAAACTTCTCTAACGGCGACTACATGTATATTTAAGCATTTGGCAGTGTCATGCGCACATCAGTAGGCCTAAGGCACATGAAAGTCAATGTTATGTTTCCCTTAACATTTTTTCCAAACCATAATGAGCAGCCCTCAAATTAAGAAATGGAAAGGGCAATGCAATTTCAGGCAATTTGAAAGGGGCACAAGGCAATTATGTACTTTTCAATGGAGTAAAAACAGCCAGAAGTTGAGGGCATCGAGGCAACTAGGTGGGGCACCGACGGCAATTGCCTTCGGTGCCTTCGGTTAATTTGAGGGCTGATAATGAGGCAACTTTTTCATTATTCATTATTCATTAATTTGCAGGATTTCAAATAACAGCATTTTCATCAACATAGCGTGCTCTATACCTGCCAATATTGTGTCAAAACACCACTACTCTGCATCTTATACACAGATTTATTTTTAATAAAATATATTCAACCATTTTTCAGGTATTTATGGTCGATTTATTTTAAAGGAACAAGATATTTTTGTACATTAGGCCAAGTAACAAAAATTACGTGTTTCACATCTCCGCCCGCACCAATTTTTGACGCCGCTCCAATATTTTTGTTAGTTGTTATTTTCAAAAATGCCTTCAAGATTCAAAAAAAGTTTGGAAAAAAAATCAAAAATCATACCGGTCTTTGTTGTGTGTCCATCATTTTCAACTATATCGAAACAATTCTTGCAAAAAGCTTGTAATATATAGCTTCTGAAAAATAACAAAAAATCCAAAAAATAACAAATTTATAGTAAAAAAGGGCCGCCCTCACTAATTTTTGAAAAGTCCGGACGTGAAACACATTATTTTTGTTACTTGGCTAAATACAAAATAATGAACTTTTTCGGGATTTCAAATGTCAAACGCGGGCAAAAAATCATAACGCGGGCGGGTTACGGGAAACATAACATTGACTTTCAGGTCCCACACCACCAAATCAGTTCCCTATTGCTTTGTGTGGTTAAGAGGTCAAGTTTGTGTTAATTTTTTTCACCTTTAGAGCAAACTGGTTCATTCAAATCATTGTTTTTATTGAAGATCTACAATCAAGGAAAATAATAGTTGGCACACTTGACGCAACTTATTACAACCATCCCTGTGCTCGCAATTGAGATCAGACTTGGGACATAGCACTGTTTAATAGAAAGCAAAAGTCTCCCCCTTTCTTATATCCTTCCCCACCCCCCCATCAATCAATGTTGGGGGAACTACCACAGGCTTCTGATAATATGACTCGGATCAACATTGCCTCCGGGGAGAGGGGCGGGTTTTTTCCGTAATTAGGACAAAGTGTGCCAACCTTTTTTTCCTTGATTGTAGATGTCTTCTGCTTTAAAACAATCACTTATGTGGGGGTGACCAGCATTTTGTTGTTGCTACGAGCCAATGATATCTATCTTAGGTACGACAGACTGCCTTTATCCTAAGATCAGAGATTCTAGTTCTAAATTGGTGGAAACAGTGAAATCGTGTAAAATGATACCATTCAAGAAAAACCTAGAGATTTTGGGCCTGATGTGAAGGAAATAACCTACAAATACAAAATTATGAAACATTTAGGTACATTTACTCATTCATTACCTTTTCTAGGATGTTAAATTTAGACTTATGGTGGGGTCAATCTTAATTTCAAACACTGCCGTGTAAAAATGTCAGAATGCAAAATATGATTTGGTGGTGTGTACTCTACATGTGTGGACAAGCCTCCAATTAAGTGAGTCTGGACCAGGAGCCACATATTTGGAAAACGTGGCTCATGGTCCTCTAATTTTCGAGTGAACCAGGAGCCATTTTAGTAGAACCAGGAGCCATTTTCAAAAGCATCAAAATGCTAATAATTGATTTTTTCTGCATAACAAACCTAAGGATGAGCCTTTCTCCTCCCTAACCAACTGAACCTCTGGAGGCCATTGACAGTCAATCAACTCTTGAATACCATGTGCTGAGGCTAAGGGAACTTTGCCATCTAGACAACAACACAGGCCAAAGGTTGATGAGTAAATGATGACCTCCAGGCAGAGGCGGGTGTGCAAGCACAGGAGATGTTAGACTCTAGAAGTTATTTTTAAAAGTCATTTTTAAAAGTTATTATTAAAAGTCATTTTTAAAAGTTATTTGTTAAATAAGCTATTTTTTTTAAGTTATTTTAAAAGTTATCTTTAAAAGTTACTTTTTAAAGTTATTTTTAAAAGTTATTTTTAAAAGTTAAATTATTAATAAGTCATTTTTAAAAGTTATTTTTAAAAGTTATCTTTAAAAGTTACTTTTATTTAAAAGTTATTTTTTAAAGTTATTATTAAAACTCATTTTTAAAAGTTATTTTTAAAAGTTATCTTTAAAAGTTACTTTTAAAAGTTATTTTTTAAAGTTATTATTAAATTGTTAGTTATAGTAAGTAATTTTCAATTAGATTTAAGTTGATTTTAGGTATGTTTGAGCATAGTTTGGAGGCAAGACCAGACGACCAAGTACCAAAATTTGCTGGCGCCTGGCTATGAATTTTCGAGAAATACCAGAAGCCAAAACTCGGGAACCTAGGGGTAAAAAGCGCCCGGCGCCCGCTTATTTGGAGGCTTGTGTGTGGAATTTGTCTTTAAATGTTGTTTGTAGTGTTTGTGCAATATTAATACATATTTGGAGTCCTTTTCTTCATATCTAAGCATTTTACTTGAATTTAGGTGTTTGGTAGCGTTGGTAGTATTTTATCAAATTTGCTATCTACTGAAGATAGCAGCGTATTGCTAGAAAATAGTATGCAGAATTTTAGAGTTATTTCATTTGGAGTGCCCAAAGTCATTTACTCAAAAAACTATGTTTATTGTAGCAAAGACAGGCTTTAAAACTTATAGGCTAATATTTACCCCCCCCCCCCCCCCCCGATGAAATCTTAATTAGTGAGACAAGTGCGGAGCCACCAGCGATAACAACAGCGCCTGAGCCTGCCAATGTCAAATTTAACGAATGACGTCGTAGTTAACCAAATATCATGAATGGCCATGTGTTTTGAGTTGGTAGATTTTTCACACAAGCGAACCGGCTCCCCCATATTAGCTGCCCAACTCAAAACACATGGCCGAATATGGTATGATTGTCCACGTCCAGTCGTGTTTCCCCAACAGAGCGCCATGTGTGTGTGTGTCACTTGCATTAACACGTGTGCTTAGCGTTTCAAATTCAAACAATTAAAAATACAAGTGTTCCACGTGGTAACAGGTCACAGCAGGTCCCAGGAGCTTCAATTTCAATATCTTTAATAATGCAATCATTAAGGGCCGGGGTGAATGCAAAGTCAACGCTGATTGGCTAACCGTAATTTCAAACTTGCTTCAACTTTCCAAAGCAGGTTTACCCAAAAGTCGAAGGACCCTCGCCTTTGGCTACAACTAACTACATTTGGTTGGATCTATGATTCAACCAAATGAAATAGCCCCTGGATTCAAAGCCGATAAAACTGTGTCACAGCAGCGAATAGTTCACATAAAAATATTTCTTGAACACCGCAAAGGTAAAACGTTTGCAAATAAGATTATCAGTAATACGTTTTCCTACAGAGCATTTCTACCTACCTTATTTTTAAAACCGAAAAACGGAAGCAGAAAAACAGCGCATTATCTGAGGTGCGAAAATGAAAATTCGTGAATACATGTCGTCTAAACGGATTACGATATCGACTTCCTTTGTGTGTACCACCTGTGTCTCTTCAACAACTGTCAAAGTACTGTCAAAGTCCCGGAATTCCACGCACTGATTTGTCGGAAAGCAGATAGTCAAAGCAGTATATACCGTAGACTCCATGTAAGTATTTATAGGTGTTTTTTTTAAAATTTATCTCATTAGACCTCATCAAGGTTGAAGAAATACAACAAAAACATATAAAACAATGCAAGAGATGAAATAGAATTCATATAAATACATACAAGAACTTTATAAAAGTGATTTATTAAATTATTTAATGGCGACAAATTCATGAACCATACGGCATATTCAAGCCAATGCAAAAAATCGTACACGTGTGCAAACAGCCTCGATTTGCGGGTCACATCGCGCGTCCCATCATGCCTTATAACTTATATAAGGACTCTCGTATCATAGCGTCGCCCTCGATTTACGAGTCACATCTTGCGTAATCCACGCCCATATGCCCATATATGGGAGGCTCTTGTTTTGCATATTCATTCTGACCCGGCTGACCTCGTGACGTTCTCAAAACAATGTCGCCGAATCATGTGTTTTTCCGACCACACCATTTTCTTCAAATACAATTTGACGACGATGTAATCCACCGATTTTCATGTTTTAATTATATTTGTAACTCTGACGTATTTGCTAAGCCCAAGTGACATTTTCTAAGACGTCAAATGTAGCCTGGACGGTAAGTGCATACCACTGAAAATTGGGTTTATATGCCACCACACAACGCGGGGGTTCCGTCACGATCGATCGCATGGTAGAATTCGCGTGTAGCCTTTGGCTCGGCGTGGCGGTTCTCCATGTTCTCGTTTGAGGCGCTCCCTTCATATGGGGAAAGAGTGGGACTTCTCGACGGACTAGTCTGTTCGGGGCAGAGAACACAATGCCTCAGTTACGGGACGCCTAGCAAGACAGGCAATGTCTTGCTAGACGTCCCGTATTTAATGTGCGCATGCTATGCTCGACTCATCAATCATGTCAATCATCAATTAAATTGTGTTGTTGCAGTTTACATGGTATGGTTTATTCCGTACGGACGTCTAGCAAGATATAGCCGCAAAACATTGCAGTGTATTCAAGATATTTGCATACACTATTTTATTGAAGGGAATGAAGCCCTACACTGCACTACACAGCCTGCTGTTCTATGTAAACATGTCACGCATTACTGCCGAATTCTGAAACTTAAAAAGCTAACCTGAGTACCCGTCGAGCCAATACTGATAAACTTCTGGATCTATCATCGTCGTGTTACCAACAAATATATTCAGCGTTATATCAGCCATATTTATGTTGAAAAATCGACACACTTCAGTGATTAAAATGAGTGATTTCTTCCATCCATTCCATGCATTGGCTGTGTTGCAACTCTGAGACTGGTGACGGCGAAAATCCCTAGATCGATGGCTGTTTTTGGATAGTCAATCAATCAATGACTGATAAGAACAAGAAGAGTCTTTAAAAAAGACAATCTCATGTGTTACGGTCACAGAATTATTTTAAGTCTATGGTTACGGTAGAATGTCACAGCTGCAGGCGCGGATACAGGGGGGGGGGGGGGGGGGGGGGGGGGGGGGGGGGGGGGGGGGGGGGGGGGAGGGCACGACCTCTACCAAAAAAAAAAAAAAAAAAAAGAGAGGAAGAAGGGGGAGGGGGGCACATCACCCCTCAGACTCCCCCTGTTCGAGCTTTTAAACAATCTATACTTAAATTAAGAAAAAATCAGTATATTATGCTCTAGGCCTACTTCTTTCTTGCATTGATAACGCATTGATTGGAAATGAAGAGGTGGCTTTTCGATAAGATGTTGGTCAAAAGTATACACCAGATCGCACCAAATGAGTTCGAAAATTGACAACATTTCTACTCAGACTCCCCCCTGTTCGAGCTTTCAAATCATCTATACTTAAATCAAAAATATATCAGTATAATATGCTCAACTTCTTTCGTGCATTGATAAAAAATAAACATATTTATTGGAAATGAAGACGTGGCTTTTTGATAAAATGTTGGTCAAAAGTATACACCAGATCGCACCAAATGAGTTCGAAAATTGAAAACATTTCTACTCAGACTCCCCCCTGTTCGAGCTTTTAAATCATCTATACTTAAATAAAAAATATATCAGTATAATATGCTCAACTTCTTTCGTGCATTGATAAAAAATTTAAAAAAATTATTGGAAATGAAGAGGTGGCTTTTTGATAAAATGTTGGTCAAAAGTATACACCAGATCGCACCAAATGAGTTCGAAAATTGAGAAAAATTTCTACTCAGACTCCCCTCTGTTCGAGCTTTTAAATCATCTATATTAAATCAAAAATATATCAGTATAATATGCTCCACTTCTTTCGTGCATTGATAAAAAAAACCTAAATATTTATTGGAAATGAAGAGGTGGCTTTTCGATAAAATGTTGGTCAAAAGTATACACCAGATCGCACCAAATGAGTTCGAAATTTGGAAATGTTTCTACTTATCCCCCCTCAGACAGACTCCCCCCTGTTCGAAAATTGAGAAAAATTTCTACTCAGACTCCCCTCTGTTCGAGCTTTTAAATCATCTATATTAAATCAAAAATATATCAGTATAATATGCTCCACTTCTTTCGTGCATTGATAAAAAAAACCTAAATATTTATTGGAAATGAAGAGGTGGCTTTTTGATAAAATGTTGGTCAAAAGTATACACCAGATCGCACCAAATGAGTTCGAAAATTGAAAAAATTTCTACTTCTGACTGGGGGCACATCCACCCTCAGACACCCCCCTGTCCGAACATAGCTGAGGCCCCTTTCCCGGGGGGTTGGGGTTGGGGGCGGCACTGACATTGGAAAAGGGTATAGGTATGTGCCGCGCTGAAGACCCCCTTTTTCACCCTCTGCTGCTAGCTCTTATGACCCCCCTTTTGAGCCTGCATCAGTTCTTAATTTATTGATAATTCAAAAATCGCGAAATTTTGCGTTCCAAAGCCCCAATACTTCGAAAATGTTGCGTTCTAAACCCAAAAAAAATCGAAAATTTGCAAGTTCTTGCTAAACAAAACTAAACTATAGGCCAGTTCTCAAGACCTACTTTTATGGAAAAAAAAGTCAGTTCCTAAGACCCTATTTTCGTCATAAAATCCACTCAGTTAATTTCAGTTCTGTAGCCCCCTTTTTGAGACCCGGGCGGCATACCGCTACCAAAAAAAAGAAGTTGCGTGCCCCCCCCCCCCCCCCCCCCCGGGCCCCTTTATCGGTCATCATGGACATAATCTGAGAAATCGTGTAGCAGTCAGAGCAAACTATTTTCCCGAGGTACTCTACGGGCCTATCACCCCGAACCCGAAGGATGACGGGTGATAGGCCCGTAGCCAGTACCGAGGGAAAATAGTGTGCCCTATTGCCCCGATCATACCATAAAATAGTATTTGTTTTATTACACCTCACTGTGACTCTGGGGAGAGGTTGTAGGGAAATAGTCAAAACTCCAACAAATTGGAGAAAATACAAAGGAGAGCTGCCAGCTTTACCCTTAACAACTTTAGGAGAACAAGCAGCGTTGGAGCCATGATGCAACAACTCTCATGGCCCACCCTGAAAGACAGTAGCCGACAAGCTAGACTGACCATGCTCTATAAAGTTCATCACAACTTAGTTCAACGGCGGATTCGGGGGGGGGGGGGGTGCTGCGGTGTCTGCAGCACCACGGGGTATGAAGAAGAAGAAAAAAAGGAAAACAAGGGGGGGGGGGGGGGGTGGGAGAAAGAAATAGGAAAGGGGAAAAGGAAAGGAGACAAAAAGGAAAGATAAGACTAAGAGAAGAAAAGGAAATGGAAAAAGAAGGGCAATAGTCATGATAGTGGCCTATAGAACAAGAAAAGGGCATATTGAAAGTGTGCGGAAATAGCAGGTGCGGTGTAAAGGGATAGGCATAGGCTTTTCTAAAACAACTATAGAGAATATAAGATTATAAATTCTCTTCTCTTTTATATAGTAGGTTAGTTTGTTCAAAACAAGTATGAAAGTTACATTTTCGTAGATAATCAAAAGACGTTGCTATGGTTCGTGATATAATACTAGTCTTCACGCAAATCACTCCAAAAAAATCGCACAGTAAATGTACTACATGTACAATTTTGCCTTCTATTTGGCTAATAACCTCGGTCTTTTTTCTAATTTTTTTCATATTTCCTTTTTTTCTCACCCCTTTTTTTTTTTAGGGGGGTGGGGGGCGGGGGACCAAATTGGTTTTTTTCGTCAGGGGGCTGAGCTACGCCACTGCTCTAAATGTAAAACGAGTGGAAAGAGTGGAAATTCACTCGAAAAGGAGTGAAGGGAGTGAAACGCAGGACAACCTGTTTTAGAGTGGAAAATGTCCACTCTAAAATGAGTATGAAAGGTAATTTTTCACTCTCAATAGAGTGGAACATTGTCATATAAAATCCCCTTTCACTCCTTTAGAGTGTTTTTCCACTCAAAAACGTGTTGTCCTGCGTTTAACTCCTTGAAAGAGTGGAAAACCACTCTTTTACATTTAGAGAGTACCAAGACGGACACAATAAATCCTATTTCTACTGTGCCACCGTCTCTTCTCAATCCCAAACAATATAGGGAGTTATAGACTATCCTATTCAAATTAGATGAATAGGATAGGATACTTATCGTGTCCATCCTTTATAGTAGGGTTGGGCAAATCTAGACTTTTTTTACAAAACTGATGCAAAACGAGTTGTTTCTATGGCCAAATTTTGTGTAGAATCCAAATCCATCAACATTTTGGACCTCCAATGACCATGATGACGTTTTACGTCGCTACTGATTAAAAAATCAAAATGGCCGTCAAAATGACTAAATCATGTGGCTTGTTATTGGCATATTTAAGGCTTTTAGTGTGTCTTTTTATATGTTTCAGGGTCTGGAATAGTTGAATTGGATACTCTCAACACTAATTGGTGTGTATGGATGACATTTGACCTACATACTAATTTCTAAATTCAAAATGGCCGCCAAAATGACGTAATTTTGCCTATTTATGGCATATTTTGACAGATACTGCTTTCAATATGTCTTTTTATATGTTTTCAGGGTCTGGACAGTTGACTTTGATGCTTTGAATACAAATTGGTGTATATGGATGACATTTAAACCTAGACTACTGATTTAAACATTCAAAATGGCCGCCAAAATGGAGTAAATTTGCCTGTTAATTGTATATTTTCACAGATACATGGTTTCCGCTACGTCTTTTTATGTTTTCAGGGTCTGGGAAGTTGAACATAGGTTTTCATAGTCAAGGATCACAAAGTTGACATGTGTAACATGATTAGCAGTACCTATTAAAGACATTTTTGTACCTATAAGACATTCTTTAACAGAGCATCAATATCACAGCATTGCCGATTGATTGTTTTGGTTCATCATTAGAAAATGTAACCATTTTGTTTCTGCCATCTACTTTTGTTTGTCGCATTTGCCGAATATTTGTGGCTACTGTAGCCCTCAGATATACCCTATCTCACAGATAAGGTCTTTGTCAGTCAACTGCTCAAGTAAGGCGACGCAATCTGGTGTCACTGAACCCTGGTGGTCCTTACATGCTTCAAAAGGTTTCATTGTTCTGGTGAGTTTCTTCCTGTTTTAGTTCTGCCTTCTTTGCAAGTGCCAATCGGTGTGACATTTTGACTGTCAGCAGGTAATTTGACTCTATCTCCTTAACATCTGAAACATTTTCAGACGTTCTTGCCCATTTCCATCTTTGGTGTTTTTCGGTGTTGCTTAGTGTTGTGAAGGAGGGATCAGCCAGTAACCCATTCGTTGTGATGATGTTTTTACGAGAGTGGGTTTGAACTGATGTAGATCCACCACTTGCCGTAATGCGAACATCCAGTTTAGCAAATTCTGCTTTGCACCATAGATTTGTCAGAGGGGCAAATTTCATCTTGGTTTCATCCATGTCTACTGCACTACTCTCATCGCTAATGTTGAAAAATGCCATCTGGGATAACTGTGTCTCCAACGTATCAATCACTTCGCCAAGTAGGCCTACCGCTGCATAAAGTCGTCTCTGGCCATCATCTGCAATCGTTGCGCCATCTCTCACTTGTTTCAGTTTAGGCAACTTTTGTTCAAAGAATGATCATACTCCTGCCCAGTTGCGCTCACTCGATGTCAACATCGCTGCCTCTGTCATCTATTCCCAGAAGGTTCATCAATGGGAAAATGAAAGCGTCACCCAGTTGGGAATAGATTTCGGCACAACACAGGAACCAATCATTCTGTATGTATGTTGAGACAGCCAGAACTAACTTCTTTGAGTTTATGTCAACATGGCATCGAAAAAGTCTATGATTGACTACAGTCACGTGTAGCGCAGCTTCTGAACTCCGATTTTCTGTTCAAGCTTTCTGAACACTTTATCTGCTGCATGATCTGCACCTAATATGATGTGAGCAGTACATTTGAGAATCTTCTCTTCGGTCACACCAAGATTTTCTAGAAGCGAAGCACAGTCACCAGCACGATCAGACATCCAGAAATCAATTGAGCTTTTTATCTCATCGATGTCGCAATCAGCCAATACCGCTAGACATTTCAATTTCAATTCATATGCTGCAGCCCCATCAGCTCCTGAATGACTGACATTTTCACTGTACCCAGTGGTCATTGTTTTCGGAGGTACTTTGGACCCTGAATGGTGATGTGGTCGGCCTTTACATCATACAGTTTATGACCTGCAGCTTTGGTTGTGTCGTCAAGACCCACTGTTACTACTTTAAATAATGTCTTATAGGTACAAGAATGTCTTTAATAGGTACTGCTAATCATGTTACACATGTCAACTTTGTGATCCTTGACTATGAAAACCTATGTTCAACTTCCCAGACCGTGAAAACATAAAAAGACGTAGCGGAAACCATGTATCTGTGAAAATATACAATTAACAGGCAAATTTAAACCATTTTGGCGGCCATTTTGAATGTTTAAATCAGTAGTCTAGGTTCAAATGTCAGCCATATACACCAATTTGTATTTAAAGCATCAAAGTCAACTGCCAGACCCTGAAAACATATAAAAAAAGACATATTGAAAGCCGTATATCTGTCAAAATATGCCACAAATAGGCAAAATTACGTCATTTTGGCGGCCATTTTGAATTTAGAAATTAGTATGTAGGTCAAATGTCATCCATACACACCAATTAGTGTTTAGAGTAGGGGAAGGTGGGGTAATGGCGGACACATTTTGTCAGAGAGGTATAACACACATATAATACGTCATATAACAATAAAAATCATGTAAACACAAAGCACTGTGATGGTTCTACCTTTTATCAAGTTTTTATCAACTCATCATTTTGAAATTCGAAGCTACGACGCAATAAAAAAAATGGCGTCGTCCGGCATTACCCCACACTCTGGGGGTAATCCCGGACCGTATTTTTCAATGGCAGCCCTCTTTTTTATTGGAATACAGTATTTCAATGGGAGTTAAAAAATACCCTTTTTAAAAGTGTAGCAGAAATCAAAGAACAATGTCACATATTTATATGGTCAACAACTATTACCGATTTATGATGTTAAATTGACCACGCCCATATTGGTTACCATGGAAACGGTACATGTCCGGGATTACCCCCAATCCATGTACAATGTATGGGCACATCCTCTCTTATTATTATGCTCATCATTGTGACTCCGAATTCATTTCTTTTTTATCAGAAGGTATCATACATTAAATAAAAAAATAATAAGACTTTGTTTTCCTTGATGTAGAAATACCAGTTTCAAAGAGAAAGTAATGCACCAAAATATCAACTTGCCCAAAAAGTGATTTTTGTAATTCTCGCGAGAATTTGCGAGACAACCATCCCATTTAGGTTTTGTGTGATTTCAATGGAGAGGCACCTAACATCATAGGGTGGCAAAATACCACCTTCTTTCACCTGGGGAGTGCCTTTAGATACAGCCCTGTCCGCGATTACCCCGCGTCCGCCATTACCCCACCTTCCCCTATCCAATTCAACTATTCCAGACCCTGAAACATATAAAAAGACACACTGAAAGCCTTAAATATGCCAATAACAAGCCAAATTTAGTCATTTTGGCGGCCATTTTGAATTTTGAATCAGTAGCGACGTAAAACGTCATTGGAGGCCATTTCTTTTTACAGATTTGGATTTTACGCAAAATTTGGCCATAGAAACAACTCGTTTCAAAAAAAGTATGGTGATTTGTCCAACCCTATTTATAGTAACAGTAGGCCTACACTCAATGGGTTCCCGGTGTATTTTTAACTTGCCGAATTTGTGTTATTACGGCATGATATGATATGGTTTAAAAAAGATGAATATCTGCCAAAAACATCCGACGTCACAAAAACAACTTTTTTAAAGCTGGAATGGTCTTTTCTGAACTTATCCCAATAAACTGCGCATGCCAGTAATCATTTATACATTTCTGCACTAAGGGAGCTTACAATATGAATACCATCAATACCATTTATACCATCATTCCATGCATTCTGTATTGAGTTTCTGACGAATGAGGACCTAATGTAAAACCATGTAGCAGGATCAAGTCCAAATTTCATATTGCATTTCATAATGTATTTTTGTTTAATTTGATAGTTAACATTCAAGCACCAGGTCAGGAACTTTTTTGTGTTAGGCCAAATAAAAAAATATAGTAGTTTCTCGTCCCCGCGCGCATCCGTTTTGGCTGCCGCATCCCAAATCGTTTTTATTTTATTTTTAAGTTTTTTAAATTTTTTTAATTTTTTTTTTAATTTTTTTAATTTTTTAAATTTTAATTTCAAGATCACACTGATGTTGTTAATGGAGAACGTGTCAATATTTTAAAAAAACCTGTGTTACAATCAAAAAACAACACAACAGGCGAAATGTACTCATTTTAAGGTTATAAAGCTAGTCTTAGAAAAGTGGCGGCCATTTTGAAGCAAAAACATTTCCACCATGTTGGAAAAAGCGAAACCAGTTTTGGAAAAAGGGGCATCCGCCATCTTGGATCCGCCATTTTGGAAAAAAAAAAAAAAAAAAAACTGCCCTCATCCTCCATTTTTCAAAAAGTTGGGACGAGAAACTAGGTTTTTTTTTATTTGGCCTTAGGTACAGGTGGACCCAGTGTTTGTAGACGCGTTGTACAAACCATAGATTTGTTTTTCTCGTTAGGTGTGTTTATTAAAAATTACCATAACGTAAAAAATATCCACTAAATTTGTTATGAATGAGGTGTCATATTGGATAGACTACTCCATAGTCCACTTAAACGAAACTTGTATCCGTTTCAACATCTACAACCTCAAGTGGATCCAAATTAATATCTGGTTCCTCAGGTCTGCTGTATATCCCCCAGAATATACCAAACCTTGAAAACCACACATGGATTGTTTTGTCTGCTGTTATCAGTTACAGAATATAAACATTAATTACTTGTTGTTTGTGGTTTGGTGTCTTGAAATTGCCATGCCAAACCAGTTTTTAAATGTTTGTGTTTTAGTCTAAAATCTTTAATCTTGCTTTAATCTAGCTTTCCCCTATGTTACTGAACAATGCAAAGAAACAAAACTATAAAATTTGCAGCTTGCGGGATTGAAGTTTACATGTTTATATAAATTATAGCATGAGAAAACTCTAGCCCGATTTGGGATAGATTTGATTTTATACAAAATCAAATGTAAGTAACTAAAATGTCAAACATCAAGTTCAAGTAATTTTACCAGGCAAATGAAAAAAAATATTAAAAAATGAAATAATACAAAGGACTATGGCATAGTCTACATATTGGAGAGAAAACTTTCTCGTTTAAGCGACGAAAAAATCCTCAGTGTTCTACTAAGTACTAGACCGACCTACCCACTAAACTAACGTACCAAATAATGAAAATAAAAGATTTTTTTTAAATGTCCAACAATGATGACAAATTCACCAACGTTTTCGGGAAAATGTTGGGGACAAAATCCCAAAACGCCCGACCGACCGATCGACCGACCTACCTTACCTGTGGTCCGTTTGCCAATAGTCGACTTTGTATAATTTTACTGTCACACAACACCCTCTGATACTTCCCATCCGAGAATAGTCTACTCGTATGCCTTGTATAATTTCACTGTCACACAATCGAACAACACCCCCTGATACTTCCCATCCGAGAACCGACCAAATACAAGGTCTACTGGCATTGGATTTACAAAAGAACTGTGCTTGAGCACACTAGGGATTACTAGGGACGATGCTTTTTATGCGTCACGATAGTATCACACCCCTTCATAACGCGCTAATATTGAATTTGCTGTTTGTACATCTAGAAACGCGTGAAGGGGGTATTTCTGTGGCTGTGTAAGAGTCTCTAGTTATCGTAAACAATGATCAAATTATTTGTCTCTGTTTAAACGTATAAAGGTTTTTTATTACACGATATTGAAAGATAGGAAATAGCATGGAAATAGTCACATATGCGGAAATGTAGCTATATCTCTGAGGAACATATTTTGGGCGAGGACCAATGTCAAAGATAACTCCTAAAGTGTGATTTTAGACCGAAACGGCGGCTATACAGTGCCAGAAAATCGACATTTTGAATTTATCAAGTGAGCAAGATTCGAATCTCTGCGTAGACGTATATAAATATTCATATACTTCGTATTTATCGTGTCTGCCATTGGTTAATTTTGAACCCCACGCGAACAAATTGCTCATTACGTATGCGTCCAATTTTTGGACGAGCACTAATGTAAAAGTATACGGAGGTCAACGAGGTCAATCCAATGCAAGTAGACCTTTTTTTCTCGGGGGTGAGATCAGAGGATGGGGAGCGGTCCATGGGGAGTGAGCCCTCTTTCGGTACATGTTCATAGAGTGACAAGAAAAAGGTATACTAAAGCAGACTAATCCGAGAACCGACCAAATACAAGGTCTACTGGCATTGGATTTACCAAAGAACTGGGCAGCAGACAGAAAATTATAACATTCACAGGAGATTAGGAAAGATGCCCTTTAAAGCTTTTTATGCGTCACAATACTATCACACCCCTTCATAACGCGCTAATATTGAATTTGCTGCCTGTACATCTGGAAACACGTGAAGGCGATATTTCTGTGGCTGTGTAAGAGTTTCTAGTTATCGTAAAAATTGATCACATTATTTGTCTCTGTTTGGACGTATAAAGGTTTTTTATTACACGATATTGAAAGATAGGAAATAGTATGGATTGGTCGGTTCTCGTCCGGGAGCGGTTTTCGCAAGGCGAAGTATCAGAGGGTGTTGTTCGATTGAGTGACAGTGAAATTATACACGGTATACGAAGAGGACTAGTTTGCCAGTTATGTAGAACAGGGTTTTTTCGTCGCCTTATTAGTGTATGTCTTAGAGTTTTGATACTAATTAGCTAACATAAAAGCACTAGGCCTTTTGTGTTAAAGGCATACTATGTGATATTTTCCAGGAGACGCCCTCAATCCTCGAATTCTTTTTTTGGAAGCAGATTTTCTTGCAGATTTATATTTCTGATCATAATTCATAAACTGTCGGATTAACCCGACAGTTTATTTTCATACTCTAATTTCACTATAAAACCATGGATTTTGAAGTAATTAGGAATCGTATCGCCCTGTAACTTGAAATGTATTTACGATTTATGATCAGAAATGTAAATCTGCTTTAATTCTTTTTTCGAGTATTGAGGGCGTCTCCTGGAAAAGACCGCATAATATACCGTTAAGTGCATTTTATACGAAAAATAAGCAGATTTATAGGTTAACACAAATTAAATGGAAGTTTCTCATTTTCACAAATGTTACGACAAGTCAGACAGCCACCCATGCTTTTCTTTAAACCTCTTTGAGGTAGCGTATAATCTTTATTTTCAACTATATATTATAAAGGGTTCAACAAAAGAAAGTATACCACTTTGTTTATGTCATTTTGAGTAACTTTCAATTTGTTTTTGACCAAACAGGCTAGATAGGCATTTAGATGAATCTTTTAGGCATAATTTGATACCAAATTTGCCCCCTAACAACAAAGATAAACCATGATTAGCACCATTTAAAGGAAAATATCCCATTTTCAAAAGTCGCATTTCCAATACACGGCACGAGAAGATTTGGTTAATCTGTCCATGTTCTCCCCATCCATTAACATTCCTTTACATTCAAATCCTTCACCCATGCATCAGTTTACATTTGAATTAGCCCGCGCATTGAGGGATATGCGCGGTGATCAGTACAGGATAAATACGGCATATGTGTGTGTTAAAAATTGGCCATTTCTTCTCGTGCTGTGTATTGGAAATGCGACTTTTGAAAATGGGATATTTTCCTTTAAATGGTGCTAATCATGGTTTATCTTTGTTGTTAGGGGGCAAATTTGGTATCAAATTATGCCTAAACGATTCATCTAAATGCCTATCTAGCCTGTTTGGACAAAAACAAATTGAAAGTTACTCAAAATGACATAAACAAAGTGGTATACTTTCTTTTGTTGAACCCTTTATATATAAGCAGTTGGTGTCTTATACCGTATTGTTACAGTGTATGCAACTTATTTAACAATATTATGATATAACATGTTACACAAAACGTTATTATAACATACAATATAAACATGTATTTCATTTTCTTCTTTCTTTTCTTCAATTCAACAAATTAATTATTATTTTTAATTCCAGTATACTTGGCAATTTTGAATATCTTGCTTTTCTATGTTTTCTTTTCGAAATTGCAATGATGCCATCAATCTTTTTAATTTCCAACACGAACAGGATTGAAAAAGGTGTTGTTTTATTTGTATCAATATCATAATACATTATTCTTGACTTACGAGGGGCATTGTAAATTCTAAAAAATATGACCAAGTGGAGCTTCAACAAGTTGGTTACTAAAATGTGGCGCATCAGTAAATCTAGTTGAGAAAGCCTGTGTTATGCTATGCATCTTCCCTGTTTCAATAAAGGATCATTACACTTGTTTAAATAAAATAATAAAATAATAATGCACTTAATATAGCGCCCATCACTAAGAAAAGGCATTTGGGCGCTTTACAAAGTAAAATCTGAAAAACTACTAAAAGCCTTAAATTACACCATATTTAAACATTGACCATGACAGTAAAAACGTTGATAAAAAGATATTTTATATTATATACAAAAATATATTGAATGAAATGAGATACGACAAAACGAAGCAGGGCGTTGTATCAAGTTATCTAGCTTTCGGATAGATACACACACACCCCCACACACAAAAATAAACAACTGAAGATTTTAAAAATATATTTTTATATAATATACAAATATATATTACATACCAAGATAATGAAGCAAATATTAAAAGAAAACATGATATACAAATGAAACGCCTAAAACATGCATTCTTTCCAAGGAATCCCAAAACAAGAGGCCATCGTCACTCAATTCTTGGACTGTTGCAATTACATGTGTATATTTTGTGTACCATATCATTTTAGTCCTACATTCATGCAGTGCAGAGCAGCAGTGTAGTGCAGTGCAATGCAGCCGCCCCTGGATCCGCCACTGAATTCCAAGTACCCATATTATGTGATATTTTCCAAGTAGCGCCCTCTATCATTGATTTTTACTATGAAAGCAGATTTTCTTGCAGATCGATACGATTCCGAATTACTTCAAAATCATGGTTTGATAATAGATTGTACCGAGCGGTACAATCTATTTTTTCTATAATTTTACTCTAAATTCACTCTAAAATTATGATTTTGAGGTTATTAGGAATCATATCGCTCTATAACTTGGAATATATTTATGATTTATGATCAGAAAAGTAAATATGCAAGAAAATCTGCTTCAAATTCTTTTCGAGGATTGAGGGCGTCCCCTGGAAAAGATCACATAATATACCTTTAAAGGGGGGAAATGCAGACCTTGATCCCGATGGATTGACCAAATAAGATCGATTGCTGCTGCTGTACTCCCTTTCTGTGATTGGTACTTCTGATCTATGGCGCAGTTCTTATATCTTATGTATTACTCCAATTTATTGATATTATGTTATTTATTGATATGTTATAAATACTATTATTATTATTTCTTGTAATTATTATATCATTGGATGCCATCTTTCTCACCTCACGCTCTGCGTTTTTAGATTGGCGCCATGGCAGCCACATCTCTTCTTGTGTACTCGTAATTTATATACCATTGTTATTGTGTATGTTTACTGAGATGGAAACAAATAAAACTGAAACTGAAACAACTGAAACAGTATCTGTGAGGCCACGAGCTGCCAGTCAATACAGGAACGAACGAACCAACCAGCCCTTTGTATAACATTGCAGTCTTACCCATGTTTACAAATTGAGCTAGTAGTTTATATCGAGGGTTGAGCGCCAGAAGGTCGTAACTCAACTTCTGGGCAAATTGATATTTTGGTACAAAAAAAATTCCATATAGGCCTAGGCCTAACCTAGATTTTCAGAACCATACTCTGAATTTGACTAAAATTAGAGTCATAAGTTGGGTGCTACAGTGTATTGCAATGAGTCCCAAATATTTGAAAGTCGATTATCTCAAAATAGCATTTCTTGAGTCATGGCCTTCTGGCGCCCAGCCCTCGATATGTATGATTCTGTTTTTTATGTCCTAGAAAATGTTATTGCTTTGTTAGTCTTTCTTTTCAATGACGATGCATTCAGACCCACTCACGAATGACCGTCTTCCATCCGATGTGGTCTCAGAACACATTTCACTACCAAGGAAATCCAAAACCCCATGCTTTAGTTTAGACGGTGCATCCTTCATAAAATCAATAGTATGTGTGAAAAAATCTAACATGAGGGCGTCCTCAATGGAAAGCTCTTCGTCGAAGCACCCCGTGATATCGGTATCACGTGATTCTATCTGGTAGATAGTCGTAGATTGTAGGTCGTGACGCTTGCAGAAGTCTCGGACGTTGGCAGAAGTTATTTGTGCCTTCGGATAAAGCTTCGGAAACGCGCTCCATAAAGGGCCAAATCCAACCCGATCTGTAAGTAAACCAGATCGATACAAAAGTCTACGATTATAATTGTATACATTATATAATATAAAGCAGATTACCGTCCAACCCACGGTGTTTACACTAGACAATATAACAACACATAATAACTAACACCGGCAAATGTCCCAACGAAAAAGGAGCATAGGACATTCACCGGCGCGGCGCAGGACTTGAACCCGGTCTCTGATATAGTTTTACTGCGAGTCTGTCTCTTATCCTCCATACACCACACAAACGAATCTGTCACTTACCCGATACTAGTCTTATGACAAGTACTCATCCAGACGCCAGACATTGATAATATAATCTGTCTCTTACCCAATGACTCCCCCAGACGCGAGACACTACAGTGACCATATAAAGTGCTCAACAAAAGAAAGTCGTACACTTTGTTTAGGTCAATTAAAGTAACTTTTGATTGTTTTTTTACCAAACAGGCTAGATAGACATTTGGATGAATCTTTTAGGCACATTTTGATACCAAACATAGCACCTAGCAACAAAAATAAACCATGATTAGCGCCATTTAAAGAAAATTAGTCACTTTTCAAAAGTCACATTTTCAATTACTCCCCGGGAGGGAAATGGGTGTGTGCGAGGTTCACCCTGTGTGTGACACTGTTATTAACCGGATTGACCGGCGGGCAATCGATCGCACAGTGCAGCCATGTACACTACCCTGCGCTGGGCGTACACTTAGTGAGCGGGATATTTGATTCTGAACATAAAGGGCATTATGTGCTTGTTATTCAATTGGTGTTTTCTTCCGCGTAGTGTATTGAAAATGTGACTTTTGAAAAGTGACTAATTTTCTATAAATGGTGCTAATCATGGTTTATCTTTGTTGTTAGGTGTTATGTTTGGTATCAAAATGTGCCTAAATAATTCATATAAATGTCTATCTAGCCTGTTTGGTAAACAAATATTAGAAAGTTACTTTAAATTACCTAAACAAAGTGTACGACTTTCTTTTGTTGAGCACTTTAGATAGTTTTAGTGCAAGTCTGTCACTTACCCGATACTAGTCTTATGACAAGTACTCCTCCAGACGCGCGCCATTGATAATAAAGAATAGTTTTACTACGAGTCCGTCACATACCGGATACTAGTCTTATGACAAGTACTCCTCCAAACACCAGACATTGATAATAAAGATAGTTTTACTGGGAGTCTGTTCACTTACCCGATATTAGTCTTATGACAAGTACTCCTCCAGACGCCGGACATTGGTAATAAAGATAGTTTAACTACAAGTCTATCACTTACCTGATATCAGTCTTATGACAAGTATTCCTCCAGACGCCGGACATTGATAATAGAGACAGTTTTACTACGAGTCTTTCATGTACCCGATACTAGTCTTATGACAAGTACTTCTCCAGACGCCGGACATTGGTAATAAAGATAGTTTTACTACAAGTCTATCACGTACCCGATACTAGTCTTATGACAAGTACTCCTCCAGACGCCGGACATTGGTAATAAAGATAGTTTTACTACAAGTCTATCACGTACCCGATACTAGTCTTATGACAATTAGTACTCCTCCAGACGCCAGACATTGATAATTGCGACAGTTTTACTACGAGTCTATCATGTGACCCGATACTATATAGTCGTATGACAAGTACTCCTCCAGACGCCGGACATTGGTAATAAAGATAGTTTTACTACGAGTCCGTCACTTACCCGATATTAGTCTTATGACAAGTACTCCTCCAGACGCCGGACATTGGTAATAAAGATAGTTTTACTACGAGTCTGTCACTTACCCGATATTAGTCTTATGGCAAGTACTCCTCCAGACGCCGGACATTGGTAATAAAGATAGTTTTACTACGAGTCTGTCACTTACCCGATATTAGTCTTATGACAAGTACTCCTCCAGACGCCGGACATTGGTAATAAAGATAGTTTTACTACAAGTCTATCACGTACCCGATACTTGTCTTATGACAAGTACTCCTCCAGACGCCAGACATTGATAATTGAGACAGTTTTACTACGAGTCTATCATGTGACCCGATACTATATAGTATGACAAGTACTCCTCCTGACGCCGGACGTTGGTAATAAAGATAGTTTTACTACGAGTCCGTCACTTACCCGATATTAGTCTTATGACAAGTACTCCTCCAGACGCTGGACATTGGTAATAAAGATAGTTTTACTGCGAGTCTATCACTTACCCGATATTAGTCTGATGACAAGTACTCCTCCAGACGCCAGACATTGATAATAGAGATATTCCAGGGCAATATCTATATCATCAACGTAGTACAAAGAATCAAATGCATTGATGAAATCAAATTTCATGTCAGGTCTCAAATTCAATTTTCTGTAGGAGTCCAATGTGTGATGCTGCCATGAAAATGTGATATTCTTGAATTCCGTATTACCGATGATTCGATCCTCATACTGGCTGTGCAGACTCGCCGATGGTTCGATCATGTAGTGGTTGATATTAGAGAATGAAGACCGAAGTGTTTGCAATATATCATACTCCGCCTCGCCTGTAACAAGTACAACAAATAAGTATGTTAAGTGTTAGTGCCATTTGGAATAGTTATTTTGTATTGGTATGTTTCTTGTCTCGTTCGCTACCCGAGCATGACGATCGTCCACCCTTGTTTGTGTGGTTCCCTTATGTGCTTGTTTGCAAAACTCGCGATCTGGTGGCGAAGGGAAGTTTTTCTACCGTCGTGAAATTGTGGATTTCTCGTGTTTGCACCTGGTAGGTGTTTTAGAAACCATGTAACTTTTATAAAACTGATCATCGTTGCTCGAAATCCAGAAGCAATGTGTGGCGGCTAATGTCTGTTGGCCCATATTGACCCGACGTGAAATACGGTATAACACAAAGCTGTTTCGCATTCAAGAAAAGTTAAAGAAACTAGCTAGATAATCCCTGTGGGAGATGTTTAAGGCTTCAGAGCTCCTACAATAAGCATGTGATTTACTTTCATCATCGCACGTTACATCCGATGAGATGACGTGACCCCGACTTGACTTGGGCTCATCCAGAATACTTGCCCCCTCCCCACCCCTATACAGGAATTCGGAATTCCTAACTTTTTTTTTATCAATAGTCGAGGCCTGGAATTCCAGACTTTGTTCAACGGATGGTCTGGAATTACGTCTCGATATTAGAGAACGAAAACCAAAGTGTTTGAAATATATCCCATCAAAATATGCAAGTTCCCCCCTAGCATATATTAGAATATTTCTAAAATATTTGATGGATTTAAATAATTGTCAGCTAGAAAGATGCACCCAATTGTTAGGCACATTTTGATACCAAATTTGTTGGCCTTGAGACAATGCAACGATAAGAAATTGTGCCATTTACCAATTTTATACAGAAAAAAAGTGGCACTAAATCTCACTGGCTATGGCTGGTTTTGTCCATAAAATTAACAAACAAGATTATGATCTGCTTATTGAATATGATCTGCTTATTGATGTATGGACAATCTAGCCATAGCCGGTGCGATTTAGTGCCACTTTTTTTTCTGTATACAAATTGGTAAATGGCACAATTTCTTATCGTTGCATTGTCTCAAGGCCAACAAATTTGGTATAAAAATGTGCCTAACAATTGGGTGCATCTTTCTAGCTGACAATTATTTAAATTCATCAAATATTTTTGGAAATATTCTAGTATATGCTAGGGGGGAACTTACATATTTTGATAGGGGGAAATCCTCCGCCTCGCCTGTAATATGTAGTGCAAAAATAAGGTAATCCATTCTGCCAATCTAATTGGCCAAAGACTGTGGGTGGTACACTCTTCGGATTGGCTCACAGATTTTCCTACAGCGTTTTAAAATATGCCGTGGGACTCAATTACAGAAGTGTTAAAGTTGGTCGGGCTTGTTAATGTGTAGACTGGGACCCAGTCAGCTGTATTTATTAACATTAGACTTGTACCCAGTTGGCACAATTGTTCTGTGACAAGAAAAATGGTGATTCAATAGGAAACACGCCATTGAGACATTTGTGAACCTTTGGCGCGCCAAAAGGGTCAAAATAGTCTCAAGCAGTCTATCCCAAGCATGCCTCCCCTACCTACCCTAGGATCCCTACTATCCCAAGAGCATCGTATAGGTATGAGTGAATGACTGAACTTTTTAAAACTTCCGTCGAGGGTTTCACCCTTTGCCCCTGGACCCCATTCTGCGGCGTTCGATGGCGCGCTTGAACATTTGAAAGGTCCTCTTCGGAACAATTCATTACCCCGCAAAATGCCAGATTATAACGCGTATACGGGTGTGTGTTAAAGGTGTATGTTCCGATCACTTTTTTGAGGCTATGATATTTTTTTTCACATCAAGATATTTTGATATCAGAAGAATCCCCATATTTTTCTCATTATGTCTGTAAAATCTTAGGGCCCAGAAATGTTCCATTTAGAAATCATAGGCTAAAATGTGGTGAATTACTGCCAAAGGTGGTTAACCACCAGCCAGTTTGTGTATAACTCAATGGGCAAATTAATTGTGACCTTGTGCTTCTAAAAATAGAACCATTGGAGTTATGCAACTCAAACTTTGGAATGCGACAATTATATGACCTTTCATGTAAAATAGAAAACATCAAGTTGAAATTCGGGCCAGCAATTGGATCGTCTACCTTTAAGTCAAATGCAAGTATGTCTGCATGCCAGTGCCATGGCAAACAAAATGTCTTTTTATTCATAACGAAACCCGTATTACGAAACCGAGACCCACACCAGCTGACACATGTCTCTTGTATATAATAATCAGCTGATACTAAACGTTGCTCCATATAACTGAGCAACTCTGAAAATTTTGCCATAACAACATTTACTCAAAATCGCCATCCGGGATGCGATGTTTGTTACCGTAAACAACATTTGATCCTTGACGGAGTAAAGCGCATAGCACATGTACATTGCACAGCAATACATTTATACAGTAAGGGATCACGTCAAAACTCGACTGCCAGGCAACCGCCGGTTCCGCCCGGTTCTCACAAAACGTGTCGTCTGTTATAATATACACACATAATGAGGTCAAATAGTTACACTCTGGTGAACACGACCGGTTGATAGTGCCTCGTCACACGCGTGAGCAATAAAATCTTGAAGTAATGGGCTCTCAAGTCTCAGTTGACAACCAGTACAATACAGCTATTGATTTTCGCTGGGGTTGGCTTTTTCAATCTGTTTATAGCTCAATTAACTTTTTAAAATCAATACCGAAAGTCCTAGGGTGCGCTATTATGACCGCAAGGTAACAGATTGATAGTGTAAATTGGTCCGGTTACGGCATTAAGTCAACCGGCGGTTGTTCAGTGTTGCATGCGTGAATATTCATATACCAGTAAAACAGTTGACCTGAAAGAACCGGGCGGAACCGAACGTAACCGGCGGTCAACGGGCGGTCGAGTTTTGATGTCTTCCCTAAGTGTGTACGGTTAATAAATTCGCATCCGGGATCGCCAATTTCTGGAGAATTTGCATTGATGAACAATTCCCCAGCGAAGTGGTTTTTTATCCGATTACCACTAAAGACGAGACATCACATTCAATCTCATGTTTCAAGGTGTGACTGATAAAACCTTTCACTTAAATCAAATTTTCCTCTTCATTCAAATTTACCTCTTTTGAGCGCTGTTTGTATTTTTTAAGACTCTTCTTGATTGATGTGTAATCCGATTACCACTATGTCAAATGGATCACGCCTTATAACCCCAATAAAGTACTTGCCCCGATAGAGTATCTTGCCCCTTATGAGTACACACCACCAAATCATATTTTGCATTCTGACATTACACGGCAGTGTTTGAAATTAAGATTGACCCCACCATAAGTCTAAATTTAACATCCTAGAAAAGGTAATAAATGTTGTAAATGTACCTAAATGTTTCATAATTTTGCATTTGTAGGTTATTTCCTCCACATCAGTCCCAAAATCTCTAGCTTTTTCTTGAATGGTATCATTTTACACGATTTCACTGTTTCCACCAATTTAGAGCTAGAATCTCTGATCTTAGGATTAAGGCAGTCTGTCGTACCTAGGATAGATATCATTGGCCCGCAGCGAAAAAAAATGCTGGTTACAAAAGTGATTGTTTTAAAGCAGAAGACATCTAGATCTTCAATAAAAACAATGATTTGAACGAGCCAGTTTGCTCTAAAAGGTGAAAAAAAATAACACAAACTTGACCTCTTAACCACACATAAGCAATAGGGAACTGATTTGGTGGTGTTGGACCTTATAGTGCCTTATTGTCCAATAATTCCGTTCTTGCCACTGATTTTGTTCCTCGGTCCAAGTGGTTCTGCGACTATCTTTCCGTTATTATTATACCATCGGATTTAAAAGCGTATTAAATGATCTTTTCCAGGGCCGACCTCTATTCATGTTTTTTGAAGAGTGAAAATAAACCGTCTTGCTAGCGGGACAGTTTATTTTTCACTCTTAATTCACTCTAAAACCATGATTTTGAAGTAATTAGGAATCGTATCGCTCTGTAACGCAGAATATATTTATGATTTATGATCAGAAATGTAAATCTTGAAGAAAATCTTCTTTTAAAAAAAATCATGAATAGAGGGTGCCCCCTGGAAAAGATCACATATGAAGACGTGTGCGCAAGAAGTCAATAAGTCCATTTTTGGCAAAATTTAGTTAAACATGGGCAGCTTTAGGTGTAAGAAACATGGGAATATTACTGATTTTTAAATTTGAGACTTTTAAATATGTTTTTCAGGGGGTCCAATTTAGCACTGTCACCAATGTGAGTGCAAGAAGTATGTAAGTCCACCCATTATGATGTTTCTAAAACATAAAGCAAAGTAAATTATCAATGATACTGCACAAAACATAAATGTTGGTTGCACTTAAAAGTCAAAATATATTAATTCGTGAATGGCCCACAATATTAAACAACTTAAATGGGTAAAATATGACTTTTTATCATAAAATATGTTTTTTATGCTATAAGAGAGTCTGGAAACACTGTTTGTAACTCCACAAAATAGAGCCAATTTTCCTGGCATTTTTCCTGTTTGTCTTCATTATCAGTATCTATGGTAAAAAGGGGGCTAATTCACTCAAACTAACTTCCAATTTCATTGAATTACACTATAATTGCTATAGAAATGTAATTTAAATAAATGTTAGTATTACTTGTTCAAGGCTTGAATTGGTTTTTGCAAGATCTTTTTATGAATTGGTAATATAAAATACTTTGTACAAATCCAATGGTGCCAACGTGAGCGAAAGAAGTACGTAAGTCCAAAATCAATAAATTGATTAATATTGATCAATAAACAATGCAAGTACTAATTCTGTGTAGAATATAAATCCCAGTAAACCTACATGTATTAGTAACAGCCAACTTGAACTTTTACGATGATTCCTACAATATTTTATGAACTTTAAATGCCTGTATCTCAAAATGTGAGTCAAATATGGACTTATTGACTTCTTGCGCGCACGTTTTCATATGCCTTTAATTTAATTTAAATTTAGTTTGTAGTATGAATACCGAAAGAAAAGAATTTTACCGGAAAGAAAACGCAAAACAAAACGAAATGAAAAATATCTCAAATCAGGATTTTAAAATTGTACATATTTGCAGCATATCGTACACATCAATTCAATATTGATCTTGGACCAAAATCAAAATTTAAAAATAAAGACCCAACAAAATCTGTGTTTTTTCCTTTTTGACTTTACTTTTTTAATTGACGGTCATGGTGCAATGGACAATTTGATTCAGAAATAACAATAGCTATAATATTATATATGCAAAATACCCAGCTGAATACCATGGGAAATAAATCATATCGCTAACAGTAACACCAGGGCCGAGAAATATAAAAAAAGAAGCTGAATACCATGGCATTGCATACGGGGACGTGCCGCTCCAGTGGGTCGTTTTTCTCGCGAGACATCATTAGCCTTTTCAACTTAAAAATCCTTAGACATGGGTCCTGTTTGTCTATTTTCGCGAAAATTTGCCAAAATTAGGTCTATTTTCGCGAACATTTGCAAAAATTTGGTCTAAAATGAAGCAAAACCCCTAAAAATGGGTACCGATTTTTCCAAAATCACCCTTAGAAATGGGTAGGGGTTTTGAATCTCCAGCGGCACACCCCGACCAAACCAAATCCGAGTACCCCCCCCCCCCCCCCCCCACCGGGTGGCCTTGACGTTGCATCCTAACACAAAATGGTTGACCTTGAGGCAATTGTGATCGTGACACCAGTCCAGTCATTGACACTGTGGAGCTGTGGACGTGTACTATGTCTGTCATTGCACGGAAGTACTCGTTCCTTTATGGGCAATCAATGAGCGGAATAAATGAAATAGCAATATCATGATAGGGCCACGCAAAAAAAGAGATTTCGGATTGCCCTTTCCCGACCGACCGTAAACATCGGGAAAACTCGGTCGCGTTTTTTTAATTTTTTAATTTTTTTTAAAGTTTTAAAAAAAAGATTCTTTTAACTTTTTTTTTAGAAATTACAAATTTGTCACCTAAATGACCTCAATATGTGACCCCACTCTGAAATATTTATTTTCCATGCCACCAGACTTTGTCTTCTTAATATCAAAATTTAGTTAAATATAAACCTCGGTGTATTCCAGTGATTTGGTCATTCTTTGGAATCTTAAAAATAAAAAAATAAAAATCGACCTACCGACCCCCCAAAAATTGAGATGAAAAGGCAGTCCAACTTTTGTTTAGGCCTAGGCTTGATTTCAACCAGGTGATAGTTTTTACTATCATTATGGCTGGAAAATAATAATGTGATAGCATGATATAAAACAAATATTGAATGCTGTTTGCTTGTGCAATAGTAAAACTATATCACTCGGTCCAATTTGGAATATAACATTACTCTCGGGCATTCAAGTACCAATACTGACCTGACCGATTCCAGTATTCTATTAGTAGGCCTCTGTGTTATTTTCAATTATATATATTATAAATATAAGCTTTGTTGGCATAAAAAGCATGATCCAACAATCACATGTAGAAGAAGACTAGCGAAATAACTAATAAATTTACACAACAATCGATGATTGTTAAATATTTTAAATATCAATCATCAATTAAGCAAAGTAAAAAAAGAAACATGTTTAGCGTATACGGACTTTTCATAAATAGGAAAAGAGTGGCCGGTTTTATTTTGTTCTCTCTCTTATTTTAATACTTTTAAGTGAAACTTTGCGAATCTTATTATATGGGGGGGGGGGGGGGGGGGGGGGGGGGGGGGGGGGGGGTAGCGATGTGGTTGTCCCAAAACCGGCAAAAAAAATCGCATGGTACGAGTGGCAAATGTACCGACGGAAACTACCTATGCCTCTGAAAAAGGTAAAGTGGAACACAAAAAAGGTATATTGTCAAATTTTACGGGGGGGGGGGGGGGGGTGCCCCTTACGGGGGGGGGGGGGGGTGCCCCCTCCGCCCCCTGTATCCGCCACTGAATTAAGTAAAATGGTATTTAATTGCCAATTTACTTAAGAATGAGATAAAGCTTTGACATGAGACAAATACACCTATAGTATATGGTTAACTCTCATGAAAACAGTGCAAATGAACTTTTTGATGTCTTTGGTCCATTTCTGTGTTATACAATGTTTTCTTGCTTGAAAAACTTCTTTTCTAGATATATTTCGATGTTTTCAACTTGGATATATATACTTTGCTATAATTCTGATCGTGTTTTCACTTAAATAATTGCCCTCATATAACCCAAATTAGCGAAATTTCCATGTCCGCAGCATAAAAGTAAATTTTGCCTTTATTAATTACACTACAAAAAGTACACCATTTTCTACAAGATATGTCCTAATTTGTAGGGAACATATAGAGATATTCCATGGTTAGAAAAAAATGCACATCTTTTACGATGTTTACCTGTTTCAATTTCATATATTTTGTCCGAGATGTTGATGTTTATTACGTTACCTGCGACATATAGAGGATCAAAGTTGTTCAAAATTAACATTTACACATTTAAATGTACATATTCTGAATCTAATAGAACATAAAAATCTATAGCAGCATGTCTGACCTTGAGAAGAAATCAAAATGCTGCAAAGCATGCGACCTTGTTAAGGATGTTTATTACGTTGTTCAGATTTCTCCCGAACTATGTATCAAAACACACTTTTTGGTTAAAAACCTATTTGATACATATACATAGACTATGTGGTTACTTGGAGCACTCGCTAGCTTTTTCCAGATCATCTACATGGTACTTTGAGTACGAAAACGTTTACTACGTTATCGTTTATTACGTTATTGAATCAATCGAAAGAGAGACAGCTGCTCTCTACGACTGTATTAAACAAAGATACGTGGCAGGCCCTTTTCGCAGGCATGCATAGAGAATAATCGTTGAAAGTACAATGCAAAAAACCCCATGACGAATGGTAAGAATTCCTCATTTTTTTCTTGTAAGTAATATGAACATTAAGCTGAATGACAGTTGAAGTCATTATAGATCTCTTAAGAACATTGAAAATGGACCTATGATATCAGAATGGGGTTAATAATGTGATGAAATGCAGTAGGTATCGCTAACATCTATATTGATTGCTTTGTATATACGTTATAAGCCAGCATTTGGCACTGTTGCAGTTGCCAATAACGTAATAAACGGGATAACGTAACCAACCTCATTGTCTATTCTCATGTCAATGTTGGCGTCAATTCCGTAGCTTTCATGATTGATGTACTTGAGTATCATACATAGTACCCAATGTGATAATTTCAATATGTGGACCTTTCTATGTCAGGACTGAAACCACCTTATAATGGATAACGTAATTAATTTTTCATCATTTGATAAAGATAATTGCACCTTGTTCACAGTGATTCAACATTTATTATGTGTTTATGAATGTTAACTTAGTGTACATACATATTGTCTCACATACTGACACAATCTCATGTATTTGCATTCTTCAATGGTGTATAGTTCTATGTCTATTGGATAACGTAATAAACCAATACGTATAATTGGGTGAATAAATATGGTATACCTAGCTGAAACAGCTACAATATCTTTCATCAATTTTGTTTTGTTTTTGTTATCATTATTATACAGGAATATGGGCAACACAGTGCAAACAACTAATGGTAATACCGGCAGAACCAAATGCAATAGTGGAGACAAAAGGGTCATCAGAGGACAGTCTTATTACAAATCTAATACCATCATTTAAAATAAAATAAATCAATATCTTACTAATTTAAAGAGATTACAAGGCAATTCAACATTTAGTCCTATAAGTTACATGAAGGTAATAATGCCATGGTTTAATAAACATACCTGCACAGTGCTATGTTACATCTGTCGAGTTAGTGACCATGTTTATTACGTTATTCACCCTATTTACTCTACAATAAAAGAGCGAGTCAACAATATATAGAACCGTCTTTCGGTTGATTTCGGTAACTTAACTTTCTCAAATACCATTTACTAGGTATCGCTGAATACACTGAGGTGCTTTATACATAGAAAACTATATTTCGTTTGATAGTGCTTAGTTCTGTATATTATCATTGTGGATGTTTAGAATTTGAGGTATAAAATATATGCTTGTCTTTTAACACAAGTTAAGTGAGATTATATGTGGTAAGCATAATATGTTGTAAACTGTTTGTTTATTATTTCGTTGGTAAAAGAAGATTGAAGATAAAATAAATGTGTTGTGATGTAAAACTAAGCGTTTGAAAATGATGTACTAAACAAGTGACTATGTTTATTACGTTATTCATCCTCATTGTTGGAATTGCATTCTGATGGTAATTTACAAGTGTGTTTACTGCTTTTAACTGCTTTATATTAATAATAATAATTATATTGTCAAATGGGCTTCAATGTATGTCGACAAGATGTGTTTGTATACAAAATAAACTGCCTTGCTCGATGTTGAATGTGTTTACATGTGTTTGTATATGTTTATTACGTTACCAAACCCAATAAAGTCAGAGTTCCAATGCCAGTGTTATTAGTGCAGCATAATATCATTGTTTCGGGGCTAACTTTGGAAAACACATTATGACGATTGGAAAAAGATACAATTAAAGATATATTTTATACTTTGCACAAAAATATTCATTTTGGAAAACCGTGCATTTTTTAGATTTAAAGATGAAGTTCATGAAGTAATGTGAAGACCTAAAAACGATCCATAGTACTTGCAATTTACAAAATAACATTGCATTTTTTTCGCTGTAATTGATAGAAGTATGCTTTCGTAACTACAATTTTGTGTTTTGGGCATCACAGTTTGTAAACTCGTTCTGATTTAGAGCTGATAGGCAGTAGATAACGTAATAAACGTGGAACAAAATCTGCAAGAAAGTGATTTAATCATTTGAATTTAACGTAATATTATTTTAAAAATGCAAGGAGTGTTGTTCATATGTCTACTCTTAAAAAAAAAAAGGCGTAATAAATAAAATTGGAGACAATTTTTTTTTCAACTTCTGAAATCTCATTTGCACTATTTTCATGAGAGTTGACCAGATTAGTCTCAGCCTTTGACACATGTTTTGTTGGGACACGTAGACGTACTTTGTACAAAGTTTGGTAATTCAGATCTAAATATATTATCTAAATATCTTAATATCTTAATAGCGTAATATCCTAGCTAATCAGAGATATTCTCGAGGTTAATATCTAAATAGCTAAATAGCGTAATATTCAAATATCATTATCCAAATATTTAAATAGCTTAATATACAGGCTGTATCAAAATGATTTGTACTCTGATATGTTCCATTTTAAAAAAGCATTAAAAATATAAAATCTCTGATAAATACAATATTTTTGATTTTAATAAATAGGGAATTATGTCAACTTATTGATCTGATAATCTGAAGATAATTGGCTGTTGTTTCTGACCGCTATTGTCATTCAAATGAAGATCGACGTAATCATGGTTTACTCGCAGCAACGCAACTTTAATAGGTTCACTGCACAAACTCTTTATTGCATTCGTACTATATGAGTGCAGTCAGGAGGAACTTTGAATTGTGCGCTACAGATCTAACGTTTCGATGAAAATGATAAAAACACCAATATTCCTTTAAAAGCTTGTAAATTCTGAAAAAAATGTTCGATTGTCGTAAATCAAATTTCTTAGAAAAGATGAAACTTCAATAATTTTGCATATAGAAGCAAAATGGTCTAAATGGTTCGTAACATATCAAAAAAAAATCTGAAAAACTGATCAGACCACGGTACAATATCTAAATATCTAAATATCTTAATAGCGTAATATTCTAGCTAATTAGATATTCTCGAGGATTAAAAAAGTTACAATCCCGTACCTTAATTTCATACAATTAGAAGAATTCGTTTCCAATCCAAAACCTTTGGAGTTGGCTAACCAACTCCATCGTAAATGCTATTTTTAAAATTATTTTCATCGTTAACCGGGCCGCGATGTTCGTTACCGTAAACAACATTTGATACCTTGACGGAGTAAAGCGCATAGCACATGTACATTGTACAGCAATACATTTATACAGTGTTTGGCCAAAAGTGTGAACGGTTAATAAATTCGCGCCCGGGTCGGGTGTTTATAGGGTTCTTTAAAATAAAAGAACTTAAAACCTTGAGGGCTCCATATACGGCCGGGACAGCAAAGAACCCCTAAAGCACCCTTTTTTATAAGAGTGTGTCGCGTGGTGGCAGTGGCCCGGAGCCGGGCAGTGGTTTTGCATAAAATAATAAACAAACACGTAGTAAATGAAGGAAGTAATTCAGCAAGCGACCATGGAATCATTTCACATTAGCGGAAGATATACCCGGGGGGTACTCGGATTTGGTTTGGTCGGGGGTGTGCCGCTGGAGATTCAAAACACATACCCATTTTTAGGGGTGATTTTGGAAAAATCGGTACCCATTTGTAGTAGTTTTGCTTCATTTTAGACCAAATTTTCGAGAAAATAGACCTAATTTTGGCAAATTTTCGCGAAAATAGACAAATATTTCTCAAAAATAGACAAAAATGTCGCGAAAATAGACCCATTTGTAAAAAGTGACCCCATTACTAGGGATTTCCAGCACAAAATCATACCCCATGTTTAGGGATTTTGTGCCCAAAAAGCTACCCATTAGAGCGGCACATCCCCGTATACCGTCTTAGGCGAGTATACCCCCGGAAGATATATGTATCTTTGTGCGGCGTATTGAGTTTCCTTGCGGTTTGAAATGCGTCTTTTAAATGCCCGTTTGTTATTATTATTATTATTAACGGATATCCTCGGTTTGGGTTTCTAAATATAAACCACGTACCACCAACCAACAA
This sequence comes from Ophiura sarsii, assembly GCA_035610835.1. Classification (NCBI taxonomy): domain Eukaryota; kingdom Metazoa; phylum Echinodermata; class Ophiuroidea; order Amphilepidida; family Ophiuridae; genus Ophiura; species Ophiura sarsii. Next base: position 43,137,308 of record CM069457.1, on the reverse strand, counting down.
GTTGTGATGGCAATGGTATAACAACATTTTACCAGTTTTTTTGGCCTAACAGTGAAATGATGATGTTGTGATAGTAAATGGTTTTGAAAAAGAGCATCCGTTATTGATTATTTAGTACGCTCGTCACTAGTTTGGGAAATTCCCTAAAAGTGAAATTATTTGTAAATGGTAATATCAAAACGGCATAGTTATAGTAAGACGTATGAAAGGCAGGCTATATGTACAAACACGTTGTCTTATTAACATTTTGCATGAGAATAGTATTATCACCTAGTCGGGGGGAAATATGGAGTGTAGGGTCGATGGACATCGGGATGGACCTACAGTTTCAGGAATATCATTTTAGTTCAAGTGGGTGTAACATTTCAGAGGAGTTGAGCCAGTTACCTCAATTTGTGGTGTTTTTTTTAAACAACGATCGCGCCCAACAAAACAGCAACGACAACGTACATGTAAAACAATAATGGTATACTTGTATACCACAAATTTATAATTAATGTAATTAATGGTATGGTACGGATAACATATAACATGTAACACGTTTGGCAATGGTATAACAACATTTTACCAGTTTCTTTTGGCTTAAGTCAGGGAAATGATGTTTCAAACTATACTATAAGATTCCAAGACTATACTAGTATTGAGATATTTTTCAAATGGCTATTTTTAAATATCGTAAAAGGCAGTGACACCCCTCTACCCTCAGGCTTAACCCTTCCCCGGGTATGGTTGTACCCGGGGTGGTAGGGCCCTGTTCCCTCAATCTTTTCCTGTTAAAATGAACGCAAAGGATGATAAAAGAGATTACATAATTATATATAAAGGGTTCAACAAAAGAAAGTATACAACTTTGTTTATGTCATTTTGAGTAACTTTCAATTTGTTTTTGACCAAACAGGCTAGATAGGCATTTAGATGAATCTTTTAGGCATAATTTGATACCAAATTTTCCCCCTAACAACAAAGATAAATCATGATTAGCACCATTTAAAGGAAAATATCCCATTTTCAAAAGTCGCATTTCCAATACACAGCACGAGAAGATTTGGTAAATCTGTCCATGTTCTCCCCATCCATTAACATTCCTTTACATTCAAATCCTTCACCCATGCATCAGTTTACATTTAAATTAGCCCGCGCATTGAGGGATATGCGCGGTGATCAGTACGGGATAAATACGGCTTGTGTGTGTGTTAACAATTGGCCCTTTCTTCTCGTGCTGTGTATTGAAAATGCGACTTTTGAAAATGGGATATTTTCCTTTAAATGGTGCTAATCATGGTTTATCTTTGTTGTTAGGTGTCAAATTTGGTATCAAATTATGCCTAAAAGATTCCTCTAAATGCCTATCTAGCCTGTTTGGACAAGAATAAATTGAAAATTACTCAAAATGACATTAACAAAGTTGTATACTTGCTTTTGTTGAACCCTTTATATACAGTCATCACAATAAGTAACTGACCAGGTAATAAACATGCTGATAACTCTAAAAGTATAACTCCTACATAAACATATTTAATTATAAAGTTGTTGAGAAATTTCTCTTCTTGAATTTGAGATATTGCACGCTAAGAATGGTTGATTAATGAGGAAGTCACAATCCCAAAAGTTAGGGCAAGTCTGATTTTCATTTTAACATTTTCTTTTCAACACCGGGAGAGTACGACAGGTAAAGCGTGTGTGCCGTATTGATTAACCGTAACAATGCCACCAGCCGACTATCCAACAACCAGGCCATCAACGGGTGAATTGGCACTACCACTACCAGTAATCAATAATTTGCCGGTCTGAGTCCCCGTGTTGAAAATGAAAATGTGAAAATGAAAATCAGACTTGACAGTACATTTAGGATTGTAACTTCCTTAATAATCAGCCATTCTTAGCGTGTAATATCTCAAATTCAAGAAGGGAAATTTCTCAACACGTTTATTATTTAATATATTTATGTAGGAGTTATACTTTTAGAGTTATTAGCACATTTATTACCTGGTCAGTTACTTATTGTGATGACTGTATGTCAATGTCTGTTGGGTTTTGGTGCCACCGGTACAAAAGTTATTAGCACCATAGACCAAAGACAAGAAAGAGTGACTTACAATTACCGCGAATCTTTAAAAAATTGCATGTTGAGAGATACGTAAGTTTTTATTCATTTCTACGATAAATATGATACTTTGTTCTATATAACTACGCGATTTGGGCTCGATAATTACTTTCCTAACTCACCCGCACCACTCCCGATGCTTAAACTGTTGACACATTCGTCCCCATGAGATAAAGCCAAACCTTTGACATGTGATGGTAATACATCCCGTATCCAGGACATTTTCTGTTCCAAATTGAGTCTGGTGCGTTGTCTCCACACATCGTAAACCGCTTCATAATGCTGTAGACATGAATCAATAGGCCTTAGAGGGGAAACTTGTATATTATTGGTAGACATTTTTATTTTTGCAGCATACGCGACGGTCAATGTAAATTTGTAGTTCAATGCCAATCTACGAGGCTAGTACTTTTAGAGGTTAATAACCGCGTGAAATCACAGTCACGGTCACTACGGATGAATGGGCCCCCGGGAATGGGCTGGAGCGAAAGCAAAATATATTGTATGTAGCTCAAGGAAGTACATGGCTTGAAAAAAACCTTTGCTTGAATAGATTAACATAATGTCGGAGTATAGCGAGTATCATTTACAAGTAATTAATTAAAGGTATTTTCCCCGGTGAACACCAGTTCGACCCGGTGTTTTTATGTAACTTGTTGATTTGCCGTCAAGGGGACAAGGGAGTACACAAGGAGGACGGCATTCAAAAGGCTTCTAGTTAACGAGATAAGTTTTTAAAAGTAAATTTTTGGTATGAAATTAAAAGTAGACCGATTGTAGTATACATGAGCGAAGTCTGCTATATTGAGCATGTGTCAAAATTCACTTTGGGTCCAATTTAAAGTGCTTTTAACCGATTTTTCTTTAAAATTGTATTTTTCCCATTTTGAGTTTAAAACACCAACGAAAGTCGTCGGGATTTAACGGTTTTCTTATTAATATCGAAGTTAACAAACAGCTCTAATATTAACATAATTCAAATTTGGAATATTATTTGACACATATAATACCTAATTTGCATAATTTATGCACGATAAAACGGGTTTTGACATTTTGCATTACTTGCCGTTTTATAATTTACATGCTAGAATCGGTACAGAAACATGGGAATTGCTATGTGTAATTTGGAAGATGTGAATGTTAGCTATCTGCAGGTGAAAGTTTAATAACAGTGATGAAGTAATATCGTGTTTACATAGCATTATAGATTTGCATCATTTTGCCACATATTGTGAAATAAAGTCATAAATGCGTAATGCGACTGAGCAATACTGACGCGCGGCAATACAATACCATCAGCCTAGTGTTGTGTCTTTTGTTCAAAAGAAAGAACACTATTGATTCGAACTCACGTCGCTCTCTTTGTCGTGTAGTAGTCTTTGAGCCAGTCGGCAGTACCATAATTATCATAAATTTACTAATATCAAGAAGACTGTGAAGTAATATAATTGGTATTTGTGAAACAAACACGATATTACCTAAGAATTGTTGTTTTTTATGAAATATAGATCAAATCAACTAGCTGGATAAACTAGTAGTTCAATATTTTTAATTATTTTGTTATTTCATTATTATTTTTATAATTTTAATCTTGGTGAATTCAAAGATACTTTGATTCTCGTGACAGTCTGTGATGTGATGACCCAACATATATTATATTTAACATCTACAAATTGGATAAAACGGGCTAAGTTGATCCTTACCCTTCCATGCCTAGGGATAGCACTGGATCCAAAATGTGAGAGGTCCCATGACATTTTTCAGGACCCCGTAGGACTTCAAAAAACAAATTTAAGGGGTCCCCCAAGAAAATGAGGGGTCCTAAAGTTTGGGTATTTAAAAATAAATAAATTACGGGCAGTTTTAATGGATTTATATTGTGAGCAAAGGATGGATATGTAATTTACAGAATTTCTTAAGGTTTCCATTTCCACACATCGTCAAATTTAAGGGGTCCCTTCAATTTTGATCGGGACCCGCAAGTCTTTCCAATTTGAAACCTGACGCGTCACTATTAGAAAGTGAGAGGTCTAGGACGCGCAGACGCGTCAGAATGCGACCCATGGATGGTATTTCGAAATACATCGTAGTTCATGTCCCTTTCACTATATCAAATGCCAATTCGTTAACGTGGTCGACTGGCTATCCATTAATTGTTCAATGACTATTCTTGCAAACTATCTATTATCAAATATGTGTAAACGCGATGTAATAAGCGGTAAATAAGTATGTAAATAGGTAAAAACAAATTAGTTGTCCTAATAGAAGAGCGTCGTATTAAACCTGCAAATTATAAGCTATGGTGCTACAGTTAAGACAAACCGACATGTCATTTTTAGTCAGGAAAAATGGAAATCATGAAAAGATTAAAATACCAACTTTTAAATAATTGAACAGCAAAGAAATTGTTTTTTGAACGGGGCGGTAGTCTATAGCCATAAAAAGCTCTATAGGGACCTCACGATTATTATTTTTGAATTCGGTATTTCAAATTACGTCATCAAAGCGATAGGCAGAAGCGCGCAACCCAAACACGTCCTTTCTTCTTGAGATTGATAAAAAAATGTTCAAACTAAGGCGAGGGAAAATAATGAAAATGGCATTAAAAACGTCTTTTATTAAAGTCAAATACTGACGAATTCGCATTTTGCTATGCTAAATCTCGAAGCAGAACTTATAGGCTTACATTAAATCAATATAATACCAGCATCTATAGTATTAATCAAAGGGACTATTAGAAATAGTTTGTGTATTATTATTATTGTTTACATTTGAATTTAATTGTCAATTAAACCTGATTTGTATATAATATAATTTGTTGCAAGAACAACAAGAACCAAACTGTTTAAATGTTCCTGAATATTTTTCTTTTGGAGTAACTCTGCATCAATTTGATGCAGTGAATTGACAATCGAACATTTCGTCGCTGTTCTGACATACCGGCACATTACAACAGAAATAAGTAAAGAGATGTGCCGGTATGTCAGAACAACGACGATTTGATAGCGAATATTTTATTATTATCAGTCTGGCGTGTTGTCCATTATAAATGATTATACAAATATTAGAAGCAACAGAGAGGTCCAAATGTTTCATTTCATTCAACTTGTAAATAATGGAATTACTCTCTCAATTTCGATACACTAATTATGATATTATTAATTATTATTGAAAATAACAACAGGCAAATAGATAAACTTGGAACAGTATCGAAATGTGCATGTATAGGCACCGATCATAAAATGTTTACGTTCACCGCCGATCAATGTATCTGGTCGTCTAGAAATATGAATTAAGCTACCGCTCCATCACGAGTGTAGCATAGTTGTTTACTCTCACTCTATTCATCTATTGTTCGGCGCAGTATTTGCCGCGAATTTTAATCGATCAAACGTAATGGTGAAATTTATTTACGAACGAAATGTCTAGAATCGTTTCAAAAAATAGTGTTATGCATTATAATGAAATCAGAATTACAATCTCCTTCAGCATATAATCAACTTTTGGGCGATAACCCATATTAAAAATGCACACCAATCGAAATATAAAGCATTTTAGCCTCCGATTTAAGAGATGTTTGTATTTTGAACCCTATGTACTGTTTTTCTTCAAAACGTTTATGTATAGCCTTCAATAGCTCAAACGTCAAAGCGCCGGCTTCACAATCATGAGGTCAGTGGTTCGAATCCTGCGGATGGGGATGGTTTTCTTTTCTGTTTTGTTATTACACTGTTTGTTTTTATAAATTGACAGGATTGCTTATCGTTCGCTATATTTATTGAATGTTGAATGATACTTTTTTCTTTTGCAATTTCACTGCGATAAAGAATGTCCTGTAAATATAATTGTGTTTACTACTCCTAGGCCTACATTGAATGGCCCCTAGCTAGTCTATGAACATGATCTGCAAAGGCCAATTGTTATGTAAATAAGAAGCCAGTCGGCTCATGCCCTTGAATCGATTTTCCTATTTCCTACACCACCGAAACATTATTTCAATAATAATAATACAGGCACATTGATTTGTATTACATAACGGCTGGCATTTGTAACAAGTTTAGCTCAATCGATAATAACACACAACGAGTTTCTATTGTTTGGCCTGTTGCATAGGAGTAGGACAGTTCGGTGGTATACCGCGGTTCATTCACATTTCAATGTCACAAGTGCAATCGCCTTGGTCACAAACCTAATTATTGTGATGTAACAAATGGTAACCATGAGAATGTGCAAACCCGTTATTGAGTCAATGGCCATGACGTGTGTGCCGACAATCTAGAAAGTAATGTCAGTACTTCTTTTAGCTACTCTACCATGTCTGATGATAACATTCCAATTAATTCAAATTCTGAGTATGTACAACTTGAAAATGGTAGAGTGCCAGATTTTAAATCTAAAGGTATAACATTTGGCCATATTAACATTAACAGTCTTTCAAGTAAAATTGATGAGTTTCGCCATATGTGTACCAACATGTTTGATGTTATATGTGTAAATGAAACTAAATGTGATGAAACTGTAAATGATAGTGAACTTGAATTACCCGGTTATACTTTGCTTAGGCGTGACAGGAGTAGACACGGAGGAGGTGTGGCGTTATATATTAAAAATGGTATTAATTTTAAGAGACGGGAGGACTTGTCTGACGTAAGTGTTGAATGTATTTGGATAGAATTAACTCCTCCAAATAAACGCCCGATTTTCATATGTGCTGTGTACAATCCAAACGGCAAAGACGGTGAATTTTCTAACAAAATGCTCTGTATGCTTTCAAATGTTTCTGTCAGTGATAATGAAATTGTTTTGTTAGGGGATTTTAATTGTGACTTTTTACCTCATGTCAACACCAGAGAAGTCAACAATCTTAAATTTGTTTGTGATCTACACCAGTTACAACAGCAGATAAAACTTCCAACAAGAGTGACTGATCATAGTAGTACATTGATTGATTTGTATTTCACAACTAAACCTGAATTGTATGATGATTGTGGTGTTATCCAAACAGCAATAAGTGATCATTTTATGATATATGCTATAAGAAAAGGTAAACCTATCAAAGGTGCTCATAATACTATTGAATTTCGTTCATACAAGAACTTCGACGAAGAATCATTTCTTAAAGATCTGTTTGATGTACCTTGGATTAATGTTAAGCAATGTAATAATGCTGATGATGCGTTACATTTATGGCATTGTATTTTAAATGATGTTGTAAACAAGCATGTTCCTAAGAAAAACAAGCGTGTAAGAGCCGCTCCATCTCCTTGGCTCAACAATCACATTTTCAAGCACATGTCTAAGCGTGATTATCTGCACCGTAAAGCTATTCGCTCACATGATATTTCCGACTGGAATTCTTATAAGTTACATCGTTACAAGGTAACGACTATGATTCGCAACTCTAAAGAACAGTATTTTAAGAATACTATTAATGATAGTAAGGGTAATTCAAGTAAACTATGGAAAACTCTTAAAGATATTCTACCAAAGAAGACGTCTGTTAACCCGTCATCTATAGTCACAAACGGTCAGATTCTTGAGAGTGATGATGAAATTTCAAATGGGCTAAATAAACACTTTGTCGATGTTGCTCGAAATTTGATCGAAAATAGTGATTGCGGAAGTGGCAGTGTATTTAACTCCAATGTTGATATTTGTAATCACGATGTAAGTGAAGTAAATCCAAAGATGAATCTTCCGCATGTATCTTGTGAATTTGTAAATAACGAAATACTTAAAATGAACACAGGGAAAGCAACTGGTCTTGATGATATAAGTGTTAGAATACTAAAAATTGCAAGACCAGCAGTTGTCGACAGTTTGACTTGTATATATAATGAACATGTCGTTACAAACAGGTGTTTTTCCAAATGATTGGAAAGTTGCCAAGGTAGTGCCCCTTCACAAAGGTGGGGATTTGAACGATGCTAACAACTATCGACCCATCTCCATCCTTGCTTGTGCAAGTAAAATACTTGAAAGAGCAGTTCATGAACATGTGTACTCGTTTCTTATTGAAAATGATCTCCTGAACCCCAATCAGTCTGGTTTCCGCCCCCAACATTCTACCGAAACGTGCGTTACTGATATGGTTGATAATTGGTTGGGCAATATGAATGAAGGCAAAATGACGGGAGTTGCCTTTATCGACCTCCGTAAGGCTTTCGATACTGTAAATCATTCAATTTTGTTACAGAAATTGCATGATATGGGTGCTACCGATATTACAATGAAATGGTTTAATTCTTACCTGACGAGGAGAGTTCAAAAAGTCTGTTTTAAAAAATCTCTCTCTGATGCATTGAATGTAAATACTGGTGTGCCTCAAGGCAGCATTTTAGGGCCTTTGCTTTTTATTATCTTTATTGATAGTATGAGTAGTGTGATTAAACATGGTAAAATATTTAGTTATGCAGATGACACTACCTTATCTGTAAGTAGCAACGATGTGAAAGATATTTCTATGAAACTGGAGTCTGATCTTGAGTCCCTCTGTAAATGGTTGAGTGAAAATAAATTATTTCTCAATACAGATAAAACAAAGGTAATGCTAGTTGGTACAGGTGCAAGACTCAAAAATGTAAATAATGATGATTTTCGTGTTGCAGTTCGTAAAAATGTACTACAGAATGTTGATAACTTCAAATGTTGGGGTGTTATAGTTGACAATGAATTGAAATGGCATAGTCAGGTAAATAATGTGATGAGAAAAATATTTGGAAAACTTGCACTTTTACGTCGTCTTAAAGTTTTTCTTGATCCAAGCACCCTGAACACTATCTACAAAGCATTGGTTCAACCACATTTCGACTACTGTAGTGTGGCATGGTATGGTCGCTACTGTGATGATATGCATAAACTTGACGTGCTACAGAAGCGATGCGCTCGAGTTATACTTGGTGTTAATTCTTTTACTCCCTCTAATGAAATGTTCCATGAACTTAAATGGCAAACACTTTTTAACCGCAGAAATTATTTCACTGCTTTGCTGGTTTTTAAATGTCTAAATGGTCTGGCACCATCGTATTTACAAAGTAAATTTAGTTATGTGCGCGAACACCACGAGCGCGATACAAGGCAATCCGCAGCAGGTCTGTTGGCACTACCCCTATTGACAAATGGCAATGACATTAAGTGTTATAAGTATTGTTTTAGCTATAATGGTGTAAATGTATGGAATTGTATTGAAACTGCAATCAGAAATTCTGTGAACGTGCAATCTTTTAAGGCTTTGTATAAATCCTATCATTGGAATTAGCTCAAATTTAATGTGTTTGATGTATCATAGTCAAGCTTTTATGTAATGTATATATGTAATCAAATAATTTTAATATGTTTTTATTGTATGCATTATGTGATAGATTTACGAGTGCTGTCCATTGGGTTTTATACTCTATACATAATCATATTGTTATTATTATGTCTCGTGTATTTTATATTAAGTAATTATTTTTAAGCATGTATTATATTGATGTGCAGGGCCCCGAGTAAGAACAGCGGCCAGCTGATTCTGGAAACCCTGGGTAAAGATAATAAATAATAATAATAATAATAATAATTCATGATGCCATGCACACTAAACAGTCAGTGGAAAATTAAAATGAAATCGTAAATAATTCCACATTCCAAAATAAACTATAATTGAACAATAATGAATAATTATACGAAATGATAAACAATATCGAAAACTAATAAAACAAGGTATTTAAAAAAAACTGGACGGGGGAGATAGAAGACTGTTGAATTATCCCGTGCTTTTTCTCTTACGTGACACGGGTCATTCTATACGTGCGTGTCACGGGTACCCGTATCCCGTAAGTCTCACTCTCCGTGAATTCCCAAACCCAACCCACAGTAGAGCCCAAGCCCCGTAATAACCTGCATAGTGCATACCACCACGCAGCGTTCGATTTAACCAATGTAGCATCACGAAATACGACACACTTTTGAACACTAATGCACAAATATGTAGCAAAAAGTGCTACGCCAAAAGATTCCCTACTTGATCTCTGATCACGTACCATCAAAGCCAAACCTAAAGATTGAGTGTCATCTTCAAATAACTAAAACAAAGTATGGTAAATCTTGAAATATCGGCGGTTCATTTTCACTTTCGTCCAGAGTTAAAAATCCCATTGGTTTACACGTACTTGCGCAGAATTTTTCTGTCGGTTTAAAATGTGTACAAAATGGCGGAGTTCTGCGCATCTCGGAGAAGTAATAATCATGACGTCACTTCTAGTCTTGTTTTCGTGTCGCATGGCAAAGGTCGAGGGGTTGTTGCCATATCATTGGGCTAATCATATTGAAGGGTTCACACCTCTCAGCCGCCCTCTTATGTCGCTATCTTGCAGGCTCCGATATTTGTACAGCTTTAGCGTCCGTACGGTAATATTGATGACTGGGGGATGTAGCCTAGGGTTCGCCATAATCATTGGGCTAATTGCGAGACCAAGGCAACACGGAACAAAGAGGCCGTGGACTCAGTGACTCAGTATATTACTAAATCATATAATATAATACAAAATAGCATCCAAATAGCTTAGTATATTACTAAATGGCATCCAAATAGCTGAAATAACTTACTGTGTCCTCTTACCTTCATATTATAACAATATCAATTACATTTTACAACAAAATCGCTTCAGAAGATGATTAATGCAAGTTATTAATATTAGCAAATGCCGCGAATTTTAGGGGTTTGTGAAAAGGTTACGACTTAGAAACGTCGTTTCAAATGACGGGGTCGCTAATCTCCCCCGTCAAAAATGTATATAAACGATTAAAATAAAATGTCAAGACGTGATAGGATTCGAACCCACGACCTCCGGTTTACTAGTCCAATGCTCTACTGCTGAGCCAACTATGCGGCTATGTGAACGCAATAACAAACAAAAGTAATATGGTTCAACATACCGTGTGTATTTAGGGAATAGTTGAATGAGAACTATATTTGGGTATAAAGCGCTGAGGATTTCAGGAAAATCGAAATAGCTCAGTTGGTAAAGATTAGGACTCTCAATCAGCAGGCGTACGTTCGAATCTTTGTGGCGGTTTATATTCCTTGTGCTCTATACTTAGAGCGGTCGAGTCTGGGTAGAGGTCGGTTAGGGTTTTAAGTATGCCGAAATATAATATTTATTATTGTTCTCTCATTATACGTCCGTTCGGGGTTTTCATTTATATTGACATAATTTTAACGTTATTTATTTATTTTGTATTTACTTTCTTAATTGTTGATGTTTATTTAATTATTTATCAATCAATTAATTATAAATAGGCCTTAATACTATTTTATTGATATAATTATTAATCTATATATTATTTATTTACATTAATTACTTAATTTCTTCATATTTATTATTTATTTATTATTTATTAGGTCACGTTGCAGAGTGTATGCAACATTCTTAAATAGTCTAAAAACGCAGAAAAATGACACTATTTAGGGGAGTAAGATTCATAATGCTACTTGATTACACACATTATGCCTATACCAGAAAACAATAACACGTTGTATGTTTAATGGCTCCCATATTGTTTAGTATTCAATGATAACATTATCCATGCTTGTACCAGGGATTGACACCTCCCTGCTTGTACTGCTTACTCTAAAATCATCCACGGCTGAACAATAGTCTTTAAAGGCCACTTCAAGGAGGATTATTCCTATGACGTTAACGAGTGGATTACAATAAGCCTAGCAATGAATAGGCGGCTACAAACATATCTCGTTTGAGTCGGGGTTTGAGGAGTGTCGCGATTAGCCTCTATCACCTGCCATGATAAAACCTGGCACTTGTACTACATGTAGAAACCCGGTAGGTGTACAATCTGGCAAATGGGTCGCTCTTTACGTCACAACGGGGTCGGGTGAACACTAGTCAGCTTAATAACACAACCTTTCTCGCGCTTTCATCTGTCTGCTTCACTAATTGAGCGATCGAGAGTACTACAATAGTTCTATTGTTAACGCCAGATAAGTAGGGAGGCTCTAGATAATCACCGATCTTTTTCCGATGCTTTTAACAATAGAACGAATTACCGTTGGAAAACCGTTGTAAAATCGCTAGAAAAATGCTTTAAAATCACCGAGAGTTTGGATATGGACCCAAATGTGTTACGAAGTTTTATAAATTTGGCATCTTCTAACCATACTAACTGTTAAATGAGTCAAATTGGCTTCTTGTGCGCTGATTTGTTAGTAGCAGGCGGGTTATCTCACTAGCTTTCTAAAGAATTTTAGTTGGTTGAAATTGATGTGGTAAACATATTTTATGCTCATTTGCGTTAAAGTGAACATTTAATAAACAGAACAAGATTTGCGATATTTTCTCTTATATAAAGATCTATTGAATTCCAATACTGAAAACGGTCCCCACTCTAGTCCGAGCTGAGTCCGACTATCACAAAAGCCAAATTTGTTGTTGTTGTTGTTGCTAAATTCGTGTAATAATGACATTGTTTTGTCATTATTTCGCATTTTAAAATGTTAAAAAAAAAAAAATGAGAATGTTTGAGTAAAATATTCAATATTGTGTTCGGTTTCGAAATGCAGTAACTTTACCAAATTAGTCAAATCTGGTAAACGGTACCATGAAAATGTCATTATTCGTTTTGCTAATGATAGTGAATAAATGCATCTATTGCCGCATACATGGGTTGCCTTCATATTCTGATATCAAATATTTTTAATAATTATTTTACTTTGAGTACACTTTTTTTTACTCACTCTGTATGTATATGACTTGATGTCTCACATCAGAATGTTGTTTTATTACAGTTTCATACTCTCTTAAATGTAAGTGATTGGAAATTAAACTATCAAGAATGACTTGGAAGAGCCACCCAAAAGGAATGAACAGTCACCGAAAAAGGGTGAGTTATATCATTCACTACGGGGGTGAGTTATTTCACCTTTTAATTCACTCCAATTTACTGAATTGGAATGGGTTTGGAGTGGCAAAACCACTCAATCAATGTGAATGGTCCCTCAAAATCACTGTTATACTCTTTGGATTCACTCCAAAAGAATGACTCTCCTTAACATTTAGCGAGCGAGTAAGCTTGTAGATTGAAATATTCATTACGATACGATCATTGGATGAAAATGTCTAAAATGTCAGACCACTTTTAAAGATAGACGGCGGAAGTGAAAGGACATGGGGAGTGAGGGACTCTCCCTAAGGTAGTAATGCGTTTATATTTACCATACACAAAACAGATTTTTCAGAAACCTTTAACAATTTTCAAAGCCTATCTCAAGGATTACTGACCCAATACTAGACATGTTTGTACTTATGTCAATGCATTTCTCATGGTGATTCTGAATATGTTAATGAAATTCAATAATGTTGACATTTTTTAAACATTTTGTGAAATTTTGGAATGTCGTCTGCAGCCGCCTGCCGCGTGGAAAGTGTTAACGTCATACTGGACCATTTTTATGTTACAGTCGCCAATTATGCGGACTTCGCGCAAATTTGATTCATCAATAAAAGATCAATTAAGTTAAATTTGACACACAAGATTTAACGTTAACAACTGAAAATGCTTGCACGGTTCGTGCGCATTTGTGTCTATATATGTTTCAATTTTATAAAACCAAAAGTTGAGCTCGCTCCCATCCCTAATTGTTTTTGCTTCCTTCCGCCAACATCAAGAAGTTTTAATAAATTGCGAAGTGAGTGGAGGCATTCTTGGTTATGCCTAAAACTCAAAGATGTCTAGGCCTATATGAGACGGTTAATGACTGTTTGCATAATGTACAGGCTAATTATACAGGTTTTAAAAACTAATATTTAGCCCCAATTTAAATGTTTTTATTTCATGATAATTATGTTGTTTACAATAATGTTTAAACGAGATTACCACACCTAGAACACACTCAACAAAGATGAGGGGTCTTACACACTGCACAACATCTACGATCAACTCGTCGGAACTACGCCCTCTACAACGGCGGGTCTCAGCAACAGGAAATCCCTAATTCCTGTTGCCTCCAGACAGAGTTGCCAGTCTGACGAAGCTGATAGGTTAGCAGTGAAACGTAACTAAATTGTGAGTATCCTATTCACATTTTTTTGGATTTGTACAAAACGAAATCATATCTCAGATGTTCAATAACAATCCAGATGAACTTATTCAAAGATCAAAGGTCTTCTTATTGGACCGGGGATATAAAGTTTTGAAAAGGTTTCGAAACTTTTGTGCACCCCTGAAGAATACGGCCCATAATGTTTGTTTGTCTTCCATACCTTTTTTATATTTCGAGGAGGCCCTCTAATTTGAACCCCAACCCTAATATTAGCCCTAATCCAAACCCTAACCCTTAGGCGGGTCATTTTGTGATAAAAAACACCTCAACCCCAAAATATTGCTATAAAAGGTTTTTCAACTGATTCTGCTTCCAGGTGATATCAGGAATGGCCACAAGAAAGTCCAAAAAAATCTAACTTCCGGAAAGGGGTTATTTTCAAGATGGCGTCCAAGATGGCCGCCAACATCATAAAGTGGCTATAACCCTGGTATTAATCACCCTAGAGATGTAAATTTGGTATTTATTCCTAGGTTTTGGGGTGTGATAAACTCAATCAGACTAGTTTAAAGTTTCCTAGACACCCAGGTGCACTCTACTACAATCGCGTCCAAGATGGCCGCCAATATCATAAAATGGCTATAATTCTAGTATTAATCACCCTAGAGGTGTAAATTTGGTATATATTCTTAGGTTTGAGGGTGTGATAAACTCAATCAGACTGGTTTAAAGTTTTCTAGACACTCAAGTGCACTCTACAACAAAGATTGCGTCCAAGATGGCCGCCAATATCATAAAATGGCTATAATTCTGGTATTAATCACCCTAGCGGTGTAAATTTGGTATATATTCCTAGGTTTTAGGGTGTGATAAACTCAATCAGACTGGTTTAAAGTTTTCTAGACACTCAGGTGCACTCTACAACAAAGATTGCGTCCAAGATGGCCGCCAATATCATAAAATGGCTATAACTCTGAAAAGTATTAATCACCCTAGAGATGTAAATTTGGTATCTATTCCTAGGTTTTAGGGTGTGATAAACTCAATCAGACTGGTTTCAGTTTCCTAGACACTCGGGTGCACTCTACAACAAAGATGGCCGCCAATATCATAAAATGGCTATAACTCTGAAAAGTATTAATCACCCTAGAGATGTAAATTTGGTATCTATTACTCAATCAGATTGGTTTAAAGTTTCCTAGACACTCAGGTGCACTCTAAAACAAAGATGGCGTCCAAAATGGCTGCCATTTAAATGTTAGTGATTTCCTTGTTAAAAATCCAATGCACTCAAGATGGTCGCAACATTGTTGAATCTTCTGAGCAACAATAGAGAAGAGGCAGCTGTGTGAGTGTCCAGGCAGCCCTTATCAAGGATAGCACTGCCTGCCTCGGAAGGGAAAGCCCCTAGAAAAGGTTGGGTAAAGAAAGCTTGCTCAGAGCAATAACCAGACTGGTTCACCGTGGCCAGCTGCGGGTCTTCATGACAGCGGTAAAAATACAAACAAAAGTAAAACTAACTGTTGCCGCGTGGAATGTGCGAACAATGCTATATAGATAATGGCTCAATACCAGAAAGAAGAACTGCTTTGATAACCAAGGAGTTGACAAGATACGTCACTTGGATGCACCCTCGGCCAAAGCATTTTTATTTACTTGACTACATTGGGACTCACAGGACAGATCTTGCTGATGTCTTATTAACAAAAGCAATGAGGGGAGCAGAATGCTCAACTGACCACTACATGGTACGTTCCCAAATCAGACTCCGTCTCCTAGCAATGCACCCAATAAATTAGATGTCAACAAGTTGAAAGATGAAGAACACAAAAGGAAACTTGAAACAGCAATGACAAAATCTCTTCAAGGCAACAAAATCATCTCAGATCCAAATAATGTTGAAGAACAGTGGAAACTCCTTAGAGAATCCATCTTCTCAACCGCTATCGAAATACTTGGTCATCCTAAACGAGAAAAAAAATCCTGGCTGGTTCCAAGAACAAGATGACAGAATTCAAGCATTGTTGGATCATTTAAGTAACGGAAGAACATCAAATCCAAAGTTCAAAAGGAGATCGGATCTTTGAAGGACAAATGGTGGAATAAAAACAGCTGAGCTTGAAGCAATGTCGAGCAGAAATGACACTCATGGGCTCTTCTCAGGTCTAAAAACTATCTATGGACCGGTGCAAGAAGTAATACTGTAGTGGCCCCAGTGAAAACTGCAAATGGGAGCAAGCTGTGCACCAATTTGAATGATATCACTGAGCGTTGGAGGGAACACTTCTGTAATCTACTAAACCAACAAGGTGCTGCTGACCACAAAGCTTGTCAAGGGCTCACTACTATAGCAACAAAAGAGGAGCTATGTGAACATATCACTATGGATGATAAGGCTTGATAAGGCTGTGAATGACACCAGAAGTGGTAAAACACCAGGGCAAGATGGCATAGCATCAGATGTACTAAAGACTGAATTATTAGACCTATTCAATGCTTGCTGGCAAAGCGAAAGTTTCCCTCAGGACTTTAAAGACGCAATGATTGTTACCATTTACAAGAACAAGGGTGACAAAAGTGACTGTCCATAACTGGCAAAATCATGGCAAAATAATCCTCAACCGACTTAAGATTATCGCAGAAGGTACTTCCTGAGAGGCAGTGTGGCTTTGGGGCTGATAGAGCAACCGATGAAATGATTTTCACTTTGAGGCAACTTCAGAAGAAGGCTGTAGAACAGCAGCAACCATTGTATAGTAGCCTTTGTTGATTTCCCCAAGGCGTTTGATACGGTGGACCGAGAAACTCTGTGGAAGGTGCTCAAAGTATACGAATGCCCAGATAGACAATGATCGAGTTGTTCCATGAGGACATGTTTGGAAAGGTGTCCATTGGAGGAAATGTTAGTGAAGCCTTGCTCCAACTTTGTTTGTATCTTGCTGCAGTTTTGAAAACAAAGGCTACAAACCTAGACAATACAAGGTAGTGCGCATCAGGACTCGTTCAGATGAAAAGCTGTTCAAACTGTCAAGACTCAAAGCCTTAACCAAAGTGAGAGAAATATATATATCAGGGAGCTGTACTCAGATGATTCTGCCCTGGTTGCAACTAATGCTGGCGGTATACAAGCAATTGTTGACCGCTTTTCTTCTGCTGCCACTTTGTTTTGCCTAAAAATCATTGTGTCTAAGACTGAATCCCTGCTAGTTATGAGTGATTGTTTACTTAATCCCATAGGGTAAGGGTGGGAGGGGACAGTGAACTTTGAGTGTGCGATGTTGGAATGGGATGAGGGATATCAAATGAATTCACATACTCTACTGCTAGTCTGTTTATTTTAATTGTTTATTTATTGGATTTTTAAACAAGGAAACAATCAACATGTTGCCATAAACGGCGGCCATTTTGGACGCCATCTTTGTTGTATGGTTCACCCGAGTGCCTGGAGTTATTTAAACTAGTCGGATTGAGTTTATTACCCCTCAAAATCTAAGGATAGACACCAAATGTACATACCCAGGATGATTAATAACGGAGTTATAGCCACAGTATGATATTGGCGGCCATCTTGGACGCCATCTTTGTTGTAGAGTGTACCTGAGTGTCTAGGAAACTTTAAACTAGTCTGATTGAGTTTATCACACCCCAAAACCTAGGAATAAATACCAAATTTACATCTCTAGGGTGATTAATACCAGAGTTATTGCCATTTTATGATATTGGCGGCCATCTTGGACGCCATCTTTGTTGTAGAGTGCACCTGAGTGTCTAGGAAACCTTAAACCAGTCTGATTGAGTTTATCACACCCTAAAACCTAGGAATAAATACCAAATTTACATCTCTAGGGTGATTAATACCAGAGTTATAGCCATTTTATGATGTTGGCGGCCATCTTGGACGCCATCTTGAAAATAACCACTTTCCGGAAGTTAGATTTTTTGGGACTTTCTTTTGGCCATTCTTGATATCACCTGGAAGCAGAATCAGTTGAAAAACCTTTTGTAGCAATTTTTTGGGGTCAAATCACAAAATGACCCGACTACCTAATTTAAACCTAACCCTAACCCAGGCCTTCTAAAAGAAATTTAAAAAGAAAATAATAATAATAAAAACAAGGTCTTCTAAAAAACTGGGTGGACAAGTGTTTTTAGTGTCAAAAGGATAATGAGAAGACTTGGAATGGATCTGTTGAATTTTGTGGAAGTCGGCAAGAGGATCACTGTTGTTTCTGGAAGGAAATCACCGAGACGTTATGTGAGCGATAGGCCCTGTGTGGTGAAGTTTATGGAGAAGAAAAAAATTGAAAGAAAATATATCATAATTTATAATTTAATTTAAATTCCAATGTTTATTAATTACGAGAAAAACGTAATTTATGACAAATTCAAAAATGCAACCAAATGACTTGGATTTCCCGGGCGCCAGGATAATTATTATAATAC
>CM069457.1:42988458-43118624 GCA_035610835.1 Ophiura sarsii | reverse complement strand
ATTCCAAATATGTTAATTGAATTAATAATTTTAAGACATTTTTAAGAACATTTTTGTGACAGCTTGGGAATGCGTCTCAGACCAGTGCCGCGTGGAAAGTGTTAAGAATGACCAGGCATCAACAACCCAGTATGAGCCATTTTTTAGCAACCACGCAATATAAAGTGGTATTGCGTTGTTATCAGCTGTTCCAACAACGCCTATCTATCTATCTAGCGACCAGCTAGTATGATTCGAGCATAAGACATTTTGACATCTGCAGCTATGAGTCAAATCTGATTGATTATAACGCAGTTGTTTATATATCTTTGGAAAAAGTCATATGCGTCCGTAATTCTAACTTTAATTTGACAAATATTTTAATTGAACTAGCATCTTATGCCAGCGCCATTGAAAAATTTATTATGATACAAATGAAACGACACCTAGGCCTATTCCAATTCTGTTTATGTTGGTTAAAAAAAGAAACAAATAATGCGGTTGTTTACATTTTTGTCATAGACAACATATATTTGTTGAACGTGGACAAAACCTAAACTGACCCTCTGAACTTTGTTCCAAAATGAGTTTTTTTAATTTATATTGCACTCGTTAAAAAGATAATGGATCAGTGGCGTACAATCCTGTCAGTTTAGATTGGCAATGTCGGTTTAGATCTTGTAGATTGGCAGATTGGCACTGTCGGTTGAGCCTGGCACTGTCGTTTGTTTGTGACTCGGCGGCAATTCTCGAAACTTGACTTTCTGGTAAAGTCCTTGAAGATCAGTTTAATTTTTTGTTCATCTGGACCAATTATTGTGTTTGTTAACAATTTGAGCTAATATTTCCAGTCTATATGATTTATGATAATTATGCTTTGTGTAAAATAATGTAATTTACATTACTCACATTGATATTGTATACGTGCCTGTCTTTTGGGCTGCCTTTTCGCAAAAATTGGTATAGCGATGAGGTGGTTTTCATCACAGACCAAAGCGCCCAATTGGCATAAATTGGGTGTATTTTGAGGCATTTTTTTGTAAAAAGCATCCAACATTGGGTGCTTTTCTAACAAAATTGGTATAGTGATGGGTGGGAAATTGGCCAAAAAATAGGTATAGAGAAAGTCGCATTTTCGAAGTCCGGCAGGCACATCCACGCACGATTTTGGCGAAAGTAACCCCCCACCCCCCCCCCCCCTGGGCTGCGGAATGCAGGTGTTATAATTGTTTTGTTAGTCTTTCTTTTCAATGACGATACATTCAGACCCACTCACGAATGACCGTCTTCCATTCGACGTGGTTTCAGAACACATTTCACTACCAAGAAAATCCAAAACCTCACGCTTCAGTTTAGACGGTGCATTCTTCATAAAATCAATAGTATGTGTGAAAAAATCTAACATGAGGGCGTCCTCAATGGAAAGCTCTTCGTCGAAGCACCCCGTGATATCGGTATCACGTGAGTCTATCTGGTAGATAGTCGTACATTGTAGGTCGTGACGCTTGCAGAAGTCTCGGACGTTGGCAGAAGTTATTTGTGCCTTCGAATAAAGCTTCGGAAACGCGCTCCATAAAGGGCCAAATCCAACCCGATCTGTAATTAGCAAGATTGATACAAAAATACTAGATTATAATTTTATTCATTATATATAATATAAAGCAGATTACCAACCCACGGTGTTTACAATAACAGCAAATAATAACAAACGAATGCAAATGTTAAATGATGATAATAATAAGCATAACATCAGAACCAGTCACTATAGGCGCTTTACAAGGGTAAAAATGGTAAAAAATGATAAAAAGCATTATACAATGTATCGCAATACCTACATATATAAATCAAAATATAAACTGTGACAAGCCAGTTCAATAACATTAACATTAAATAGCATGTTGCTGATATACATTATATACGGCAATTTGAACCAGGGGTAGCCTATTGTGTATAAGCAACTAGGGTTTACAATACTAGCACAATAACAAAAGATATTTGGCCAAACACGGTAGGGTAGGAGTAGAAGCTATAGGAGGGTTAAAGGCATATTATGTGATCTTTTCTCCAGGGAGCGCCCTCTATTCATGATATTTTTTAGAAAGTAGATTTTCTGCAAGATTTACATTTCTGATCATAAATCGTACATACATTCCAAGTTGCAGAGCGATACGATTCCCAATTACCTCAAAATCATGGTTTTAGAGGGAATTTAGACTAGAGTAAAATAAGTTGTCGGACAAAAATCGACATCCCGACAGTTTATTTTCACTCTAAAACCATGATTTTGAAGTAATTAAGAATCGTATCGCTCTGTAACTTGGAATGTATGTACGATTTATGATCAGAAATGTAAATCTGCAAGAAAATCTGCTTTCAATTCTTTTTCGATGTTGAGGGCGTTCCCTGGAAAGATCACATAATAAAACTTTAATACTAGGGGGGGGGGGGGGGGGGGGGGGGTACCGCGCCATTTTGTCCCGAAGCAATGGTCATGACGTCATATTTTAACTTTTGTATTGGATTTACGTGCAAAATATATGCCCTTGGCAGCATACTTTCCCGGGTGTGTGGGTTCACTTTAAATTTCAGATGTTCTAAAATGGACGGATATCTAACCAATTTGATAAAAAAACACGATCCACACACCCCAGAATTGCAAAAAATGCATAAAATAAGTCCACTTTTTTATGCCTTTGAACAGAGTGGCGGCCGGGATTGTAGAATTTAACACAGTGCATTAACCCATGACCCATGATATAAATAAATTATTTGCGATGAAGAATTCTAATTAGCACGGTTAGTGTAGTGGTTAGAAAGTCGACATGAGGAGCGAAAGGTTGTGGGTTCGAGCCCCATTAGGAGCACTTTTTGTTTTATATGCTGGATTTGCTTAGCATCATCTGTATGCTTGCCCACGCGGACACCACACTGCTGGCGTTTACCGTATCAGTAACGCCATTTTTTTCTCTCGAAAATGTCAAAAAAAATTACCGTTCTTTTAAAAATAAGAATTATAATCAAATTACAAACATATTTTGTGCGAGAGCAACACACACATTTGGCAAAAATGGCACAATAAAAATCCGTTCGTTATAAATAAATGGACATGGTTAAATAATAAAACTATCACAATTACAGTCGTGGATCTCTGTGGCGTGCGTAGGTTGGCCATGTCGTTGGCAATCGGAAATCACGGGATCGAATATTCCTTTTATTTTTCTATTTTTTAAACTTGATGGTAGATTAATGTAACATCATTGTTATGTCAATTTTTATCAATTCTAAATGCCGCCCATGCGTTTATAGTTTTCTTTTTATTTATTTATCTATCGTAAATGTATCCTTGATTTATTTAAATTTGTATCTAAACAATTAAAATGCGTAAACAATTATATTATTGCTCGATAAATAGAGTGATTTAACTTGAGTTCAGTTTGATAATATGATAGCAAAACTTGTTGTAAAACCATTTTACCAGTGTGTCCAACAATTTCTCCTTTGCACACTTTGGTAATACATTCAGAGATGTCACTTTTAGCTTGTTATAGCTAGGCTCAATTATAAGCAAGTTTGCGACCGGGTTTGCGACCTCTATGATTTTAGGCTGGTAACACAATCCCACAGTGCATTTCGTTAAAACAGTGTAAATTATTTTTCCACGATACGTATCACGTGATAACCACGATCGATTTCGCAAAATATTGCAAAATGGCGCGGTACCCCAGCCCCCCCCCCCCCCCCCTACTTTAATACAGGAATTAAATGAAGATGAATACAATGAATGAAGAGCGCCACCATTATTATTATCATTATTATTCATGGTATTATTCAATGTCATCGCAGCCAACCGGCTCAGATTGACACAATATTACTCACCCCACCAGCCCATCCTGCATACACACATCCCAATCATTAAAGACCACACCACACACCCACATTTTGGATAGGTAATATCATGGAAGTAACTATACTTCATAGTATTAGTAATATTGAATCCCAACCATGGTCACATTATTATTAACACCACACATGCCAGATCAGTGGCATAGCTAGGATTTTTTTTCAGTGGGGAGGGGGGGGGGGGGGGGGGGGCAAGATTTAAAAAAGTAAAAGGTTGCCCCAATTGTTTTTGCAATCACCTCAGAAAAAAATTGAGGGGGGGAGGGGGGGGGGGGGGGCGGGCTTAGGAAATGTTTTACACAAAACGCGCTCGAAAATTGGTCCATGTAAGTTGTCATATGCCTATACCTGCCTATACACACTACATCCGGAGAATGGGGCGGGGCACAATAGGGCTTGGGGCGGGGGCACAGAGGGCGTTTTAAGGTTTTTTAAGGATTTTTTTCTGTCGGGGGGGGGGGGGGGGGGGGAGCCTTTAGCTACGTCACTGTGCCAGATCACTCAAGGCAACAACCTATTTTAGTACTTGGTTACTTGGTCAGAAGGAACAGTCTTTTTGGACCGGCTGAAATATTATGGATCCTCCAATTTTCCTGTTTTGATATTCTTATTCGTTTGACCGTTTGATTGGACATACAAATAATTAACAATGTACAAGCACTTGTGGACTTACGTATCATTTGCTAAATCGATAAAATGTCAATAGTCCTTTCTTCGATATTTATTTAATTTAGTATTTGAACATACGTGTTTAAAATAGCGGCACCAGTCTACCCGAAGGTGCGTTCATAATAATAGAAAACCACAAGATTATAATATAAAGTTAATACACATTATATTTTACAAGTTTTACCATAAGATATATATATTATAGGGTCACGCGTTATGAACTCGCCTCCCAATAGGGTGGTGCCGTTCAGTGGCGTGCGCAGGATATTGTGACTGGGGGGGCCCACTTTAAAAAATGAAATTCCCCCGACTCAGATTCTTCTCAAAGGTAGCCCCAATTTTTTTCTCAGTCACCTCGTGTCGTGATTTTCACGTAAGTGGGGGGAGGGGGGGGGGGGGGGGGGGGGGGGGGCACAGTCACAATATCACAGTCAAAAAGACATCCAAGTAAACAACTACTAGGCCTAATGGACAATTATGAGCGTTTTCATCATTTTTTACCATAACATTTCCTTTTTATACCAACCTGATGCATACATTTGTCGCCTACATGTATAATGTTGCCAACTATTTGTCTATTTGCATTACACCCCCTCCACACACACAAAAAAATCTAGCGACGATCCATCCCCCAACTGGCAGTAGTTTCCCCCGACTGGCAGTAGGTTCCCCCGACTGTAGACCAAACTGGGGGGGCCTAGGCCCCCCCCCATCCCCCCCTTTGCGCACGCCACTGGTGCCGTTACATTTTTTAGTTTTATGCTGTCATTTTCCTCAAATATTTTCAAAACCACAAAAGCTATCTCAACAAATTTGGTATCATTTTAAAGCCCTAATAACAGCTAATAACAAGCTATCTGTCTGCAAAATGGCATTGGTATAGCTAAGTAATACAGAAGGAGAGATATAGCTGTTTGATGTTTGGAGACCAGGGGTGGTGCTGGAAGGGGTGCCGCTGGAAGAGGTGCCGCCTGTACAAACTCAATGGGGATAATCCAATAATGGCGATAATCTTTGTTCTTTTTACAATAACTAGTCATCCCCTAATGTTACGATTACCATTCTGGTCCCATTTTAAAGGATATTTAGTAGTCTTTAAGTATGTGGTTCAACAGACTTGTCAACTATTTGTAACAACTAATTAATTATGGATAAGACCATGATCAACAGCTTTCTTCCTATTCGCTACACAGTCAACATGAATAATCAGCCTCAATTTTATTTATAAAAATGACTATAACAGAAAAAGTTTTCAACCTATGATAGCAAAAGTATACATTTTTGGAAAGCTTGTAACTAGAGGAATTCAGAAATGCAGTTTATATCAGGGAAGGGTTTATCCTTATTAAATTAATTATATATCATCTAATGGGTAATTTCATGAGGAATTCAAATCTGTAAAGTAAATAATGATAGGGTAGGTATAAAAAATATATGGATCTCAAATTAAAAATTAAAAAACTCTGATATTTTTCCGAACATTTCCGATCATACCATTTTAGTTCTTGGTCGTACTATAATTGGGAATTTTAGTGGCATATTTGGTTTCCTCATGCAATTTCCCTCAAGAAAATGTATACTTTTACTACCTCAGGGGGGTATACCAGCAAATATAAATGTGTAAAGTTAAAATCATGTCGCGAAAGCCAAAATCCGTGTGTAACGCGAAAGGAGGCGAGCTTAAAACACATGACCATATACAAAAACAAAATCGATCGTACTATAGTATGATTTTAAAATTATGCCAAGCACCCATGGAAAATGGCACTATTAAATACCATCCAAAATTCGATAATCAATATTGGGGTTATTTTACTGTTGAATGATAGACAATATTCAATACATGTACACAAGTACCTTTTTATTTATACATGTGATAATATTGTGTAATATGTTTTAAGGACGCATCAGTCGAGAAGACTCATGCCATTGTTTCAAAAGTGTATGTCCAAATAAATAAATAAATAAAAATAAATATACTTGAACGTCATAAAACATTTAAAGAATGTGAAACCTCAAGCAAGGCCTTGCCTCAAAAGAGACTGTTTATATTTACACACAAAGAAGATTTTAAAGACACCACCACAATGCATTGCGTTTTTGCAATGCCCTAATTCTGGTATCTAAATTTGTCTCAGTTCCCATAGACATTTAATGCACACAATCATGGCTTCATATCGCGTTCATCGTTGGAGCTCTTAAATTTATAGGTTCTAGTTTTCATCAATAAATAAATTAGTTGTCAGTGTGTTCCTTTTATTATTGTTTCTAAAACTTAAGAGCTCGACAATGCATCGTGTGGAAAAAGCTTTAGTTGGTTGGTGTTCGCGCAATGCATTGTGGGAAGACCATAAAATCTTCTTTGAATTATACACATGCAAGCTGTATTATATTTTTTTCTTCTATTCATGGTAACAAGCAGGCCCGAAATCAGGATTTTTATTTTTTTCAGGGGGAGAGGTTCTGGAAAAGGTAGGCCTACATTGATACCCAAAAAATCGTATAAGGTTGCCCAAATTCTTTTTTTAGTCATCTCAGAAAATGTTGAGAGGGGGGGGGGGGGGGGGGGGGGGTAGCTGGTTAGGACATATTTTAGTCCAAAACGGCCCGAAAAAATGCTTTACACAATGAAAAAGGGGGCGTTTCCCGAAAATTGGGGATGGGTGAGGGTCGGGGGGTTCCACACAAAAAAGGTACATTAGTACAAAAAATGTACATTTGTACACAAAAAATGTACATTTGTACACAAAAAAGGCACATTGGAACAAAAAAGAGACTTTTTCAGATTGGGGTGGGGGGGGGGGGGGGGGGGGGGGGTGGGTGAGACGGGCCTGGTAACAATTATAACAACAATGAGGGTCAGCTTTCCAACTTTGCAGAGACACACCTATACGTTAAAAGGTCTACGCATCACAACACATGCACATAACGTGCTAGAAATAATATTACTAAGGGGAGACGTCAAAACTCGACCGCCCGTTGACTGCCGGTTACGGGCGGTTCCGCCCGGTTCTTTCAGGTCAAATGTTTTACTGGTATATGAATATTCGCGCATGCAACACTGAACAACCGCCGGTTGACTTAATGCTGTAATCTGACCAATTTACACTATCAATCTGTTACTTTGCGGTCATAATAGCTCTCTCTATAATCGTTCTATAAAAAAAAAAACATTCATAGACTTTCGGTATTGATTTTAAAAAGTTAATTGAGCTATAAACAGATTGAAAAAGCCAACCCCAGCGAAAATCAATAGCTGTATTGTACTGGTTGTCAACTGAGACTTTTAAGTCTTAAAAGAGCCCATTACTTCAAGATGTTATTGCTCACGTGTGTGACGAGGCACTTTCAACCGGTCGTGTTCACCAGAGTGTTACTATTTGACCTCATTATGTGTGTATATTATAACAGACGACACGTTTTGTGAGAACCGAACGGAACCGGCCGTAACCGGCGGTTGCCGGGCGGTCGAGTTTTGACGTGATCCCTAAGTTGAATTCATATTTGATTTTTTATAGTAAATAAATGCTCAATACAAATCACACAAATCCATAACATTACCAAACTGAAATGTGGTGACTCTCAGGTATTTGCTCTATGTATGAGAGAGGCTCTATACCCGGGGGGGGGGGGGGGGGGGGTCTCACATTGATATGGTATACGTATGTGCCTGCCTTTTGGGGTGCTTTTTCGCAAAAATTGGTATAGCGATGGGGTGGTTGTCATCACAGACCAAGGCGCCCAATTGGCATAAATTGGGTGTATTTTGAGGCATTTTGGGTAAAAAGCACCCAGTTTGTGCAAAATTTGGTGTTTTTCTTACAAAATTGGTATATTGATGGGTGGGAAATTGGGTTAGGTCGGGAAGATAAAGATATATTTTAATCTTTCATTTTTTTCTTCTTCTCCAGACACCAGACATGGACAATAGAGATACGAATCTGTGTGTCTTACCTGAGCCTATAGTCTTAAGACAAATACTCCTCCAGATGCCATACATTGATAATAAGATAGTTTTACTACGAGTCTATCACGTACCCGATACTATAGTCTTAAGACAAGTACTCCTCCAGACGCCAAGTATTGATAATAAATAGTTTTACTTCGCGTCTGACACTTACCCGTGACTTAAATATAATGTATATAATTTTTATAATTTATTTGTATACTATAATTTTTGTAACTTTTATAATTTATATTTTTATAATTTAATCTTTTACCCGATACTAGTCTTATGACAAGTACTATTCCTCCAGATGCCGTACATTGATAATGAAGATAGTTTTACAAGTATATCACTTATGACAAGTACTCCTCCAGACGCCGGATATTGATAATAAAATATAGTTTGACTACGATTCTGTTCACTGACCCGATACTAATCTATGACAAGTACTCCTCCGAGGAGACACCAGACATTGATAATAAAGATAGTTTTACTGGGAGTCTGTTCACTTACCCGATACTAGTCTTATGACAAGTACTCCTCCAGACGCTGGACATTGGTAATAAAGATAGTTTTACTGCAAGTCTACACTTACCCGATATTAGTCTTATGACAAGTACTCCTCCAGACGCCAGACATTGATAATAGAGATATTCCAGGGCAATATCTATATCATCAACGTAGTACAAAGAATCAAATGCATTGATGAAATCAAATTTCATGTCAGGTCTCAAATTCAATTTTCTGTAGGAGTCCAATGTGTGATGCTGCCATGAAAATGTGATATTCTTGAATTCCGGATTACCGATGATTCGATCCTCACATTGGCTATGTAGACTCGCCGATGGTTCGATCATGTAGTGGTTGATATTAGAGAATGAAGACCGAAGTGTTTGCAATATATCATACTCCGCCTCGCCTGTAACAAGTAAAGGGTTCAACAAAAGAAAGTATACAACTTTGTTTATGTCATTTTGAGTAATTTTCAATTTGTTGTTGACCAAACAGGCTAGATAGGCATTTAGATGAATATTTTAGGCATAATTTGATACCAAATTTGCCCCTTAACAACAAAGATAAACCATGATTAGCACCAATTAAAGGAAAATATCCCATTTTCAAAAGTCGCATTTCCAATATACAGCACGAGAAGAAAGGGCCAATTGTTAACACACACATAGGGGAATATGGGGCAACTGGACCGTGGGGCAAGTGGACCGAAATGAAGGATTTTGTAATTGTATGGGCATACTGCTTTCTTTTGAACAATACGACTTTTGTTGATACTTGACATATATCTTTACCTTCTACAATCCAAAACATTTGGAACTTTAGGGTATTTACACATGTGATTTTTCTCCATATCTTTGGAGCTAACTCCTTGAGTGACTGATTGAAAATTCACAGATAGTATGGGCGATCTATGAAGATGGGTTTAGATCATGTTTAATGTACTTTATATGATTGACAGATATGCAACAGTAAATATATACATGCAGTACAGTCTTCTTAAGATACTAGGTGCATATTGCATTTGATGGGTGCTATATTGTAGTGTGCTTAGGGATTTTCCGAAATATGATTAAAACCATAGGTTGTGGTTGAAATGACCGTAAAATGGCGCATATTGCTAATTTGGGACATTGGTGGTTTGATTTCCGATCAATATTATCATTTAAAGAATGCTTCAACTTAAATCATTATCACGGGTATTCATTTGGTAGAGTTATTAGTTCATGAATTTGCAAATAACAAAGTACACCATTTCTTACTTATCTAAAGACACTCGTCTACTTGTAGGACCCGAACGCCGTAATATTTGCGAATTCAAAGATACTCACTGGCTACAGAAATCTGTGTAATGGCTAAAAACAAAAATGCAGTTTTTTTTTTCTTTTCTGAAATGTATTGGAGTTATTGATTATTATGACAAATGGTGGTATGTTTTAAAACATTTTGGCGTAAAATGTATTACGTCACAGGCGTGTTTTAATAACGTTTCATCTCGACAAAGTGCTACGTCATTTGTTGGGGTAAGTGGTCCGAAGGGGTGTGGGGCAACTGGACCGCCTGCAAAAACTTAATCAAAATTGTAAAATTCATTTTGAAAATGAGTTGTTAGTGTCAATAAAACATAACTCGGTATTGAAATGTGAATAGAATATGAAATAATTCACATTCTTTCAAGTTCTTAGACATTTCGGGGCATTTCGGGTCTAATACCACTATTTCTGATATCGAAGGATTACAATATGACATGAAATTGCTTTAGAATGGTTTAAAACCTCGGTATTATGAATTACATCTTTATTATATTTTGAATGGTGTCTGTAAAGGTATTTGCTATGACGAAATATCATGATTTATGTATTTTATCCACTGCTTTTTGTGTATATCAACCGTTGGGTCATCATTGTCATATTGACTAACTTCCCCTGTAACATGAAAAGCTGGCTAAATATCAAGATGGTTTATTATAAGTACTAAATGATGATTATATGAAGTAAGTAAAATAATTAAAGAAAGGGGTATATATAGACAAATGTATGGGGCGTCTGAATATCACAACCATGTAACCATTTAACTAGTTTCATACCGTTTTATCTAATAAACGTGCAGTCGAAAATTGCGCTTGCTTTGTACACCATTAGTATTAATGCGTTTTACACGTTAACCACGAAAACTGTATAAAACATGGGTTTCATGAGACCTGTATCATTTTTACACGTTAAATAATATGGAAATGAGTTTGTAAAGAAAATACTGCTTAGTTACGGTGTTGTCAATCAAATGATTTCTGTGTATTCTAACCGTTGGAACATATAGGACCAGTTGCCCCAACGATGGGGTAACTGGACCGTGCCAAGTAAAGTTTTTAGTTAGTGGTAATTGGCCTTTTGTTTGGATATTTTTTAACATTGATTATATGTTATATGTAAACAGTTACATGGGTGATATTTTCATAGCAATTCCATAAATATTTACACGAGCTTTAAGCTGTTATATCATGAAATATGCTTAACCGGTCCAGTTGCCCCATCCTCCCCTATGCCGTATTTATCCCGTACTGATCACCGCGCATATCCCTCAATGCGCGGGCTAATTCAAATGTAAACTGATGCATGGGTGAAGGATTTGAATGTAAAGAATGTTATGGATGGGTAGAACATGGACAGATTAACCAAATCTTCTCGTGCTGTGTATTGGAAATGCGACTTTTGAAAATGGGATATTTTCCTTTAAATGGTGCTAATCATGGTTTATCTTTGTTGTGTGGGGGCAAATTTGGTATCAAATTATGCCTAAAAGATTCATCTAAATGCCTATCTAGCCTGTTTGGTCAACAACAAATTGAAAATTACTCAAAATGACATAAACAAAGTTGTATACTTTCTTTTGTTGAACCCTTTACAACAAGAAATGTCTTTAAATAATTGAGTGTCATTAGCTTGTGCTTCTCATGCGACACCCGACGTGATTAAGTAACCCCGACTTGACTTGGGCTTTTCAACAAAAAAAACCCTGTTCATCCCCACTCCCTACCGTATAGAGGAATTCATATTTTGTTTCAATAGTCGAGACCTGGAATTCCACTCTTTTTTTCAAAGCAAGGTCTGGAATTCATTTTATGTATACTTTCCCGAAATTCCAAACAAATTATTGTCATTATCACTCCTCACCCAATACATTTTCATAATCACTAATACCTCTACCCCTAATTCCCATACCCTTATAACTTCGGATATCCGCATGTATGTGATTTGAAATAAAGTTCTGTTCCTTTATAGGGGGAGGGGGGGGGGGGGGGGTGGGGGGGGGGGGGGAAGATGCGGAATTCATCTTGAATAGCTCCTTATGATTTAATGCCACGTCAGTAGGGTTCCAATTCCAATTAAGTACATAAAAACCAGGAACAAAACACACCAAGGATCAGAAAACTGATACAAGAGGATTATATCTCGAAAATGTAAAAATGCAATGAGTAAAAGCAAGATATACCAACAGGGTGTGGGGAAACAGGTAATAACGATAATTATGAAATAATTGATTTTTTGTCACCGTCAGTACCCCCAACCGTACCCGTGTCCAGGCAGTGGCCTAACTAGGGTTTTCAATTGGGGTGGGGGTGGGGGGGGGGGGGGGGGGGGGTAGGGGTATACAGACCGCTGTGATCAGGTGGCGCATATCCGACTATTTTTTGTTACTATATCAATTAATTAGTCCTTTCATGACCCATTGGTTCCCCTCTACTTTCCAGCCTTACGAGAGACTAAATACTTGACTTGATACTTGATGGTTGTAGGCCTACTGGCCAACACTCCATGTGGAGTCATCCGGTCAGGATATGATTTGCGCATGTAGTGTTGCTATGTTTAGTCTTGCTTTTCTTGAGCGTAGTTACTGCTTTCTTGAAGGATTCACTCGAGTTTAGATTGGCAATGTTTTCCGGTAGTGAGTTCCAGTCTGTTATGGTACGTGGTATAAAAGAGTTTTTGTAGCAGTCCTTATTTGTGGATATTGTGGAGTAAGCCAGAGAGTGGTAATGTCATGATTGTCGTTGGGCAGGCTGCAGGAGGTTGTCGATGGGCAGTGACAGATGACCGAGTCTCGCTTGATGGAATATGCTGAGGCGTCTGGTTTTTCTTCTGACGTTAAGTGGTTCTAGTTTGAGGTCCTTGACCATTTGAGTTGCACAACCAGGTGTGCGTGACTTGTAATCATTTGTAATGAACCGGGCCGCCCTTTTTTGGACTGATTCAAGTTTGTCAGTGTTTTTCTTTGTGTAGGGGTCCCAAACGCTTGCGGAGTACTCAAGCTTTGGTCGTACCAGGGATTTGTAAGCCACCTCCTTTGTAGAATTATTGCATGAATGTAAGTTTCTTTTAATGAAACCAAGTGTACCAAATATACATGTAGTAATTTCATTGAGGGGGGGGGGGGGGGCATCAGGGGGTGAAAGCCTTTACGCAGGGGAGGGTGGATGCCTCATCCAGCCCCTCTAGTTACGCCATTGTCGCTACATTAGGTTATATAGGGGGACATAGACAGCGCGAGCGGGCGAGCCGAAGAAAGGTGTTTCTTTCTACAATTATTAATTGTCCAATGATTGCTAACAACTATCCAAGAAGTCCCATACTAATAGTAATATAAGTAAACTAAAGTAGTGTGTTACTACTTTTTACTGGATAAAAGTTTCAAATATGATACAGTGGGGAAAACAATTGAAATGAAGTTATTAAAGCCATAGTGATTCTTTTGGAGTGACTTCTGTTTCCACTGTTTTGGGAGTGATTTGAACTCTTCTCTCACTCCGCTTTTTGGAGTGTATACAAAATATTAAAACTTGAAATTGAAGGCCAACTTACCCGCACCACTCCCGATGCTTAAACTGTTGATACGTTCGTCCCCATGAGATAAAGCCAGACCTTTGACATGTGATGGTAATACATTCCGTATCCAGGACTTTTTTTGTTCCAAATTGAGTATGGTGCGTTGTCTCCACACATCGTAAACCGCTTCATAATGCTGTAGACATGAATCAATAGGCCTTAGAGGAGAAACTTGTATATTATTATTATTGGTAGACATTTTTATAAATTTTAGCAGCATTGGCTGATCCATGTATTGGCACTGTTTGCGGGAACTAAACTCTGGTTGTTAGGCCCTGTTGCAAGCGTGAGAGCCCGCGTGAGAGAAGCCTATATTTACTGAATCAATTATCATATTAAATCTTTCTTTATTGACATACAACATGTACAAGGACGCATAACTCCTTGGTCTTATGCCACTGTTTCAAAAGTGTATGTCCAAATAAAAAGAAATACAGATCAATAATTCGATATAGGCCTATTGATATATCCTCCTGACCAGCCTAAGAAATGGCTAATTCATTGTCATACTGTACTAAGGGAGTATTCATAAATACTTTGGTGGGGGGGGGGGGGGGGGGGGGGGGGGGGGGTTGGCCAAAACAGGGGGGTCTAAAAAGTTTGAAGTCTCAAAAAGGGAAAACTAAAAAGTTTTACCTACTCAAGAGGGGGGTCAAAAAAGTTAGGCCAAATAGGTAGTCGTTAACGGGAAAAATACCAAAATTCTCTGCGCTACGCGCAAGAAAATATTGCAGTATTAACATTTTTATAACAAATTATACAGATTTCTGCACGCTCCGCGCAAATCTTCGTAAAGATATTGTGCCGACAGCAGAATTTGTTATACAAAATGTGACTACAATTTGTACTTGAGAACTGTTGATAAGGGTGATCGTCAACAGGGTTAAATATACATTTCCGCGCGCACACGTGATTTTTAACGCTGTTGACCAAATTTCTGCGCGCTCAGCGCGTGTCTTTGTGAAAACAATGTGCAGACAGCAGGATTTGACTGACAAAATGTGACTGACCAGTGTCCACAATTTTGACTTCAGAACTGTTGGTAAGGGTACAACAGGATACAATTTTTTTACATTTTGTATAGCAAGTTGACCAGTGGCGTAGCCAGAAGGGGGGAGGGGGCGAGTGGGGCGACCACCCCCCCCCAATATTGACGTCGTGTCGGTTGAGATTGGCACTGTCGGTTCATTTGACCAAAGGAATCATGAATTATGATGCTCAAAAGTACACAGATGAAAATAATTCGCGCGCTACGCGCTCATATTTCTTCCAAAAATACAATATTGTTTGTACAAGCTTGTTTAGAGCCAAAATGAAGTTCAATCGTGCAAAAAATAGGTGCAAAGTCGAAATGTTCGCGTGTTACGCGCGCATTTCTTGACTCACAAAAGTTGTCGGTTCATTTTCATTTATCGCCCCCCCCCCCCCCATATGAGTAACTTAGCTATACGCCACTGAAGTTGACCAAATTTTTCGTGCTGCGTGCAAATCTTTGTGCAAGTATTGTGTGATAGAAGGACTTGTATACAAAGAGTAACTTTCTACAATTGGAAAAAAGAAACCATTTTTAAAAAGGCTATAACATGATAAATACAAATCACCGAAAAATACAATTCGGAGGCTTGAAAGATATGTTTCAAGTGAATTTTGAAATGTTGCAAATTGATTGCCCAGCTATAGGCCTACACAGTTCTGACTGTAAGCATCATAGAACTTGAGTCAAATGTCTATCTACATCTGACAGTAGGGGGGGGAGGGGGGGGGGGGGAGGGGGGGGGGGGGGTCAAAAAGGTTTTCCACCCTGTTAAAGGGGGGGGGGGTCAGAAAAGTTTGTCAATTTGTAAAGGGGGGGTCAAAAAAGTTTAGACACCGACAATTTTTTTTGACCACCCCCCACCCCCCCCCCCCCCCAAAGTATTTCTGAACACTCCCTAACACCTAACACCACTAGTGTGTTATTACATCATGAACATGCATTGGGCCTATATAGCTTAATACTATAAATATGCGAGGATGACATTGCACATATCTCTAGAAACGCATTCCTGAACATATTTTACATACTCTTCTTAGTTGATTTATTTATTCTGGGGTTTTGTGTACTTCCCTGCTTTATTACTGGCTTTACATTTTACATAGTAGTTTTTTGTATATAATAATCAAGCTAGTAGTATGCAGTTTGTTTCTGAAGAGTGAGGGTACGCTCACGAAACAGTTCTGTCAAGCACTATTTCTCAGTCATATTTATTTTTATACTTAATTTATATAGGCCTACATCACATTATTTTTTGGGGTTACACACACCCCCTAATAAATAACGTTCGTAAATTGGTTTACTTGGTGGAAGTTCCTGAAATCACCAACGTTTATGAATGAGTACAATAAATATCTTTATTATATTGTCAAATTTATATTTGTAGAGAGAAAAATATAATTCATATGTCAAATATTTTAGAAGCTGTGACAATTTCTCCGATTACGAGCAGAATTTTAAATAGTTAGGGGAGGATGGGGCAACTGGACCGGTTAAGCATATTTCATGATATAAAAGCTTAAAGCTCGTGTAAATATTTATGGAATTGCTATGAAAATATCACCCATGTAACTGTTTACATATAACATATAATCAATGTTAAAAAATATCCAAACAAAAGGCCAATTACCACTAACTAAAAACTTTACTTGGCACGGTCCAGTTACCCCATCGTTGGGGCAACTGGTCCTATATGTTCCAACGGTTAGAATACACAGAAATCATTGATTGACAACACGGTAACTAAGCAGTATTTTCTTTCCAAACTCATTTCCATATTATTTAACGTGTAAAAATGATACAGGTCTCATGAAACCCATGTTTTATACAGTTTTCGTGGTTAACGTGTAAAAAGCAGTAATACTAATGGTGTACAAAGCAAATGCACGTTTATTATAGATAAAACGGTATGAACCTAGTTAAATGGTTACATGGTTGTGATATTCAGACGCCCCATACATTTGTCTATATATACCCCTTTCTTTAATGATTTTATTTACTTCATATAATCATCATTTAGTTCTTATAATAAACCATCTTGATATTTAGCCAGCTTTTCATGTTACAGGGGAAGTTAGTCAATATGACAATGATGACCCAACGGTTGATATACACAAAAAGCAGTGGATAAAATACATAAATCATGATATTTCGTCATAGCAAATACCTTTACAGACACCATTCAAAATATAATAAAGATGTAATTCATAATACCGAGGTTTTAAACCATTCTAAAGCAACTTCATGTCATATTGTAATCCTTCAATATCAGAAATAGTGGTATTAGACCCGAAATGCCCCAAAATGTCTAAGAACTTGAAAGAATATGAATTATTTCATATTCTATTCACATTTCAATACCGAGTCATGTTTTATTGACACTAACAACTCATTTTCAAAATGAATTTTACAATTTTGATTAAGTTTTTGCAGGCGGTCCAGTTGCCCCACACCCCTTCGGACCACTTACCCCAACAAATGACGTAGCACTTTGTCGAGATGAAACGTTATTAAAACACGCCTGTGACGTAATACATTTTACGCCAAAATGTTTTAAAACATACCACCATTTGTCATAATAATCAATAACTCCAATACATTTCAGAAAAAAAGGCAAAACTGCATTTTTGTTTTTAGCCATTACACAGATTTCTGTAGCCAGTGAGTATCTTTGAATTCGCAAATATTACGGCGTTCGGGTCCTACAAGTAGACGAGTGTCTTTAGATAAGTAAGAAATGGTGTACTTTGTTATTTGCAAATTCATGAACTAATAACTCTACCAAATGAATACCCGTGATAATGATTTTAAGTTGAGGCATTCTTTAAATGATAATATTGATCGGAAATCCAAACCACCAATGTCCCAAATTAGCAAATGCGCCATTTTACGGTCATTTCAACCAAAACCTATGGTTTTAATCATATTTCGGAAAGTCCCTAAGCACACTACAATATAGTACCCATCAAATGCAATATGCACCTAGTATCTTAAGACGACTGTACTGCATGTATATATTTACTGTTGCATATCTGTCAATCATATAAAGTACATTAAACATGATCTAAACCCATCTTCATATATATTTCAACAACTCCCCCATACCTTAAGTACAGTAACAAAGCGTTGTTGATTTGAGATAAACCCACACTTCATATGCAAATTAATAGGATGGCGAACCTTATTTGGAAACCATGCATCGATGCAAAATTGTAAACAAACAACAAATGTTCGCAAAATGTGTTCATTCTTCGCCCATTTTTTCGGCGTATAAATGCATTTCGCCATGCGATCCTTAAAGTTAGCAAACAGCTTTATATACCAAAATGTAGCTATATCCCTGAGGAAAATATTTTTGGCGAGGGCCATATGTCACGGACCATTCCTAAAGCCACAATTTTAGCCGAAACGGTCGCTACCCAGCACAAGAGAATCGCCGTTTTGTATCATCGCGCGGTGAAATGACAACCCTCAGATCTATTTGGACCGTACCACTATTGAAATGGAGGGGTGTGTCTAATTTGATACAAATATTCTGTAAACATATATCAAAATGTGTCATGTAAATTAAAAGCATTCTTGATTTAATTTTTCTCTGAATGTTAAAGGTGGTGTGTGAATAAAATGCTATTTACAAAATATTTTAAATTCCACAATTACTTGCGCAATAATTTGTCTTCTCTAATGTTTACCTTTTGTAACCCATCCCATTCAGAAGTTCCCTCGCCCATTTACAGGGAACGGACGATGTCCAAATAAGGGCCTAATTATAATAAAACGTAAACATTTTGTTCCGTTTTTTAAAGAGCAGCTATTATTTTTTGGTCAAATTAAGCCTATTAAACCACGGTTTTTACTTGTTTTCATCAATTTTCCAAAACGCTATTCACATTTGAACGATGTAAATTTGTTTGGCCGTTGTTGAACGGGGTTCAACAAGGTCTTCGTCGTTGTTTATCTTGAATCGACAACGGTAAGACGGGTTTATTTTGCTCGGGCAGCTAAAGCTGCCCTCGCAAAATAAACCCGTCTTACCGTTGTCGATTCAAGATAAACAACTCCGAAACCTTATTGAACCCCTAAATCGCCCATACTATCTGTGAATTTTCAATCAGTCACTCAAGGAGTTAGCTTCAAAGATATGAAGAAAAATCACATGTGTAAATACCCTAAAGTTCCAAATGTTTTGGATTGTAGAAGGTAAAGATATATGTCAAGTATCAACAAAAGTCGTATTGTTCAAAAGAAAGCAGTATGCCCATACAATTACAAAATCCTTCATTTCGGACCACTTGCCCCACGGTCCAGTTACCCATGATATTCCCCTATTGCAATAAAATGAGTTTATTATTTACATAATGTTTCAAGAAAGAGAACACAAATGTAAACAGAACTTTAAAACGAAGTTAGTTTGACCAAACGTACAGTTATTACGGAGAATAAAACTCCATGCTCGGAAAACTTGCACACAAACGTACAAGTGAAAACGGGGTTCTCACCACGCTCTATTCAAAGCTTTGTATTTCTAAAAGTTGCCGACATCAGATTGGTCTCAGAATTTCAGAAATTAAAGGGGCATTAAGAGATGTGGTGGAGGCAGCGCCCTCAATTACAAAAATAAATGATAAAAACTGGGATTTGTATATTTTTACAATTGTATTACATGCATGAACTTACACCTATAAGGATTAAGAAAAATCAGCCCTCTTTGTACAACAAAACGTTGATTCAAAAATGCTAATGTAGTAGAGCCGCAACCAACGAGCATTTTACGTCCGACAGTATCCCCCTGCAATACGTGTGATACATAACGCGAACCATATATGCATAGAGGGCGTTTTTCAATAAATAGCGATGATATTGTTTTAATCAAGTTTTGCTGTGTTTTTGTTAGTAGAAACAACAATAATGGCAATTTTTAATGTTCATCTTGAATTCTGAAGTAAATTTTTAAACATTTAAAATTTTCAACACCACTTAATGTCCCTTTAAGGTCAGATACATTTGCTTCCATATTCCTAAATATGAAGCAGCTATGCTACCTGCTGTCTAAGTTTTAAGCTCTCCAGTTTTTGGACCCAGTTTTGTGGGACACGCTGTATGAACTTGCACGTACAGTTAATCCTTATAGTAACATAAGGATTAAGAAAAATCAGCCCTCTTTGATTGAACTATTCTGATCTAACGCTTAGATCACAATTTAACACTAGTAGTAGTTGGGGACCCGGAGCAGGTTTTCCGGTCCCGGTCCGAGGCTGAAACAGGGAGTTATATACCGAATGTTCTTTGAAGTTGATATATCCTTGCCAACTTGGGTGGTTGATTGACCTTGACCTTTATGTAGCTTAGGGTAGCAGGTCACATGTTTCAATAGTGTTTTCAACCCGGGGTTTTCAAAGAATGTATGCTCCCTAGCTATAAAGTTCTTAAACAGTCACAAGATAACCCTTACCGCACTGAATCTCACTAAATCTCACTGCCAGAAACTATCTCCGCGCACGTGGTGCTGGCATTGCCTCGATGACGTCACCTACCCCAGATGATATGTCGGCGGGAATTCTTAGCCGGCATGCGCTGGGAATTTAGCTCAGTGGTGACAGACTGGGGTGCGGATGGTCCCGCGATCGAATGGTGCTAGGTGATTTTTCCGGGTCAAAAAGATAGTACCCCCCCCCCCCCCCACCCCCGATACGCACGAAAAACATAGCTTTACTGGTTAGGGATTTATAGGCTGCTTTCGTGAATTCATGAGTGGCAACAGCAAAAATAACCAATATTAATGTTCATCTTAAATTCTGAAGTAAATCATATACTGTATAAAAATATCAATATATGAAGAGTCATCCCTAAAATAGTTGTAATTCACAGTTTGCATAACTCCAATGGTTCTTTCATTATGCATATAGAAGCACCAGGTGACATGAAATTTGTCAGTTGAGTAAACAAACTGACCTTTACCAATAACTCACCGTATTTTGGCCGATACACAGGCAAAATAATGGAACAAATCTTGCTCCAAACATTTTACAGAAATAATGAGAAAAGTATGGGGTTTCTTCTGATATCAAAATATGTTGATGGGTAAACGTTATCATGTTACACGGTTCACTGCGAGCATTTTCATGATTTACCGTTCACTACTATATGGTTTTGTGAATAGTTTAGTTTATACAGTGCTCCAGAACAAAACTTATAACCAGAGGCCTAAAACTAAAACTTCTATAATGTTGGCATGATGAATCGAGTCAAAAAATCACTTTATGGATATCATATTGTGTAGCTTTATTTTTGATAGATCATGCGTACCCATCGGCAACATTGGAAAGTTTTGATCCAATTTATTTATTATTATGAACAAACAGTATTTAAGTTTTTAAAATGGACCGACAACATGATGATTTATATAATTGACTTGGGAGGGGGATTTTGGACCTTCGTGGGGACTTGGGAGGGGGAATTTAGGGGGGTGGGCTCCACCTCCCTGACTTACGGGCCTGCAAGTAGGTGTTGTCTATGCCCCGGGGTGTACATTCGTGTACCCTAGCGTACGCCCCCGCTACAATGCCCGGCCTATTTTTTCAGTAATGTACGTCCCCGCTATGCCCCGGCTACACGCCCCGGCTAGCGGGGGCAC
Source organism: Ophiura sarsii (assembly GCA_035610835.1). NCBI lineage: Eukaryota > Metazoa > Echinodermata > Ophiuroidea > Amphilepidida > Ophiuridae > Ophiura > Ophiura sarsii. The sequence continues at coordinate 43,097,073 of CM069457.1, read as the reverse complement.
GTTTTGGACGCCCCGGGTACACGCCCCCGCATAGCCGGGCCGCGAATTTATTAACCGTGGCACTCACTGTATAAATGTATTGCTGTACAATGTACATGTGCTATGCACTTTACTCCGTCAGGTATCAAATGTTGTTTACGGTAATAAAGATCGCAGCCGGGCCATGTTTTTTGTACGTTTGCGTACGGTCCCCGCATATTCCCCGCCATGCCCCGGGTCCCCCGGGCCGGGACTGCAATTGATAAGTGCACTTAGTCATTCCTGCCTTTCTGCCTTTAAATTAAACTACTTGATGTTGGTATTTCGCTCTTAACGCTACATAGTATAATGGTTCGATATTTGGCTCTCTTTGACTGGTACACTAAGCATAGCTGCCATGTGCATGCGTGTGATGAGAATAATATGCATTGGCGCTTACGTATATTATTGCATAATATAAGGGTGTTTCTTCAGTAATGAGACCCCCCCTAGGGTCAATTTATGTATGTGGCCATAACACTTGTTTTAAATTGATTTTCTAGTTCATATTTGGCCAGCACTATTGTTTAGTAGCAAAGAGATAGCGAGCAAAATTTCAGAATCCTACCTTTAATAATGTTTCATTTTTTTGTACACAAACCCTATGGGAAATTGTGTGTCAATGTTACAACCGTTAATGTTCGACCGTTATGTGCGTCAAAAATATTCAAACGGCTGAATATTTAAAAGTTGACCATGTATAAGGTTTGGGCTTATTTCCTTAGTTGAAAGACATCAATTACTTGAAACAAAAACAATTCAGGAACTTTTGTTTCACACCAGAGGCTGGAAATCGTCCGAATTAGAGTGGTTTCTAACGGTTGTAACATTGACGCACGGTTACAACCGTTATCAAAAAAAGTCAGAAAATGTCATGGAACTCAAAGACCTGACAACATTACAAATTCAATTTAAAATATTCAGGTAGCCTCAATGTGATGAATTGCATAAATAAAGGAAAGCCCACTTTGCGATTAATATGTGCTTCAGGAGGTCATCAAGTAGGTCATTTTTAATGTTTGACGCACAAATGTCTGTGCGTCAAACATTAAAAATGACCTAGTTGATGACCTCCTGAAGCACATATTAATTATATGATGAGGTTCGACCGGAGGTTCAAGGGGTCAGAAGGTCAGGTTCCGTATAGGTCAATATATAACCTGACCTTTTGACCCCTTTATAAGGTACCACAGACACGCTAGATGGTAAAAACTACAATTTTTGGAATCCTTGTGATCATACGAGCAATTTGAGATATTGTTTTTCAAAATCGGAGCACGTTAAAATTTTGATCCCATATGCAAAGGTCAACGACCTTTTAACGTTTTGCCCGACAACTCGTTAACCAAACATCGGAAGTGGGACAAACTATACATTTTTGGAATCCTTGTGCTCAGCCGAACAATTTGGTATGTTTTTTAACTAATAATTGAAGCCATTTGAATTTTGGGGCCCCTGTATGGCGGCCATTTTGGATTTTGCTGTCTCCTGGGGGCGCGTTCAGGATTTGGGCTGATTACCAAAGATATTCCTGGTCTAGAAAAACCACATGAGATAAAGAACGCCTCCAAGTGATACCTAGCTCACTTTTAGCCTGGTCTATATAGCTTCATTAGCTTCATCAGGGATACTATTAATGTTTGGGATAGGAAAGTTGTATACTAACGTACGTAGCGAAAACGGACCCTTTTGCATATTTGAATAAATTATGGTTATCGTCCGGAATGTGTCGGTGACCGGCGTTTAACGCGTTTAACAATGTTTGACCAGGTTTAACGGCAGGTTAAACGGCATGTTAGTCAGCATAGGTTTGGGGGCGCTGTAGATTTAAACAGACGACGGTGGCCACGCGAAACCTAAATTTTGAATTCGTAGTGAATAACACGTAATCACGAATTTTAAACTATCATTTTGACAAATACATCATAATTAAAAGGATTTTTATCGTTAACCGGGGGATGACTGTTAAAAATAATTCAAAATGGTGCACTCCCGTTGCCAAATTGGGTCGTCTGAGAGACGCGTGGCCAGCGTTGCGTCGTCTGCTTACAATCATCACGCCTGATCGGTATAGCGCCCCCAATTCTATGCTGACTAAGTTCAATTTAAAAGTGGACCCGATCGGCAAGCTCAGTGACATACCCCTGGCTTCATGTCCAGACCTGTACTGGCTGGACTATGTGTCAATCAGGATGGTGATCCAACAGCACTAGAAAAGGCCAAACTCATTACTCTGCATTTTGCGTGACGCATGCGTTATCGATGACGTATTTCTGCACGATCAGTCTCTGTACAGCTTGGGGGTTTCACTTTTACGCGTATTTCACCTATCCATATGCCCTCAAAAACCTGCTGAAGAGTTTATAATTATTATTTTCGCTATCGCCATTTTTCTCACAAAATAGGAAGGACTCGGGCTTTCAGAAAATATTGCGGTCTTAATTTTGAATGTATATTTCTAATATTTAGACCGTTCAAATGTCTGACCAGGAACCGACAGAGGAGGCTGGTAAGTATAATGTCATTCAAGTGAAATTTTAGTTCACTGTAATTGAAAGAAAACATAGAAAGCTCGCCCTTTTTTCACCCACTTTTGTGATTCATGATTTGATTGTTTTTGTCTTTACACACAAAACAGAAAATGTGATTGGAAGTGATTATCAACATGATTTTATCATATTTGGAAGGAAAACAGTTGTATGTAAATCCCATCCAACATGTCCAATTGTAATAATAATATAATTAGACAGTTTGATACCTACATAACCTATATTTATCAGACTCCAAGTCCAAGTACAATTTGTTGCATGTAGTTTTAAACGCATTTTGCATAGGATAGCCTAGCCCAGGCTTTAGCTCTGAATCAATCAAGCTCTCTCTCTGACTCTGTGCTAGCTCGTTCACGTAGTGTACGTGTTGTCGTTCCTCCCACTAGTAGAATCACTGTGATCGTATCGGAACGAGTCTGAGCCACCTCTGTGCATGCTGTGGGAGATGAGCTCAGCTCAGACTGGATGAGCTATGGAATGAAACCAGTGGCGTGCCGTAGACGTTATTCATATTGGGGGGGGGGGGGCGAGAACTGAAAATGAACGTACAAGATTGTTTTGAGTGAAGACATGCGCGCGAATTTTGTTGACCTTACACCTCATTTTTGGCACGATTGAGGTACGTTTTGGCTCTAAACAAGCTTGTACCAACGAATATTGCATTTAGGTGAGTGTAATGCGCGCGTAGCGCACGAACATTTTTCATATGTGTACTAGTTTTGACCATCATAATTCCATGATTCCTCTGGTCAAATGAACCGACAGTGCCAATCTCAACCGACACGATGTCAATATTGGGGGGGGGGGGGGGGGGGGGCGATCGCCCCCCTCGCCACTGAATGAAACTGAAAGCGTGAGAAAATGAGTCGGCATCGCGGATGGTCGAGTATTAACTATTATCATCAATATTTTTCCACTTTCCTGAATAAAATTAGTAACACTTTTGCTTCAGATATCATGTTTAGGCCTATATTATTATAGTAGCCTATAGGTCAATAAAAAATGTCATGTCACTCAGTCATGTATTGTAATTTTTGTTTGTTTCGAGAGAAATTAGACAAATCAATGCACGCGTGCTGATGAGTGATGTTGGCACGTACACCGAGTTTAGGCGTTGACATGCCCTGTAGACGTTAGCCGCCAGGCATGGGGTACATATTTAGTCGATTTTCACGATGATGCCTACCTTTTTAAATTTCATAACATTTTCATATGATGCTAAGTGTGGGCTTGATGTACTTATTCCACACTCTTTTCGATGTTGTACACGGAAATCGGCGGTTCAAGTCGTGTAAAATGTAAATGTTTATAAATACTAAAAAAGACACGACTTTTTCTCACGTACAGTTACGGGTGTTACAGATTTTACTTGCCACTGTAAATACAGTGTTTACAAACAGTGTTTGTTTGTAATTCTAATAACATCGAACTACATACAAATATGCTAAAAGGTCAGACCGAGGACTTACATTTTAATAACTAATTAATATTTAAGAAGCAATACGAATTGAAGATAAACATGGATCAATGAATGTAAAACTCAAATCAGCTTCAATTGTTGAATATTCAGGTGAAACTTGATAGCCATTTTTAGTTCGTTACACAATGGTGGCGGGATCAATTGGTAGCAATTTTGAAGAGGGGGTTCCATCAAATGATCTTGTGAATCACTACAGAAGCTAAATATATAAAGAAGAAGACCTACACAGATTTTGTTTGACTTTTCAATTATGTTATAATATTTTAGTTTGTGTATATATATACCCTATGTCTATAGGTTTGTATAAAATATTGTTTCTGTTATTTTAGATTATAGAACCACCCCCATGGCCCACAGAAGTATTTATGAAATCTCTAAGTGATACGCATACACACAACAGAATACACACAATAATAATTGTAAAATGTGGAAATTAATAATGGGCGCAGCCTCCAATACATCACTCTGAATAAACCTTTAAACATAACCATGGGTGTCAAATCGTGTCAATGGCAGAAATACTTAAGACGAGCCAACAAATAATAAAATAATAACTTCTTTTCCCTGTGCTGTTTTATGACCTAAAAGAGCCCGACAGATATTCCGAAGTTAATGATTTTAGTGACGTGCCCACATCTCGAGGGTTGCCAGTTCATTGCAAGTGATTGCAATTATGACGTACGTAAACAACTTTAATTCACAAAATCGTCAAGGTGGGCCCGTTAATTAACAATGGGTTAAACTCGGAATTTCTACGTGGTCACATAATTGACACACAAAACGAGGGCAATTTCACCGAATTCACTTCATATTTTGTGAAATAAGGTAACTTTATTGAGAACTGTTATATATTGTACTACTATGAAACATATTTGTAAACACGTGGCTGTTCACTGTATTAAAAAAAAAAAAAAAACCATAACCTTCTGCAGCAGGACAGATGTCACGTCCCAACTGCAAGCAGTTGGGACGTGAAGTTAGGTCTAGTTGGCACGAACCTGAGTGCTATTCTCACGGTCGCAATCACGTCACGGATAGAATGGAATACTGGCACCTGATTGGTCAATTACGGCTGCTCCAAGTCAGTGTTCGAAATAGAGGGGTTTTACATGCACAAATGCATGTAACTTTGGCTCTGTGCATGTAAACATTTGCCTGTGTGCATGTAAAATTGTGATATTCAGCCATTTTTAACGGGGGGAAAAAAACACAAAAAAAACAATTTTTCTAGAAAATATTGCTGTTGTGCAGGTAACTTTTATTTTCTAATTCGGACACTGCTCCAAGTTACTCCCTGGAGTGAAAGATTGCTTTTACGGGGATGCGTGAAGTAAACAAAATCACACTTTATTGCAAAATTGCTCGTTAAAAAAAGTTTCTTTGTTCAAAATATTTATATTACCAATAATAATGTTCTACAGCTGTGTCTTGAATAAAATTAAATGTATCTGGCCAAAACAATTTATAAAAGACATATTCCCAGCACCCCAGACACACTCCATGCTAAGTTTCACTCCAGTTATCGTGAGTAGGCCTAAGTAAGCTAAATTCAACAACCGCGACCCTGAGAATTGTGAGCATTATCAACATTTGCGCAAGTGCATTGATTTTTCTGATATTTCGAGAAACAAAACATACGCATGTATTGACCTAATTCATACACGACACTATAGGTGGTTACGGACCTTCAATTTGCCGTTGACAACAAAGCATCAAAATCAAGTCTACGCTCTACTCGACCATACAGAAGAACGTTCCTATCCTAGTGAGCATGTGAGGCTGTGTAAGCGACCGTTGTTTACATGAGCAATATTTCTGAAATTCGTAAAATTTTTCACTCGATTTTCAGACTTTGACCTGTAAAAAACATGTGAAAACTTGCATTATGTGTAAATATGATAACATGAGTATGTAGAGGAATCACTTTGTCAAATATTCTGTTCGATGGTAATATTTCACGGGAGTACAAAAAGGGTTAAATTTTGGCCGTTTTGGTGATGGTGCAATCTGAATTTGTTTGAATTCACGTAGTTTGTGGTCAACGGCATGTGACGTCACTCCGTAATCACCTATACACATCAAATTTCACAATTTGAGCATAATTTTGATCTAGGCCTAGGCTATGTAAAAACGAATAAAAACAAACAAGTTTGCTCTCACCCGCAGTGAAAATCGGCGAATCCGCAATTCCTGAACATCGAATCAAAACAAATCGTGTGGTGCGCGCATTGCATTAGACACTTTAGACACGGAGTGCATTAGACACTTTCAATGCACTCCGCATATTTTAGTTTCTTGCTGATTGGTTCGACACTAGGGGAGAGTGGGGTATGTTGGAACGCGAGGTTAGTTGAAACATTGAGATTTTCCTAAAAACCAACAATTAATTTCTAGAAACACTGCCATCAGGTGGTGTGCAAAAGCAACCCCCACATACCACATTGCCTACAGCACATGGGTGTCAGTCTTCTTGGAGTTAGAAAAGAAAATTCAATTTTTCAACTTTTTTTAAATTTTTTGACATTAAGAAATTTGGTATTGTATTATCTCTATGATGTTTGTAGATTCATGTGGCTATATTTTTAGTATGTTAGGCTCTTATACTAAGCTACAAAATAAGGCTAAATAGGTGTGCAGTTGTATGCCATGTTTTGCACAATAAGCTTAAACATCTGCCATGTTCCAACCAACCCCATGCATGGGGTTAGTTGAAACAGCTGAAATAATTTTTTCAAAGTGGATTATTTTAATAAACATAAACAAGTCTTAGAATGTTATATGCTGTATTTGTAACACACATATGTATGCTTGAACTGATATAGTTATTGAATCCTGAATCAATTTTAATTGCGTTATAGAGTCATTTTTCTGAAAAATGTTCCAACCAACCCCACTCTCCCCTACTTATACTTATAGTGTATGAATTAATGTTTAAGTATGTATACATTGGTTTAATAAATGTCTCGATCTGCAACTATTGAAACGGCAGCTCATTTTCATGTTTTTAATAAGCTTATTTTCCCATCGAGTTTCATGCAAAACCTGTCATGAGCTCGTTTCGCAAGAATATTTCGTGAATTGATTCCATAGTTTCAGGAATGTGTTTAGTAATTATTGTGTACATGTCTTTCAAATTCCATACCTTTTGGCTGTATATTTTAAGAAATATCGATGCTATGAGCAGTGATCGGGCAATGTTGATTTTGGATTCGCCGCGAGTTGTGATTATTTTTAGACGGTAAGAATTGCTTTCCTAGGTCGAAAATATTAGTCGCGACTCTTTTACATTTCACGTTCGTTGTTATATGAGAAGATGCATAAATGTCTCCTGATTCCAAATGTTCTCTGACATTTAGAATTAGGGTAATTGTAGTTCCTTGAAATATCCTTAATTTGGTAGTATTTTCTTAGATTGAATTATTTTATAGTGTTTCTAACCTCTGAGTGACAGCTTGTGCGTAGCGCGTTGCAGCGCTTAGAAACTAGCCAACCACATGTGTGGGAATTTTCGCGTCCCAAGTAATTTCGCGGAAGCTTTCTTTAGGAATTATTTGCGCGTAAAATGCAGGCATAAAAGGGGCTGCATTTCGGGATTTCAATCAGTTCGGGGCGGAGCAGAACCGCATTTCAACCTATAACTTGGAGGAGCGAATTTCTTGAGCCCATCACAGATTACTTTCTGAACTAAATAAAGTGTAGTCAGTACCGAATCTGAAATATGACGATGACGTCATTACTGAAGGACCATACAAGGGAAGTCCGTCCCTTGTTATGGAACTTTGACATGTTTATTCATGAACGGGGCAGGGCGTCATGCCGGGAATTGGCATAGCCTCGTACCAGAATCTCTGTGTTAAAATGTTGTAAATATTATTCCATAATTATTAGGCCTTCAATTTATAATCAGTGATTTTATACTCGTGCTAATAAACCAAACAAGCTAAGTTTAACTTGTTCAGAGAGATTGGTGCATAGAAATTGAGATCGTAACCAATGACTTGTTTATATCCATCTGAGAATTTATAGTTAAGTAAACAGCTGATCGTTCCAAACAAGCTCTCGTAACGTAAACATACAGGGTGACGCGTAAAGTAATGTTACTCATATAGGGTGGTCAGAAAATGTACCTTTACGATATGTAGAACTAATGAAAATCTTAATTATTCACTGTCCGGACAGGGGTCTGACCCCCACCCTTTTTATTTTTGCCCCACCCTTTTTACAGAGCCACCCTTTTTATTTGGGAATGTTCAACCCCCACCCTTTATACCGAAAAGGGGATATTTTGATCATTTTGTGCATTCAAATTTGAAAAGGCACTCATTGGAAGAAAGGACAAAGTGGCAGAAACATCCCGGGAGCCGTTTTGTTTTTCGGGCGGGTCCCGAGATTCCCGAAATTATTCATCAAAAAAAATATTAAATTAAAAAAAAAGAAAAAAAAAGCTTACTTAAAAACCACCTTGCCGGCTATATCACGATTATTTAATGCAAATTTATAGAGGAGATTCATTTCAAATGGATTTATTAAATCAAATCAGTGCATTTTTGGTTTTCTTATGCTCCCTAAAATGTGATATTACGCTGCGTACGACACTTTCGTAGCCCCGTCGAGTTACCATTTTGAAACAATTTCAGATTTCAACAATAGATGGCGCTATATAACAACAAACCAGGGAGCTCCCTGGTTTGTTCATAGAAATCCTACAGCTTACGGGTTAGCCCCGTAAGGGGCGCTCCGCTTATCTATGGGTTTGTTGTCATATAGCGCCATCTATTGAAACCAATTTAAAGATGGCGACTTTTTTATTTCGAATCGAAGTAGGCCTATAATATCGGATCGGATACATATTTATGACATAACTAGCTCTAGCGAGCCAACATGGTCGGTATTTTGATTATTTTGATGATTGCTGAGAAACCCCCACCCTTTTTATTTTATCTCCACGCTTTATACAACTACACCCTTTATATCAGAAATATTCTGACCCCCACGCTTTTGATGATATTTTGATTTCTGAAGTCCCACGCTGTATAAAGCGTGCCGTCCGGACTATGTTATACTGATTTAGTAACGCTTTGAATATGGAATTACGACTTTGTATATAATGTAATGTATAATGATTGAATTGGAGCTGAAGAAAACAGCTAATTATAATACTTCTAAATGTATACATTTGTAATGACTCATTACTCGTCTCAGAACTACTTCAGATACATAATCTACTTATATATCTCTATATAACCTGGTTCACTACCTACATAAACCATCACTCAAATAATACTAGAATTACTTGGTGAATGAAATCGCTGGTAGATGTGAAATGAATGTTTAGAGGCAGGTCTCTCAAAGAGACACACAGTCTTCCCCTCAGCTGACTGATGTCTCGGAGACATTATAGTCTTCCCCTCAGGAGACATTCGTTCTCAATCGCTCGGATAAGGAAGCTGAAATTCCTTATACTCTTGATTTGATCCATGAGATCCTAATTAAAGTCCAAATAGTGATGCCCCATTAACTATCCTGACTGAATCCAAGGCAGGAAAGGTAAGACTGACACGCTACCACATTTGTAGTCTTACAGGAGATTCTTTACTGATATTATTATGGAGGCAAGCTCGGTTCCGTTACAATTGGTGTCGTGCGGTGGGATAGAAGTTCTTTTTACAGGATTTCGACCCTTACAAATATGGCTTCGAAAGAATCTCATAATACGGTTAATACCTTAGAAAATCTTGGACAATGCTGAGAACCTTTAAATGTGTCTAAGGAAGCCTTAGATGGATTCAGTGACGGATAAGTTAGGCATCAAATTGATGAATTAATTAATGTGAATGTCATTTTAAACTAACCTAAATGGCCTCCTGAAGCAGATATTATTTGTTAGGAGGGCTTTCCTTGTTTTTTGTAATTCAACACATTGAGGCTACCTGAATAATGTGAAAGGACTTTGAAATATTGTCATTTTTTCGAATTTCATGACATTTTATGACATTTCGTGACTGTTTTTATAACGGTTGTAACATTGACATACGTTACAACCGTTACGCATTCGGAGAGTTCTCCAGACCCTGATATTTATCAAAATTACCCCCAGTTGGTTTTGTTTCAAGTAATTGATGTCCGTCAACTGAAGAAATAAGCACAACCCACATACATGGTCAACTTTTCAAGATTTAGTCTTTTATATTTTGTATGTCAAAATTGAAAAGTTAACGGTTGTAACATGTATGTCAAAAAAATGTAACAACCGTTAGTTACCATAGGGTTTGTGTAAAAAAAAAAATCAACATTAAGCTAGGATTCTGAAATTATGCTCGCTATCTCCCTGCTACTTTACAGTAGTGTTGGCCAAATATGAGCTAGAAAATCAATTTGAAACAACATTTAAAATGTGAATTTTGAGATATTTTATCCCAAAATTCACATTTTTAGCACTTTTTGGTCAATAATTTCAAAACTAAAAATTTTAAAGGCAAAAAAAAAAAACGGTTCCTAGATAATTGAATTAAGATGCTTTCTGTAAAATTTTAAAAATGTTTACCTAAAAATTATTTTGTTAGGTTGTTTGTAAAATTTAGGCAAAAAAGAGGCATTTTTGGGCAAAAATATAAAAATCACGATTTTTGATACGAAAAATGGATTCCCCGACTCATTTCATTCAAAAAAGTGTATACTTTTATGTACAACACATAAATAGTTTGAAAGTTACAGTGCTTGACAAATTCATACAACGACACTTGACAGCCCCCTTTAAGTAAACTTAATCTCTTTTCCATTTTCAAGATGTGGCCTCTGTAGACATCATGGCACCAGCAGATGATGAATTTGATGCAGAGATGAATCCTACTGTTGGTAGTGCAGACAGGAGTGCAGGTAAGTGCCATCAATTATTTTTGCTGTTCAAAGGAGAAAAAAGTAAACAAAAAAAGTAAATTTATTGGGGGCTCGTGCCACATTACAAACCTGTTGGGCCGACGATTGAAGTTCTTAAACAGTCCAGCGTCTTTTATTCAGCCCACTTAAGGATCCCAAAAGAAAATAAGTTTTTTACAGCCTAATCACTTTATTTTCATACTCTGAAACATTTGAAGGCCATGATTTGATGTTGGTAAACTGTTCTGTGCTTAAACAATACATTTGTCACCCATCATTCAGTACTAAATTCTGTTGTCCCAATTTGAGCACTTCTCACAGTCAATGTAGAATTACACAAAAATTGGATTAGTATGCAGGGATGTACTTTCGCGACATCCTGCGAGAATCCAAATGGATTCTCGCAGAGGAATTTTGCGAGAATTCATGGATTCTCGCAAATGGATTCTCGCAGAATATTTTATCCTTTTTACTGAATTTAAATTCCGCCTTTTGAACATTTATTGTACTATTGTCTTCTTAGAAAATAATAGTACACAAATTGAATCCAACACTTCTTAAGTATCGACACAAGTTAACATGTCATCTTTAATGTGTATCTTTTTCTTATCTTTCAGGTAACTAACAATATATCTGCACAGCAGATTTCAAAAACCAACTAAGAACAATCATCATTTTAATTTCAACTTATGATACAGTTTAGACTTTTTAGAGTCAAATACCAGTCAACTAAGAAAAAAGAAGAAGAAAAAAGTTGGGTTTTTTTTGGCGAGGATCCACCTGGATTCACGCGAAAGTGATTTTACGCGAATCGATTCGCGGATTCGCGCCGAAATACATCCCTGGTATGGATGAAGTCATCATTTTATTCGGTGTTCGAAATGATCTGAAGTTATGACCCTATCCAATGCCCACCTCTACTAAACATGTACTTGTACATTTCATACAGGTAAAGCCCCAACTAGACGAGGTAGCAAGACTCCAACTACAAAGGATCCATCCAAGGGAGTGAAAAAGACTCCTAAAGCTAAGGCAAGCAGCCAGCCCATCACCGAGGCTAATGCCGTTGCCATAGCGGTGGATGGCTCGGGAGCGGCAAAACCCACCAATGGCACGGCCAAAGTGATGAAAAAGACAGCAAAAAAGACTGGCACTAAAAAATCGTCCGTAGGCAAGAAGGGTACTCGAGCAACGGCAAAGAAATCAACTCCGAGCGCTAAGAAGGAGAAACCGGATGACAAGGATGCCGCCCCCATGGATGACGTGGATGTGACTGGTGACCACGAGGAAGCTATGGCGGACGCAGAAATACCAGATGCCACTGGGGAAGAGGAGCAGGTGGCCCAGCATCAGGAACAGGAAGCGTCACCGCCGCCGGTGAAAACATCCGAAAGAAGGAAGACTCGTTCGCGGAGGAAAGTGGCAGAGCAACAGAATGAGCAGCAGGAGGAGGACGAGCAAAAGGTAGGAAGGTCTTCAATTTCAATTTGCAAAAGGCGGCATAAATGACCTGTTCTACAAGACTTCTCAGGTAGGGTCAGTTGGTCGGCCAGTTGTTTTTTTTCTCCAGAAATGTTGTGAACATTTTGGTGAATTTTCAACAATTTTCGCAATTTTATTAAAACATTCAATTTCTTTTTCTATTTTCAATAACTTTCAAAACATTTAAAAAATTCAAATGTAAATAAAATTTGAAGGAAGAAATGGGTCGGTCGTGCCGGTAGAACAAGTCTTTTTTTGTCGCCTAAAGGCAGGGCTGTCAACTCTCCCGCATTAGGTGGTAGTCTCCTGCCTAGACACTCTTTCTCCCGCACTCCCGCATAGCATATAAAATCTTCCGCCTCGACAAAATTACGTCAATTATAATGTTTATCAACCCCATTAGTAGCTTCCGTTGGTATGCGATTTTAAACAAGCAATTTTTCGGGCGGATTTGAAGAAAACTTCATTGCTACCCCCCTGGTACACACAAATAAGCGCGGGCCACTAATGGAGGACCAAGTAGGCCTACCTCCGCATAAACATTATTAGTCAGCCTGTGTTTAATGCATTTATCAAGTTCATTCAACAAAACAAGTTAGCGTACTGCCACAAACGCATGGCATATTATCACAACAAAGCGACGTGTGAATGGTTCGCTTGCACGATTTTCGATCAGAGTGATCAATTTGTAATGGGTGAAGCATTGTTAAATTTCTTTAAAGTTATCTTTTTTTAAATGAATAATTAATAGTACAAGTAACGTCCTTATCGTTAAATGACGATTTTAATTGAAGGTTTAGAGTATTGACTTTGATCACTTGTTTTGTAGAAGAATCAAAAACATTTTTCATTTTACTTTGGTCCCTCAGAATTTCCCTCGGGGCTATGCTCCTTGTGTAATTCCTCCGTTTCAAAGTGTAAATGTTTTGATTCTTCACAGTTGCCTCCAAACAACTGATATGCAGTCATTATCCTTTAAACCATTTGATATCAGCAAACCGTTTGGTGTACTATGCATTGCTAACTTGTTTAATTCTTCTCTCCATGTCATCTTTCAAGGGTGAAGAGGCGTATGCTGCTGACAACATGCTACAGAACCAAGGTGAGATCAAACTTATATTATCAACACAACACCATAATGTTTAAAGTTGATTTTCATAATTTATACCAAATGATTATTGACATTGACAAGGTGTCAAGTCAATCAACCTCAAATGTTCAGAATTGCATAGTGCAAGACCAATTGACTTACATTTTTGTCTCGACGTTTCGTTGGGCAAGTCGTGCCACTTCATCAACAGTGATAATGATACTTTTTGGTTGTCGGCCAGCTTAGTGGAACATAATCTTTGGTATCTTTACCAGTGCAGGGCTTTTGAGAAGCTATTATTAGTTATTATTATCTGGAGATGGGGTGCATCGAGGCCTAAAAAAGTGTTGTGTTGCCCTCAAATGCTAAAAAATTTAAAATTGGGTTCGTCGATCGGAAATCTCTTCCTATTTTCTTCTTCTTTTTTTCTGAAAAATATATGGTTTATAAATGTCAAGACAAAATTGGTATAGGCCCACATGTCAATTAAACTAATGTTTCTAGTGTTATAATAGTCTAAAAACATTTAGTTAAGCAACTTATTCATTTCAAGCATGAAATAGTAACAATTTTTGCGATTTTAGGGTCGGTCGCTGATGAGTGCTACATGTACACAATTTTTTGTTGTTGCCCAATCATGAATCATGACCAGCCAGGGGGCATACCACATATGCCATTTGTACGGTAACAGTCCCTTTTTGCGTCTCATTGCGCCATCACAGAAAGGTATAAACTCTGAAAAGTTATTTTTGGGAGCGCAACCCTTATAGTGTGATACATGCAAGGGTCAAGATAAGCGGGCGCTGGGCGATATTTACCCCTCTGTCCTTATGTCATAGCCACTGGTTATGCTGAAAATAAAGGAAGTAATAGTTCATGTTCCATATGATATTTTAATTGAACAACATGCCGGAAAACTTGATAAGGAATTGCATTTTACAGGTGGCGCAAAACTCGACAGCTGTGTAGTGAAGCGGCTTCTTTAAATTTTGTAGGCCTTTATATTTAACTTAAAAGTAGCTCTCCCTAGACTAAAAGTAGCTCCCAGTTCTCCCAGAACCGGGAGCTACTTTTGAAAAAAGTAGCTTCCAGTAAAAAAACTGTTATTTTGACCCTTGGATACATGATCACCTCACTGCGGTTGCCCGGGTTCAAGCCATGTTTCCCCTGTTATTGTCACTGTCATAATGCGATGGACGAAATTCTAGCTATTTTATGCGAGCATATTTTGCTGTTGTTCCTGGAGCATGAAAAGCGTGAACTGAAGTGCAGCATGCGCGTGATGATTTCACAATTGACACGCGGTCATTTTTGGAAAGTGGCCGGTACATACTCCTAGGTTTACACACCTTAAGTTCATACGCATGTACGCACGCACAAAGTATGCAAGCATTGTTGGAATTATGTCCATAGTATTATGACACTGACTATACATTGTAGCTTTTTAATTATATACCCACAAACAACCCATCTGGGTTAGGGATATAATGGCAGTTAGTTTAGCATGTATTGGATGTGTGTATGCCTGCATGATAGAAAATGAATATATACCAGCAACCATACTTTTTTTGCAGATGACCTCCGACCTCCAGGCACTGACCCTCAAGAGGATGATCCATCGGCATACGCAGACACCAGTGGGGAAGGCGTAAGTAGAATGGACGTTGATGCTGCACCGGAAGAAGATGCCCATGCTGCCATGACAACAGTAACCCAGGAGCACGCCGAGGAAGAATCTGCTCCCATGACTGCGTACGACACGCGCAGCGAAGCCAGCACCAGCAGTAGCTCCTCGAGCAGCAGCGGGTCTAGCCGCTCGTCCCGATCGCCGAGCCATGAAGCTAAGAAGAAGAAGTACCGGAGTCGGGAGAAAAGACGGAGGCGTAAAGACAGCAAGAGAGACATATCGCCTATTGTGTTCAACGAGGAGGAGGAAGAGGAAGTGGGTAAGAAGGAGGATGACGATGAAGAAGAAGATGATGATGAGGATGAGGATGCCGATGATGGAACCAATAGTGATGATAACTCATCGGAATCGGGTAAAAGTAAGTTAGCAGTTTTCTGCCATTTTTATCCTTGCACAAAATCACTGTGCTAATTGCTCCTCTTTTGGATTTTGTTCAAAATCGAGCGTTTTTGTAAATCCTACCAATCTGGTTATTGTATGCACACCATGGGATTGTAAGATGAACCCGGATTTAGGAAGGACACGCATGTAATTAAAAGAAATACAATGGTATACTCTATTTGGCTTCCTCTGGACAGTGACGTAACTTACCAGGTGCAGCTTTTACGCACACGTATTTATCTTCCGCCTTTCAACGCTCGTGAGTGTACACCAGCGCCGCGAGTAGGCGCGCGCGTTATGTGCTGCAATTAGTAGAATACGCGGTTACATCATAGTCTCGTGATGGCCAAATAGACTATAGTATTATAGTAAATCATTTAGATTTTGCGAGCCGTTAGAAAGAAATAGCATTTTTTAATTGCATTTGAACGCATTTTATCAGCTACTTGTAGAATAAAAGACATGATCATCAGCAATAGGTAAACGGGTAACAATTTAGTGATAACACAAAGAACAAAGGTAAAATATCTTCAAGACTCTTTATTTGGCATGCCTTATTAAACAGTCTAGTGGGGGCTTATACAAGGGAGTTTTGGGAAGCAATAAAGGAATAAGGATCAACTTTTGAAGAAATGACTGTACAATTTACTCTAAGGACTTGACTTAAATTTGGTATGAAGGCATTATAATTTTCTAAAATTGTGTGAAAACACTTTAAATCAAAGTGACTGTTTGTGTGTCAAAACCTTGTATCTCCATCCTGCCCTTCAGCATGTATAAAGCAATACTTTCAATGTTTAACCTTCGGGTAGTCTGCTTTAAAACATGTTCAAGGGCTAAAAATTCACCTGTCAAAACCTTGTAATTGCTCTTGCCCCCTGAACATGTCTAAAGCGACACTTCCTATGTATAGCCATTGGGCAGTTTTACATTATTCATGCTGAAGGGCTGGAAAATCATACACGGTTCTAACAGAGCAGCGACGACATGATTTGCTTTGTTCTTTTGTACACAGGTGGCAGTGCCAAGAGCCCAAAGCTGTCGTCATCTGTGAAGGCTATCCGTAAAGGTGAGAATAGTTATGACTACAATTTTAAACTGCCTTTTCTAAATCTTGTTGTAGTTTCTTGTGCAAACCTATTAATAATAATAATTCATGATATAAATATTAAGCCATAGCATGTTAGACTAAATGTTGCCATTCTAAAACATTATGTTGCAGGGGTATAAATTCAGCGCGAATCCGCGAATCGATTTGCACAAAGATTCACGCAGGAACAAAGCAGCGTGAATCAATTTTTTTTAAAACATTTTTTTCCTTCTTTTCTAAGTCAAAAACAGGACCTTAGATGACTCGTATTTGACCCTTAATAACCCACATAATACCCCTTGACCCACACCATTAGGGATAGTAACTCCTAACCTAAGATCTTATACTAAATTATTTAATTATGATTTTTTTCAACACTGTTTTCTATGTAAAAATACAATTTATTTCAAAATCAACAACATCTTTAAAATTAAACATCCTAGTTGGGGATGCAGAAAAATGAAAGTGCACATTACATTCAGCTTGTCTTTCATTGTGACCCAGGAAATGGTAAATAGATATTAATCCAAATATAAAAATAAATAAATATATATATATAATTTCTTTTTTTTTGGGGGGGGGGGGGGGGGGAGCGGGTACCTGGGTAGAGGAGGCCAGCTAACTGTATCTTGGCAAGTGGCAGGCTAAATGGCTTGATACTTGACTGTCTTTATACCTACAAAGTAAATCAAAGGGAAAACAAAACAGGTCATACTCAGTCTCATTACATTTTTCATTGACTCATCAATATGGGCAAACATTTTTTGATTCGCGCAAAGTTGTTGCGAGAATCAATTATCTTATCTTACCCTATCTGCGTGAAACGCACTTTGAGACAAATTTCTACCCCTGTGTTGGGTAATTGACTCATTTAGAGGTTAGTGCTGGAAATCGAGCACAATCAATTACTGTATTAAAAGTGTAAATTTTCACGTGTGTTTTCGCGCTTTGTACATTTTGAACAATTTTGCTTGTTTTTATTTTTCGCGATAAGCGCGCAAAGTGGGAAAATAAATGTTGCGCGGACATTTCCACTTTTACAGTTAGGGAAAAGATATAACAAACTGGTAATTGAAATCCATATGGGAAGCATGTTTCTTTTATTACCATTTTCCTTAAAATATTTCATCGACTGAAATATCCATTTATTCCTTTATTATTTCTCCACAGACCAAACCTCTAAGCTGAAGTACCTGTTCCGTGATGCCCGATACTTTCTGATCAAGAGTAATAACCACGAGAATGTTGCACTGGCAAAAGCAAAGGTAATTGTGCAAACTTACGTACTGTTTCTTTACGTATCTTGTTTTCTAGTCCTAATATTAACACCGATATATATGTTAGAAATATGATTATCGAGCCCAAATCGCCCAGTTATATAGAACAAAACATATTTTTAGCACAAAAACGAATAAAAAGCTGAAGGGCAGGAAAAACTTTCAAGGTTTTGACAGAATAGCTGCGATAAAATATGAGAGAAGAGGAAGAAATAAACCCAGCTCTCACTCAACGGAACGATATTGAGTATCACTTAGGAACACAATGGAATAATCTCCATGGAAACCCATGCAATGTACTTGACTATTTTTTGTTTGTTTTAACAGGGCGTGTGGTCAACTCTACCAAACAACGAGCACCGCTTATGCCAGGCATTCAGGGAGTCACGTAACGTACTACTTATCTATTCAGTAAAGGAAAGCGGAAAATTCCAAGGTATGTTGATCGCCCCTCATCCGTGTGGAGCTCTTTGGCAAAAGAAAAAGAAAAGAAGTTTACGCCCATGATTTATTTTATTACAGGAATATGACTTTTATGAACTTACAATATATCGAGGGCTCAGAAACAAAAGGCCTATCTCCATATTGACCATTTTGAGAAAAAGACTATTGAAGATTTTTAAACACATTTGGGAGATGGAGATAGGCCTTGTGAGACTATAACTTTATAAGGGGTTGTGTTATGGAGATAAGGTTGTGTTACTGGAAAGACAATTTCTTTCTGAACATTTTGATACCAAAATGTCATTTTTGAAAAAAAGGAGATGAGGCCTTTTGGTTCTGAGCCCTCGACATACAGCCTCCATAAATGGCGTCAATGACCTTTAGTTGAATACCTAAATATTTGTATGCTCTCTTAACATGATTTGTAAACCAGCACTTCTGCTCATGATTGGACTATGTAGATAACGAACCGTGAGTTTGGACGAACGAGCCTTTGTGAAGTTCAACACCCTTGGTCAGTCGTCCATGTTCTATAAAATACAATATCAACTTGTCAATATCCCGTTTCCATCTTGTGTCATACCAGCTCTTCGCCAAGGGAGATTTACAAATACATTATGTTACCAGAACATATCACCAAGCCTAAACTCGTACAGGTACTCCTTCTTCGTACGCACAATAACAATCTGGAACAGACTCCCCTCAAATGTCGTCACAGCACCAACAGTCCGACAATTTAAATCTTTGGCACTGCCGGTCCTCCGTGGGATGCTTCCGACAGCTACCCAACACCAACTGTAACTTCCAGCACCTATGTTTTTTACTTGCACCATTTGTAAATATCTACGAATCTGGCGAGCACCAGTTCTTCACCCCGCACAGCACGAACCTCCATGGACAAGCAGTTGCTTCTTTTGGAGATACAGACTCAAGACTCAAGACCCCAACCCATGTACGAGAGTGATCACTATACCGATAGAAAAAACACCTAATTTTCAATTAATCGATAATAATATCATTTTGGTACCCATTCTATCTAACAGGTTATGCCCGCATGCGTACTGAGCCACGACACGATGGACCTGCCATCAATTGGGTGCTACCTCACGGTATGAGCCGCTCTGTGCTAGGAGGCGTCATGAAACTCGATTGGATCACAAGGTAGAATTTCCATATTACCATATACTGTAAAATGGTAAATGTTCACGTGTGTAAATGTTCACGCTTTGCACATTTTGAACAGTTTTACTTGTTTTTATTTTTCGCGGTTTTGTGCTTCCTTACATAGACCTATGTATACAGAATGAATATATTTTCGCACAGTGCGTAAATGTCCACTTATACATTGATCAGAGTAGGTTGAAACATACTTTGAAACATACTCTGATATAGATGATCCAGGATACCAAATTGTCTATTCTTATTAAAGGCATGTTATGTGATCTTTTCCAGACAGTGCCCTCTATTCATGATATTTTTTAGAAAGTAGATTTTCTTGAGATTTACATTTCCGATCATAAATCATACATACATTCCAAGTTACAGAGCGATACGATTCCTAATTACCTCAAAATTATGGTTTCAGAATGAATTTAGAGTGAAAAATATAAACTGTCGGGATTCCGACAGTTTATTTTCACTCTAAAACTAGTAAAACCATGATTTTGAAGTAATTAAGAATCGTATCGCCCTGTAACTTGGAATGTATGCATGATTTATGATCAGAAATGTAAATCTGCAAGAAAATCTGCTTTCAATTTTTTTTTCGATGTTGAGGGTGTTCCCTGGAAAGATCACATAATATACCTTTAAGTGGTGTGATGACTTTGACCCAGACAGCAGCGGAAGCGTTTATCCCATAATACTGCGAATATAAACTAAATACATGTAGGGCTTTTCTTTTGTTCTCACACAATATTTTGGCAACCCTTGTCCGGCGAGGTGAACTGTGAGCGCTGTCAGAGCGTGTATGTTACAAAAACCAATATATAATTACATTGGTTTGATGAGGAATCAAACTCTGTATTCCTGGTTGGGAGCCCTAGAGCGCAGCTATGCTACACTGGAGTAACTAACTGTCTAGTCAAAGTCGTTGATCAAAGATATATTTAATATGGAGTTCAATTCCTTGCTCACTGCTGATCCCCATACTTCTTTCAAAATTGCAATAATGGAGCGTTTGTTTGTTTTATATATCCGTGCGCAAAAGTAATCCAAGCGTATAGGCACATTTTTGACATACGCAAGCGTCACGCACACAATGACACTGCGACATTGCGCGGCATATTGCGCCATGCGAGTGTTTTGCGCGTGACGCTCTTCTGAATTCATTCGCTGCTGTAAACAGGTTTCGCCAATTTGGAACTGACTGAACTCTAGTATCATGTGCGCTAGAGCTGTGAGACCTGAGCGCAAATGTTCAAGGGAGTTGGTTCCATGTTTAAGAATGGTTACAGTCTGAATTGCTATGCGATGCTGGAAGATCATTGAGGCTGCTGTGACTTTGACCTGTGTATAGAATATAGAGAGATATACAGTCATTCATCAGATGTACTGGTCTACTGGACGATTTAAACCAGTTCAATAAAAGTATTACCCTGTTAAACGTTGCCTACATTTGTGGATGTGTCTGTAGGGTGGAGAATCACCATCACTAACAGTGGAGGGGGAGTAGAAGTAGGAGAACAGTTACCAAAACAATTAGTTATAAGGGTCATCAAGATTTGTTTGTATAGCTTGTCAAGCATAAACTGAAACTGTTGGGGCTCCCTGGAATGTCCAGCTCTACTTGTTTCTGCTTAACATCATTCTGTTATCTACTCAGCCTAAACTGCCTAACATTTATGTAATATTCTATGTTTAGCCGTTCATATTTCCGCAATTCTCATGTGTTTTTAATGTCAGGCATGAGCTACCATTTCCAAAGTGTACACAACTCTTCAACTCATGGAATGACAACAAACCAGTCAAGATTGGCAGAGATGGCCAGGTGAGTCAGTCTATTTTTTTAATTTAATTTTTGTATATAAAGAGTAAATGTGAACAATAGCCCAACAGACATTAACAAAGTTAATGAACTGAGTGATTACAAATCAAACAGGTAACTCTCAACAGAGAGCTCTGATGGGCCAATCAATTGGTTCACTGCAACTCAGAAAATAATCAAAAATACAAGTAAACACAATAGGGCTAGTAAAAAAGCCATGAAAGTGGCGTGGGACAGGAAAAGGATAAACACCCAAACATAGAGAATAACATCAAAAAATAAGAAGAAAATAATATCTGGAGGTCATTGATACATCGAGAGAGCTTAGCCAACATACTCTGAAGAGTTGGAGAGAAAGTGTCTGTTAACACGACATTTATAAGATTGTAGTCCTTCCTCTTGGATGTTGCCAACAACATTGACTGGAAGACTGTTCCACAGTGGAACAGCTGTATGGATGAAACTTCTGTCTATTCACTAATAGACCATTTTAAATTGAGATTGGAAAAGTTTGGAAAATGGGTCACATGTGCTCGGGTTTATTCCCTGGAAGCTGATCATTGTGAGATAAAGCTATTTCCCCCCTGAGAAACTAGACTTGATCCTCATGTCGTCCCTATGTTACACACGGCCCTTGCGAGGGTGCTCAAATGTGAAGACTGGGAAAAATACAGTTCTAAAAGTGTGCGCTGATGACCTCGTGAATAAACATGAGCTTATTCACACACCAGTGTGCCGGTATTTTGATGCGGCGTTGTACACCGTGTGACACGAAAGGGCGCACGTTTGCCTCACGCGGGACGCATCGTGACGATCGTTCGATGCACTGGATTGGACCAATCGGATGCTATTTCTGCTGTTGCTGTGTACAAATGCGTATGCTCGGTATTGGTATGAATATTCATATATGCGAAATACTTTTAGGACGCACACTTTTAGGACGTACAATTTTCCTAGTCCCTCATTTTGGTCAGACATTTTTAAAGATGGTGGCCATATAGAGGAACGCGGGGACCCAGTCTATGTTTCATTCAGCTTCACATTCACGCAGTTATTGCGGGCACTATAAGCTTTGGGAGATTATGACGGAAAAACCATCCACGCATGCGTCAGATTTTTTTTTTGGGGGGGGGGGGGAAATAATTAACATTATATAATATCTTTTGATAATGATATGTATGTTTTTTCATCAAATCAATACTGGTATCTCTGTTTTGATCGCAGGAAGTGGAGCCTAAGTGTGGTGAAGCGTTATGTCGCATGTTTCCTGCTGACGAGGCAATTGACGTAGTAGAAATCTTACGTGATGCAAGGAGACGCCGACGGGAGCAAGCCGTCCATGGCGGAGGAGGAGGCGGTAGCCGAGGAGGCCGCGGTGGACACGCCAGAGAACCACCTATGAGGTTAGGACTACAACTTCTACTTGGACTAGTAACTCTGTGTAGCCTAACCTGTCTAAACTGGGTCAATAAACCAGCTCAACCAGGTTTAATCCATAAACCAACACTCTCTGAACCTGGTTTATGGATCATACATTTACATGTATATGTAACACTGATCTGTGTGTATGGTCAGCAGGTGGCCAGAGGAGAGTCACGCAGCTCGTCTTGTTATGTCAACTGGTCAGTAAGATGACCGAAGGACAAGTGCTCTCAGTCTTGACAGAAGCAAATGACCGACCGAGTGTGACTTCATCATTGCAAATGCGATGATGACTATTATCTGAAAATATTGTAAAAATGGATATTTTCACGCAGAATATTTTTGCACCACACCAAAATTTAAGAAAATTCAAATGTGATAAAATATGCAAATTTATATTTCCTTAACCAAAGATGGACTAGTCATCTTATTTACTTTTTCAATCATTTTGGGTGCAAAAAATGATACCATGAAAATGTCCACCTTTGCAATAATCGATTTTCTACGCAGGTCATTTGCAGCCGATAATGTGAGCAGATCATGGATGACATTGGCGTGATCATCTGTTCTATGCCAGATGGGGCAAAGACTCGATATATGTCACATGATGTTTTATTTTTAGTGTAGTCACATTTTTTGTTTCTGCATGCTATTTTTTTGTGATAACTCAATGGGGGTTGCTCTTGGTTGGTTTAAACAAAAAAAAATTATTATCAGGCATGATAATTTCCCTTTTTTAATAGGAATTCCCTTTTTTTTGGTCCAAATTTCCGTACTTTCTTTTAATTTCAGCCTGTTTTTGGCCCGATGTCACGCATATTTCAGTTTTTTCATGTTTCTTTTTCATTTTCATGCCTGTATTATTCAGTTATGGAATCATAAGAAAATCCCCCCTCCCAATACAACCATATTAATTTTCATTCAAGGAGAGAAAAAGGTTTCCCCTCTAAAATATTGCAGATTTTCTCGGACATTACATGCCAAAAAATACCTATTCTGTCCCAAATTGGGCTAATATCATATACAGACAGTTCAATTGTTTGTTTGTTTGTTTGTTATTTGGTGTTTTTTTAGGGGGAATGTGTTTTATAGGTTTTGAAAAACAATATAATTTCCATAATTGATTTCAATTAATTTATCTTGTATATATTGGGCCGAAACAGCTTGGTCATTTTCAACATTATCGTAATGTCTCTTGTATGCAACGAGACCTGACTGTTTGAATTTGAAATACTTCCCTTATCTTCAGTTATTTCGATTTAGTTGTGATATATTTCAATTGTAGAACAAAAAAGGATCTTTCCGTCTTTACAACTTTTGGCATTAATTCTCATTGAATACCTGCATTTGCAAACGATTTTTCTTTGGTAGATTCGTGGGTTGATGTGATAGGCGCATACTGTTATCTAAATTATATTTATGAATCATAATCCCCCCCCCCCCCCCCCCCACCCCAGCCGAGAGCATTCCCATGGGAAAGTCAAATTCTGTCATTTTGATTTTAGCTGTTGCACGGTTGAAAGGTGTTACATACCATCAACTTTGTGTAGTAGATATCACATTAACAATGTAAACCATCACTTCTTGTATACTTCTTGTATACATACAGATATATACAGATATACAAATTCCAAAATTGTATATATATTTGTATGTATATAAAACTATATATTGGATTAACCATTAAGCCTCTTTATCCCAACTTTAGTTCTAGCACACCAGCAGCAGGTTGAATGTGGTTCGTTCTCGGCAAGAGCTATCTGTTGATAATGAAAATGTAGGACTGACTGTCGGAAGCTAGACGAAGCAAGATGCGCTGGAATAAGCATATATGCCAGTCAGGGATATGGTTGGGATAGAACTCATGTAATGGAGAGTGAAAATCGGTGCCTACTTCCGTAATGTTGCAGAGAAAGCCTAAAAGGCTGTCACTATCTTATTAGGAACTATTGTGAAATGTGTATCACAACGCCTGCCCCGTCGGGTGTACCATCTTCTTTTATAGCAGGACATTCCAATTAGGAGCAGAAATATCCAGATGCCGCCTACCTTAGGATTTTTCCATCTAGAAACACTTCGGGTGAAATCCGTCTCCTGTGTGAGACCAGCTGTTACCAGATCGTCATCCATTGTGCCATTAATAATAATCAATGTTTGGGGATGCTTCTTTGTGTATAACGGCCAACAGTACGGCCAAAATATAGTCATGGAACTTTTGTCGTGTGTACGGCAGGCAACCACACGGGGTGCATTATGCTGTTATCACCGGCTGCTATTTTGAACTGTTGTTCACTGTGTAGAACTATTTTTTGACGGCAGTATTTAGGACATTTCCCATGCACGGACTAATGATATTCAAAAAGATAGGACACAGATACTCCACACAGTTTGAGTGTGTTTGTATTTTTTGTCCTTGGTTCAAAATGAAGGACTAATGATATCAAGCTTAAGTTTATGGTCGCTTGATAGCCCATAACTTTTGCCAGCAGAGCATATGCACCCCGTCCTAAGCCATCGTTTCGCTGTGATTTGTGTGGAGATATTCGTCATGTTTGGTAACGTGATGACCTCATGTTGCATGTATCTGACGTGGACTTAAACAAAAATGTGTTACCCAAACTCCTCACAAATCTCCACGAAATCCGTAAAAAAATAAACTGTTAAAGGTACCTAGCACACTACTAATTTATTCATCCGTTGGACGGCCTCTCTGAAAGAAAAAATAAGTTGTGTATAGATTGGTAAAAAGGACAATGCCTACGTGCAAAGTGGTGCTCAGCCTTACCCACCCACCACGCACATGCCAGGACTATGAAACGGGACCTAAGCCCCACATACAGAATGAACACTATATACGATAGATCTATATGCAAAGGACATATATGCAGCAACTTATCGTTTGGCGATCTGATGTGGTATGTTTCACTGCGATGCAGTGTCCCCACAATTCTTTTTAAAGATTTATTTCATCTCCAACAATCCCTTTTTGTATGCCACTTTGGAGGTCACATGAATGAATGATGATCAAAAGGGTTGTTTAATACCTAGAAGAGGAAGCAGATTTGGGATACAGATGAAGGAAATGTTTAGTTTGGCAACTCTTGGTTAAAACAATGCTAGTTGCCAGCCAAAAAGGTCCGTGTTGTATTATACTGATACGATGATTGGGAGAAACAGCAGATGTAAATATGCAAATAGTGAACATGGATTGTAACTACACAAAGATGGGGAAATGGTTCATGTACCAATTATCAATTATCAATCTGATTACATAAATAAATAAATTTCAAAAAAAGGTAAAAGGGTATAAATTAAATTGATAATTGAATTACAATTTGTTCATAGTTCTTGAACATAAGATTTTGAAATTAAAGATTGACAAACTTAAAGTAAGCCTAAAAAAACACCAAAACTCTTATTTAATGCATGCCACCATCTTGATACATGCATGACACAATTTCGACCAAAGATAGTTTCCTAACAATCAACCCAGAGATTATTTTGAGAAATTTTGGAATCCCAAGTCCCGCCTGGAAAATTAAATCGAGTCTCGGGAGCACAATTTCCTGGGAGCACAATTTCACAAAGTGGCATTTACCAAATTAAGTTGTATTTTGAAATTTTGTACAATTCACAATTTAGATTCATTTCGGATAGAACACACCTGTCAACTATTCAAATTAAGTATTCTAGTAATTTTTGTAATCCAACAAAGGTTCTCCGGCGACATTTATTTGAATCATGTGGCTCACCACTTCTTTTGTATTGATCAAATACAACACGGTACCATATGGCTGAATGCAGCGTAGCATTTTTTGAAAAACAAGAAACTTTCTTACTTTGTCCAGAGTTGGAAACTACATTTGAAAAAAGGGGATTTGTTAATAACTTTCAGGATGGGACAGCTTCCATGCAAAGATATTCAAAATTTGACCTTCTTTCTCTTCATTGAATTTGCCATTTCAACCTCTTGGGAAGTGACAGTACAAGTCATAGAATTGCCACCAATTACCAAAGGATATTCTTCTAGAAACTGAAATTTTGTGTGGTTTTGATACACATAATATGGGATAGGAATTGCACAGCGGATACGTATACCGCTTTTACTCGTTGAAATTATTCGGTTGGTAGTAACAAAAAGGGTTGTACTACCCACGATGCAAAGCGATTTTGTTGTTTAAACATGTAAATATTGTGGCACATCCTTGTGGGTAGAAAGAAGTCATGTCACTTTTATTTTTGTATCCATTTAAATGTGTAATAATCTATGCATAAAATGAAGTTATATTGCCCCGGCCACGTATTGCAGATTCATAAAAGATTTGGAACTGATTGAAAAAGAATACTCTCATAGTCGGCGGCAATGTTCAAAGGGCCTGTATGCAATAACAGATTTAAGAATTGGACCATTGGTATCTGTATATGATACCAATTTACCATGTGGGTTGATTTCTTAAATTTGATCTATGTATAGATCAGTTCAATGTGCCCTGGTTATGAGAGTATTTGCTTGGAAAGTGGATCCATTTTGGCCATAATTCATTGATTAATTTGTGAAGTAAAATCTTGACAGTAACTGAAAATTAGTCAGGCATTATACAATGTATTTAACTCAGCTCTATGTACACAATGTTTAATCCAAATTTAGGTTTTATAATAATATGTTCTAATCTAAATACTACCATAATCATATTTAATCAAATTCCAAATAGGTCTGGATCTTTTATGAGTCGGCAATGTATGTGATATCACAATTTGTATTTTAAATAAGAGAAAGACATGCGGAAATTTGATGCACTGAGGTATAAAATATGTCAAAGAGAAAACCAATGCATACCACTAACGAGGACCTCGGAAACCTCAAAATCAATTGCAAGCCAAATTATCTGAAGGCAGAACTAGGTGACAGTGCTGGTAGATTGTGACATCAACTTTGGTACACCATGTAAGGCCAAACAAAAAAATAGGTTTGTCTCAAAGCTTGCGCGCGCATTGGTTTTGAAATGCCAAAAATACCGCGTCTGAAATGCAGGAAAATATAATTTTAATTTTTTTTCTATACAAATTCTTTTGTTCAAGTTTTTATTAAAAATATCGGCACATTTTCCTTTTCTCAAATTTTTACATGACTCAGTGCGCATTGGTTTTAAAATGCCCAAAATACCGCGTCTGAAATGCAGGAAAATATTTGTTATTTTTCTTTTTCTATTGTTCAAGTTTCTATTAAAAATATCGGCACATTTTCCTTTTCTCAAACTTTTACATGACTCAGTTCTTCGAAAAACGCTGCACAATTGTACTTTATACAACTACATCACAATATTAATTTCAAATAGAAAAAAACAAAATCAGAAAGTGTCAACGGTTGCAAATAGTAAGAGTAAAAATTGACACAAATAAAAAATGTAAAACAAAACAAAATGGAATACAAATAACCGTGCGTGTCTCCCAATTTTTAAAACTTCGCAAGCTTTGAGACAAACTTTTTTTTGTTGCCTAATGTTAACCCTGTAACCCATTTTTGTATGCATAATACGCATAGTGCAATTTCAGATAAAGCAGTTTGGTTGACACATACTGCCAGTGCATTTACTTCCCATGTCTTTCTCTGTAAGAACCAGGGACATAATTTTAAGTAAATTATAAGATTTTTTGTAGTTGAGAACGCTCAATACACATTTGTATACTCATCCAAATTGTAACTCAAAGGCAAAGATTAGGTTATTTATAAACAAACAAGGTTACCGTTTTATGCTGACATTTTCAAAAAATTGGAATGATATACTGTAAACCAACTTTAATTTCACGAGCAATTTAGTTTCGCTAGGAGATCCAATTCGCCAAATTAAATTGCCGCCAATTATATTATTTGTAATGGTTATTATTTTATATATGCAGCGATGGAAATACCCACATGACTTTCCACCCGTGGTTGACTAGGAACTACACACTTTGTGGACTTCGAATATTTCTAACCATAGACGGTTACTGTCTATGTTCTAATCTAACCCAACTTTTACAAAAAAGAAATAAATCAGTAGAAAAAGTGGTACTAGTGGAAATCGAACCATGGACCTCTGCATTGTATGTAGGTCAACCACTAGACTAGCGAGGGGTGAACTGACCAATACATGTTTTTAATCGCTCTCATTATTACGTAATAAAGCTATACTACTGTTATGATCAGTACTATTAATTAATAATAGAGCTGCGACACACATGATCGTCAACCCAGGGTGGAAAGTCATGTGGGTATTTCCACTACTGCATATATATCTTAGAAGATGATACAAATTAGTAAAATTAAATTGCCGCAATAAGTTGACTAAATGCTAATTTGCTAAATTAAGTTGCCGTGAAATGATGTTGTTTTACAGGTGGTTTGCAAAAGTGGTAACAACAATTTTAGTTTGGTTTTTGCCTACGATTAGCTGTAATGAAAAATGAATGAATTTGGTCAAAGGCTTCATCGAAGGTTGTCATCAAATTGTAAGAGCCCTGAGCTTATGATCCTAGCAGGATCATTGTCAAAGACAGAAATGATAACATAGATACCCAAAGTGTTTAAGTTTTGTTCAGACTAGTCTGTGGTTTGGAAGGGATTTTTGTAGAATTGTTAAAACTGTTATACTCCTAAAATGTTGCCGCATTGTACAGAAGGGCAAGGAGTTTACACACAGGTCAAAGGTCAGATGTTTTCATTTAGGTAAAAGTGTTCAAAATTGTTTTTGTGGCTCAAATGAGGGAGACAGGCAATAATATAGAATGCCTTCAGTTCTTGAGACATGACCCTAAAACATCAAAAGGTAGAATAACAACCTTTCAGTTATTTTATTTTATATTGAATTACCAATCAGTTCAAAATAATTGTACATGACTTTGTAACAGTTCATGCACGAAGCAAATTGGTTGGGGCACTTTTGTGCTTGAAATCTCAGTTAGAGGGGTCAAATGAAATATGTCACATTCAGTTCACCTGTAAATAAGGTGTTTAAAACCCTGAAATATTTTATATATACATGTAGCAATATGCATGATCCTTGTTGTACGGTACTAGCAGACTCACTACATTACAACATTTAAAGGGAGACAAAAAATAATAAGTTAGGGCTTGCCTTACTCACATTTTCAATTCAATTTATTTTTGCACAAGGCGGTGAAAAAACCCAAAACCCTACAGGCAAACAGACCTCTCATCAAGTAGGGTCGGTTGGTCATGCGCTTTTTCCCCAAAACAATTTGGTGAATTTTCAACAATTTTGAGAATTTATAAACATTTTCACAAAAAAAGTGTTCAACATTTCCAACAAAAAAATATATTAAATCAAAATTCCAAAAAATTTCAAAAAATTAAAATAAAAAAAATGGTGTCCATCTGTGTACTAGAGAGTGTTCTCAACTGTATCTTAATCTAAAATTCACGCAACTATTGTCCCTGGTTATCTAGCGACACTTCATGGTTGTAACGTGATCTTGTATATTTTTGTCCCGTTCTTCAACAGTGCTGCCCCACCAAGACGACGTCCTAGACCGGATTATATAGAACCACGAAGGGGACCAAGAAGACCAGAGTCAGGACGAGATCGTAAGATATCTATTTTTACTTTCTCAGTCTCTCAATATGTGATGCGATCTGTGAAAACCCGTCGGATGTCACAAAATGTGAACTAGGGATTATGGGTAAAATTAGAATGTAAAAAAAAGAAGAAGAAAAAAATGAAGATTAGCTCTTCAAAAACTTAGTCACTTTCATTATTAACCTGATGACGTTATTCTATTGAATTATGTATCTTTTTTGGCCTGTTTTCATGATTTCTTGTTTTGTAGCTTTTTATGACATCACAATCATCATTCACTTATAACTTTTTTGTAGTGATCGTAGAAAAATGATCGAAACAGTTCTGTAATCAGCACAGTTTAGCTTTCTTATGATATAAATATCTCCAATATAAAATAGGCACCATGTGGCAGGTTTTCACAGATCTCATCACATATGGTTAGCTCTGAATCATCTCTATGTCTGAGAGCTTTGAAATAAAAGCATCTGTGTCGGCGTCAGACTTTTCTGAATAAAATTAGTGAAACTTTTGGTTCAGACATGTTAAATGTCTAAAGAATCTGTATACTGTGGTTAAATAGCTCAACCTATTTCAATTTCCAAGAAAAAAAGACTTGAACTTTGATCCCTATATTCCTTCTAGAGTAAATTTATGACGCTGAATGTCTATGCTAGTTTTCGTAGCTATAATATGGTGACATTTTTAGGACTTATGATTTTTGTTTAAACTTAATTAATCTTTCTGATAATAAAATAAAAGCATTTTTGGTCGGATTCAGGATGAGATTGTAAGATTTTTTTTATATATTAACTTTTACTGACACATCCCCCAAAGTTGTTGAATATTAGATCTAAACTGCTCAAAAAAGTTTGGAAAAGCTGTTTTAAATCCCCGTTTTCTTTGATATTTTATGATATATATTGATATTGTGTTTCATATCAATGAACAGCTGATGTTTTCCTCTTTCCAACGATACCTCATTTGTAGCAATCACTTGTTTCAGTGCGTAGCCAGCTACTTTAGAATGTGGAGAGGTCTTATTCAAAATTCACCACTATTTCATGCTCAAAAGAACAACTCTGTCATCCGGTCATTGAAGTGATACATTGACAGCTACACTGTAAATACGCTGTTTAAAACATTTAAATAACTGGCATTTTTCAAGTACCCTGATTACATGACTGTTTAAATATTCAAAAGTTGTTTGAACAGGGTATTTGAAGAACCCCTCATTGTTTTAAAATATTTTGCTGTGTTGTAGAGAGATAACAAAATAGTTATGATTTTGGCACATTCAGATTGAGACTTCCCCATATTCTCAAGTACGTGGCTGTGCACTGAAACAAGTAATTGCTACAAATCTGGCATCATTGGAAAGATGAGCCTATTAGCTTTTCATTGATATACAACACAATATGAACATATCCCGAGATATTCGAAAATGTGTGATTGAATTGTGTTGTTGTTGAGCAGTTTATCTATCCCGCTCCATGCCATCCTCTAATGGAGATTGGTTTGCTACCAACTTTGTAGTTTATCAATTTGATTTGTGGGGTCCATGGCATGTCCAAGTTTTGGGGATGCTGAGTCTGGTTCAGTTCTTGTTGTCGTTTGTTTTTAACCCGTTACATTGTTACTAATTTATTTTACACAGCATACTACATGGAGAGGAAGAGACCAAGAGGGTAAGTTATCAACAATTTCAAAACATTTTTTTTACAATTCGATTGGAATACAGTCCAACCTCTGTTATCAGACCCTCTTTTATCCAGTCAGGCTGAATTATCCCAAAAGAAAAGAAGTTTTTTTTACAACCTAATCACCTTATTTTCACACTCAAGTATTTGAAGGCCACCTTTTGATGTTGTAAGTGTTGTTTAGTGCTTACAATGCATTCTTAAACAGCATTGGTTCTCAGAGAAATCGGCGACATTTACATGACACAATATAACCTGGAAAGGTGGGGCTTGCGTTCGGTAGTATTATTTTTTGCGTAAAACAACTCAGCCTGCGGCGTCGTTGTTCTACTAACAATAATACTATCATCCGCATTTATGTCAGACAATATAACACAG
The DNA here is from genome assembly GCA_035610835.1 of Ophiura sarsii. Lineage (NCBI taxonomy): Eukaryota > Metazoa > Echinodermata > Ophiuroidea > Amphilepidida > Ophiuridae > Ophiura > Ophiura sarsii. The sequence continues at coordinate 43,064,657 of CM069457.1, read as the reverse complement.
GACTGTACGGTCTAAAAACAATACCTCAAATTGACTTTATTTTAATTAGGAACTCTGCCTCGAGCATAATTCAGATTTATTTGGAAACGCATATAAAGGATTCCTCGTAGTCTGTTTAATGTATGTAGTGCACTCTGAACTCAATTTAGAGATTCCATCATAACATTTGCGCATATTATACAGCCAATGTGGCAGCGTTTGCACTCCTGTAATTAAAGAATAACGTCAGCCCACATTAAATTGCTGCTCCGACTGCAATTTCTGAATTGAGGTTGTCTGGTACTCATTTTGGTTGTCTCTAAAGACAAACAGACAAGCCATAATACCGACACTGCCTATGGAAATAATAGCCCATGATATGCAGTGACCCTAGTGTGCTATTTTGCACCATTTTCCTCGTTAACAGTATTTGTATGTATTCAGCTGGTATGTAGATTTACCATTGACCATTACTATACTTTTGATACTCTCATTTTGTGCAGGCCTCCACCGTATCATGATGGACCAAGAGATGTACTGATGAATGGGGTGAGTGAACAATATCTCAAATTGAAGGACACATTTTGTAATTTGATTTTTTTAACTTGGAACTATATTTTGAGTTATGAGCATATTTATAATACAGTAAGTTACTTTGGCTGAGGACTGTTGGAGCTTGGGTTTATTGGAATTAACCTAGAACAAAATCCTCTTGACGGATTACTGGATTGTGCAGCTTGAAACTTGTATATTGAGACAACTTCTCAATAGAAGATTTGCGGCTCATGTGAATGCTACATTTGCAATTTCAGTCTGTCATGCATTAACCCTAAATCAGCTGGCATGTTTTTGGGAATGGAACTATCAGGGGAGAAATAACAGGTCACATTTTTTTTGGAAAATCAGTCTGCGCATGCACCTGGGATCGAACCTGGGCCGCATGCGTGGAAGTCAGGCACTGTACCGACTGCGCTAACAGGTCAGCTCAAAACTTTGCGATTTGATAGCCTGCTGGATCATGCCATGAGATCGGGTAAGCGTGTGGGACTAGCAGCTAGCCTGTAGTGATTTGTAGTGTGTAGGACTGTTATTAGGGTTAATGTTTTGAAATCATGGGTTTTTTCATTATAGTACTATTTGATTACACAAGAGAATACCAAGCCCATACAAGCAGACATCTGGCCCTTTAGCATGTATAAAGTAATACTTTCAATGTATAACCTTTCGGACATTCTGCTTTAAACATGTTCATGGTCCAAAAATACATTGGTCAAAACCTTGTGAGTGCTCTTGCCCCCTGAACATTATTTAAACCATATTCCTATGTTGTCCCATTACAGTCCTATTCTGATTACATGAGAGAATACCAGGCCCACACAAGCAGACATCTACCACCCGTACCACTACCCAGCTTCTCACAACAGGTAAGTCTTCAAACTTTACAACACTAAAAATCAAGGTTGGCCTATTGGCCTAATAAATCTTTAAAAACACTTTTCTTCCTGTGTTTTGAGTGAACATGATCACTTGACCTCACTCTGTGTCACGTCAAGTTGGGAGTTGCAATATATATTTTTCTGAAATTAGCATTTACATTGATAACACTCGAAATAAAAGATCAGCGATGGACACATTTGTACATTCAAATGTTAACTTTGGATGCAAATGGTAGCTGTGAGTGTTAGATTATCTAAAAAAAGGTTGTAAACTGCTTTCTAAGTGACTGGTTAGGAGATACATACAAACCAGTGAGCAAGTTATAATTCGCTCGCCGATCAGTTTCCCTAGGCTATGTGACATTGACACTGTCAGTAGAGTAGGATCTTCAGGAATTGCCCCATGTTCTTTTCTGCTTATTTCAAGGTTCGCCATCGGTATAATATTTGTTTTCGATTGTGTAATTAATTTGAGTGTTATTATAGTGGTTTGCATTTAGGCCACGGTAAAAACAACCCTTTTTTAAAAATGTGTAAAAGAAAAATTTCGAGAGATTTTCGACCACAAAACGGCTGATTTTACATGAATTGAGAACAAAAATTCTATAAAAAATTGGGCCACATTATACAGCAGCGAATGAATACAGAAGGACGCGAGTGTACATGATGGCAACAAGCGCACCGTGAATCGTGTGCGTGAGGCTAAAACCGTGTGCATTTGGCCAAAATCCAGTTTGTACGCTTGGATTACTCCAGCGCGCGGAGATAAAACCGAATATTTCTCTGGATCAAATTATAGCTATCTATCTGAGTTTTCAAATAGGCTATATGACATATGACACACAGTCAATAGAGCCAAAACCCACCGTTAAAGATCATGTCATCTATTTACAAATGGTACGCCCTCTTATGTTTCACTGTCGGCAGAATAGTGCAGTAAAGTTAATACAGACAACGTGACATTAAAAATTAATGTGAAAAAAACAACCTAATTTTGTCATAATAATTTGTGAAATGTGATAGCAGCATTTCTAAGCAATGTTAATAATAATTTGCTGTGACAACCAAAATATAGTTAAACTATAGGAACTATTGCCTGCCAGAGTTTGTTGCATTTTATCTCACACCAACAGAGGGTGTCCTATATGTCAACAAATGTGACATCATCTACAAAACACAAACCAACAGAGGGTGTCAAATATGTTAAAGGTGTATGTTCAGATCACTTTGTTTTGGCTATGTTTTTTTCTTCTTCACTTAATGATATTTTGATATCAGAAGAATCCCCATATTTTTCTCATATCTGTAAATTCTTAGGGGCCTGAAATGTTTCTTTTTCAAAATTATACGCTAAAATGTGGTGAATTACTGCCAAAGTAGGTTAACCACCAGCCAGTTTATGTACTACTCAATCGGCAAAATTCTTGTGACATTGTGCTTCTAAAATAAGACCCATTGGAGTTATGCAACTTGGCAATGTGACAATTTTAAGGATGACCTTTCATGTAAAATAGAAAACGTCAAGTTGAAATTTGAGCCAGCAATCAGAACACCTACCTTTAACAAGTGTGACAACATCTATAATTTTGTTTTTGATTATGTATTCAATTTGCTCAAATTGATATGTGACCATCCAGCACCAGGGGCCATAAAGTCGGCAGAGCATGTACTGAGATATGGCCCAATAAACATTTCAATAAACATTAGGAAACAAAGGAATTCTCGGCCCACAGAACCCACGAATCAAGCCTTGAAATAAGCGGGCGCAAGGCACAAATTTGCACCCAGAAAGTCACCAATTGCACCTGAAAATTGCAAAGGCAAGACCACCAGGCGCAAGGGTTAGCCATCAAAATTTGCGCTCGTCTCTTGTTACCGCTTTGTATCAGTGTACAGTTTGGTTATTGTTTGTGGTCCCTGGGTCTTCAGAAATTGCCCCTAGATCTTATAAAACTCTGCAATTGCCTGCCCCTTGTTGTCCGCTTATGTCAAGGCTTGCAATTATGCCACCGATATAATTTTGTTTTTGGTTGTGTAATTAATTTGAAACTGTCAATAGAGTCTCAGCCCACCGATCAAGCCTTGAAATATGCGGGCGGAGGGCACAAATTTGCACCCGTCTCTCGTTACCGCCTTGTATTTGTACAGTTTGGTATTGTTTGTGGTGGGTCAACAGATCCAAAGTTAGCAAATTGTCCCTGGGTCTTCAGAAATTGCCCCTAGTTCTTATAAAACTCAGCAATTGCCCTGTGTTGTCTGCTTATTTCAAGGCTTGCCATCGGATTAATTTAGTTTTTGATTGTGTAATTAATTTGCTTGTTCGTATATTTAATTTCACATACATTAGCTATCTACAGTTTGGTTATTGTTTGTGGTCCCTGGGTCTTCAGAAATTGCCCCTAGCTCTTATAAAACTCTGCAATTGCCATGTGTTGTCTGCTTATTTCAAGACTTGCCACCGAATTAATTTAGTTTTTGATTATGTAACTAATTTGCTGTGTTCGTATATTGATTTCACATACATTAGCTTTCTACTCACCCTGCCTCCTTTCACAATTCACCACCTCCACCTTCCTCCCATCAGCCTTACATGGACCACCACTCCATGCCACCACCGCCACACTTTGCACCCCCACATCATCATCATCAAGGCAGGATGCCGCCACCAGGACTACCAAGACACGGAGAATACCCACCGGGACCGCTGTTGTCTAGGAGCGGTAGGGAGAGGGAACGAGAGAGGGAGCAGAGAGCACGGGAACGAGAGAGGGGGCACGATAGGCGGGGAAGCGACAGGCGGGATAGGGAAAGGGAGAGGAGACTAGTAAGTGATTTTTTTTAAATTTCATAAAAAATGTCATGAAAACAAAAATAAAAGATTTGCAAATTATATCAAGGTAAATTACACTAGATTTTCAATAAGTGTAAGACTTTTGGCTAGGAGTGGTAGGGAGTAAGAATGTGAGAAGGAGCTGAAACGATGGGAACAAGAAAGGGGGCATGATAGTCTGGGAAGTGATAGGTTGGATAAGGAAAGGGAGAGGTGACTTGTATAATTAGTGAGTGAATTGAAAGAAAAAAAATCCAGAACTTTTCAATAAAAAAAGAAAATCCATAACATTGTTGTTGTAAAAATAAGTCCCAAGACATTTGTGTAGGAGTGGTAGAGAGCATGAATGCGAGCAGAGAGAGCAAGAACGAGTGAGGGGACATGAAAGGAGGGGAAGTTACAGATGAGAAAAACGGGTCAACTTTTGTTGTTGAAAATCAGTCTCCGCATGCGCTAGGGATTTAACCCGTGCCCTGTGTGTGCAAGTCGGACACCTTACAAACTGCGTGCACGCCAGACACCTTACGAACTGCGCTAGCCATTTGACAGCCTGGCGGATCGTGGCACGATGTAGACTGGGCGAGCGCGTGGTACCATGTGTAGGGATTTGTAGTGTGTAGGATGGTTAGAGTTGATATGATACAGCATCCGAACACAGGTATGGAGAAACGGATGGACATGGCCGCAACACTACACTATTATGTGGTAATGACATAAATAGGTAGATGGTAGTTGATTGGTGCACATATTTCTCACGCTATTTGCCACCTCACTTGCTATGTGACACGCCCAAATCAGACCATCTGGACAGGAAAATTTAAAAGTAACAATTTTTAAAATTGTCAACAACAAAAGAAAAGAAGAAAAAAAATGTAAAAATAAAAAAATTGTAAAAAAAGGGAAAAAGTTTGACAATTTTAGGAAGAAATAGGTCTGTTGGGCCTGGGGAACAGGTTTTTTGTGCCCTCATCGCCGTACCTTTATTTACCTTTCCCTCTATTTCCCAAGTTTGGATCTGATTTTATATTCCATAATTTGTCACAATCTTTCAGAGCTATGAATCCAGCAGACATGCACTCGCTTGTGATGATTTCGTCCGTAGAGCCTCAGCTCCAACAAATCCACGTGACAGAGACCGCGAGAGGGAACGCGATAGGGAACGACGTGAAAGACGGAGGCATGAACGCCGCTAGATAAGGCCAATAGGAAGAGCTGTAGACCAAGTTTTAACTACATCAAATTGAGAGGGAAGGGAATTCCAGTTCTATCTTTATGAGTAAACTATCACACATTAGGCCAAAAAGAAAAGGTTTGTCTCAAATCGAAACCGCCTGCATGTTAGTTTTTTTTGTTAGTGGTTTTTTTTCCCAATTTTTTTTTTTCCCATTTTTTTTCCATTTTTTTTTTCTCCATTTTTTCCCTTCATTTTTTTCTTCAATTTTCTCAAAAGAATCTTGCAAAATCCAACTTTTGACTAAACAAATGACGACCAGGTCTAAATATAAAGAAAGAAAAAAAAATCTGCAGACCGCATTAGATTTTTGAGACAAACTTTTTTGTTGTTGCCTTAGTCCAATGGAAAGACTTCTATTGTATGAGTTATATAGATTTATTCCATGATACACATAGACTTTGGACTACACTACCTCTTTTGTAAGTAAAATCGCTACTTATAAGCACCAACAGCTTAGCTGGTCAAGTGGTTATGACATTCGCTTTGGAACTGATAGGTCCTGGGTTCAAATCCCAGTATCGTCAGAAAAAACCCCTTTGCTTTAAATTATTTGTTCTCAAAATGGGGACAATGTTTTGGAAGACTTAAAACTGTAGGCTAATTCGTGATAGCTTTACTCATAGGTAACGCCGATATTGCTGCTTGACTTAAAGTATTTTTAACCTAGCAAATAACTGCGTGAGATGACTTAGAGTTTGCCAAATAGTTTGTCCCGAATTGGGATTCCATTGATAACAAATTATTCGGTTTTTTTCGTAACCCATTAAGAAAAATAATTGCAGCCGGTGAGTGACTCAATTCGTGAATTGAGGACCCTAGATCTAAAAGGGGGGTTAAGTCACAATCTTGTGAAATTGTAGTTAAGTACGTATCAGTTTCGGCTACAAGGAGGATCTCTGCACCCTCTGTTCAAATGTTACAGTTAAGTCATGTGGTAAAGCTATGTAAGAGTCCATGGGAGGTACAACCCGAGTGGGTCAAGTCCACACATGGACACAGTGAAACCCAGTTTTTGCCATTTTTCTCAATGTGACTTAACCCCCTTTTAGATCTAGGGTCCTCAATTTTTGTGTAACAATTAAGAGTTTTATCGCAAAATGTGCTATATATGATTTTATGCTCAAGTTCATGGTATTAGAAAATGTAAGTGCACACATGTCAAGTAAGAATAAGAGTATCAGTTTCAAGTAAGTTGTATTTATATTTTGAGATGATCCTACATGGTGCAAGACCCTAGCGGTGCTCAATATGGCCACAACTAGACCAAATTTCGCTTTCTCTGTTCAGTGACATAACTTTGCAGATGCAGCATTTACACAAGCGTGTGTATCTCCCACCTCTGTAGGGGTGTTTGCGTTTGTAAAACGTGTGAATTAGGGACATATTTCAGCCCCTGGAATCGGGGGATATCCCCGGTTATTTATTTGACTTGTTTCGATGATAGAGGGGATTCAAATTTAACTCTATACCCCCTATAGAGGGCGTTTTATGGCATTATTAGGAATTGTACCCTCTTGCATAGTTACCGACCAGATTGTTTTGCAATTGCGGACACACAAACCAAATTTGCCAGGCAAAGTTGGGACTTTTCCTCGTTTGGATAATAAAAACAGACATCCCCAGTTGCGTAGTTACATACTTTTGAAGTGTAGGGGTGTCCCCATTTCACACGTCTTACAAGATACTGTGTGTATATGCTAGCACCTCGAGTAGGCACATGCATGTATGTGCTGCAATTATGAATGACGCTGTGATGTCTGATTGACCTTGAGAAATCCATTTCCCTTTTTTGTTCTGAAGATTGTTGAAACAGGTCACAGCTTGATACAGTTCATATACTATTTACCTAATTTATACATTGTAGGTGTATATTTGTTGTGTCTTAACAGTATTTTTTGTACTCAATACACTGTAAGTATATTACTTACTATATTTTCACAGACAGGGCTTACTGTTTGACTAGTGTTGGTGCAAGATTCAAAATGAAGATACAATTTTGTATCGGTGAGATTTTATGACCAAACTATCATTTGAATTGGTGTTATTTTAAAGACCGTTCATACTATACATTTTTTATTGTGCATTGCGGTGCGGTAGCCTGTAGCCCTACTTTCGCCGTAGTGTATGGCAATTTATCGCATTGGACAGCAGCCAGTTATGTGTGGTGAAATAGGAAAATGTCAGCGTTAATGAGCTGCATCGCAGTTCAATACTTTTTATTTATCTGCACTGTAAATAATGCCTAGTATGAACGAGTGTTAAGAATGTTTGATAGAGATAAGAAAAACAGGTTAACCCCCTGGGGTCTACCTGTCTATCTTACAGTGGTTCTGATTGGTTTATTACAAGATGTACTCATATGAATAGCCAATTCAAATGTAGCTTGTAAAATGTTTCACTCCCAACTTTATCAGGGATACAATTATTCTAACAATGTCTCTCATTGGTGCAATAAATGATGTATCCATCTTTTTAACCAATCGGCCGGTAGTTCTCAGGGGGTTAAGCAACAGGGGAAAAACTCTGTTGTACACGCCAACAGACCGCAGGTAGGTTGCTTGTTGGTTAGGCATTTTTGTATAAAGAATTTCAAAAAATGTGTTAAAAATGTGGTCAGCCAGGCCCATGTCTCCTAATCAGTGATTTAGTTGAATCTCATGAATTTTTTGTTGATCACTTTGCTATGAACGATATTATGCCCATGAATTGTTCTGGCTCAAGATCATGTACATTCAGAGAAGAATGAAAATCACTGATTGATTGTAAGATAGATGTATTTTGGATCACAGAAAGCAAATGTGCATATGCAGATATAGACCAAGTCACCTCATTGTTGATCAACAATGTTAGCGGCCCCGGTTCCATTCCATGCATGGGGGAACATGCACTGTATTGACTGCTGTTGTATACAGTTGACTTGTTTGGTTTAGTGATTGGTTTATAATTGACAGCCCCTTCGAACTGGCAGTACCAAATTGGCGAGCCTTCTGCCATAAGCGTCTCTGCACTTGAGATACTATAGCATGCCCCTGGACCCAGGCCATAATTTTCAGTGTTTTTTATAAAGCCCAGTTTTCATGCCTGGAGATTGTAAACCGCATGTTTCTCGTCAATTGGACTGAACTATAGGTTACAACGAAACCCTATTTAAAACAATCAAATTGCCATCGATTCGCTTACTTGGTCAATTTTGTAATTTTTGTGGGAAATTGTACGTAGTTTAAATTAGAATCTCACACTGAATATTTTTTCTTGATGATAAAAGTGTTCTGTGTGTATCATGGAAAGCGATCAAATAGTACAAAGAGAGAGAGAGAGAGAGTCTAAAGTTTCTATGAAATACAACAATTACAAAAATAGAGTCCAGCGTTTCTATGAAATTCATATAATGCATTTGAGTGAACAGAAAAAGAAAGAAAAAAACACATTTGATATGGATTTGATTCACTAAGTATATGAATGAGTTTTTGAAAATCAAGTATTTTTGTACCAGTAGACATGATTTGTTTTTTAAATTTGACAATCTTAGCAACATACTTGTCTATAAGAAACCAAATGAGTAGAATATATGAAATGAAATATTGCTTTATGTGATCATACACCGCAATTGGACTGACTGTAAAGCTTACAACAGCAAATCTGTTTTGGAGATGCTGTAATTTAAGAAAGAAATATTGAGTACAAATGTTGGGATTTGCTGGTGTAATTCATCAGTTAATAATAATTAATACCTTATGTTAATACTCTATCATTTGTCTGTCGTATTCGAACATTTTCATGAGAAGAATTGGATTTTAATACTATTTTGATTGGTAAATCTGATAATTTAGATCATGTCATCAGCCAATCAGATTCTGTAAAGGGCCCAGCATTCTCCACAATGCACAACCACTGAGTGGTAGTATTGGCTCCAACAAACTGTAAAACTTTAATATTTTGCGGATACTTTATTTCGCGGATTTACAATTGCTGCTATTTTAGCGGGCATTTAATTTCGCGCTTCTGAAATGTTTACTGTTACTTTCATTGCAAAATGATCAGTTTTGCAGGTATTTAATTTCGTGAATCCACATCCCTCGCGAAATTTAATCCCTCGTAAAATTAAGTGGTTTTACAGTATGTGTTTCTATTGCGTAATGATCGCGGGGAACCAGCATATTGTATCTCCGACCTATATGTGTTTAAATGGCGGTACTGATTGCGGGGATCCAGCGTATCACGAACACTAAAACGCATGGTTGAAAATGTGAATGAGTTGAAGCGTTGAGGAGTATGCTGAGCGTTTAAGAATAGCTGTAATTCTGTAAAGGGAAAAGTGTACTGTAGGTCCTAGCCATATGCATAAAATATGTGATGGAATTGAGTGCATTGTCACGTACTGCCCTAACATATATAAATTCACTGAGATATACCAGCAATATTTTGGAGCACCAGTCGGGAATTGAACCCGGGACCTTCAGCTTAAATATCGAACGCGCCAGTGTATAGACCAAAAGAGGACTTCCCCATCAGGTCTATGACACTAACACACTAATATCTTGTGACAGCATAGCGTTTTATCGAGGCATTTTATTTTATAGTCTATACGCATGGCCGAGACCTAAAAACACTTTATCCGCAGTAAATATTCAGTACATTATTTGTAATACTGTGAAAGTGCTAATTTGTGCGCGATAACATTTTCGCGCTTGCTTTTATATTTGCAATTTGAACGTTCATTACATACAAAAAACAAAAACAAATTTGCCTGTTACCGCAAAAAGCGCGAAACTTGTAGCGCGAAAATGTCCACCTTTACAGTATATCATGCATGGCTGTGATCCGCAGTAAATATTCAGTAAATATTTGTAACACTTGATAACTGCCAAGACCAAATCACTTGTTATTGTGGTTTTGTGTTGCCCATACACTAGAAGAAGAGTTTTGATTGATATTATTGCCAAGATAAATGAAATTAATACCATAGTTTTTGAAGTATTTTCAGTATAGATGGTGTGACCGGTGACGTCATGTATTTACAAATGGGACACCCTCTGTTGATTCCCTCCAGGCAGAATATACAGTAAAGTTAATGAAGACAAAAGTTTACTTGAAATTTCTTTCTAATGAATTGTAAAACTCATTTTTTGGGGTGTTTTTTTTAGCTTATAGCATTCCTATGCAAGTTTAAAGACAGTTTTTATAACAATTTGCTGTGACACCACAATCTAGTTAGAAAACCTGATCTGGCCTATGTAAACTATAGGAACTCTTGCCCGGTGTGTTTTGTCTCAAATCAACAGAGGGCGTCCTAAATGTAAACAACGGTCACCTCATCTATATACACTAACTTGGTTAACACCTTCCATGCGGCAGGCGTCTGCAGACGACTTTTCAAAATGTCACAAAATTTAAAAAAGTGTAAACATTGAATTTCATTACCATATTTGGACTCACCATAAGAAATGCAAATAAGTACAAACATGCCTAGTATTGGTTCAGGAATCCTTGAGACAGGCCTTGAAAGTCGGGAAAGGTTTCTGACAAATCTGTTTTGTATGGTAAAACCACGCGGCAGGCAGCTGCAGACAACATTCCAAAAGTTCACAAAATGTTTCAAAAAATGTTAAAATTATTGAATTTCATCACCATATTTGGAATCACCATGAGAAATGCATTGAAATAAGTACAAACATGCCTAGTATTGGTGCAGTAATCCTTGAGATAGACTTAGAAAATTGGGAAAGGTTTCTGAAAAATCTGCGCATGGAAGGTGTTAAGATAGTATTAAAGGGCAACAACAATAATAATAGAAAGATTTACCTAAAAACTAGGTTCTTTCTGTGACAAACAAATCTTCTTTGAGAAGATATTTTGATGACTAAATATTTTTATAAGCACTTGTACTATATATAATCGGTGTTGAGCATTGTATGTTTTGTTACCCGTAGCTTTCTGTACGTAGTGTGTAAACCATTTTCAGTTTGCTATGATGCTTTTTACTATTTTGTTAATTTTCACCATGACTTCGAAATCCTGGTTGCAAATACATTTATGTGACTTGTTCAAATTTACTTTTTTCTCATCAAAGTTGAGATTTTTTATGTCAGATGATAGCCCAAATCTTGATTACGGTATGGTGTAGAAGTCCCCAAGTATGTAAATGAGGATTATGAGAATTATTATGGTGTTTATGAGTACTGTGTTAAATGTGTGGTAGAGCGTGACATCGTATTCACTATTCAGTGAGATAATTTGCATACTTGGGATTTCTACACCATAGTATTATCACCCATATTTTTCTGTTACCCCTGCAAAATGTTAGGCCTGAAAGAGGTTTCTTTCAGATTTTATGAATGAAAAGTTTTGAATTACCGCCTCCACCTCTAAAAATCAATTAGGTAAAGATTCACACTATGTCAAATGCTCTTAGGCAAAGATTAGGCATATAGTTTGCATCTAATCTTTGCCTAACCTTGAGAGGGGGGGGGGGGGGGGGGGGGGGGGTGGAGGTTATCTAATCTTTGTCTAACCTTAAGATTCCACCCTGCATAACAGAACAGATTGTTGAAAGCTTGTTGTTCAACTGCTATGCTCTATGAAAAGAACTGGTAACTAGCTGGGCCAATTATTATCAAGTATGACCATTTAGACGAAATCTTAATCATATCAGTTGGTAAAAAAAGTTTTTTTACATGAGTGTCAAAGATTTTAAGGATTTAAAAAGAAAGTCGAGTCTAAGTTGTGCGTAAACATTGTTCAAAATAAACGTAATCCTGGCCGGGAGAAAACATTTTTGTCATAAAGTTGTGAGAAAACAAAAGTGTCCTATAATTGTTATATTGTGCTGGTTCATGGCAATGCAATGACAACACTACACAAGAGTAGGAGGAAGGCAAAACAATAACTTGCACAATTTGTTGTAAGGCAACAAAAAAAAAACCACCCTGTTCTATGGGCAAAACGGACCTCTTGGGTAGGGTCAGTCAGTTTTGTTTTGTTTTTCCTTCAAATAATCTTTGAAATTTGAGTGAATTTTAAAAATTTCAACAATTAAAAAAAAATTCAACAACTTTCAACAATTTGTATAACAAAATTAAAATATTTTAGAAAAAAGAGGCCGTCGGACAGAACAGTGTTTTTGTTGCCTAAAAGAATGTATGATTGTTCAATTTGCGTTGTTATTATTTTTAAACTACACACCTCATTGTGTACAACAAGATCTGTACAGTATTATTAATAAAATGTTTTCTTTTACAGAAACACAAGATATAAATGATTCATTGTCTTAACCTTGTTTACTTCATGTACAGACATCAAAAAGCTTGTATACATCAGCCCCACCACCTGTAGTGTAGTCTGGTACGGTTTGGATCGTGACATTTTTGATACAGCTCTGTAAATTGGCACATATACTCTTTGAAACATACCTAATCATGTTATAAGGGGTGCAAAAAAATCAGACTTTGTTATTGTGGTCATTGGCCACGCCCATTTTTTAAAATGATGAATACATTATGTTTAACATAAAATGTGAGTAAACATGTCGTGTTTGATATCAAATTAAAGCTTACAATCTATACATGATATACTCTGTGACTAAATAATATCAATGATTTATGTAACATGAGCCACGCCCCTTTTAAGGGGGTTTAAATATTGATCAATATAAAAACTGCAATAACTGTTATTAAATTGAAGCTTATCTGAAGAAGATAGGTATTATAGGAATTCATACATATCTGTATCATGTGAGGTCACAGACAGACCAATAATAAGTTTTACATAAACCACGCCCACCTTTTTCTCACAATAGGGCCTTTGTTAAATGCAAAAACACACTCATTTTCAACTTTACGAAGCAGTTCAGAGATATATGGTGCACATACTATTTTTGAAAATACCAGTATACGCATCGACAATGCCTTTTAAAGCTTCAGAGCTATTTCAATGTTACTCCCCACCCTCCCATCCCACATACACACCTCCACACCCCACACACAATGATATTCCGGCTCATCGACAATGGCAGATGCGGGAACAGTATGGCTGGCTCTTGCAGCCACACTTGAGTAGTTCTCGACCCGTTCTCGACAGGCCTTTGATTCACCAAGGAGTGTCGTCCAGAGTGGCAGAATACTGACAAGTCGACATCTTTGAAATATTGAAGTTGAACAACTCTATTTTAATCTTAGGATCTCTTAGAAAATCTCGAAAGTTTCTGGGCAGTTTGGTATTGCCTCCTACTTTTCTACAAATTCCTTTCCTTTACTTGCTGTTTTGTCTTAGATATCTTTAGATCGCTTGAAAAGAGGCATTGAATTATTCTAGATTGTTTGATGAATGGATATATTCTTATCCACAATTACCCCCTTTACATTCACGATACGTGGTGTTCCCGATATCCTCAATGTTACGTAGAGTTGAAATAACATTCTCGTTGATATGCAGTTCCGAGTGTCTTAGGCAAGAAGTTCCGAGCAATCCTCCGGAAAAGAGTTTACCCATTGTTGAACTAAGGCTATTGACCTATTGCTGAAAGACTTCCTGGGTAGACAGGCCTTGTTCATGCTGGTTGAAACTCAGGCTAACATCTTCTGCATTATTACTAAGCTAGCACTCAAATTCTGAATGCAACCTCATTTGCTCGGGTCCAGCCACCATCCATCTTTTAAAGGCAGATGAATTTCCCGTAAGTCCCACTGCACCACCTGGACCTTTCATTGTGACATTGTTTTGTTCATGAGCTTGGTCCATTGACATATACGAGAATTTGTTCCTTGTCTAACCAGAACTGCTTCAAATCTTCCTCAATACTCGGTGGTTTCATATCCCGTATGTGTATGGGAATGCATCGGTCCATGGCCTAAGAACCAAGGATCCCACGCCTCTAAGGGCGCGTTCCCACTGTGGCTGTTTGATACCAGGACGTGGACTCGATGCTACATCGAACCTACTTCCAAGCCTAGTGGGAACACGCAATAAGGGGGTTCGACCCTACATCAACGATGTAGGGTCGAAACCTACTCGAAGAGGTAGTCTCGCACCTAGGACGTGGTATCAAAATCGCTAGTGAGAACGCGTTTTACTTATCGTATGTGGACTCGTACCACTTGTTCCACAAAAACAAGCATGTTGCGCTGCGTCAGACTGCGCCGCCGTCCAACCGCGCTTCAAAATGCAATTTCACGCGGCCAAATGTCATGCACGCGTAGTATTTACGCAGTAAGTACGCACGGCGCACTCGCTTAAACTTGTAAACAAGTAACATCCGGGTAAGTGGACTCAATACCACATCGGTATTTTGATGTATTTTAATCGCACAATGAGAACGCAACATCACTGTTATGCATGTAGACTCGCACCTAGGTATGAGTCCACATTCGCACAGTGAGAACACGCCCTAAGGAATCCACATAGGTTGAAGTCTCTGGTGCGATGGCGCAGGGGAAAATAAGAACATGGATCTCAAATTCAAGAATGATATTCCAATATTGAAAGGTTAGACTCTTTTCAACCATCATCAGTTTCCATACTTCAAATGTAGTACCATCTTGAGGATCTATGTGCTGCCTGGCATATTGTTGTTTTGCAAGAGTAAGTGCTGTTACTTGATGACCATGTCTCCTTGTCTTACATATGTCTATAAAATCCTTATAATGATGTCTGGTTCTAGTTAGGCGAGCTCCTTAAGGAAGGAATCGGCAGTGCCAGAGGTTAAACTTCCGCTTTGCACACAGGCAGTTGTCCAAGCAGAGTTATCTAAAAATTCCCCTATGGTATTCCATAAACCCATTTAAATATCAAACATGACTATGTAGTGTTGCTCTCCATGGTTAGCAGCCAGGTCCATTGAACAAACTTTGCCAAAGCAAATAGTGGTTGATCAAAATAATACTGTGACAGGGAGTTGCCCTCGATTGAGGAAGTTTGTGATTTGCATTTGCAATTCCATCCCGTGTTTGACCATAGCGATTGTCGCAGCCTTTTCGTAGAACAACGGCAGAAGAACATGATTTAATGGCAGGTGGGTCATCCAGCACAGCTTCTGACGCTGCATGGAATGCAGACCATGAGAAGTAGTCGTCTTTTTAAAGCTGTTTTTGCTTAATTTTCGATCCATTTAGTCTCCTCGGCCTATGCCATACGTAGTTGATTTTCCACTTCAGTAAGGGTTACCTTAGGAACAGAAGTATTGGAAACTTTGCAAGACACTGCGGGCACACACAGTAGTATAAACTGTCAGGCAGAGAGTATTTACTTGATCATGTTGATGGAAGATCTGATTCTATCACAATGGGTTGGTTTGAACATGGTTTGAAATTGAAAGATATTATACATTCCCTTGCCGTGAAATGAGCCTTGAGCAGTAATGTGTAGATGTTGGGTCATAATCTGAATTATCAAAAGCTCCTGATGTGAATATAACAACAACGTACATTAATCTATGAGATAAATGCGCATTGTTAAATGTATTATACCAAAAGAAGGAAGATACTGGTGGTCGTCATGCGTCACATTTTGGCTTAATTTGTGTTCGCATTAATCAACTTAAAAATGTTATAGCTCTTGAAGCATAAGACATAGATCATTTATTTTTTCACACAATGTTTATATACTATCTGGGTAAATATTTACACGATCTCATCTATAATACTTTATTGGGTCAAGAAAAAATAAAGGAAAACGCCGTATCGGTGAAATAAATTTAATTTATTTTATGTATTTTATGTTATTCGTTTAGTAAATAAAGTATGTTTAATTCATGTACACCTGTCAAAATGGGTACTGTGCGATAGACAATTTTGTTAGCTTTAATATGAGCCTAAACACAATAAAATTTATAGTTCTTATTGATTTATAAAGACGAAAGATTAAAAAGGGGTATACGAACCGCAATTATGACGTTTTTACGAAAATGACGTCATCGCATGGTCAACATTTTTGGCACCCCTTCCTAAATCGTGTGGTACAGCCGAAATAATATACGTACCAATTTATAGAGCTGTATCAAAAATGTCACGATGCCTTAAATCTACCGTACCAGACTACACTACTGGAGAGGAGTGGATTCCCTTAACGGGGCATTGAGAGATACGTAACGGTATGGGAGTGCGCCCTCAATTATCCTGGAAATCATTTTTTTTGCATCAAAGTAATACTTGGGCATATACCAACTACCATCTGAAACAGTTTACCAACATTCGCCGTTTATCATATAAAATTTCATGATTTTCTTAGTTTCGATATGATCATATCGAAACTAGGTGTTGAATTTGGAAGTTATGCTATCGTTTGACATGCAGCCTTTCGCGGCAAATCTCAACCCGGAAGTGCCGTTATTTGCTTATTTGGCATGAAGGCGATGTCAGAATTGTATGACATTTTGGATTTGGGCTATGTTGATGATTATCTTTACGTTATTTGCTCATTTAGTATATCGATACATCTCTCAATGCCCCTTTAAGTCTTGTACACGGACAGTATAAAACAACTGTGTAAAAATTGATATAAATTGATTGAAGAAGTTCCAACAGAAATCTGCACAAAATCAATTCTTCATATTTATAGAGACACCTTTTTATTCTTTTTTATAATACACATTAAATATATATCATTTGTAGATAAATACACCAACATAATCAATTTATATAATATATGTTTATCTTTATCTAACTGTTAAATATTCTTAATATAATTCCAAGAAATATAGACATTTGTTCATCACATGAAGTACTGTGTACAGGCTGTTCCAAATTGATCCCCAAAGTTCATTAATTTTGTTCATCGTTCATCGTTTTTTCATCATCGTTGACATACTGTACCCTTTAATTAACATTTTATATCATGCAAATCGGACTTGCTTCACTGCGGTTACACTCAATTATGTAAGACATGGTTATTTCACTTTTTGGCAAAGTGCAAACAAATGTGTGGGGGTGCGTTTGTAAATACCTTTGAACGAGGACGCACACCCGTTTTTTACATTCCAACTAAGGACACACCTGCAAACGAGGACGTCCTCGGTTTCCTGATACGTGCAAAATGTTGCAAACAACATCAAAACGTTATCTAAACGAGGTCCTTGTATCACCTCTACCCCCTTTTAGACCTCGGTTAGATAGTACAGTCTAATTGGCGGTTTGACACCCGTATGTTTTTGTGTAAACTGCCATTTTGGTCCTGTGTGTTTCCAGGTTGGTGGGACCTCGTTTGGATAGTGCCAAAACTGGGTCTTCGTTGGAAGTTGATTACAAATAGGGGTGTGTGTGTTAAACTTGTTTGAAAGAAACAAAAAATAATCTCTCAATATCTTGTCTGCTATTGTAAACTGCAATTTAACTGCTATATTAAAGTGTTGTTTGTTATTATTGTTCAAATCATTAATATTCTTCATTTTGATTAAATTTGAAGAGTAAAAATGGATCGTCACACCAGGGACATTCAAATGGAGGGACAAGAAACTATTGTACTATTATATAAGTATGCGTGTTGCGGGGGTACAAATATCATCAGTTGAGCAAGCATACACAATACATTCATGAATGGGCACTGGTACAAATCTCAGCAATCATACTGCACGAGTCGCTGTGTGTCTTGCTCGATACGGATGGACCCTTAGTCGGGTGAAAGCTCGACATGACCGTGAAGTAGGGTACAAATGTGATTTTATTGCTGAAAATCATGGATGAGTAAGTCTAGATTCACACCACCGGGTGCCAAAATGGTACTCTTGGGCAACTTTTTTTTTATTGACGTCTTAAGCCATAATAATGACAGTTATAATAATGACAAACATCTTGTGTTTGGTATGAAATTAAAGCACGGCCTATAGATTCAAATTCAGGCTAATGACGCAATCGTTTTTATTTTAGCATTTTTAGTGTCTTAGCTGTTCTCAATGTTGTTAGTTTCAAAATATAAGTCTTTGCTTCTATTTCCAGCTTATTTTGAATCACTTTACCCGCAATATTATGCTATCTCACAGTGTTTCCAAATTAATGAGGCCTAATGTTGTTTTTACATGCCTGTACGCAACTATTCATATGTCCTTAAAAAAATCAGTGGAGAAGTAATATAATGAGAATACCGGTAACTGCAGTATAGGGGTTTCTTATGTTCTGAGGTTGGAATTGTGAAGTATTATATACTGTTGCCTTCAACAAGGCACGGTTTTAATTAAACAAAATAACCACAAATAATGAAGACCATGGTCTCAATCTACTTGTATTAAATATTTGAACGTTTTCAAAAGAAATAATTATCAGTATGCTGATGTGCCTCTAACTCCAAATATATTACTAACAAGCACCTGATGTGTATGGAGGCAGGCATTGACAGTTTGACAGTTTTACTTGTACCATGGATGAAGTATCACATCTTGAAATAGACAGGCAGGATATAGCGTTTTATGTATCGTTACATGAAATTACAGGTGACATGAAATCACAGGTGACATGAAATTACAGGTGACATGACATGTATGAATACATTTTAATCACGTTTGACCTCTTTTGACTTTTGTTTGTATTTATTATATAATTGTATATGTATTCCAGGAGTCAACAGCTTAAATTTGATACCAAAACATGATATTTTGTTTATAAGACCAACTATATTTGTCATAAATATAACATTATCGAAAAGGGCGTGGCTTGACGTCATTAAAAAAGAATTCTGAATCTAGACATTCCCCCTCATGTAACATTTTCAGCAATAAAATTGCATTTGTTCCCTACTTCACGGTCATGTCATAATTGTGAAGATATCCACTTGACTACATACCTGTGCAATTCCTACTGAACTACTATACTCTAGAAATGCAAATATATATCATCAAAGAACATCATTTTCCGATTAATTTGGATATTGGATTCAATAGGAACAAAATGTCTATAGTTTAAACTTCCCAGGAAAAATATTAGTTTCTTTGTTCTAGCATGTTTTCACATTTTTTATAAATCTAAAATTATCACATTTTTCTCAAATATACCGATTATTATTAACACTAGAACGTTATTTATTGACCAAATCACGTATAAATTGTATTCAGTTTGACCTAGGCCCAAGTTTTTTGGAAAATTATATTTTGATCATTTTTCGAAAGATTATAGGGCAACCTTTGAGTTCTTTGAATAAAAACACACCGCAACTACTAGAGCTAACCCGCAACACGCATGTTTTGTTCTTTTTTTGTAATTGAATACAATGATGTAACGATACCATAGGCCGTTTCTAGTCCCTCCATTCGATTGTCCCTGGTCACACATGAGTGATCACAATCTTTGTTTCTAAATGAGCTAGTTTTTAGGCTAAACTTGTGGTCATGGCTAAATTAGCAGTGGCTTAGACTTCATATTGGGGTGGAGCTTCTTACAGAATTGGTAAAAATGAAATAGTCTCTTACATTTAACCTTGCCAAATTCATCCTCCGATGTGAAAATAAAATCTAAGCCACTGCTATTTCCCTTCCACTTCAATAAAGAAATAATGCATGTGGTTACTCAAGTGTGAAAAACTTCTTTTAAATTGAATTAAAATGAAAAATTATTAATGATTTCAACAACCATAACCAATAATAGTTCATATAGAAAGGAACAAAAAACAAAAATGTATATATAATATAACTAGGCAAGAGATTAAGAGATTATTATTTGTTTCTTTCAAACAAGCTGTTTGTATTAAAATACACACTTTGCACTTTGTCGAAAAGGTGAAATCACCATGTTTTACATAATGTGAGTGTATCTTGAGTTTGATAAATTTGATCTTCATGATCTAAAATTCTAATGAAAGGGTACAGTATGTAAAAGATGATAAAAACCAACAGACCTGATCCCATTGATTTTGATCATGAAAATAATTACTTAACATTGGGCATGGATGGGTACTAATCAATTTGGGACAACCTGTATGTGAATCCAGCTAAAATGTGTGAATTTCAGTTTGGGATTTTAACCAGGTAAATCCACCGCACATGTTATTGCAAACAGTGAATGTTTATCACAAATGTCACAAGGAAGATCATAGCACAAGCACCTTTTTAAACGTAGTGGAACAGTTCTTTGTATGGAAGGCAGTGGTGTAGCCAGAGAGGGGTAAGGGGAATCCCCATCCCCCACCCCAATATTTGGTAATTTTTGGTTGATATTGGCCCCGTCCGTAGGTTCACTTGACAAGGGAATCGTGGATTTATAAAAGTCAAATTAGCAATTTTTTTTTAGATCTTGACGACTTGCAACGCTTTTTAGTCCATCACCAAGGTCTTATACCTGATCTCGATAGCCTCTGGAATCATCTTTTATACTTGTCTTGCTCTGTGCCAAAATTCTCCAGATGATAAAGCCAAGACTGTAAAAAGCATTGCGAGTCGTAAAGATCATCACTCAAGGATACAGACTTTTACAAGTTACGAGTCACGATACACTTCCTATCAAGCAGAAATGCTCTTTTTAAAATTACTTCATAATGAAGAAAGAGTTTACGGCGTCGTTGGTCCCAATTGATGAATTTATATGAAAAAAACTTGACTTGATAGATGCTCAATATATTTGATCAAGTACGAGGGGGTATCAAAAAGTTCTTGACATCACCCAGAAGTGAAGGAGCTATATCGATGAAATTTCGTCAGTGTAATCACTGGTCCTTAAAAACATTATGGTGCAAATAATATGGTCTCATAAGTAGTTTTACTTTTTATACAGGTGGCGCTAGATGCCAAGGCCATGTAAATCAATGACGTCTTCCAACAGTGATGTGTACATGGTAAATTATAATGGTCCAATAACTGATTTTTGTAGGACGCCTTCCAGAAGAATATTATTCTCAGATTCTTTTTAAAATTTTGTCATTTGTCACTCGTAGGTCTCAATTTATCTATGTAAATGACAAAAGGATCCGTTTTTGACCATTATCGTTTAACATGTACACAGCACCGTTGGGAGACGTCATTGATTTACATGGCCTTGGCATCTAGCGCCACCTGTATAAAAAGTAAACATACTTATGAGACCATTTTTGCACCATAATGTTTTTAAGGACCAGTAATTACTCAGACAAAATTTCATCGATATAGCTCCTTCACTTCTGGGTGATGTCAAGAACTTTTTGATACCCCCTCGTATAAATTGAACTGTTACATAATTGGAAGACTAAACCAGTTTATTGATGATGAATTTATATGAAAAAAACTTGACTTGATAGATGCTCAATATTTTTGATCAAGTATAAATTGAACTGTTACATAATTGGAAGACTAAACAAGTGTATTGGAAGGTAATGAATAAATATGGTCACAGTGTAGGACCGACTTCAAAATATGAAATTATATTTAAATTTCTCCATTTTAGTTTGACATATTGCATGTGAAAAAAGCACCCTTAATATATTACATGTAGCAACTATTGTAGATATTGCTTTATCCCATAACTGAGATGTAAGTACAAAAATGACATCAGCTATTATAGCTGTCCTGTGTTACTTATAGGTCAATAAAAGCGTATAATGTTTCCAGTGAAATTAGACAAATCAATGCACACGCGCTGTTGTTGATGTGTGAATAATGGCATGACCCCGAAGGGAGGAGTTCTATTGTGAGCATATCAACATTTGCGCAAGTGCATTGTTTTTTCTATTTTTTTGAGAAACAACATACGTATGTATTGACCTAATTCATATATCGTCAGCCTGCTTCGATAATTGCCTACTCATTTTTTCTAGTTCTTAGAAAACAACAAAAGTATGAAAAGTGAGTTAGGCAATTATCGAAGCAGGCTGACGATATGTTGAACAGCAACATGAATAGTGCAGGTGAATTCCAACAGGTGCAGTAACTGTTGGATAGAATTAGGTTGGGGATATACCTTTAATTGAAATGTGGCTTGTTATTTGCCTAATACGAGTTAATATGACCCATTTTAAACAATTTTCATCATAGTACAATCTGCCTAACTCGCAATGCAGACTTATGCAGAATTGCAACCAGAATTTGCCCTTAAAACATGAATAAACCCATTTGTAACCACTATGGGGTCACTAGGTTCAAATATGTGCTGCTTTACATACAACCTTGATTTGTCAGTTGGAACTAGTTTCAAGCCCACTAAACTCTTAAATCCCTTAAGTCCTGGAGTAATCTGCCTGTCCAGATAACGGGTCTCCGGCCAAGACCTTGATCAGTACCAAACATCTGAGATGTACATTAAATAAGCAAAATTCTTCTCCGTAGTTTGATACCTCATCCATAAAAATCGAGTGGATAGTTTTGAAGTTATGATGGTTTAAATGACCACAAATAACGACAACAAAGTTGCACTAAAATTGGGTTTCTACTGGATATCATTGCTTAGTGTGTGATTACGGAGTGAACATGTGTGTGTAAAGACTTCCTGTTACCCAATTATTCAGATACCTGACTGGTTCAGATAGCACACAGTAGACAATACAACAATCAATGATATAAAACACATTCTAGTGCAATTTTGTTGTCGTTAGGTGTGGTTATTGAAATCATCATACATTTTAGAAGTATCCATTAAAGGTGTATGAATAATTAAGGTCTCAAACTATGGGAGAAGAAATTTGCTCATTTAATGTTTATCTCAGATTGTTGGTACCGATTGTTTTTGTTGTTGAAATAGCCAACATCAAATTACCTGGTCTGGAACTTTTTGTGTTACTGTATAAAAAGGTAAGTAAGGTAAAGTGACGTGCCGAGCAAAGCTCGCACGCGGAGTGCATATCTCTCTTGGCGTTTAGGCCAGACTCCACTTTTTTGTTGTTGCTGTGGGGGGTTCGCCACTCTTCCCGCACAATGAGTCTGTGTTACCTTCCCAACATGAAATAATGCTGGAACGCATTTATACACCTGGGTAGAGATGAGTAATTGCGGTAAAGTGCCTTACTCAAGGACACAACACGCTGGCGGCAACGGGACTCGCACCCACTACCTTTGTGATGTGGAGCGAGAATGTATCCGTTGGACCACACGTGCACGGATATATGGATTCTGTTTATACACAGCTAATAGAGTCAGAGTGGAATCCATTATGAGAAGTCAATCAGTGGTCCTTCATTACCTGTAAAAACAGACACAAAACAGAGAGAGAGAGTGAGAGAGAGAAAAGGGAATATCCAAATTAAAATGTTGAAGAAAAATAAACGGCAAATAAACTGTTAACAGTTATAGGCAAAGAAAGATGACCTGGATGAAATTCAAGCTATAGTCCATAAATAACCCTAACACTTTTGGAATGGGAATGTTGAAAAAAATATCCGAGGGTGGAAATGGGCGAAATTTAGCGAGAAAAACTGGACTTGCCGGCGACAGGATTCGATCCCGGGTCCTCCAGCATGGATGACGGGGTCTTAGTCCACTCGGCCAGGGGGTCACGCGCCCGCAATTAACAATTCCTTGCGCATATATCACCTGGTGTCAGTGCCCGGCGAGATAGACTGAGGTGACATAGTTTTCAAATGGGATTTCATGGGGTTCAGGGCCGCAAGGGTTATAGGCCAAGTGATTTTGTTGGTATCATGTATATAAATGTATAAGGGCAAAGCTAGAGTGGAGCCAACTTGTTCCTCAACTTCTACTTCAAAAATGTTGCTCGTTAGACTTTTCAATTGTGTAGCTTAAGGCTACTATCGGAGAGGTCAAATGTCACACGGGGGTCAAAATGCGAAATTGCTCAAATTCCTGAGATTGTAAGTAAAAAAGTCATTGTAAGTAAAAAAGTCATTGGTTTGGGCCAGTCTCTCTGTAAGTGGCCCAACTCGAATTTAGGATAAAATCTTTAAAAAGTCTCTAACTTTGGTTCCCGGCATCCTACACCAACTAAAATTTCTCAGAAAGTATGAACCTTTCTTTGTTACGGTATTGAAATAATTTTTCAGGAAATAGCTTCCCTTAACCGGAAAATATATTGATTTCAATGCGTGTTTTTGACACTTTCCACAAAATGTTAGAAAAAGGTCAAAATAATTGAATTTCACAATGAGAAATGCATTAAAATAAGTATAAACATGCCTAGTATCGGTTCAGTAATCCTTGAAATAGAGCTTTGAAGTTTAGGAAAAGTTTCTGAAAATCTGCTTTGTATAATGGTAAAACTAATACCAGCGTGGAAAGTGTTAATACTTTCCACGCAGCTATATATTTTACCATATACAAAACAGAATTGTCAGAAACCTTACCCAACTTTCAGGGTCTATCTCAAGGATTACTGGACCAATACTACGCATGTTTGTACTTATTTCAATGCATTTCTCATGGTAATTTCGAATATTGGAATGTCGTCTGCAGCTGCCTGCCGCGTGGAAAGTGTTAAGACTTAAGGTTCTACCTCCATGTATGAGAATCACGAAACTAGTCTAGTGTGAAAACTTCATTCTGGGATTATAAGCTTTATTCAGTATAATCCCTCAATGAAGTCTATACCCTAGACTAACTCTGCCTCCCTTACATGAAGGTAATACCAGACTTAAGCGCTGAGCATACTCCACCACGATTGAACTCATTGCGCTCTCACACGTGCGTAGTAGCTCCATCACAACAAAATGACGCAGCCTGATCGGTCAACGGTAGTCAATGCTTAGCGTTGTGAGTTTGCTGATGCTGAGCCCTTCAGTTTGTAGAGCAAGCATGTGCAACCTTTTCTACCAGCCGGGCCTCATTGTGATTTTGAGATCCATTCAAGGGCCGCAATGATTGCCAAATATTCCAAAACACGTCCGGAGGAGGAGGGGTAATAGGAGGATGGGAAGCTTAGGAAGGTGTCATTTCCTCTTTTCACTCGCTGTTGCGGCTGCAAGCGCCATTTTAATCAGGGATATTAACACGCAATCGCGCCTCAAGTTATATTTACTAAATGCAGCGCGTCACCCTACTCAATTATAAGGCATTACACCACTAAATCAATACGCTATTTGTGTACAACCTATGGAGTTCCTGTTAAAACGGGCCGTATCAATGGGAATTTGGGGATTGCTTCGCGGGCCGCAGCGGCCCGCAAGCCGCAGGTTGCACACGCTTGTTGTAGAGTCTTTGTTTACCTGATGATTGCTGGGATGTATTTGTAGAAGGTTGCTGTCTTGACACTGAGTTTGTAGTAGATTGCTGTACAGTGTTTGTAGGTTGTAAATATTGCTGAGATTTGGTGGTAGGCTTATTTGTGTTGGAGTCTTGCAACAACAGACTTCTTCGTGCCAGTTTTGGAGATCTGCCGATTGGGTCCTGAGATTAACAATAGTCAGTAAACGGGCCGTACATGATTAATGAAAGAATACTTGGGAGATGTTGATTGGTCCCGAGAATAACAACAGCAGTAAAAGGGCCGTACATGATTAATAAAAAAATATAACTCTTAGTCTTGGGTGATATCTACCGATTGGTTTATAGAGTAACAATAGCAATAAGACCACAGTACACATTTTATGACCGAAGAAAGCTTGGTTTAGAAAAGGAGCGCTCTTTCCTCACATTTTCCCCGAGTTTTCCTTGCTCTTTCCTCTATTTGTAAAAAGGCAAGGCCCCTTTAATCCCATTCAAATCTTGAAAAATGTCAAACTTTATGCTAAAACTTTTAAATAAAACCTAAACAAACAAAACATAAAGGGCCGTATTCTTGTACTAAACACGTTTTAGCTTAAAACCGTGTCTAACTAAACGTGTGTCTAATTAAAAAGCGAGTTTATCTTTTAAACAATGTGTTTAACAAAACACAGTTTTAAACTCCGCGAATCTCGTCCCCAGAGTGGTCGTGCGTTACTGTATACAGGTATTTATTTTTGTTGTAGCCCTAATGGATTACAATAGATATATACCGCATACCTCAAAAGCACCTGTATTTCTAATACTACACGATCTGAACGTCAGCTTGCAGCAGGCACGGTTGAGTGATTATTCAAGGCGAATGAGTTTTGTTAAACGCGCTTTAAACTACCCCCATACCCATGTTTAAAGTTAGATACTTTAATGAGTTAGACGCGTATTTAAGTTAAACAATTTTTCTAGAATTACGTCTAATTAAACTATGTGTCTAAAGTCAAAGTTAGACGCGTGTTTAGCTTAAAACCGTGTTTAAC
Organism: Ophiura sarsii; assembly: GCA_035610835.1. Lineage (NCBI taxonomy): Eukaryota > Metazoa > Echinodermata > Ophiuroidea > Amphilepidida > Ophiuridae > Ophiura > Ophiura sarsii. The sequence goes on along the minus strand of CM069457.1, from coordinate 43,038,115 downwards.
TACATACAAGAATACGAGCCAAAGAATATATACTTTTAAAAGTTTTTGTGTATCCTTACCTTTTTAAGTCTTGCTATTTTTGTCTCCAGAATGTTAAATGTAGTTGCCAACCTTTCAATACTACAATAAAAATACAAAATAGAAAATGCAAACTTGGTCGTCTGTATAAAGATAGTATGAAACACTGCAATAAGGCGACGAAAATACCCCACGCTGTTTCACGGGCAGACGGACCTGTCAAGTAGGGTCGGTCAGTCTGGGTTTTTTAAAAACCCCACCTAAAATGTCCCCAAAATCTGCCAAAATCTGGGATTAAAATTATTCAACCGAATTTCGGCCAAAACCATCGCAAGTTTGAGAACATCTCCAGCCACAAGGGTCAATTAATAAAAAATCAGATATTTTTCATAAAAAATAAGGCAAACAAAACTGTGTTGTGTTGCCCTTAGAGACAGACCCTAAAACCTCCAAAAAGAAGGGAAAAAAGGTCACCAATTTTTGTGATGATTTAAATTTGACCCAAATTGTCAAAATATACTATTTTCTGCTTGAAATGAATAATATTCTTTCAATGAAGAAAATTACAGACCGACCGACCTCATATTTTGGCACTTGAGGGCAACCCAACATTTTTGTTTACCTAAGCGCGGTACAATCTATCATAAAGCTTGTATAATATCGTTTTTGTTGAGTGTTTTCTCCCTCTCCTCTTTATTAGACTTCTAGGGGTTTTGTTCGATTCCTAGTGTATCACACATGACTCCTCCCAGCGTATGTTGCGATTTGTAAGGTACAAACAGTACAACATCTACAGGGTGTATCAGAATGATCTATACCGGGTTTCAAAAATATATTAAAAATATAAAACAAATAGTGTTTCAAATTTTAACACTTGCGATATGATGGTGAAAATGTTCCCTGCTTATTTCTATTGAGATTTCTCTTTTTGTTCCGCAGTTGCAAGACATAATTGAAAAATTGATGAAAAACGTATTTTCATATTTTGGCTCACATAATTCATCTTAACAGCTATTCTCATCTTAGCAGACCAGTATGGTCGTCTGACGGATAAACTTGCATTGAAATTTAGGTTATCCGCAGGGTCAGAAATCCGAGAATCCATTCTCGCCAGTAAAGCTGCGAGAATCCAAGTTGATTCTCGTAGATAATTTGTCTTATTTGAATGAAGGAGAATCCATAGATTCTCGCAAAATCATTTGCAACAACCTAAATGGATTCTCGCAACCTGTGACGAACTTCTGGTTATCCGCCAGCATATTTAGGCTCCAGGGAGCCCGTATTACCACTTAATTTGAATGTTGCTCAGTGGGGAATATCCACTTACTTTGCTGCTTTCAATTCCATCATCCAGTGTTCACATTGTTGAGCAGATGAACACGCTAAGTAATGCTTCCTATCTGTCTCACCAGGAAATGCTATCAGAGAAAATGACAATAATAACAAAACTATGAACTCTGTGTAGCTTTTAGCCTGTAGGTAGTACAGGAGAAGCACTCAATTTAAAAGATTCTCGTTGCACCAACAATCCTTTTACAATTTGTCAGGTATTCTTAAACACTAACAAAATACTCTATTTACAATCTGAAAATGTTATAGAAATAGGTGCAAGAATGGATTTTTTTTTGTATTCTGACCAAATTTGGTTCTACAGGGTGAGTCAAAAAGACTGCAATAGGGGAAAGAAGCCATTTTGTTTTCAAACCCAAAATGAATTTTAAAACTTTTTAAACGTTGCAAGAATGATGTATTTAATCCTAACTTTGCGTGAAGAAATGAAGTCGATCGCATTTTTCGTTTGTCTTTGGTGACCCTCTTTGCTGCACAACCAAATTTACCTGTTTGTCCACGAGCACAGTGATTTCCATTTGAAATGGCACACATTGCATTTTCATATTTGAATATCCCGCCAACAATAAAATGGAAAATGTCAGTTTTCTATTACAATTTAGAACATTATACGCTTTCATAGCATGGGTATGATTATACTTGATAATATGCTAACTCACATGTAAACAAGAAAGGACGCATCAAATTCCAATAACAACACAAATGAACTCAAGTTTCCAAATTTGAATGAGAGACACATTTTGCGATCTGATGCATATTTTGGATATCTCGTGGACAAACATGTGAAATGGGTGCGCTGGTCAAAAGGTTCACCAAAGGCAAACGGAAAATGATATTGACTTCATTTTTTCACACGAATTTAGTAACAAATAAGGTATACATGTACATGTATGTATAACGTTTTAAAAATGTCAAACTTCAACTTAGTTTTTAAAATAAGCGGCAAGATTTCCATCCGGAGAAGGGGGCGAGGGCACAAAGGGTTTTTTAAGGGTTATTTTCTGTCAGGGAGGCATTCCCCCCTACACCTTAGCTACGCCACTGACATTGTGAAAAGGGCTCTATAGGGGGTGCTGTCTATTAATAAAAATAAAGAAAAAAGGCAAGTTCTTATTCTGACCATAGCTCTTTTAAGAATTTGTTCAACCTTCTACTCCCCACAAATAGAGGACTGAAAGAGCACTTGCATCACTACTTATTTGTATATGTTTACTTACACATAGAGAAAGTATATCCTTTGTCTGACCTTGGTTCCTTATGTATTATACATCTTTCTAAACACAGTGCTCCTAGTGGCTGTAAGGAAAATTGAAAAGAATGAATTGCAATTAGGCAAACATTTTTTTTTGATTTTCCTCGACCGACAGACCATGCACCCTGGTCCTGACCAATATATTTTTTTCTTCCCTTTTTTTTCTTTTTCTTTTTTTAAATAAAAAAATAAAATCGAAAATTCTTGATTTTCTTGGAAACAGGACAATATTACCTCTACCCACGTGTACTTAGATGAGTTTTAATAGTCTGAGAGGATTTTAGTGTAAATATTGAACATTTGTTGTTATTGTATATCGTTGTTATTGGTTTCAAAGTATTTATCAAATCACACAAAGAGTCGCACATTATTATGTTTATAAATCGCGAAAACAGGACCCATGTCTAAGGATTTTTTCACATGGCTAAGGATGTCTCATGAAAAAACGACCCACTGGAGCGGCACGTCCCCGTATGCCTTACATACGTGAGTACCCCCACCCCCCCCCCCCCCCCACCCCGGGATCTTTGAGCTTCCACTGGTATAAGAGGGGAAAAAAAGAAAAAAAAGAAGACAAAATCCGCTCGCCCGCCCCTCCTCTCTGAGAGCTCTGGAGGACAACCAAACAAGTTTTTTTTTGGCCTTAGGCTAAAATACCAACCTGTTCTATGGGCCTGACCGACTTATTTTTTTAGAAATTGGGGAAACATTACCATGTGCAATTGAATACCCGCCCATATCAGAAATGTTGGGATTTCCTTCACATTCTACTTTTTGACAGATTTTTTTGTGAGTTTTGTGTCATGTTGAAGACAAAAAAGCCCTATTGACCGACCCGCTTGAGGTACAGGTTATATATTTTGTTGCCTTATTATGCAAACGTGTTCAGGTCTATCAATGACAGAACAAGAAATCTTGCAGACTTTGATATAATACTGAAAAGTGTCCTGAAAACACAACACATATATTTGGGTGGTTCTGGAGACCCAATCTTCCTCAAAATAAAAAGAAATAAACAGAAAAAAAGCAAGATGTTTCATTTCAATCAAATTCTTGCTGATATCAATTTGTTTAGCCCAAGTCTGAACAAATCAAAGTTTACCACCAGCAATTGCCAGTTTTTATGCTCCTGTTAGAGGCCATTGGGCACCTTGGTTCCTGTTATCGGGTACCTTATATCGGGCGGGTACCCGTTTGCCCGCCCTAAATTCCCAGCCTTAGTTCCTGTCATTTGCGTTTTGGCTGTCCTTTCATTACTCATCTCCCCATGGTAGGCACGGGTCATTCCCACGCTTTTCGCACATGATTATCTGCATGCTTCAGCTGCTACCTCCTTGGTCAGCTCGCCCTGACATTGGAAAGAGGTATAGGTATGTGCCACCCTGAAGACCCCCTTTTTTCACACTTTTCTGCTAGTTCTTAAGACCCCCTTTTAAGCCTGCATTAGCTCATTAGCTCTAAAGATTGAAAATCCAAGAATCTTGGAAATTCTCATTCCAAAGCCCCAATTTTTGAAGAAAAAAATGTGCGTTCTAAAACCAAAATCGAACCAGTTCCTAAGACCTACTTTTTTGAGAAAATTAGTTCTTAAGACCCTATTTTTCGTCATAAAATTCTCTCAGTTCAGTTTCGAAGCCCCCCTTTTTGAGACCCTGGGTGGCACACCCCCTAAAAAAAAAAAAAGTTGAGTGCCCCCCCCCACCACCGGGCCGGGCCGTGTGGTGTTGTCATCCCTATATCATATTGTCACGCCTTGTATAATTTATTGTCAATTGTTTGAGATTGCGTTCCGCTTCTAGGTCTTTTAATTTCCAGAAGGTAAGCTCTTTTGGTCGCAGGTCGTATTCCACGATGCATTTAATTTAATTATTGCATCAAAACTTTCTTGTTTTGCAAATTAAAGTTTGCCTCTAATTGTATTGGAATCATCAGCAATTTTCGCCATTGTGCCTCCCCTTATTGTGCCTCCACTTATTATTTCTTGGTGTGCATATGTTGGGGGGTAAGGCAAAAAAAAAAAAAGTAATGTTGTCCTCCACAGCTTTCAGAGAGGAGGGGCGGGCGGATTTTTAAAAAAAAATTCTTATACCAGCAGGAAGCTCAAAGTTCAGCCAACAAGAAGTTGTAATCACTCTAAGAGTCGCACATGTTATAAACACTTAATGTAATATTCAATGCCATTTAAACTGTTTAAAAAAAAAATCTGAAAAAAAAAAATCTGGAAAAATCTGGAAGAAAACAAAAAAAATTGGAGCGGCCTCAATCTGACGAGTGGGCGGTCGAGGAAACATTACAATTTTTTTTGTTGTTGCCTAATCACCAAAATCAGTTTTTTAAACAATACATTTTACATTTTGGCATGGTAGCCATTGCAATATAAATATATGAATCTACTAGTATAATACGTACGTACCTCCAAACAGTATCCAAGTTCATTTGTGCGGATGTAGAACAGAAAATTACACTTGAGTCGTACCAACCTTTCCCTATAGCCTGCAAAATATATTTAAAAATAATATATGATTTGTAAGCAATTTTTGTCATAATGTTATAAAGTTTCTGAATTTTTTCTTCTTTTTGCTTCATAATACATGTACAATCTTGACCAGACATGTAACATGTCTATGGCCCGGGGGCGGGGTGGTTGTGCACTCAGTATGTGACAGCTACGCATCCACAACAATAACATTTGTGTCGCTTCAAAACAATTCCATTTTTTCGCATGTCATTTATGTTTAGGGCAATTCCATGCAAAGGTGGACATGACCATTAATTTTCAAGTTATTCATATCCTAACATATTTAGTATCAAATTAAAGCTAAAAGTCTAAATTTTCCAGAAATGAACCTTATTTTCAATTTGTTTACATATTTTGTGTTTTTTCCCCGTTTTAATTAGCATAATCTACTAATTTTATTAATTTTGTTGTAAAATCTGTTATTTATAATGCTATTCATTTATAAACTGAAAATAATCACTTTACAATTATTTTATCAGTTGTGAGCTCTTACATTATTCTTTAAATTAAAAAAACCCAAAAAACCCACTCTGCGTTGCGACTCAACGATCAATTTTTATTAAGATTTCGCCAAAATGTCACGCTGTTACCGAAAAAATGGATGGTTTTTTTTAAAATTTTCATTGAATCTACATATGAGGCTGATCGGTTTGTCACGGACGGACGTTTGTGCAAAACATGAGCGAAAAACAGTTTGTAAAAAGTAACTACTGACATTTATTCAACTTTTTATGTTTAATGTTATAGAGAATCATCAACTTTATTGAAATACAAAAAAAAAATTAAGGTGTGGTTTTTTACTAAAAATAGAACGACGGAAATGTTTGTGTCACGGACGGACTAGATAGAAATAGGGTTCTCTACCTTTTAGTGCTTCTTTTTAATTTCTATCTAGTCAACTCCATATTCCCCAATGCTTTCCAGGTCAAATAGCAAGTAAGATACATGGTTTGAATATCTGATACACAGCATTTGAAAATATTTCTTATTTTTCACAGGGGTAGGGTAACAAACTTTGTCACGGACGGACATTTTTGAGCGTCACGGACGGACGCAAATGTTAACTACATAACAAACTTTGAAATTGCCACTTATTTACACTTTAGTATGAAAAAATGGTATCAAATGGTATCAAATACTTACAAAATAGTAAGAAAAATGTTAAGTCATGAATTTTCAGTCTTAGGAATAAAAAGCAGTCAAGATATTAGTCTTTTTTGGCACTTTGATAGCAGAGGGTGATCGGTTCAAGGTTCACATTGGTGTGAAAAAAATACTTTTTGATATTGATATTGAAATGTACTTCACAATATTGGACAACATCTTGGCTAACTGAAACTGCATTTGAAAAGAAGAAAAAATGCGGAAAAGTTTTCGGAACAGTCCATTATTGCCCAAGGGGTAGAAACAAGATGCGTCATGGACGGACATTCTTAGTAGAAGTTGACCTTGCCATATTTTATGTTAATGAAACATTTTCATTTTTTTAAATTAAAAATTGATAGATGGCACATTTAACCATTAAATAAGAAATATATTTTAGAAAAAAAGTTCTGGGAAGTAATTACCCTGCCCTTGTGATAACTTTTTGATGCAGAGCTGTCCGTCCGTGACGCAAAAAAGTTTTAAAGTTTTACAACTTTTTTCAAGGAAAGAGAGAAAAAATAAAAACATAGTGAGCTATCTCCCCTATATACCCCTTTCTCATGTAGAAATGAAACTTAACAATGGCGTCAATAAATAATTAAATCAGTGATTAAAAGTTGTCACGGACGGACACAAATTTTGTCACGGACGGACATTATTCAGTTCTGAGTACAAATGCAAAACTGAATCCTGCCCCTCTTACCATAAATGGCAAGAGATAGACCTGCTGCATCATATAAATAGACTGTATGCTGTGATAAAACTTTGTAAACAATTTTGACCCTTTGATAAATTTTGTTCGATTAATTGTGTAAAAGACTGTATGCTGTGATACAACTTTTTAAAACAATTTTGACCCTTCTTTGATAAGTTTTTGTTCAATTAATTGTGTAATTAAAGGTTAGTGATAATGGATACATGTAGGCATCCAACCGTGTTTTGAGTTTTTCAAAGTTTCATGAAGAAAAAGCCTGCAACTTTTGATAGTGCAATGCTTAAAATTAAATTTGTGCTAACATCTCCAATGATACTTTCTGATTTCAATGCTGTTACTTGCTTTTATTTTACATACACTTATTATATGGGGCAATTTTAAACAGTGTCTTTTAACTGATCTCATGCTACCCCTTTTATTTGCAAGCATTATTTCAGCATGTACAGGCAGTAAGGTTAACAAGCGCAAGCTATACTACAGATTCACCAAAGAAGATCTGCTGAGGGTTCACAAATGCGCAAATAAGCAAATGACTTCATTTGACTTCAAGTAATTTTACAGTGCACCTGGTGAGCATCATAACATGTGCTCACTGCTGTAGCAAACCTTATCATTTGCATAAAGGGCATACCTGTATGGACTAGTTCATTTAATGGTAAGAGGGGTGGTATTCAGCTTTGCTTGTGTGCTCAGAACTGAACAGTAGCTAACAGTGTCCGTCCGTGACAAAATTTGTGTCCGTCCGTGACAACTTTTAATTAAAGATTTAACTAATTTATGCCTGCCCTAATTAATTAATACTCCTGCATGGGATAGAATACATATAAGGGAGATACTTCACAATGTTTTTATTTTTTAACTTTGTCCTTGAAATTAGTTAAAAAACTTTTAAACTTTTTTTGTGTCACGGACGGACAGCAAAACATCAAAATGTTAACGCAAGTCTAGCGATATAACTTCCCCAGAACTTTTTTCCCAAATATTTATCTTATTTGATGGAAAAGTGTGTCAGCTATCAATATTACATCCCAAAACTCTGAAAATGTTACATAAACATAAAAATATAGCATGATGAACTTGAAGTAAAATGTCCGTCCGTGACGCATCTTGTTTTCACCCCTTGGACAATAATGGACTGTTCCGCGAACGTACCGCATTTTGAATTTTTTTAAATGCAGTTTCAGATAGCCTAGATATTGTCCAACATTGTGAGGTAACTATCAATATCAAAATCAGAAATTTATTTTTTCATAACCATGTTAACCTTTAACCGATCAGCCTCATATACAAATTAAATAATACTTGCAATGCAAATCACACTCCCATAGACCTATAACATACATGCTTCAAAGATGCAGTAGTACTACCTTTTGTTAATTAATTATTTTAATTAGCAATATGTCACGCTGTTACTTGTGACGGTAACAGCGTGACCCCATTGAATTATACAGTGAGTTCCAATACAATTTTAAAGTTAAATGTGTTTTAATTGGATAATTTAATTAACTTAATATTGTATTTTATCTATTTTAAACTAACAAAGAACACTATAATGTGATTTAATTTAATTAAAATCAACAACACTATAATCAGTGTAAGTTTTGGAGATCATTGTATCTTCAATATTTGATCTTTCTGCATTGCTCATATAAGGTCAGCCTTTGGTCACGCTGTTACCGTCACACTGTTACTGTATGCAAATTTGTTTATTGTATCATATATATTTAAAATCATAATATATTTTCTTTTAGGGAAGTTATCTATAGCTGACTTTCTTATAATTACAATCCACCTGATGAAACTTTAAAAAAAAAAAAGTTCACAGAGTTTTAACCATTCATAAATGAGAAAAGTACCTATGTCCTTTTTAGCGTCACGCTGTTACCGCACTCATTAATATTCATATTTCATAAATGTGAATGATTTTTTCTTCTTTTTCTTTCTTTCTATGTGTAGGTTGTACTAGTAGTTAGTAGAAATGAAATAAAAATAATGTTCTGAATAATTCAAGTGTGTATGTAATATGTTATATTATTTGCATTATATATGAAGTGTAAAAATATCTTCCAAACCGTCACGCTGTTACCGTGGAATTGCCCGTTACATAAACCTGATTTGTCATGGCTGTTCTAGTGAACTTTTTCCTATGATCTACTCAATATAGGCTACTTTAAAGGGGTACAGAGAGATTTCTCAAAAAATGAAATTCAATATTTTCACCTTGTTCAGATCTATGATATATACATAGAAACCCTCTCATGTAAGATTTCTTAAAAAAAATCAGTAAAAATGAATAATAATACATTTTCTCAGCATTTCCGAAAACCACCATCAATTGAATCAGGGAGGTCATGACTACACATCACGCAACAAGCCATGGGTGGTCTGCAAGGTTATTTTGAATAAAGATGAAACAAATAAGTAAGAAGTCGTGGGCTTTTAGATGAATTTTGGTATTAAATCCATGAATTTCACATGAAATACTGCAAATTAAGCTTTATAATTTTGGGTGTTAGGTAATAGTAGGAGTGGGCTATAGAGCGAAATTTTTAGGTCATAGTTTCAGAACATGCTGGCTACTTGATTTTTTGATGATTTTATATGTATACTGACAACATTTTCAACAACAAAAAATGAAAACAATGCGAAATCCAGGGTGCCCCAGCCAAAAAAACACACAAAAAGTCAGCCATTTTGTGAAAAAAACAGTATTGTAATCATACCTCAGTCATTTTTGGTCTAATTGATTTTGGTGGCAATACCCATGTTTTAGGGTACTACAACCCAAGATGTCATTCTATGCTGGTTTCGTCTCATTCGTATAACCATCTTGTAACAGCTGATTTTTGTCAAATTTGGACTGTGAGGGCGCTTTGCAAAAAAGTAGCTATTGCCGGACGACGGTGGACACGAACGGACAATAATTTTGAATTTCCGTTGGTTTCAATGTAACAATGGATTTTGTTTATATGACCCCATAAAATTCATCACACGTTGGAACTAAATTATTCCATCCTAAAACCACTGTGGGTGGCTAACCATCCGCAGTGTCAGTATCAATATCATTTATTGAATTTAAACCGTTGTTAAGCGTTCGTCCTATTCACTTAATCACGTAACACCGTTCGCATATTTTTACCTGAATATTCGTGAATACGCCCGTGTCCAGCGTCGTCTGGCTATTGCATTAATAAAAATGAGTTTGAATACAAGGAATATGTTAAGAAAAGAGTGTAACTTCAAGAGGCATCCATTTCAAAATCACAAGAACACATTAAAAGCACTTCCATAGGATAGTACAGGGGGTCAACAAACTTTCATGATTAGTATCATATGTGTTTCAATGGAGATCGCCAACGAAATGAGCATGTGTGTTTTATTGTCAAAAGCGCCCCCAGTCCATATTTTGGAGAGCATTGAGGGCAGGAGCCCCCCCCCCCCCCCCACTTGGAACCCTTGCCCCCCCCCCCAATGAAATCAATTTGCCGCGGTGGGTGTGGAATGGAGCGCCCCCCCCCCCCCCCCCCCCCCCCCCCCCTCCACCATTTCCATTTCAAGTCACTGCCCCTTCTTGCCCCCAAAAAGTCTAGTTACGCCACTGGTTAGTAATAGTATCTATTGAGACTAGAACACCCACAACATGCATACATTTTTGTACCAAAAAGCAAATTAATTAAGCTTATTTATTTTAAGATATTATTTTAACTCAAAATTAAATAAAGTTACCTTCTTGTCTGATCATGCCTTGAGGTGGTCGGTGCCAAAACTTTGCTTCTAATGTAGGTTTACATTTAGTGGCTAAATGGATCAGCTCATGCTCGTTAAAACGCATAATGACAGAGTCTTTACAAGCCGAGGAAATCAAGAATTTGCCTAATTTTGTGCCTAAAAATTAATTTGTACTTATAACGTATACTTGAAGTTTTTATGCATACACCGCTATTTCTAATTGATTGTATCTGCGCCTGCACCTGTGTGATATCGAAAAATATTGAATTTGTTTCTCCATAAAATGTTGATATAAATATATATTTAACTGTTATTAAATAACTGCATGTATGTCCAAACTTATAGTATAATATTATAACATTCGTTCATGCAATATTTCATAAAATAATTATATCACTGAGTATACGTTATAATTGTAAAATGTGTCCATAAATTACATAAATTCCAGAAAGGAAATGGCTATTCGTACAACTGTTGTACGAATTGCACGAAGATTTCTGTAATTCGCACAACGACTCTGGACCAATGAGGTTCGAGCATACCGCTATCACGGCTATGCTACATGTATGACTGGCCTTATGACATCAAGTCTGCATAGATGGTTTAATTAAATTAGAATTGGATTTTTAAAAAAAAAATTCGAACCCATTTGGTGCGATGTGTACTTTTGACCAATATTTTATTGAAAAGCAATCACTTTAGTAGTATTTCATTTTGCCTTGACCATCACTATGAAAAATCAGGGGGGTGGGGTGATTACATTGACCACCTCCCGGTCCCCCAGGTCAAAAAGTGGGGGTGGGGGATATCCCGCCCATCCCACCCTGGATTTCCGCCCTTCTTTAATGGACTCTCTTTCCCCCCAGAGGCCTCCCATGTCTTAATATTACAATAGTTGTACGAATTACAGGGAGGCTCCCCTCACTAGACCCCCTCTCCAACAATATTTGTACGAATTACAGGGACTCCCCACAGAGGACCCCCTCTTCTCTTCAACAATAGTTACGAATTACAGGGATCACAGGACCCCCTCTTCTCTTCAACAATAGTTATTACAGGGACTCCCCATCACAGAGGACCCCCTCTAATTCTCTTCAACAATAGTTATGAATTACAGGGACTCCCCATCACAGAGGACCCCCTCTTCTCTTCAACAATAGTTGTACGAATTACAGGGACTCCCCATCACGACCCCCTCTTCTCTTCAACAATAGTTTTGTACGAATTACAGGGACTCCCCCACAGGGGACCCCTCTTCAACAATAGTTGAATTTAAAAAGTGGGGTGACGGGGATGAGACGTAACCTGAAATCTAATATCTAGAATTCCTGGAATGATAATTAGTATAGTAGCTTTTATATCTTACTACGTGGTGATAAGAGGATGCATGGGATTACATGCTATCTTATGGAGGGGACTATTGGGGGTTATTTTATAGATATTATTGTGGGTTTTGAAATATAGGGAGTGCTCTTAATATAAATTATATATTATAAAAGAGCATGTATAGTAGGGATAGGTGGGTTTATATTATTTTTACAAGTTTAAGAAACATTTTATTTTCAAAATGATTGGGAAACATATGGTAGGAGCATAAGGGAAGAGTGCTGTAGAGTATTTAAATATATGGGGAAGAAAATATAAAAAATTATATTTTTATTTTTGAAGTTTGGTGGCTCTGAAAAGAGCCTTCTTAGGAGTGTATAGAATTTTATTTATTTATAAGTAAATAATGGGAAGATGCATATTTGTTTAGAACATTTGTTCATTTAAACTCTTTTTGGAAGGTGGGGTGGCTCTGAAAAGAGCCGTTTGTGCTGCAATAGCGAAATATTAATGCCGTCTTGTTTCTTGTCTCCTCTGGTTTGTAGACTGGAGGGATGGGCCCGGGTAGGTAGGCTACTCATAAGAGGCATCGGGCGTGTGTTTCTCGGTGTTTCTCGGTGTTTCTCGGTGCTTTCTTGGTACCGCCTGGTATGGTGCTTTACGTTTCCTTGAAGTTGCTCTGTCGTTATAAGCTCTCGCCCTTGATGCCGCTTTCCTGACGATCTCTCTTTCTAGGATCTCCTTCGCCAGCTCCAATTCTTGTGGTGGACACTCCATTTGAACTCTCCTTCTCGCCTTCTGTTCAGCTTGGTTGCATTCTGCTTTACAGGTGGGTATTACGTTGGTGGCAAGATCATTCAAAAGGATAGATAAGATCTTGTTGTTGTTGGCAGTATCTGCCTTTTGGACCTCTATCTGGGCTATGACCGAGAAAGAAAAGTCGCCTCCTAATGTAGGCAGGTGACGGTTGGTGTCTAGTGATTCAGAAATTTTGGAAGAACCGTCTATGACAGTTTGTAGTTGAGCTTGTCTAGATTCTAGACTTGCAAGGTGGGAGTAGTTTCGCTCTACCGTCTTAACAAGGTTGGCAACAAATTTAAAAGTGACAGAGGAAAGGCGTTTCTGATTAATAGACGGAATAGTGACATCGGCGCTCGTTTGTTTTGATGGGATAATTTGTGAGTCCTGAATTTGGTATTGATTGGATAAATTTGGGGGGAAGGACTGATCAATCAGACGCCCTTTGGGAGATGGAGAAGGTTTGAGAGGAGATGGAGGTGATTTGGTGAGGTCCATTTCTTCTGAACTGGAGGCGGAGCTGGAGGCGGAGCTGGAATCTTCTGGCTGCTTTCTGTTTCTGTTTCACCTCCATCTCCTCTCAAACCTTCTCCATCTCCCAAAGGGCGTCTGATTGATCAGTCCTTCCCCCCAAATTTATCCAATCAATACCAATTCAGGACTCACAAATTATCCCATCAAAACAAACGAGCGCCGATGTCACTATTCCGTCTATTAATCAGAAACGCCTTTCCTCTGTCACTTTTAAATTTGTTGCCAACCTTGTTAAGACGGTAGAGCGAAACTACTCCCACCTTGCAAGTCTAGAATCTAGACAAGCTCAACTACAAACTGTCATAGACGGTTCTTCCAAAATTTCTGAATCACTAGACACCAACCGTCACCTGCCTACATTAGGAGGCGACTTTTCTTTCTCGGTCATAGCCCAGATAGAGGTCCAAAAGGCAGATACTGCCAACAACAACAAGATCTTATCTATCCTTTTGAATGATCTTGCCACCAACGTAATACCCACCTGTAAAGCAGAATGCAACCAAGCTGAACAGAAGGCGAGAAGGAGAGTTCAAATGGAGTGTCCACCACAAGAATTGGAGCTGGCGAAGGAGATCCTAGAAAGAGAGATCGTCAGGAAAGCGGCATCAAGGGCGAGAGCTTATAACGACAGAGCAACTTCAAGGAAACGTAAAGCACCATACCAGGCGGTACCAAGAAAGCACCGAGAAACACCGAGAAACACACGCCCGATGCCTCTTATGAGTACCTACCCGGGCCCATCCCTCCAGTCTACAAACCAGAGGAGACAAGAAACAAGACGGCATTAATATTTCGCTATTGCAGCACAAACGGCTCTTTTCAGAGCCACCCCACCTTCCAAAAAGAGTTTAAATGAACAAATGTTCTAAACAAATATGCATCTTCCCATTATTTACTTATAAATAAATAAAATTCTATACACTCCTAAGAAGGCTCTTTTCAGAGCCACCAAACTTCAAAAATAAAAATATAATTTTTTATATTTTCTTCCCCATATATTTAAATACTCTACAGCACTCTTCCCTTATGCTCCTACCATATGTTTCCCAATCATTTTGAAAATAAAATGTTTCTTAAACTTGTAAAAATAATATAAACCCACCTATCCCTACTATACATGCTCTTTTATAATATATAATTTATATTAAGAGCACTCCCTATATTTCAAAACCCACAATAATATCTATAAAATAACCCCCAATAGTCCCCTCCATAAGATAGCATGTAATCCCATGCATCCTCTTATCACCACGTAGTAAGATATAAAAGCTACTATACTAATTATCATTCCAGGAATTCTAGATATTAGATTTCAGGTTACGTCTCATCCCCGTCACCCCACTTTTTAAATTCGTACAACAGTTGTACGAATAGACTCTTCCTTCTAGAAAATTACGTTACATAATTACAGACGGGAGCTTTTGTTAAGGATCCCGGAAAACCCATCTACCAATTTATCTAAAACCCAGTTGGTGTAATGCAGACCTGGTGTAATGCCACTTGGTCTAATATGCTAATTTTCACCATTTCGTCTGTAACCCATTTAGTCTAATACCAATTCGTCTAATCCCAATTGGGCTACGTGTCAGTTGGTCTAATATCCAATTGGTCTAATACTAATAGTCGGTCTAATATCCAATAAGTCTAATATCCAATTAGTCTAATATCCAATTAGTCTAATATCCAATTAGTCTAATATCCAATTAGTCTAATATCCAATTAGTCTAATATCCAATTAGTCTAATATCCAATTAGTCTAATATCCAATTGGTCTAATACCCATTGTCTAATAAACGATTTTATAAACCCATATGGTCCAATTGGGCTAATTGTAAGTTTGTCTAATAATCATTTAGTCTAAAACCCATTAATTACATGTTGTCTCAACCCAACCAACAAGAGAGACATCTTCTTAATATTTTTGATAATTGTGTATTTGCCATGTTCAGCCCATTTCACAAAGTTGAGAGATGGTATAGGTGGAGCTCGAAAAGGGTAGTGGATAAACCTGGTTCATCAAATTCGATAATCAACGTTTTTGATCCAAATGCTTATAAACATTAAAGTCGATACACCTGTTTTTTCAATTTGATAAACCTGGTTTATCAAATTCGATAAGCAAGGTTTTTGATAAAACCAGGTGCCCCTATAGCTTTTGGATTACCGTATATCATGTGCAAACTGCCCTGTGGGACCCGGTGTGGGGATATGACCATACAAATCACAAATCAGTGCCCGGCTATGCTGGATCTGTGACGGGAACGTACTAAGGCCTAAAAAATTGGTTTGATTGGCCTAACATGACAAAAACAAATAGGGTAGGTCGGTCGGTATTTTTTGTTTGTTTTTGAAATCACCTGCTTTGGGGACTTAAAATAGCCGAAAATGAAAGCAAACAGTCAAAAAATGACAGAAAAAAAAGAAGAAAAAGTTGAAAAAAGTATTTAAAAATACTTTGTTCAACTTTTTCTTCTTTTTTTCCTCCCTCAAAATAATAAAAAAATATTCCGGGTCGGCGATGTATTTAGGGTCGGTCGGGTTAGGCTAATCAAACATCTTCTTTATTTAGGGCTAAGTGGGAAGCGGGGGTACTTACTTGTATTTGACACCTCCCTGCTTGTATGTAGCAAAACGAAACATAAACGCTAATCTCTCTCTGTCTCTCTCTCTTTAATGTGTCTTTCTTCTTTGTTTTCTTTGTTTTCTTTTGATCCTCTTCTCCTTTTTGTGTTTATGTGCCCCCAAAACCTGGTTAAGCCAATGAATATCAGTGTAAAATTGCTCTTATTTACATAGAGAACAATAGAATGACTGACATAAAATACACATGGAAAAAAGTATCGCACCACTGCTTTTTTGTTGAAAAGTGCAAATGTGGCCTCGAATTTTGCCACCATGGTGTGATATTAAGGATCATTTGTTTGCGCTAGCTGTCCAACAAAATGTTGTGCAATAAAAGGGCCACATTTTAGTTTGTGACGTAATCGATGTAATGATTTTCAATGCCAAGGTGAAAATGCATGTTTTTGGACAAGTTTAGGTATAACGTGATATTGAATAGACTTTAAAAACTTAAAATAGTCATTATTAGATCTGTATTTGGCGCAATATATGTTCCATTTAGACGTTATAGGCTTCAATGCAGTGAATGAGTCCAAACATGCTATTTTTTGTTGCTCATAAATTCAGCATCCCATAATATAGGCCTACGAAGAGGTCACCGCTGATTTGTTTTTGTTTATTTGACCTAGGTCAACACTTCCGCAATCTTGCTTTTGTCATTTGAACTTCTTTAACATTTGACCTATTTTGACCTTTGACCTCTTGCTCTGTTAAACACAGTTCAAAAATCCAAAATGGCCCCCAAAATTGTTCCCGAAGTGGCTGCAAAAAATGTCAAATTCCATAAAATGGGATAATATCAACCTAAATGTATGATAAAAATATGGTTTTAATGATGGGATGTATTAGTGGAGCGGATATGTAACAAAAAATGGCCAAGATGTTCACTTCTGGCAGGAAGCATAACAATTGGCATATAGGGGTGTTTTGATGCACTGATTTCAAAAAGCCAGGAACCCACATTTTTCGAGCAATGGTGCGGCGGCCATCTTGGATTTCAAAATGGCCGCCATTCAAATATAGGAGATTTAGTAAAATTGCTCTAAATCAAATATTTTTGAGATTTATACCATGAGATTTCACCAATATGTTCTCTATAACATGATGCATAATTTTAGGTGGATAGGTTGTGCCAGTTGTACTTTGTTTATTACTTGTTACCATGGAAACCATCGAAAATAGACATTTTTGGGCAAAAATACCTCTAAAATCACTCTTATTTGGAGGTGTTTGTCATCAATTCATCATGAAATTTCTTTTAGTATCATCTGCAATTATACATTATTTGGATGAGAAATTTGCATTTCAATTTTGAGTGGTATCCATGGAAACTTTTTAAATGGCGGTTTGACGAAATATGTGTCAAAATCACCCATTTTCAACCATTTTCACCAATCTTTTGCTGGTAAAACACTATTATAGTGAATCGGGTGTGAAAAAGATGTTTACTTCTGGCAGGAAGAATTAAAATTAGCTAAAAGGAGTGTTTTGAAGCGCTGATTTCAAAAATCAAGGAACCCACATTTTTCGAGCAATGGTCTTGCGGCCATCTTTGAATTCAAAATGGCCGCCATTCAAACATAGTAGATTTAGTAAAATTGCCGACCGACCTACCCTAAATCAACTATTTTTGCGATTTATACCCCGAGATTTCACCAATATGTTCTCTATCACATGCTGCCTAATTTTAGATGGATTGGTTATGCCATTTGTGATTTGGCTATTGCTTGTTACCATGGAAACCATCAAAAACATACATTTTCAAGGGAAAATACCTGTAAAATTGCTCTTGATCAACTATTTTTGACATTTATACTCCAATATTTCACCAATATGTTCTCTATAACATGGTGCATGTTAGATCGGTTGGTTGTGCCAGTTGTGCTTTGTTTATTACTTGTTACCATGGAAACCATCAAAAATATACATTTTTGGGCAAAATTACCTTTAAAATCACTCTTATTTGGAGGTTTTTGTCAACTATTCATCATGAAATAGATTTTAGTATCATCTGCAATTATACATATTTTGTATGGGAAATGTGCATTTCAATTTGAGTGGTATCCATGGGAACCCTTTAAATGGCGGTTTGATGAACATATATATGTCAAAGTCAATAATTTTCAGCAATTTTCACCAATCCAATGCTTGTCAAACACTACATAGTGAACCTGGTGTGAAAAAGATGGTCACTTCTGGCAGGAAGAATAAAAATTGGCTTATAGGAGTGTTTTGAAGCGCTGATTTCAAAAATCAAGGAACCCACATTTTTTGAGCAATGTTCTTGCGGCCATTCAAAATGGCCGCCATTCTAACATAGTTTGTATTTGTGATTTGGGAATTTTTGATAACGAAAGAATATACATCGGACATTATTTGCAGCGCAAGTTCAGGTGCTTTGTCAATACATTTTCTGAGTGAAAACAAAAGTTCATACCTGAGGATTGAGAAGCGGTATATATGCAAAAGCATCGATAGCCAGTACATAGAGAGGCAAGAGGGTGCCTAGACTGAAAGATAGTCATCTCCATGTTTGGTGCCTAGACGGATAATCATTCAAATTGTCCTTAAAAAGTAAGATAATGTAGAGATATTAGCCGTCTACAGTCTGCTGAACGTAGGACATTTTATTACACTGGAATGACCTCCCAATTCACATCAGAGAGTCTCCATCTGTAGCCATTTTTAAAAAAGCTCTTAAAACCCATTTGTACAGTAATTAGTTTTGTTTTGTTGTGTATGCTTATTTTTGTTTTGTCATAAAGCGCTACGATCTCGATGTAGCAGCGCTATATAAATACCAATAATGTATATGTATGTATGTATATGTATAGCCGGCTAAAAAGCGGTGAGAGCTCTGCAGAAACAGCGTTCAGCGAGATTAGACACCTAATCGGAAATTGCTACGACCATGAGATGCATCATTGATCATAGATACCAATGACCAATACACTGTTGATGATTTAATGTGATGGGATCGATTATAGGATAGCGTTGAATTGAGTTGTTGTTCATTAGTATTTGAATTTTAGCCTTTTGCTATATCATGGACGTAGCATGGATGCAATCTTCCTTTCTATTTTTATTCAATCCCTATTATTCCCACCCTGTTTCTAACACATGTGTTCCTTTTATGCTCCTTCATCATGTTCATGCTTTGCTTGTACTATTATTTCTTAAGATGGTAGATTATTAAGGTTGTAGATAGTCTAAACGACTTCTTCACTCGGTGAACACCCAAATGCTGAGCTACTTTGGTCACATCTCACGACGAGACGCAAGGGTAACAACTTAGAGAAGGTTATTATGCAAGGTATGATTGAAGGGAAGAGAAAGAAAGGCTCTGATGGATTGACCAAACAATATCTATTACTGGACTCCCTCTCTGTGATTGTTACTCCTTTGCTGAAAATCATCATCTGCGGCGCAGTATCTGCAAGGTCACGAGCTGTCAGTCATGACAGGAACCAACCAACCAACCATCCATTTCATCACCCTTATAGTCTACTGCAGTGGTTCCCCAGGAGTAGCTCTCTACTGATCATTGTCATTATGGGTACATTAGAGGGAATTTGCGGTTTTTAAAGAGGACTAATTATGCTGCCTAGTTTTGTAAAAAAAGTGCATTTTTTTGCAAAAAAAGCACACATGCCTGAAAAAAGCACAAGATGGACGCAAACAAATGTGCTGTTGGATGTTTTTATCGCATTTACCCGATTGCTAGGGTAAATAAAACTAACTACGGGCTAAATAAGTTTCCCCGGAGCAGAGTTAATCAGCGCTGATCACTTGTATTGCTTGCCCGACCGGGCCAAAATAACCGGGCCGAACTTTGTTTGATTACGAGGGCGGATCAGTGCTCAAGCTACACAAGAAAATGCTTTCTTTATTGTGTTATGCCATTCTTTTCACCACATTCTTGGCTTCCTCTTCCTTAAATTTCTTGCAGGCTTTTAAGATATTAGCCATCTTTTGCATGTCTGTAGAAACCGTCAGCTAAACTTTATCCTCTACACTGCAAAAAGGTTGCTTAAATATTTACTCAACATTTTACACAACGTTGTTGAAGTATGCAACCGCTTAACAGTTGCGTAAAATTCCGTTGGATAACATGTTTTCACCAACAGTTGAACAATTCCAGTTACTCAGCAGTTGCACAACTTTAATTACACAACAGTTGGGTATTATTAATTAACCATTTGTTGGGCATTTTGTGACTGTTGCTTAATTTGTGAATTGTATTCATTATATATTGAGCATTTTTGTATAGCAACTGTTGCTTAATTTATCAAATATAGCCATATGTTGGGTATTTTATTTGTGTCAAGTTTTTATTATATATTGAGCATTTTTGTATAACAACACGCGGTAGGCAAAATAATGTGAATTCTGGGCGATGCAGCAGAGCTACATACATCACTTCCTCCCGGTAGTGAACCGGTAACTTGTAATGGGAATTACATACACTATTCCCGTTCAGTAGTGAATCTGCAATTTATTTGAACATGTTATTAAACTATAGGCTTATACATGATATCTGACATCTCTTATCAATGGTGTTATTACTGATTGTTTGTTTGTTTGGTTGTTTGTTTGTTTACACGGTCGGTCCGTACAGACACACGCTTGGGTTCTGAAGGGAACAGACTCAAGCAAATTGCTCGGGCCAGGCTTAAAAAGCCTATATAAGCATGCTGGTTGAATTATTATAAAAAACAGCCACTCCCAACAAATAAAGTTAACAATTTTGCTGTCAGCCTTCAGACATGAGAAAAGAATAGTCTTGATCCAATCTCATTGTGAACGTTTGCCAAACGTAGTCTTGCTATCTGGGTATGAAGTATGAATAGTCCATATTATATAATACATAAACATATTTATGTGATATGAACTATTCAGTATATGTCCATGTCGTGTATTTTTTGGCTATACAAATCGACTATTCAATATTCATCGCTATAACACCGTTGAAATGATATTCATAAACAATTATATGTCAAACAAGGATGGCAATTTTAAACTATTTGTCAGTGTATTCCGTTTTGGATGCCAAGACAGAATAAATCTAATTGTGGTCCTGCGCTGCAAAAAGGTTGCTTAAATATTTACTCAACATTTTACACAACGTTGTTCAAGTATGCAACCGCTCAACTGTTAAGTAAAATTTGCCCAACACCTTATATTCACTCAACAGTTGTTCAAGTATGCAACAGCTCACGAAATTGGTTTTTTTGGACAACAGTTGCCTAAAATTCACATGTGCGTAACTTGCATCAACTGTTGCGTGATTGTCCTCAATGCTCATGCAACAGTTGCCAGAGTGGAATATTTTTACGCAACATATTTTAGCAACAGAAACAGTTTCCACCAACATTTTAAGGACATTGTTTTTGACAAATTGCTCAACGCTGGGGATTTTTTACTTTTATACAACGCCTAACTTTCTACATATATTGAATGAATTTTAATCAACACGTCAACCAACGGATGATAAAAGTACTTTTAGCAACGTATTTTAAGCAACCTTTTTGCAGTGTAGCCGCTGATAAAGATGTTGGCAAACTCAAATCGTATGGAATGCTGACTAAGCTATCCAGTGGTAGTAGTCTCCGCTGTCTCCACTGGAGTGCAACAAGGTGACATGCTGGCTCCATTCCTCGTTGCAATATTTGAAGACTACAATTATTGAAGAAGGCTGCATGTGATCTTGACTGAGGAATTGTGACACATCTACTTTCCTCTAGACGGCATTCTACCGTTGTTCTAAAACGACCTACATTTTGCAGATGACTTCGCCTTACTTGAGACCACAATTATGTGAGCTCATCTGACAAATACTGCTACAGCAGCAAAAGACCTTGGCCTCATCAATAATTAGCGTATCCAAAACAGAGTAGATGACTGCCAACTGATGCAGTCCTTCTTTAACACTCCAGGTAATTGGTATACTATCAGCCATGTGGCGGATTTCAGGTATCTTGGGTCTATTATGGTACATATTTCAGATATCTGTGGGTCTATTATGGCACAGATTTCAGGTATCTGTGGGTCTATTATGGCATCGGGCGCAAGTAACCTTAAAATAGGCAGGACTTTAGCATGGTGTGCATTCGGGAAGTTCGAATGTCAGTAGAGGAGCCCTAGCTATCACAACAAAAGTGAAATTATTCAACACGTGTGACACGTTTGCTGCATGTATGGCTGTGAATCTCAAGATATGGAATGCAACATTAATGCCTCTGCTATCTCTTGCTACAGGATAATCCATAACACTTTCCACGCGGCTATTAGTTTTGCCATATATACAAAACAGATTTTTCAGTAATCTCTCCCAATTTTCAAAGTTTACCTCAAGGATAATCCAGACCATGACATAAAAATGGTGCCTATACATGGGTACTTGGTCGTCTCCCTAAGAGAGGGTACGTAGACTGAAAGCTGGACGTCTCCCATCAAAACAGGGGTGCTTAGACTGTAAGCTTGCCCTTAAGTGAATGAACAAAGAGGAGCGAAATTAGGATCAAGAATTATTGCTTGATTTATAGGTACAAACGTAAACAATGGCGAGAAAATGACCTGAAACCACCCTGTAGATTCAAGACAAGCTGACGACTAAGAATTATTGCTTGATTTAGGTACGGACATGAACAATGGTGAGGACACAGGACCTCAAACCACTGCCTGTAGAAGTGTAGATGCAAGGCAAGGTAATGATCGAGAATCATTGTGTCATTATGAGGACAGGACCTAAACCATTGCCTGTATGCAAGGCAAGATAAAGATAAAGATTGAGAATTATTGCTTGGTTACAATGGTGAAGGCAGGACCTGCAAGTTTCTAGATGTTATTATACTACACGTATTTTCCAAAACACAAGTAGAAATAATAAACTTCTTCATTCTATCAACACCCATTTCCCACATCTCACGACGCAGTGGTAACCATTTAGCATGTTTAGAAACGGTTATTATGCAAGGCATGATTGAAGGGAAGACAAAAGAAAAGCAGACCTCGGTCCTGATGGATTGACCAAATAAGATCGATTACTGGACTTCCTCTCCGTGATTGTTACACCTTTGCTGACTTTTGGCGTAGCGCAACCAACCGATATTTATTTATTTTAAAACCAAATTTTGATGGTTACCATGACAACCAGTATGGTAAATACAACTGACACAATAAATCCTTTACTGGCTCTGTATACAGTTTCATGCATTTTGTACCACACTGAAATATATATTGAACTGTTGCGTTTAGAAACTAAGTAATAGAGTGGTGACAATTTTGAAATTGTTGAAAAGGAGTGATTTCGACCTTTTTGTTCACTAAACTGCCATTTAAAAGGTTTCCATGGAGACCACTCAATTTAAATGCCAGTTTATTACCTAAATCATGTACATTTGTACGTTATAAACATGTGTAAGTTATGTACATTGCAGATGATACTAAAACAATATCACAATGAATAGTGGACCTTCAAATAAGAGTAATTTTACAGGTATTTCTGCCCATAAATGTCTATTTTTGATAGTTTCCATGGTAACAAGTAATAAACAAAGCACAACGGGCACAACCAACCAATCTAAAATTATGCACCATGTTATAGAGAACATATTGGTGAAATCTCGGGGTATAAATCGCAAAAATAGTTGATTTAGAGCAATTTTACTAAATCTACTATGTTTGAATGGCGGCCATTTTGAAATCCAAGATGGCCGCAAGAACATTGCTCGAAAAATGTGGGTTCCTTGATTTTTGAAACACTCCTTTAAGCCAATTTTAATTCTTCCTGCCAGAAGTGAACATCTTTTTCACACCCGATTCACTATAATAGTGTTTTACCAGCAAAAGATTGGTGAAAATGGTTGAAAATGGGTGATTTTGACATATATTTCGTCAAACCGCCATTTAAAAGGTTTCCATGGATACCACTCAAAATTGAAATGCAAATTTCTCATCCAAATAATGTATAATTGCAGATGATACTTAAAGCAATTTAATGATGAATTGATGACAAAAACCTCCAAATAAGAGTGATTTTAGAGGTATTTTTGCCCAAAAATGTCTATTTTTGATGGTTTCCATGGTATCAAGTAATAAACAAAGTGTTTCCATGGTAACAAGTAATAAACAAAGTACAACTGGCACAACCTATCCACCTAAAATTATGCATCATGTTATAGAGAACATATTGGTGAAAACTCATGGTATAAATCTCAAAAATATTTGATTTAGAGTAATTTTACTAAATCTCCTATATTTCAATGGCGGCCATTTTGAAATCCAAGATGGCCGCCGCACCATTGCTCGAAAAATATGGGTTCCTGGCTTTTTGAAATCAGTGCATCAAAACACCCCTATATGCCAATTGTTATGCTTCCTGTCAGAAGTGAACATCTTTTTCACATATCCGCTCCACTATATGTATGAGACCACTAGTAACTCATATCTAATATATTTGCTTTATTTACATACTTAAAAATCCAAAGTGGCCCCCAAAATGAGTCCTAAAATAATGTTATGAGTTTTGACCAGTTTGGGGGGGGGGGGGGGTATTTTGGACGCCATCTTGGATATCTGGAGAGCATAAGATTTTTTTTCACTGTTAACATATAAAATGTGTTTAAGGACCCTAAAATACACCCCAAAAGTTGTTTTGGTTTAGTACTGGGGGGGGGGGGGGGGGGGGGGGGGGGTGAACATGAACCTCCCTGTACATACCCCCGACTAGTAGGACTCTATAATAATGTGGATCGCACGAAATGTTACCACCAAACAAGCCTTAAAGACGTGTTACAGGCAACAGTGTTGCAACATTGTGTTTTTTATATATATTTATACTGTTATATGTTTAAATACTATAGTCCAGGTCCAAAAAGAAAAAGTTTGATATAATGGGGAAATATTTTCAAGTATTACATTTTTTGAAGTAGGCCGATGTTAATTTATATGGATATTATTAAGATCGCTAGCTACTATTCTGATCTTACTTTCCAGTTTTGTTCTCAAAATTACATTCGCTAGTTAATGGCATATTATGTGATCTTTTTCAGAGAGCGCCCTCTATTCATGATTTTGTTTAGAAAATAGATTTTCTTGCATATTTACATTTCTGATCATAAATCGTACATACATTCCAAGTTACAGAGCGATACGATTCCTAATTACCTCAAAATCATGGTTTTAGAGTGAATTTAGACTAGAATAAAATAAGTTGTCGGATATCCGACAGTTTATTTTCACTCTAAAACCATGATTTTGAAGTAATTAAGAATCATATCGCCCTATAACTTGGAATGTAGGCCTATGTACGATTTATGATCAGAAATGTAAATCTGCTTTCAATTTTTTTTTCGATGTTGAGGGCGTTCCCTGGAAAGATCACATAATATACCTTTAATGCTGCATTTTTGGGTATACTACGTACTACCGAGGAAGCTTACTTTTCTTGTAAGTCCGTTTTGGTAATGAATCTTTGGGACACGCTGTTGTACATACATAGGCCTATGTTCAATTTTCTTTGTCTATCAAATCCGTTTCCGTTCCATCTTTGCGTGTGCAATGCATTCAGTGTTTCCGACAATTATGTTGCATAGGATTTCGAAACAACATTTGTTTGTTTGTTTGGAAACTAGGTAAATTTGTGAAGGTTGTAATGATAACATTTGTGAAGAATCGATACCTTTTAAGCATTATCTACTTTCGTCCACACCAGCCACTGACCCACAATTTCACATCCATTCTACTTTGTTCAACAAACTGGCTACAAGCGATGTCACTGCTGCGACTGACATGACTGATGAAATGCCTCATGAAATGTCGTCAGATTATATTGATAACATCTTAAGGAATGCCACTGCTGTGATCTATTTGGAACAACCAACAGAATATTGGGAGAAGATTTTCGTGGCGATCATTGTTGGGTTAATAGCCATCGCTGGTCTCATTGGAAATTCCATGATAATCACCGCCATTTCTTTCTCAAGGAAACTGCAGACATCGACCAACGCATTTGTGGCTAGTTTGAGCGTGATCGATCTGTTGACAGCTTTTACGCTAATCTGGTACAGTGTCAGGGTTCTTGGTAAGGGTGAATGGCCGATATGTCAGTTTACTAATTATATGCTCTACGCCAGCCTCGGTGCTAGCATGTGGACATTAGGCTTCATTGCCATAAATCGACTCATCTTCATCGTAAAACCAATCTGGTATAAGAAGATATTCACATCCTGGAAGCTTGGATTTCTTGTGGCCATACCATGGGTCCTACCGACAGCAGCTTTTGTTGTACTAATTACCAAAGAAAATATTGCATTTGGGTATGACAAGTTACAATCAGAATGCTCTTTTGTTCACACATCAGATAGTGACGTGTTCCATATCCAAAACTTCCAACTTGGTATATTGATAATTGGACTTTCGTTTCCACTCCCTGCAATAGTGATCAGTTACACATGGATCTACCTTTTTCTTAGGATTCACTTTCGGAAACAGAAGCAATCCGTTAACTCTGCTGTCACTCCAAAGAGTTCTAGTGGAAACTCCACATCGGAACTAGCTATAGAAGATGGCGCGCGTGATCCCAACAGCGCTGTAGCAGATCAAAGAAAGAAACAAATCTCGAAACACGAAATCGAGATCACCAAAAACCTCTTCTACGTCGTCGTCGGGTTCTTTGTGGTTTTTCTTCCATATTTAATCACACAGCAATTCAATTACTTTCATGTCTTATTCTATCTGAGAATCTTGCCGCTTTTTAACTGCGCCATTAACTTCGTGATATACGCCGCGAAACATCCGAATTTCAAAGTTGTGCTGAAGCTTATGATGCGGTGTTCTTACGCGGATATTCCTCAGCCAACACCATTCTTGAGATACCTACTTTCAAGAAGAAGGAACTAACTAAACACTATAGGTCTAAACAACGGCAAATCAAAAGGAAATAGACCCTGTTGCCAAACTAGCTTGAAGCCTTGGTTCCGAAGCATGTTATAGCGCCTACATCGTTTGGTATACAGGCCTTCGTCACCGGATTCGCATTGGATTGGAACACATGCCGTGGCCCCATGTACCGTTATAATCACATTTGCGTGGACTTCTTGAACTCTCAACTTAAAATCAAGCCTGTATGATCATTTATGACCCGTAATGCTTCGTTCAAACTGAAATGTTGTTTGTGATAGTTTTAAACTTCCATATCGTTTTACGAACCGTATAGGACCTACTACATACAAATTGTAAGTGTGGACACTAGTTTTCAACTTCCATGCTTTTTTATGAACCGCAATGCTTCGTTGGAACTACATTTCTGTTCATGATATTTTTCAACTTTAATGTCTTTTTTACGAACCGTGATGCTTCGTTCAAATTATAAATGTGTACGTGATATTAATTGGCTGATTGCTGGGATGTCAGCCGATCTGGTTGACGAAACCGTCTAAAACATGAGTAAAAATCATGGATTTGTTTAACATAATCTTGCTTGTAGTCCTACATGATAGCTTTCAACTTCCATGTCTTTTTATGAACCTCACACTGCTAAAATGTTGAGCAAAATACGTTGCTTGATTGCGTTTAATCATCTGTTGGGTAAATGGTTGATTACATTTTATTCAACATATGTAGAAATCTAGGTGTTGTATAAAAGTAAAAACTACCCAACGTTGAGCAAAACAATTTAGTAACAAATTGGGGAAACCCCGGTCAAAACTCATTTTGTTGCTAAAATATTGCGTTAATTGTTTCAATTGGGCAACTGTTGAGTATTTGTCTCAGGCAATCACGCAACTTATGTTATCTTAAAAGATTTACTCATGTGGTTTTTATTGATCAACTATTGCTTAAATTCTCGATTCTAATGGCATCCGTGATGGATCGTCTCAGAATTTGGGGAATGGTTGTATACGGTATGATGTCATGTCGAAATAAGTTTGATTGAAAGGCAGATATTTAAATTGGTGACCGTTTTATCGTCACCAATTTATAGCGCCGGTAAGCGGGGTTGTAACCTAATGCATATACTAAATAGTTCATGTGATATTCTCAACCAATAGAATCACATAAATATGTTTATGTATTATATAATATGGACTATTTATACCTCATACCCAGATAGCAAGACTACGCTGGGCCAACGTTGGCCCAATCACAATAAAAAACACCAATGATAAGAGATGTAAGATATTATGTATAGTTAAATAACATGTTAAAAGAAATTACAGATTCACTACCAAGAGGGAGTGGTGAATGTAGCTCTACTGCATCGCCCAGAATTCCCATTACAAGTTACCGGTTCACTACCGAGAGGAAGTGATGTATGTAGCTCTGCTGCATCGCCCAGAATTCCCATTATTTGCCTACCTCGTGTTGCTATACAAAAATGCTCAATATATAATAAAAACTTGTCACAAATAAGCAACAATTTGCATTAAAACACCCAACATATGGGTACATTTGATAAATATTTATAGCAACAGTTGCTATACAAAATGCTCAATATATAATGAAAACAATTCACAAATTAAGCAACAGTTGGTATTAAAATGCTCAACAAATGGTTAATTAATAATACCCAACTGTTGTGTAATTACAATTGTGCAACTGTTGAGTAACTGGAATTGTTCAACTGTTGGTGAAAACATGTTGTTGGGTAATTTTACGCAACTGTTGAGCGGTTGCATACTTCAACAACGTTGTGTAAAATGTTGAGTAAATATTTAAGCAACCTTTTTGCAGTGTATTGTTTCTTTTAAATTGTATATTTGAACGTGATAGTTTTCAACTTCCATGTGTTTGATGAACCGTAATTAGGTAATCCTTGGTTTTAAGTTGTGATTTTTACATGTTAGTTTTCTACTTCCTTTTTTTCTTCTTCATAAACCATGCTTTGGTCAAGTTGTAAATTGGTACGTGATAGTTTTCAACTTCCTTGGTTTTTATGAAGCAATGCTTTTTTTCGTAGCGCCTGTACCTATAATTGCAAATTGCTATTATACTCGATCCTGGCGAGAAAAAAAGTGGCGAGAAGTACCGTATACAGTCTTTTTTTATGGTATTTTTTTACGCACAGGCGGCACAACGCATAAAACCTACCGCATGGAGTGAAAAGAAGAAAAAACGGGGAAAAAGTGAAGTTTCTGTTCATGGAGATTCCATAAGATTTTAATGATAAATATTAATAACAAACGTATCATATTTATTATCGGCCTATGAAAAAAGGAGGGGCAGGCCCGTCAGATGAGGGGGGGGAGGGGGAGACGGTTGCGATCGCCCCCCCCCCCCCTTGAAAATTTTTTTAATTTTTTTTAAAATTTTTTTAAGGTAAAAATTGCGTGTTTTTTTTAAGGTAAAAATTGCGTTTTTCTTAGTTTCAAATATCAATGATAGTAAAACTACTCATAAAACATTGACTACAGTGCTTTTTGGACTGCGAAATTTTGTGTCCGTGCGAATTTTTTTGACTTCTACCCCCCATCCCCCCCCCCCCCCACTTACGTGAAATTCACGAGGTGCAACCTTTTACGAAAATCTTGGGCAAAAGTGTCTTACGGGGATGAGGGGGTTGTAGTGGCCGGGTTGATTGTAAATGAAATGGCTGAAGAAATAAGGCTTGCAATTACACCATTTGTGTTGTTATTTGACAAGTCAGTTTATTGTCCATTTATCACAATAAATGCCCTGTCGCATAGAAAAATATCTGGAAGTTAAGTTAAGAAGCTTGAGCATAATATGATGATCGGAATACATATTTTATTTTAAAAATACCGTGTGCTTGCTTGTTTCACCCAGTATGTTGTTGTTTACAGTACACCTCGCTGGAGGTACAATTGTGCGATCAGCTGATTTATTGTGAATGTGATCCAGCAGTTTAATTGTATCATAATCATTTCTGTAAATGATGATGGAATGAGATGACAGAGACGTAACTTTTTCTTTAAAATAGGTAACGTAAGCCTCATATCTTAGACCTTATTAGGCCAGGCCTACACTTTTGGTAATTTTTACGGCGACGCTACTCTTTTTAATTTGTTCTTTAGCTTTAAATTAAAATTTAAATAATGATTCTTAAAATATCCAGCAGGTATAGGCCTTACTTAGCTTATTAGAAAAAGGTAAATGAATAGGCCAAATAGAAATAGAAACTAGTTTCTCGTCCTAACTTTCGAAAAAAGGAGAATGAGGGCACTTTGTTCCCCCTTTTTTGTAAACAATGCAAAATCACCATTACCAGCGTGTTATTGCATGATTGGTTGCGTAACTTGAAGAGCACGATGCCTTTGTAAAATTTGTTTATTTCATGATTCTGGGTTGGTTAACACAATGGACTAAATGAAATCTATTACCAAGATGTCAGCCTTTTTTAATTTTTTTTTATAGAATTCCTGAAAATTGGTGCGCGGGGGGACGAAAAACTGCTTTATTTTTTTACTTGGCCTTAGTCCAGTAATAAGAACTCCAGAGTACCCGCGGAGTATGGGTTATCTAAAACTCCCGGCCGTACATGTGGTAAGTAGGTATAATTGGTATGAAAGGGGGTCATTGGTAATTGATTGACCCACTTGTGTGAGTCACATTACCCACTGAAAGTTCAAATGACTCAAGTAGGCCTAACCTATTTAAATAGGTCAATTGACCTGCCTATGTAGGTCACATTACTCATTTAGGTGGGTATTAATTTTTGTCCGTTTCAATTCAAGTGAGTCAATGGACACACTTCAAAGTGAGTCGAATGACACGGATAGATCATTCCAAATGATACAATGACACGGATAGATCATTCCAAATGATACAATGACACGGATAGATCATTCCAAATTATACAATGACACGGATAGATCATTCCAAATGATACAATGACACGGATAGATCATTCCAAATGATACAATGACACGGATAGATCATTCCAAATGATACACTGACACGGATAGATCATTCCAAATGATACAATGACACGGATAGATCATTCCAAATGATACAATGACACGGATAGATCATTCCAAATGATACACTGACACGGATAGATCATTCCAAATGATACAATGACACGGATAGATCATTCCAAATGATACAATGACACGGATAGATCATTCCAAATGATACACTGACACGGATAGATCATTCCAAATGATACAATGACACGGATAGATCATTCCAAATGATACAATGACACGGATAGATCATTCCAAATGATACAATGACACGGATAGATCATTCCAAATGATACAATGACACGGATAGATCATTCCAAATGATACAATGACACGGATAGATCATTCCAAATGATACAATGACACGGATAGATCATTCCAAATGATACAATGACACGGATAGATCATTCCAAATGATACAATGACACGGATAGATCATTCCAAATAGATTCAAGTAAGGGCAGCCGAAAAAAGAGCTATGGTTTGGTATGGTTTCCAGTTTTCAATACGATTTATTCCGTTAAGATATAGTACCGGGTTCCAAAGTGTCGGCAATCAATTATTTCCTTTCATCCTTCCGCGGCCCTTACCGAGGTTCATTCCAAATGATACACACATTGCAAAACAAAGGATAATTGTTGTCAGTGAATTTATTGACGCCATCGTCAATATTTTCACTAACAAATTAGGTCTTGAACAAAACTAGAGTGGGACGTATACCAATTAGGTGCAAATATCCTCATCGTTGTCATTTCATCTAGAACGCTAACGGTACCAATTAGGTGCAAAAATGGTCATCATTGTCATTTCATCTAGAACGCTACTGGTACCAAGGTGCCAACATCCTCATCATTGTTATTTCATCTAGAACGCTACCGGTACCAATTAGGTGCAAAAATCCTCATCATTGTTATTTCATCTAGAACGCTACCGGCAACAATTAGGTGCAAAAATCCTCATCATTGTAATTTCATCTAGAACGCTACCGGTACCAATTAGGTGCAAAAATCCTCATCATTTTCATTTCATCTAGAACGCTACCGGCAACAATTAGGTGCAAAAATCCTCATCATTGTAATTTTATCTAGAACGCTACCGGTACCAATTAGGTGCAAAAATCCTAATCATTGTTATTTCATCTAGAACGCTACCGGTATCAATTAGGTGCAAATATCCTCATCATTGTCATTTCATCTAGAACGCTACCGGTACCAATTAGGTGCAAAAATCCTCATCATTGTTATTTCATCTAGAACGCTACCGGCAACAATTAGGTGCAAAAATCCTCATCATTGTAATTTCATCTAGAACGCTACCGGTACCAATTAGGTGCAAAAATCCTCATCATTTTCATTTCATCTAGAACGCTACCGGCAACAATTAGGTGCAAAAATCCTCATCATTGTAATTTTATCTAGAACGCTACCGGTACCAATTAGGTGCAAAAATCCTAATCATTGTTATTTCATCTAGAACGCTACCGGTATCAATTAGGTGCAAATATCCTCATCATTGTCATTTCATCTAGAACGCTACCGGTACCAATTAGGTGCAAAAATCCTCATCATTTTCATTTCATCTAGAACGCTACCGGCAACAATTAGGTGCAAAAATCCTCATCATTGTCATTTCATCTAGAACGCTACCGGTACCAATTAGGTGCAAAAATCCTCATCATTTTCATTTAATCTAGAACGCTACCGGCAACAATTAGGTGCAAAAATCCTCATCATTGTAATTTTATCTAGAACTCTACCGGTACCAATTAGGTGCAAAAATCCTAATCATTGTTATTTCATCTAGAACGCTACCGGTATCAATTAGGTGCAAATATCCTCATCATTGTCATTTCATCTAGAACGCTACCGGCACCAATTAGGTGCAAAAATCCTCATCATTTTCATTTAATCTAGAACACTACCGGCACCAATTAGGTGCAAAAATCCTCATCATTGTCATTTCATCTAGAACGCTACCGGTACCAATTAGGTGCAAAAATCCTAATCATTGTTATTTTATCTAGAACGCTACCGGTACCAATTAAGTGCAAATATCCTCATCATTGTCATTTTATCTAGAACTCTACCGGCACCAATTAGGTGCAAAAATCCTCATCATTGTCATTTCATCTAGAACGCTACCGGTACTAATTAGGTGTCAACATCCTCATCATTGTCATTTCATTTAGAACACTGCCGGTACCAATTAGGTGCAAAAAATCCTCATCATGGTTATTTGATTGCCTAGGCATTGATTGGCCTCATTTGGATATTGGGATCCCTATTTCTGGATCTATTGTCTAAAGCAGTTCGACATGTCATACAAGTTTGTCTATCAGATAGTCTAGTGGCTAGTGTGTACAAAAATGGATTGATAGAAGAGTTAAGGGGCAATACAAACGTCGCTATAATCGCATAGCCAACTGGGTTGACCCTCACTGCCCCGCTCTGAACAAGAATAGACAACACCCCTAAAGGGACCCAGCAACAAAAGTCTGTGAGAACAATTAACGACATTTTCTTGGCCATACGAATTTCCTCACTGGCATGTCTCAAACGAGCAGATTCTTTAGCAGATTTCCTTACAGATATAAAGATGCACAAGTAGCAATAACCCACTATCAAAAAACATAATAGGTTCAAACCGGTAAATATTGCTATAGAAAAGTAGGCGCCAACTTTGCTTCCCACCAGTTCATTCTCTAATACTGTGCCATTAGCGGTATATAAGCTAGATTGGCGTACAGATGTTACTTGGGCCTCATATATATTCTTCCTTGAGATGGGAAGTCCGACACAAATTTCCGATACTGCATATCCGTCAGAATCAGCTTCAGCTAAAATGAATGATGTGAGACTGATACCAAAGGCCACAACCCAAAGAGAACCCACTATAATTCTAGCAGACTTTGTACCTAAGCTATGACCACTAAAAGGGTACTTAATCCCCAGTAACCGGTCAATACTTATCAAGACTATGAGGAATACTGAGGCTTCACTCGATAACACGGAAAGGGCTCCAGTGATCTTGCACAAAAAACTGTTACGCCATGATTCTGAATGAGCTGGGAAAAAACCTTCATAATACAAATCAACGGACAATAATAGCATCAAATAGATCCCCATAAAGAGATCAGATATTGACAGATTAGTGATTAATAGAAACTGGACTTTGTTACGCTGTTGCTTTTGTCTGCATCGCATATATAAGACCAACATATTTCCCAAAATTGCAGCAAAACTAACAAGCCATATCCCAATCCGCAGAAATTCATATGCTAACAAACGTTCACAGGTTAGGTACACAATCCTTGGAGTGTCAGGTTTGCATGTGGCAAATGTAACAAAACAGCACGTGGCAAATTGGTCGACATAGATATTTGTTGACACATTAAGTCCGTTGAAAACCTTCCTTGTAATCCACAAGAGATCATTCCGTGTCAAATTTAAAGTCTCAAGCATGATGTTGTTCTGAAACAGTTGTGAATTTAATTCGCTTAACTTGTTACTGGAGAGATCCAGCATTCGTAATAGCACCAAGTATTGAAATATTCCCTCTGGTAAGGATTGGATTTGATTGTGAGAAAGGATAAGCCAAAGAAGTCTGGTTTGGTTTCGAAACGTATCTGCATATAAATGGGTCAACTGGTTTTCAACTAGATAAAGTATAATGAGGTTATACATTTTGCCAAATGTGTCTGGATAGATCTCATGCAGCAAGTTACCATCTAAGTATAACAGTGCTAGCTCTGCTAATCCTTCAAACACACCAGGTCGGATTTCATTCAGCGTGTTATTCCGCAAGTCTAAAAATGTTAGCTCTGCTAATCCTTCAAACACACCAGGTCGGATTTCATTCAGCGTGTTATTTCGCAAGTCTAACCATGCTAGCTCTGCTAATCCTTCAAACACACCAGGTCGGATTTCATTCAGCAAGTTACCATCTAAGTATAACATTTTTAGCTCTGCTAATCCTTCAAACACACCAGGTTGGATTTCATTCAGCGTGTTATTCCGCAAGTCTAACCGTGCTAGTTCTGCTAATCCTTCAAACACACCAAGTCGGATTTCATTCAGCAAGTTACCATCTAAGTATAACATTTTTAGCTCTGCTAATCCTTCGAACACACCAGGTCGGATTTCTTTCAGAATGTTATTCCACAAGTCTAACCGTGCTAACTCTGCCAATCCTTCAAACACACCAGGATGAATCTCACGCAGCATGTTATTTCCCAAGTCTAACCTATTTAGCTTTGAAAGCCCTGCAAAAACATCAAGCTGCAAAGCTTCAAGTCCTATGTTATTCAAATACAATCCTTCCAGTAAGCTACTCAATCCTGTGAATGCATTTGTATTGATATGCTGTAAAGTGTTGTCCGCCCAGCTCAGATATCTCACATCACTGGGATAGAGGACTTGAGCTACCGAAACGCTGCCATTGGTGCAGTTGATTGTTATTTGGCTTTTACCTAAGCTGCACATACAATTAGAAGAACACGGATTGTAACACCTGGTACCATTTCGAAATGAAGGATCAGATAAAGCGGTAGACCTATTATACCAATAATTCCACCAATGCCAGGACACTGCATCCTCATAGAAACATCCAATAGTCGGATTATCTAGCTGTGTATTTGCTGTGGTGTATACAGACGAGATGCTTACCAACGCTATTCCTGCAAAAAACACATAGACGGATAACCGTGCTATGTAACAGTAGCGCTTAGCCATGGTTGCTGCCACAGTAGTTTAGTGTTGATACATGTAGTAACTAGTTGAATGCGGATTAATGGCAGACTAATTTGGTTTTATCAAGTGTGTGTGTCATGAAATCAAAAAAGATTAAGGACACAATATCGGTATACCAATCGACTTATGTCAAAATCTGAATACTGTAAAACTGGTAATTTTCACGCTTTGCCGGATTTGTATGTGTGTGTTATTATTTTTGCGGTAGCTGTAGTGTCGAGTGCGAAAGTATGAAGATAAATATAGCGCGAACATTTCCACTTTTACAGTAGTGGGGCCTGACCATCAATAGACCAATGAAGCTATTTCAGACCTATATCGTAGTCATCTGTCGTCATACCTATTGAAAATGATGGCCGACGTGGCCACATCTTGGCTTGATCTGCAACGATGTTTGTTAAGTCTAACAAAGTATTGGTAGTGTTTGGGTTATTAAACGCAACTTCTACGTTAATATATCCTTTTATCAGTTATTGTGACTGGAATGGTAGTGGTGTGTTATTGGTTTTGCTCTCACGATTCTTCCCTCTCCAAAGCTCCAGTAACTGCCATACCTTTGTCTGGATCTTTTCACCTCTCCATCTAGAGAAGCGAGGTTCATTTATAGGTCATTAGACATATGATAAATTAGACAAATCAATGCATGCACGCTGATGTTGATGTGTGAATAATGGCACAACCCGCACGCAGGGGAGTGCTATTGTGAGCATATCAACATTTGCGCAAATGCATTGATTTGTCTGATGTTTCAAGAAACAAAACATACGTATGTATTGACTTAATTCATACACGACACTGTACAAATCAAAGTTCACAATTTAAGAAAATAATTTTGATCTATATATGTTATAATGAATAAAAACATGTTAACAAGTTTGCTAACACCTGTAACCTGTTATTCGCAAAGCAAATGTTGTCTTTAACAATGTCAGTCGTGCATGAAATGTAATGAAATCAAAGCACCGTTTTATCATCATATAAAGTGATCGCCAGTCCTTAAAAAAAAAAACTCATTTCTGTAAGGTATACGCCTGATGGCATAAATGTAATTGAGACCCTTAAGGGCACAATACTGGATTTGAATGGTTTGAGTTGCTTTTCAGCCTCTATACCATATCCGTAATGTAGCCAATAAATGTAGTGCCAGACCAGACTCCTTAATAAGATTCAGATTAAAAAAACCTTAATGTATAATATTGAGGTTTTAATTTCATCCTCTTGTGGTATTCAATATTCCACTATAACCAGACACGATAATTGCTTATTACTATATGGTCACGCGTTATGAACTCGCCTCCCAATAGGGTGGTGCCGTTACATTTTTTAGCTTCATGCTGTCATTTTCCTCAAATATTTTAAAAACAACAAAAGCTATCTCAACAAATTTGGTATCATTTTAAAGCCCTAATGGCAAGCTATCTGCCTGCTAAATGGCATTGGTATAGCTAATACAGAAAGGGAGATACTGTACAGCTGTTTGATGTTTGGGGACCAGGGGTGGTGCTGGAAGGGGTGTTTCTGGAAGGGGTGTTGCCTGTACAAACTCAATGGGGATAATCCCATGCTTTGTTCTTTTTACAATAACTAGTCATCCCCCTAATGTTAAAAACACAATTTTGGTCCCATTTCAAAGGATATTTAGTAGTCATTAAGTATGTGGTTCAATAGACTTGTCAACTATTATTAACAACTAATTAATTATGGATAAGACAATGATCATCAGCTTTCTTCCTATTCGCTACACAGTCAACATGAATAATCAGCCTCAATTTACCGGATTTATAAAAATGACTATAACAGAAAAAGTTTTCAACCTATGATAGCAAAAGTATACATTTTTGGAAAGCTTGTAACTAGAGGAATTCAGAAATGCAGTTTATATCAGGGAAGGGTTCATCCTTAAACAAATATTTCTGAAAATTCTAAAAATATATAAAATAAAAATTTGAGATATTCACTAGCCGGTATAATTACCATACCGACGTAGTAACTTTGACAAATATTTATCATCTAATGGGTAATTTCATGAGGAATTTAAATATGTAAACAAAATAATGATAGGGATAGGTATACAAAATATATGGATCTCAAATTAAAATTTAAAAAACTCTGATATTTTCCGAACATTTCCGATCATACCATTTTAGTTCTTGGTCGTACTATAATTTTAATGACATATTTGGTTTCCTCATGCAATTTCCCTTCAGAAAATGTATACTTTTACTACCTCAGGGGGGTATACAAGCAAATATAAATGTGTAAAGTTAAATTCATGTCGCGAAAGCCAAAATCCGTGTGTAACGCGAAAGGAGGCGAGCTTAAAACACATGACCATATATATACCATCAAACGCTTATTAATGGGCTATTAATGCACACAAAAAAACGGCAGACATTAAATGGAATATAATGAAAATAATGAAACCTCTCTACTAGGGATCACTTTCAAAATTAATATACATCACTAGTAATAGTAAGTTAAATTAAATCTCGGAACTTCGGAAGGAAATAATAGTGTCCCAAGCCTTGTCCCAAGTCAAAAAAGTTGTGTAGCAAAATTTGCTATGCATATAAAATTTTGCGTCGCTATTGTGATTTATTGTGTCACATTCTGCGATGCGATACATTTATATACATAGAAGCATTGATATAGCGCTGCTACATCGAGATCGTAGCGCTGAACAAGAAAGATGGCAGAAAGCCTTACAAAGGATACAAAACAAAAACAACAGCAAAAATGATTAATAAACAGAGGAAGCTTAAGTAAACAAATACGTTTTTAGATTCTTTTTAAACTTGGTAACTGTATTGCACTCTCTCAGAGTCACGGGCAAATTGTTCCACATATATATGGGGCGCAATGTAAGAGAATGTCCTGCGTTCAGCCTTCAGCAGAGTGGAGCATTTTGGTGGTGTTAGTCACAATCAGACGTGTTGAATCTGACGCTGAGCGCAGGCAGGCTCTAGGAGCACCATACAGGGACAAACACGATGAGAGATAGCAAGGGGAGATTTGATTGATACATTTATAAACAGTCAGAAGCACCTTATAAACAATTCTCCTCTCAATAGGTAACCAATTCAGTTTGTGCAGCAATGGTGTAGCATGATCGTACTTCCTTGCCCGGCATATCAACTTAGCACCCCAGTTCTGAATACGTTGAAGCCTTTGTAGATCGTTCTTATTAGCTCCAAGAAGGAGCCCATTGCCATAGTCGATCTTGGAAAGAACAAGGGCTCGGACAACAAGATGGCATGTGTCGTAGTCTAAGAACTTTCGTATCCTGGAAATGTTGCGGAGTTGATATGTCAGGCTGGAACATAGTGATCCGACATCAACATTTGCGCATCAAATATAGCGCCAAGATTACGTACGCTACTACTGGGATTGATTTTCTTATCCCCAACACGTAATGATCCGGACAGGAGGCATTTTGCACCTAAGATTGGAAGGTATAGCGAGAAAAAAACAAACAGTTTTATCGTCGTTGAGTTTCAGCATGTTTTCTCGTATCCAAATCTGCAGTGCATCAATGCAAGATGACAGTCTACTCAAGGCAAAATTGATGGAATCATTGTCTTTAGGGTCGAAATGTATGTACAACTGAATATCGTCAGCGTACATATGGTATTTCAAGTCATAGGACCGGATAATATTCCCAATAGGCAAGACATAGATAGTAAATCCTAAAGGACCCACAATCGAACCTTGAGGTAGACCGAAATCCATAGGTTGGGGTTCAGAGAAGTGCCCATCAATGTACACCTTACTTGTTCTATCGGACAGATATGACTTGAACCAGATTATGTTTCATTCTGTTAAGAAGAACATTATGACTAACTGTATCGAAGGCACTGCTCAAATCAAGCAGTACCAATAATACTCATTGAAGTTGAGCTAAGTATTTCATAACATCGTCCTTGACTTTCATCAGAGCTGTCTTAGTGCTGTGAGCCCGTTTGTAGACTGACTGTAATGAATCACTTAGTTGGTGCTCTTCCATGTAATCATTGATGGTCTTGCAAGCTTGTTTTTCAATAAGCTTTGAAACAAAAGAAAGATTGGATACAGGTCTGTAGTTTTTTAGGGAATTGCGGTCAAGGGATTGCTTTTTGATAATGGTTGTCACAATAGGGTGCTTGAGATGTTGTGGAAAGACACCAGAACCAAGAGATTCATTAATAACACGAGTTATAATAGGCACAAATGCTTGAATGTTCTGTTTCAAAAACCAGGTGGGCACTGGATCAAGGATACATGACTTTGTGGGTGCATTTTTGATGGCCTTCAAAACATCATCTTCGCTTAGCACATCAAACTGAGAAAGGGTATGAGAGCAATTAATAACAGGCGATCGAACATCACTTTTGCATTGATCAGCTCCAAAAGTCCGATAAATATCCCAACTAGCGATACCATCTATAACGCAGACGCTAGGACTCATTTAAGACAGTCATGGTTCGTCGCAATCATTAAAAGGTACGTCACAAACTGACGAGGGTACCGTCATGGTAGGTGAATGACAGTCAAAGTTGAGACTCAGAGGTGTGTCATGGTATGTGGAAATACGACGCACATTGGACAATTGACGCACCATTCCCGGGGGTCATATGGTGCGTCATACAAGTGACGGGTGCATAACCAGCTGCACTGATCACAACAGGTTTTCTTGAGTTCTTAAACAGCTAAGACAGTTTTAACCATATCATATACAGGGTGTCCTAGAATACTTTATACCGGGAAAGGTGCATTTATTTAGCAATGAATACCATTGTTATTGGTCATAATGCTTATGATACTTGCATTTACATATACTTAGGAATTTTGAATATTAAAAATTGGATGTTTCTGAGAGATATTATGGACTAGGCCTAGTTGGTAAAAATAGTAGATTCCAAGTTTGACCAAGGTTTCAACTTTTTAAACACATGAAATCATTGATCATGTTCGGCACAACGGCAAATTAAAATAATATGCTTGGAATGTTCCTGGTCTATTAATTGCCACTACAAATGTAATAGATATCAACACTTTTTCTGATGTTTTAAGAAGCAATATTAAAGTTTATGAAAGGCCTACTTTCCTAAACCAAATTATTTACTGGAGCAGACAGTTGCCCTCTGGCCTGGGCTTTTCAATTTGCATAATAATGCGTCAG
Source organism: Ophiura sarsii (assembly GCA_035610835.1). Lineage (NCBI taxonomy): Eukaryota > Metazoa > Echinodermata > Ophiuroidea > Amphilepidida > Ophiuridae > Ophiura > Ophiura sarsii. Next base: position 42,997,274 of record CM069457.1, on the reverse strand, counting down.
TGTGTCTTGGTTACCGGGCGCCGGGCCAATCAACACTCTGGCTTTCTGCCCGCAATTTTTGGTCTTTGTTGTTGTGTAAGCGATAGGCTTTGTTATTGTTTTTTGCCTCCTCATTTACCTTCACATTTCTTGTCGGCTTCATCGAGACAGGTTGCGATTCTAAAAATGTCCAGTGGATATCTGATTTTACTCAACAACTTTACTATTCCGATTTATTTATACCTTGGCATTTTACCAGGTTTTATTTGGGAATTTCGCGATTTTGGATCGCCATCTATTTATGTTTTAGTACAGAAACCAGTGATTTTATCTGCTTTTTATCTGGACCGTTCGTTAATGAGTAAGCTATATCACAAAATAGCCTAGTCATAAGTCTTCCAAATGTTGTTGGGAAGGAAAGACCTATGTGTTATTGCCCCTGAACAAGTTTAACCTCTAGGCAGTATTGTATTAAACTTGTTCAAGGGCCACAAATACATAGGAGGTGGGTTTTTTCATGCCCAATAACAAAATGAGAAACTTTGTTGCAATTTGAGAAAAGGAATTGAAAGCAAAGGTTTTGCATAAAATCTGATGATATTGGGATTCGATCCCAGGCCATTTTGATTCCAAAGCGAATGCCATAACCATTAGACCCGCTAGGCTGTCGGTACAAAGGTAGCGATTTTAACCCGCCTGCAAAAGAAGTAGGGTAGCCTATAGTCTATGTGTATTACGGAGTAAATCTATAACTCATACACTAGAAGTCTTTGTACTAAGAGTGACTTCCAATTATGTTTTGACCAAACAGGCTAGATAGACATTTGGATGAATCTTTTAGGCACCAAACTTGGAGTTAGGTGCGGTATTACAGTTTTTTTCATGACCTTGGCTATTAGGAGCTATTTATGTGTATATTTCATATTCTAACAGTAGCCTTTTTTGTTAAATGTAACGAGATTTTCGTTACTATTATACATGTATATGTATAGGGATCGTATATAAGTTATCGCTATCAGCTAAAGGGGTACCCTAACAAAAGTAATGTTTAACGTATATATATCAGCTTATTTTAAATTTTTTCCCTCGAAAACTTAGCTATTGAGCTATCAGCTATCACAAACCGGTAGCTTATATTAGCTACCCCTATCTGCTAATGGGCTATCTTTATTTTATAGTTTTCTCTCGAAAACTTAGCTATTGAGCTATCAGCTAGCACAACCTGTTAGCTTATTATAGCTAGCCGTTTCTGCTAATGGGCTATCTTTATTTTATATTTTTTCCCCTCGAAAACCTAGCTATTGAGCTATCAGCTATCACAACCTTATATTAGCTAGCCGTAGCTGCTAATGGGCTATCTTTATTTTATATTTTTCCCTCGAAAACTTAGCTATTCAGCTATCAACCCGTTAGCTTATAATAGCTAGCCGTATCTGCTAATGGGCTATCTTTATTTTATACTTTTTTACCTCGAAAACTTAGCTATTGAGCTATCAGCTATTCATTACCTCATGAATATGTATGTCAGATGTGGCCCAATGAAATGTCTCACAATCGCAAATACTGTACGCGGACGCAGGTATTTAAAACACAACAGATGACCGCGGCGCGAACCTTATTTGTCACAAGCGTACATCAATCAAAGCGCAGCAAACATCGCGCACATCGCTGGCCCTGAACCTGTTTATTTTGTAACTACAATTTTTACTTTTACTGAGCAGATTTTGAATGGCGATAAAATATAAAATTATGAAATCTTACAGTGACAGAAACAGCATATAGACCTACATTTGCTGTACCTTGTATTGTATTTATCATATGTTTGGTGGTGTTACAGTGCCAAAATGGCTAAATGTTTACTGAAGATTTCCCATGTTCCGATTTTGTCCGAAAACATAATTTAAAAAGCTTATTCAAAAGAGCATTCCCGGAGAATTCCTAGGCTAAATTCAAGTTCTCATGCCAATGATATCGTACGCTTCTTGGTGCTGATTCTACGCTGATTTTGTGCCCTGCGTTTATTAAAACTTGCAGATATAAAATAAACTTAGGCCTATTCACATATTCGGACGAAAAGCGGTCGTCAGAATTGTATTTGTAAAAGCTTATTCAATCAGTCCATGACTAGGACCATCGTCCATAACTTTAAATTAATCTGGAGCGTAGACGATTTGCCCGGCTGAGTCCTTACTATGACTAGGCCTATGGTACAATAAATAGCGACGTAACTAGCAGAAAAAAAGTAGAAGAAAAAGTCCGAAAATATTAAATGCTATCAAGATTACAAGGAGCAAGTCAATGACACGCCATGATTTGCCGCACGGATCAGGGATAAGTTTTGATGCATGCACTGCACTGACGCCAAAGTGGTTGTGTTCGCCAAAATAATGCCCAGGCGAACTCTACAGTACACGTTACGTCACTGCCATGCCACCTAGGTGTGTTGAAAAAAGTAGCGCATAGGCGCATTGATGTGGGCGTGAGATGGTGGCCAGGGGGTGTTTGTGCATAGACCGTTTATGATGTGCGTGTTAAGAATTTAGGTGCAGTGTTGGGTGGGAGGAGGGGGGGGGGGGGGGGGGGGGGTGGGGGGGGGGGGGGGGTGCGTTGCTTAAAAAGGAAAGCAGTACCTAACTAAGACCCTATTTTTCGTCATAAAATCCACTCAGTTCTGTAGCCTTTTTGAGGCGGCACATCCCTACTCAAAAAATGTTGAGTGCACCCCCCCCCCCCCCCACCCCCCCCCCCCCCCGGGGCCACACAGCCCCTTTCAACTTGCTCGACTCCCCCCCCCCCCTGATCATACCATCCACTTCAATTTTGACAGAAACTCACTATGATATAATATTAAACAGGTGAACTCTACGGCCCCACGAAAATAATAACAGGACCTTTACATTACTAATTTAATAATCTGGTCAATCAAAACACGTAGCACGCCTTTCAAATTGCCCAAAAGTCACACTTAATTCAAGTATTCAAACACTCAGGTTATGATCAATACGATAAACAGGCGAACTCTACCCCACGAAGTAGTGGCGAACTCTACCGTACGTACAACACTACTAATGTACGGTAACCTAGAGGTGCCTGGTAGAGTTCGCCAATTCAAAATGGCGTCCGAAAAGCAAAGTCAACCTCATACGCTGCACTGACAGTGACAAGAATTAACGGACTACGTTTTATGCAATCCCTATCATTACCGAATCAGGCGGGGAATCAGGTCGAGACAGTTTACGATCAGAGTTTACGATTCGGAAAGTTAGATTTAATTTAAGCCTAAACCTATCATCACGTTTAGAAATCGAATGCCTTTTATTTACTGCTTTAGTTTAGAAATATGTTTTGCTAGGCCTAGCCTAGCCTGGTCAAGCATTTTAACTTACCTGGTGAAGAAAAGGCTTTGTCAACCAAAACTGACCGTCGGAGAATCTAATATTCCAATTTATATTCTCTTATATTTCCATCCCTGGTTTTTGTTACTGACACACACAGGTTACAGAAAGTAGTTTGACATCTGGCTTCTCTCAACTTCCGAGTTCATGAATGCATGTGTGCCATTTTGAATGAGCTAGTAATTTATTATTATTAAAGTTTTATATTACAACCATACTTTGATACTAGCTAAACATTTAGCTTGAAAAGCCTAGGCCGTGGTCGAAGTAGTACACTTACAGCATCTTTTTATCTAGGTTTTGATGAAGAATAAAATAATACGATTACAGAAGCTTTAATTTTAAACATGTTAACAATTCATCCACAACAACAGTGTGGTCATTTTTCGTCCTTGACCTTGCTGAATAACCGTAGAGGCAGGCAACATTTACTTGGCCCCTGAATCTGTTTACGACGGCTTCTCCCTTGACAACAGTCGTTGATTGGCTTATTTCGTAAGTGACACATCTCATTCATATTCATATAACCTTATTTGGGGGTTGAGATGGGGATTCCCGGGAATCGAATGGTTTGAATCATTATCGCCACAGGGAAGAGCATTTATTGTTTACTAATGTTAAATATATTCCCTCTCAGAATCTCCTTAAAATGAGTTCTAAAAGGAGAATTTGTATCCAGTTATATAAAAATATTTGATAATGAATGAGGTTAAATACTTTGTACCGGCTGATTTTCGGTTATTGTTGAAAATCAAAACAAATGGTTTCAGGCCCGCGGAATTTCCCTCGGGGCTTCGCCCTCGGGAAAATTCCTTGGGCCTAAAACCATTTGTTTTGATTTTCAACAATGACCTCAACACAGCCAGTACGCAGTATTTAACCTCTAATCATAACCTGTTATCTTATATTAGCTAGCCGTATCTGCTAATCTTTATCTTTATTTTATAATATGTTACCTCATTGAAAACTTAGCTATATTGGCTATCAGCTATCACAACCCGTTAGCTTATATTAGCTAGCAGTATCTGCTAATGGGCTATCTTTATTTTATATTTTCCCCCTCATTGAAAACATTGAGCTATCAGCTATCAACCCGTTAGTTTATTAGTCTATCTTTATTTTATATTTTTGTCCCTCATTGAAACTTAGCTATTGAGCTATCCGCTATCACAACCTGTTAGCTTATATTAGCTAGCCGTATCTGCTAATGGGCTATCTTTATTTTATATTTTTCCCTCATTGAAACTTAGCGATTGCAGCTATCAGCTATCACAACCCCTTAGCTTATATCAGTTACCCCTATCTGCTAATGGGCTATCTTCATTTTATATTTGTTCCCTCATTGAAAACTTGTACGAAAGGTTTCCGAAAAAACTGTTTTGGATAATAATTATGGTAAATTATGGAAAGTGTTATCATGCATAATAAGCATATATGATTGTTATAATTGAAGGTTGTAATAGCTTATATCAGCTATAGCTAGATTTAGAATAAAGTAAAAATCTATGCACCATTATCCTATTACCCAATATTAGGTATCGATAGCTTATATTGGCTACCAATAGCTTATTTTAGCTACCCGTAGCTTATAATAGATTGCTGTAATAGCTTATATCAGCTATAGTTAGGTTTATAATAAAGTAAAAATCTAACTACCATTAGCGCATAACCCGATATTAGCTATCAATAGCTGATTCTAGCTACCAATAGCTTATATTATCTTCCAATAGCGTATATTAGATTGTTGTAATAGCTAATAGCTGGTACATCTATAAGAATAAAGAAGAAATCGAACTACATGTATCATATCGCATTAGCGGATAGTAGCTTATATTAGCTAGCGCTCTATTTAGCCGATATCGGCTTATATGAGATGTTATAATAGAATGTTGTAATAGCTAATAGCCCGTTGGGTCAACAATAATTGGAAGTTGTTACATAGGACATAAACAAAGTGCATAATAATTGGTCATCATATACTTGCTGAGCGTATGTAAAAGTAATTGCCTCTGGGGGTGCCTCTCAGTAACGAAAAAAAAAAGTAAAGTAAGTAAGTAATTTTCCCCAAAAAACAATTCAAAATTTTGATAAAAGTAGCTTAAAATTGGTCTGAATTGTCTCAATCATAGCATATGTAGGCATTTTTTACATAAAAAGTCCAAATATTTCACCCCACCCGACCACCTCCGTTTGACACCTCCAAAAAAGGTTTGATGCCGCCATTCACAGTGTGATCTCTCCCCCCCCCCCCCCTCGCACATAAAAATTGCTGGTTACGCCGCTGAGTGATTCAGTTGATCACCAGTCGTAGTACAGTACAAGCCCGGTCCCGCCACCTCCCCCACTAAACACAAAAGGTGATAACCATGCGTGTTCATAATATCAAGGAAATAGGGTATACTATTAGGGGGTATTTTAGGAATCAGTCTCATTCAGAAAAAGGGGTATTACGAAGTTCGAAAAATGTTTATGTTTTGGAATCCTTCTGCTCCAATTTTCGAGCTATTTTGTGTATATGTCGGCATACTTTCAGGCGATACGCCATGGTGTGACAGGGCCTTTAAGTTCATTTTTTTGTTGACCGTATGTCACGAGCGAAGTTAACGAATGTACACCAACATTTCCAAAACGTCGGGAACACCTTAGCTCTATACGCAAAAGTGTAACAGGGCCTTTAGCTGAGCGAATGAAGAATCATTACACAAATAACAAGTGTGCTTGTTAATTTATTTTGAGTGCACTACACACATGATACATAATAATACATAATAATTATTTGTCTGTCTGAGAAGTCCAGCAGAACTCAATTCACACTTCTTTAACCCTAGCCTAACAATGTGTTATTTTCACCTACCACCTGTCCGCGTATTTATTAACCGTAAACAACATTTGGGCATACACTGTATACATGAATACAATTAGTCTCATCATGTATACTATACGCTTTATTCCGTCAAGGTATCAAATGTTATATATAAAATATTTTAAACAGGTTCGTCGTTGTGGATAGAAAAGAGACAATTATGGGAAAGCGATCTCGCCCGGGAATCGAACCCAGGACCTCTTGCTTACTGCGCAAGTGCCTAAACCATTGGGCCACAAGACCTCGCATGGTAAAGCATCTGAAATTCAAACCTAAGCGATCACGTTTGCCAGTCTCCTGCCACAAGTATTACCGGAGTAGCTCGGGCCTATACAAGTGTAATAATCAAGTGCCGTCCTCCCTGTTGTAGAGGGAAAATACATTATTTTAGAAGCACAAGATCTCATGAAATTTGCCCATTGAGTAGTACACAAACTGGTGGGTGGTTATAACCACCTTTGGCATTCATTCATCACATTTTAGTTTATAATTTCTAAATGGAACATTCTTAAAACTGTTTTTATTTATCAATTACTTTATTTGTTTATGTACTTGTATTCTTTCCTCCATAAGATATTTAGTAATATGGCTTATCATTAAGTTGATTTTAACATTTTTCTTTTCTGATGAAATAGTTTATTCGTTTTGATACAGAAACGCTCACTCGTTTAAATGTTTCGACTTGGTACATTTTTAGAGCTTATTTCTTAATCCAGATGCCAAGAACGGTAATAAATAATTATAGAATAGATATTTTTTGTTTTATTTGGATCTTCTCCAAATAAGGGCATTGAATTATTAGTGCACATGGGACCAAAATGTGTACAATAATCTATAAGGCTATATTTAAAAAAAATCATTTGTCTCAAAGCTCCCGCGCGCGTTAGTTAATTGATGCTCGTTATATATAAAAAGAAATTATGAAAAAAATTCCCAAATTTCACCGATTTTTCAGATTTTCATTGATCACATCATTTTAAATTTCAATATTTTATTTATATAAAAAAACCCCCGCATTTCGCATTAGGTTTTGAAAAAACTGAAGAGCTTTGAGACAAAATATTTTTTTAATATACGGTAGCCTAATCATCAACAAATACAAGACTAGTCAATATGAATACAAAATACTTTTTTTTTGGAACAATAATGAAACTAGTACTATACATTTAATATATTGTACAGGACGTGTTAAAAATTGTCCCATGTGAAACACATTTTGACATGAAAGATATAGATGAAATAGTAGTAATATTCATGTTCAGGAATCTTTAATGTGTCATAACAGTTTCTTCTGTTTATTTATGAGCTTTCATTATCAGATTTTGGAAATTCTACTCAGGCATGTCGAATTCAGCTTTAGCCGCTTGTCACGTGCAGATACCTCTGTTAAGAAGCGTTTTGAGCGAGTTATTGAACATAATCAATAAAATCAAAAATAATCTATCTACTAAATGTTGATAGTTAGTCAAATTTGACCATCAGAAACATTATTTTAATCCATATTATAGCTATGACAAATAACAACATTTGCAAATCAGCATTTTAACACTTTCCACGCGACTTATGTGAAGAATTACTGAACCAATACTAGGTGATGAAATTAAATGATGTTGACGTTTTATGAAACATTTTGAGACATTTTGGAACTGTCGTCTGCAGACGACTGCCGCTGGGAAAGTGTTAACACTTTCCACGCGGTTATTAATTTTACCATACTGGACAAATTGTTCAGAAACCTTTCGCAATTTTCAAAGTCTATCTCAAGGTTTACTGAACCAATACTAGGCATGTTTGTACTTATTTCAATGCATTTCACATGGTGATTCCAAAATGGTTATGAAATTTTAAAATGTTGACATTTAAAAAAAAAGGTGTGACATTTTGGGATGTCCAGTGTTTGGGATGTAAAGAGTTAAATAATACATTTGATTTATTCTATAAATCTTGAAAGTGGACAAAGTGGGAAGTGCCCTCTTGTTGCTGAATTGATAATATCTCGGGAGTTAGGGGGTCACATTTATTGTATAAAGTACATGTTGATAGCGAACTAATCATGCTAATAGGATTCACAAACAGTAATTGTTTTAAGCAAAACTTATAGGATGTATTTCATAATTACTGATGTACCCCCCCCCCCCCCCCCCATGTGTGACTCTTTTTTAGACACGCCCTGTACGTAAAAATCTATTCCTCGAATCTAACACCACGTAAAATAACAAAGTTACAACAATTTTTTTTTAAATGGACAATTTACATTGACATTTCATTTTAGATGGCTAATAAACAACGTTCTAAGGAGGCTGAGTTTATACATCAAAAAACATAGTATCGCTAAACAAACTAAAAATCCTGAACTTTGGACTCTTGCCTACATTATAGGCATAGAATTAAACTTTGGATGCACATTTGAAATTTTGGCTATTTGGTTGACATTTGCTTGGAATTGCCCTTATCAAGTATGGTATTGGGTAGAGATTGAAATCTGACTTTTCATATGAAAGCACTAACAGGCCATACACTAAACAAAAGTGAACACCCCCCACACACACAGCCCAGCCAGGGATACTATTAATTTTGGG
>CM069457.1:42901980-42988358 GCA_035610835.1 Ophiura sarsii | reverse complement strand
GTGTGTTATAGTGATGAAACATCCTACTTTTGTGAGCATTGGTGCAAAGCTGACACGAGGTGAATCAAAAGCAAATTACAATTTTTAATCACAACATTGAATTTGTTAATATAGGCTAAGTGTTTGGGGACCCCAAGTGTTTTGGCCCGCCCAGAAGAGATTTGTTGTCCGGGGGAGTCGTCTCATAGCAAATGTTTATCGAGGGTTTAATGCAACAAAATGCTATCTGCATTTTTAGCCAACATGAGATTTTGGTAATAAAATTATCCGCACAAGATCGGGAACCTAATCATAAGACAATAGTAAATTTACTTAATTAAAAAGGTTTGAATATAATTTCTTTTAATTTGTCGAAACCAATAGGTGACAATGATGGGTACAAATCTTTAATTAACTTTTTCTCTCAAAATGACCGAAATGCAGATAGCCCTTTGTTGCACTAACCCCTTGTATGTTGCAAGAAAAACTTGCACTAACTAGGGATATGGCCCCTTATCCATAGATAAGGCGCGTTATTCGGGGTTTACGTCGCCTTAATCCCAGGAGCGTTAACTAGGGATAAGGCGCCTTAAACCCAGATAAGGAGTGTTAACCAGTAGCGTATCTGGGGTATTTTTCAAGGGGGAAGGGTTTTTCCCCAGGGAACACCCGTTCGACCCTATTAAGTAAAAAAAATTGCGCAGCTGGGTTGTTTATTCCAGCGAATGACGTTGCATTCTAAAGTTGATGCTCGCGTATAGCGCGAAATTTTTCTTTCAAACGGGCTTCTATAATGATATTCCTGGACAAAACAAAAATTTGACATTTTTATACTAAATCCCTTAGATTTTCTCTTTCCTTTCCCTTTTATCTCCTCTTCTCCCTTTCCTTTCCTTTCTTTCCCTTTCCTTCGATTTTTTTTAGCCCGGTGGTTTGAGCTGGCCTTTCCGGTCAAAGCCTTCTGGGGCACTCTGCCCCCATGACCCCCCGGGAGATACGCTACTGGCGTTAACCCCAGATAGAGCCGTCTATCAGCACTCACAATACCCATGAACAAACAAACCAAAAACAAACCCCGTAAAAAACTCAAAAGAGACAATTTTAAATAATCATTTACCTGCAGACATGTATAACATTGCATATACACCAACAATACTATAACAATAAACATGGATTTATAGAGTGATACAAAATGTAAACCACTAAAAGACCAATATACATACACAATAATTTGGTAACAAATCAGGCTGAATTATTCCACGGGGAACAGATTAGAGTTAAAAAGCTTTTTAACGCGTAGCCAGCTTTCCCGGTCAGGAGATAGGGGGGGGGGGGGGGGGGGGGGGGGGGGGGGGAGGGAGGGAGAATACAATTTTCGTCCCGGTGTTGGTAACTGTGGGAAGTCGGGTAGTCTCAGCATGTATTGTTTTTTCTTCGTTGTTCGTTGTGGAAGAGTCAGATGGATATATAACCATCAACGGCGGCACCAGCATTCTTTTTCATTCGAACATTTTTGGGAGCAGAACATTTCGGCTTTTTAAAGCCGAAATTTGTCAAAAATGTCAAAATTGCATGAAATTAACTGCATGGAATTAGATATTTCAGATGGCAACATAGGTATCTTGCCAAGTCGACATATTATCAACATTATGTCGACGTGGTCATATATTTTGTCTCGCTTTCTTGACTTAATAAGGTGTTTAGGTTTATCATGCGGAGATAAATTATCTTAGTACCAAGTTTACTTCACAAAAAGTAGATGTCATCCTGGTGAAATAGATCATCTTGCCAAGTTGACTTCACAAAAAGTAGATGTCATCATGGCGAGATAGAGTATCCTCCCAAGTTGACTTCACCTAACGTAGATGTTGTCATGGTAACTGGGACATGACATAAGTTGCCCTATAAATGCTATTAATCTGGTGAATCTATTGTAAGTGGTTATACAGGCTGTCCCAAAATGATTAGTACCCATCGATGCCCAAAGTTCAATCATTTTTGTCATCATCAAAATCGATTAGATTAGGTTCGTTTTTTTACATCATCTTTGTCATACTGTACTATTTTATTAGAATTTTAGATCATGAATATCGGATTTATCAAACTTAAGATACACTTCATTATGTAAAACATGGTGATTTTACCTTTTTGACAAAGTGCTAAAAAAATGTGTGTGCTATTACATCTTGTTTGAAAGAAACTTGTGTATTCTCATAATCTCTTGTTACTCGATATAATCTTGTGTGTCTTTCTGTTGTAATTAGTTATGGGTGTTCAAATCATTAATAATTATATTCCTTTATTCAATTTAACGGGTAAAAGAAGTTTGTCACACGTGAGTGACCCCGTGCATTGTTTTATTTGACAAGTGTTTAGCGACTTCTAAATGAAGTGGTATTTGGTGAATCACCATATTTCATTTTAACGTTGTATAATGGATTTCGTGAGATTAAACACTAAGGGACTATTATCATTTTCAGCAAGTTTGTAGGAAATTGCATCCCCAATATGAAAAAGAAGTCTAAGCCACTGCTAATTACCCATGACCACGTATATATTTACCTGTTTAAATGTCCCTCAAGTTTAGCCTCAGAACTTGCTCATTATAGAAACAAAGCTTGGGGTCGCTCATGCGTGACGATCCAATTTTACTCTTCAAATTAAATCAAAATGAAGAAGTATTAATGGTTTGAACAACAATATGATACAACAGCAGTTTAAAATAGAAAGGAACCAAAGCTATTAGCAGACAAGCGATTGAGAGAATGTATTAGTTTCTTTCAAAAAGGCTGTTTAAATCACATTTTTTTGCACTTTGCCAAAAAGGTAAAATAACCATGTCTTACACAATGGAGTGTAACTTCAATAAAATAAGTCCGATATTCATAATCTAAAATTCTAATAAAAGGGTGGAGTATAGCAAATATGACAGAAAATTAACGGATCTAATTTCATTGATTTTGATGATGAACAAATTTATTGAACTTTGGGCATCGATGGGTACTAATCATTGGGACAACCTGTATACTAGGCGTGTTTAGGCGTGCATTGCTCTATGCATGCTTTAAACATGTTAAATATAAGCATGAACTAATATATGGCACATAATTTTAAATTCGGGCAATGTTTACTGTTGTAAAGCGCATGGATGAGTTTTCAATTTTTCATTATTGAAATGCAATTATTCAAACTGCTTTCAATTATGATACCAAGTTTCCAAGCGGAATAAAGCTGTGCTATTGGGTTGTTAAGTCAAGTTAAATTCACTCAATAGTACCAATTCGTTATTGGCATTACCTTATCACAGTATCGCCCGGTATTGGAACATAAACATGTTCCAGTATCGCTCAATACTGACACATGACATAAATTGCCCGCTTACAAATCTATTGTAAATGGTTACTAATACTAGGCGTGTTTAGGCGTGCATTGCCCTATGCATGTTTAAGGGGAAGTAGGGGTTAAGAGGTTTTATAATATGGATTTTCTGTGGTTTGCAATTGCAGCCCAGAGAATTAGCTTTCTTTTGCTTCAAAAATGAACACAATCGGATATTCCTCTGCAACGTTATGATACATTTTGCGCGTCCAAGTCTGTCGCGAAGTCGAAAATTTCGTTTATTAACGCATGTATTTAGTTCTTATGTATTCTAATGTTTTAAGTATCTCATTTCTGGTCAAAAATGTCATATTTTATTTGATTGACCCAATAAGTGATGGATTTAGTGTTCTAAGATGCCTAAAAAATAAGTGAAAACTTCATTTTTAAATTCAAATACTTTCCCTGGTTAATATTGTCCAATTGCTTAGATCCTAGTTCATTACAGCCTTATCAATCAGTTGTCATTTGATTTTTGTCCCAATACTCTACGATAAATAGTTTTTAGATAACTTGCGCGCAAGGTGTAGTAAAAAGGATGATCCAAGATGGCGGTTCAATGACAACGGGTCACATAACCGACCAAGTAGCGATATTTTTTGAACCTACAACACATACCCAATTAACAATAACAGTACCTTAACAATAACAGAAAAATTAGTTTTAGTAAAATGTGCTCTGAACCCATACTTCCCCCTTAATGTTTATAAGCATGAATTTACATGGCACATCATTTTATATTCGGGGCATGTTTACTGCTACTGTTTGTAAAGCGCTTGGATAAGTTTTCAATTTTTCATTATTGAAATGCAATGATTCAAACTGCCTTTCATTTATAATACCAATAAATAAATAAAGCTGTGCTATTGGGTTGCTTAAAAGGCAAGTCAAAATTCACTCAATAGTATCAATTCACTATCATCCTTGTCTTTATCTTTCCTTGTCATCAAAAGTTAACACACATTGCTTCCGGGCATTTCGTCTTCACATAGTAGTGTTTGATTTTGTAAGAAATTGACAATGGATGTTCGAACTTAATGAGGCGGGGAGGGGGTATTTAATTTAGCAAATTACCGGGTGTCCCTAAAAAAGTGTGCACATGTTTGCGCAACCTGTTGACCATGAAGTACAGTTTAGTGCAATATATGTATACACCCGGAAAGGAAAAACACTCAACTTTCAGATGCCGTTTATTTTATTTCATTTGGATTTTTCAATCTATAGAGATATACCAGTTTATTAAAGCTACCTAAAATCTACGTTGTGCCACTTTACCGTTTCAAAGGTTTAATCCTAAGAATAAGATACAACTCTTTGCCCTTCACCAGTGTTATGCAAAATAACATTTTGTATTGAGATTGAATAGGTTTAAATAATATAATGAGTGCCTGTGTATCCAAGCAGAACTGAATATAAAGATGTTTGTTACATGATTCGAACCAGTCCTTTTGACGAGGTTTCACAAAATGTTTATTGGGCCTACATTTTCAAAACAAGACAGACGTACATATGGCTGGGTGAGGCCTCGATTTCCATTAGAAAAGGGTGTTCAAGGTCTTAAAATATCATGAAACGAGATGTCCAGCAGAAGTCACTATAGAGTTTGCCATTCATTTCCTAAACACTCACGTACCATTGGAAATGCTTGGTAGATGGTACAAGCACCAATGAATAAAGAACATTCTGCAAGCCTAAGATATGAAAAGTGGCAGGACACAGTGCGGCGTGCACTTCAGAGGGATCCCAGAATAACTGCTCGTATAAATCCCTTAGCACATATTCCAAGGACATGATTTTTGTTCCTCAGCCTATGTTAAACAATTCTGGTCAAATGCCCGCCCCAATGTTTCAAGACGATTGATGCCCACGGATAGACCAATGTTAGTATCGTGTTGACGCTCATAATCATTTTTTCTGTAAATGTGGCACAACGTATAGATTTTGGGTTGCTTTGTATATCTCAGGATTGACTAATCCAAATTAGATAATATAAACGACATCTGAAAGCTGAATGTTTTCCTTTTCCGTGTGTATAACTATATTACACCACACTCTAGGACTTCATGGTCAAACAAGTGCATACTTTTTAGGGACACCCTGTACAACCTTGGTATTTATATTTTTATTTTACAATTAATTATTATGTATATTATGAAGAGTGTTTTCTACCATGCATCATTCATCGTGCGCCGTCGTTTTCGAGGGGAGGAATATTTCACCACTATGTTTGAAAAACTGTTGAAACATTTGGCAATTATTTTAATAGCCTTACGTCTATACAGATGATACACAGTAAACGTTAACAGATTCAGCTTGACACGGCTGAATAAAACTGAATACATCTTTATACCAAATTTTCTCCCGTTGTTTGTTATACTGATAATGAAAGACCCAAGTGATTCTATTCATGCAATCTTTATTGAAATAAACACAACATAAAAAGTAAGTCCCTCTCAACAGTTCGTCATAACATCAGTAAAAGGTAAAACATTTTACCAATAAAACTTAGTTAGACATAATCAAATGACTGTTTCGGAAATGTTGTTTGAAAATTAAAGATGTCCAGGACGTCATGGCTGAATGAGCTCAAATGGAAGACAAAAACTGCCCTTCTCAAAAGTCACAGCAGTTTTTGAATTGCTTCTTACTAATTGGAAAAACACCTGTGATTTAGTGAATGTTACTGTATACGTAACCCGTCAATTCATGACCATTCAGCCACGAAAATCCTCTTTTTGGCTCAGAGCTTAGCACTGTGAGTTCTGATTTTTGAGAAGGGCAGTTTTTGTCTTCCATTGAGCTCATTCAGCCATGAAGTCATGGTCATCTTTTATTTTCAAACAACACTAGGAAACAGTCAAAGGATTATTGCTAACTTAGTTTTATTGGTAGAATGTATTACCTTACGATGTTATGACGAACTGTTTGAGAGGGGGTTTACTTTTGTAGTTTTCTGTGTATATGTATATGTCCTTCTGTGTTGCAAGTTAAAAAATTAAAAATTAATAGAACAACATCTTGGAGTGCTTCTGATGTGATTGCACAGTCAGGATGTGCAGCTTTGTTGTGCTTTATTCGACTAATAGCTTGCTTCCTAAGTCTCTTCAAGTATGCTTCCCGCTGAGTCTCTTCAAGTATGGGAGGATTCATTTTGATTGGTAGATCCTGGGTAGCAGGTGGTGGTAGATTGGATGGAATTTGACCGGTGTCATTATTTAGCAATGAACTGAAGTACTTCCTCCATTCGGCAACCAGGTATTTGTCATTCTTTGGGGTAGTACCATCTCTGGTACTGAAGAGCTTGGCCAGCGATCCTAGTAGCCGGGCTAGAAAATACACAGGCGTGGTACAATAAATCAAATAAATCAGCCAAAGAAAGTCATGATATATTACCCAAATCTCAGAATATAAAGGGAACGGAACCGTAATGATGATATTAAGCAAAACATAGAGATTGCCACTTCTCTATATAACTGTTATCATCATTTGGAGTAAGGACCCTTTCATACTTGTGACAGATTGGTGCAGGCATACAAAAAGTGTGGGAGCTTGGAGCACCGCTCCTAGGAAGAGACAGTTAAAATAAATGCCTTTGAGAATAAAAATTAAATGAGGAAAAAGAAGAAGGGAAGATAAAAAAGAGGAAAAAAGAGTGAAAAGGAAATCTAAAGACCTTTGGAGGAATGTACATTAGGGAACAGTTCCATTTATACGCGATAAATTTATCGCGACTGTATCGGGGCCTGATATGTTTTGGACCCGATGTTTTTCAAGTTGATACGCGATAAAATAGTCATCAGGTCCCGATAAAATAGACATCGGGGCCCGATACGAGGCCTCTGCCATACCCTGGGGTATGTTTAGCAAATAGAGCGGGACATTGTTTAGCAAATACACGAGGATAATACAATTTACGTTAAACATCCATAATCAATAACATTATCTCTAAAAACATGAAATGCTGAATTTGTACCTTACAACTAGAATAAATAACCCGAAGCTCTATTTACATACCGACCACTTATCTTTCGTTATATTTAAACAAGCGGTAATACGCTACTCGATAAATAATTTGCTACTCGGAACTGTACGCGATAAAAATCTCATCGGGGCCTGATAAAAAACTCATCGGGGCCCGGAACATTCTCGCAATTTTTATCGCGTACAAATGGAACTGCTCCCTTAGGAAAGTACCAGTTGGACACATAGAAAAAGGTACGATGCAACTCATATTTGAAATTTCCAACTCGTCATCAGGGCAGTCATTCAATGAAAATAGCGAAAAAGACGCTCAGTCGTGAAGATGGAAATAACGGAGCACATTTATACAGTGAGAATTCCGAGCCATAAAAGAAATTCAGTTTATCAATGCCGCTCTAAAAATGAAGGAAACGCTTTTGAGGACGACCTGGAAAACATCGAGGAGGAAATATTGGACCGAGGAGATGTAAAGACGATCCACAAGCACCAACAAGTTGGAGAGTAATATAGTTTTGAAGAAATGGAATCATCAACACCAAGAGGAAAGACAGGAACACTAAGAGATGAGAAAAGGAATGTAAACATGGTAAATAGTTGAGTGGAACTAACTGCGACTGACCAACATTATCAGGTTTGGCAAACAGCAACCAAACAAAGGAGATGTGGCAATAGGGGAGAGAGATCTCAAGATCTTCTAGGAACTCTTGTGTCAACCTTGAAAATTGGTTGTTGGACGAGCAACAGTTAAACTATAATTATGCGTACAATAGTATATGGCCATTCTCACGTTTATAGTGCTGCAGAAGCTTTTTTAAATTACGGTTTGATTAAGGAAATATTAAACCTTGGAATCATGCTCCTGAGGAAGAAATAACTGTTTGAACCCCTGGATTAATGGCTCTGATATAGCCGTTTAGATTGACTGCCGCTTTTTCACTGAACAGAGATAGTAGTTCTGAAAAGAGCTCTAAACGTAGGTAGGTTGCCACTGGTGTACTATAAATTTGGCTCTAATATAAAACCTCCAAATGACTGCCCCAATGGAAAGGGTCCCCTAATGGCAATAAAGTAGAGACTGCCCTTTGTCTACTACAGCCTACAAAATGTCTAATGATCTGTAAAGATCTTTTGACGCTGTATATGAACTTGCGCAGGGTATATAATTATGAGGGTGCAGACAACTCAAATGATTAATCCCCAATACGATGTGTTCCCATAATTATGAGCAGTAATAAGAGAAGTATCAGATGATGAACGTCAATGAATGGGTAAATGTACAAAATGAAACATTTACGAGAGGAACAAGTCTATGAGACAGAAATATGGCAGGATAGCCCTTCCCATGTCCTTAGATATTCCTGAAACCTATAGCTCAGAGCGCATCCGTAATCACGCGGGGCTTCGCTAAGTATAATAATTGATATATCATCAAGTAAGCGGCGCAGCAGGGAGGAGAGGAGTGAGCGGCGCGTTTTGCGGCGTGGATTGGGTTATGTGTAGAGCTTAACTGAAGATTTCCTGTGACCGAATAATTTATGCTTAACATCAAGATGGCCATTATGTTACGCAATAAAACGTTGAAAAACCTATGAGGTATGCGATTTGGTTGTTGTTGTTGTAAGAAATAAACAAATCAACAAACAAATATATATGTGGTAGACAGTCCCGGGGTAGACCAACCCTAAGTCGACCAACCCTAACTCGACCAACCCTGGGTGGACTAGGGTTAGGGTTAGGGTAAGGGTTAGGTTTATGGGTGGGTGGACAGTCCCGGGGCTGGACAGAATGATCCGTCCTTGTTTTAGAATGATCCGTCCTTGTTTTTACCTCCCCGACTGCCAACCCCTAAGTGTTTTAACATATAATTTAGAATGAATATAGCTTCAAAGGTGTTTTTTAAACAGTATTATGCGGTTTATTCCGTGAGGGCGCTATTGTAGTCCACCCAGGGTTGTTCGACTTAGGGTTGATCAACCCCGGGACTGTCTACCGGGACTGTCTACCCCGGGTGGAAAGTCATGTGGGTATTTCCATCGCTGCTATACATTGACAACCGTTTCTGGTTATTGACAACCGTTTCTGGTTAGACTCGCCATTTAACAAATTGCTCAATACCGTAAACGTTAAAGCTTATACAAACTCAGACCATGAATTGATAGTTTTTAAGTAAAAATGGTCCAAAAAACCGTTCCTGAAACCATATTGCTAAGCTTTAATAATTAAACACTGAAATTGATTCGCGCAAAACGCGCATAAAATGGGTTTTTTTGGGAAGAGGAGGCGTCGTCCCCACCGTGAAAGTTATGGGGCGGCCAACCCCCGCTTGCACTGTATAAGTTCCTTCTCCTTTTCCTCCTGAATGTTCTTATTATTTTATTTTGCACTTTGTTGTCAATGGGTGAGGTGGGGCATGGCCTGCTGGGCCCCTGGTTACGCCTTTGGGTTTAGCTTGTCTGAATCACCTAAACTTTACTCTCCTTGCTAACAATACATACATTTGTTTTATATATAACACTGACACCTTCAGAGACGTAGAGACTGAGAGACACTAACTAATACAAGCCCCTCTACCCTCGGCTTCTCCTCACCTCCCCTTTGCCTCCCTACTCCTCCCCCTTTGCCTCTCATCTGTCCTCTCCCGCCTGTCCCCTCCAACCTGAATTAATTCCATCAGTGACAGTTAACATTTTAACTGTCACCAATCCAACACCGACCCATACAAGACCATTGTTACAATAACGAGTTTTGTGACGTAATAACAATTAATATGTCAGGGGTCAAGGGTCAGGGGTCACATCGGGTAAAGTTTTCTATGTGATGTGGGCTTTGTAACCATTTGGATTACAATCGAATCATGGCGTACGTTGTGCCGGGTGAGCGGCGAGGTGGTTCTGTTTTGGTCCACAATGGCTACAGGTATCAAAGAAATCGAGTTACGCATGGACGCAAAATATATTGGAGATGCGCAGACCCTCAGTGCAGAGTGCCGTTGTCCACTAACGACTTCTTGAATGGTGGCAACATCGTTGTGTTGACAAATCCGTTGCTGGATCACCCACACATGGCGGAGCGTGAACGTCTTGACAAACAACAATTCGTAGCTCGAATTAAAAACCGGATCACCCTGGACCCTTCCCTTCAGATAGGTCGGGCCTATGACGCTGAATTTGTTGCTTTGAATGCTGGTGCTAGGATGGGAGCTACAGCTTTCGAGGACATCAGAAGCTCGCTCCAAAGACATAGATTGACATTGATTCCACCACTTCCAGCTACAATTGCTGACGTAAACATCCGCGGCGCTTGGGGAGATACATGTGATGGAAACAGAAAGCTCCTGGCGTTGGACAACAATCTTGGAGTTTGTGTTTTTGCGTCTCAGGAGGAGATAGAGACCCTGGCGCAGTGCACGGAGATCTACATCGACGGCACTTTTAAGACAGCGCCTCATCCGTACACGCAGATCATTACGGTGCATGGCAGATACCATGGGTGGACACTGCCACTGTCCATGTCCATGTCGACTGGAAAGACTGAAAACCACTATAGGTATATCCTGTTGAGCTTGAAACAAGAAGTCTTGGCTGTAACTCATCAGCAATTCACACCGACTATAGTGATAACCGACTTTGAGGTCGCTCTTGTAAATGCAATACGAAGAGAACTTCCAGCAGCTCGGGGGCAAGGGTGTTATTTTCACTATTGCCAGTCACTGATTCGCAAACTCGACGAGCTGGGCCTTAGAGGGCCATATCGGTTAGATAATGAAGTCCAGCGGGTAGTCAGGAGATGCTTGGGATTGGGGTATCTCCCCTTAGCACACGTCCGGATGATGTTCGTGTAAGTATTAAATAAATAAACTTACTAGTATTAATATTATTTATTGGTCTGAAACTTTATTGACTCCAAATGTTTTGAACATTTTCCGACCTGTCGTCAAGGTTAAGGAACATAGTGTAACAGAACCTAGCTTGCCTCTGTAATAAAAAAAAAGATTCCCCCTAGACTAGAATTGTATTAGTCTATCAGTCTTATGCCATAGCCTATGAAAAGTCAATTTGGTACAAGTATCTGTCCATACAGATCATTTATGATCTCATGGATTCAATCGAGATTATAAGGAATTCCCGATTCCTTGTCCGAGATTTGAGACTAAATATCTCTAGAGAAACCATATTCTTTAGTCTTATTTTATGAAGTGCTTCTAGTTCAACAAGTAATTAATTTTAATTTATCAGTGAGTTTATGTGAAGTGAACCAGTTTTTATGTACAGTTACTACATCTAAAGAATGTATGAGAAAGTGAAGGCGTCTGACAAATCTATAATTTTACAAGTATTATAAGTGGCTGTTTTCTCAGGACTATTTCTATATAATACATCAATTCACAAAGTCAGAAATTCATATACAAAGGGTCATTACATTATTATCTACATCATTGCATCGTAAACACCCTAGCCACCCTAATCGTGTAAACATATTTTTGTGTCACCCTGTACACCCTGTATGTTTACTAATGTTTACTATTATAGCTTGTATAGCCTTACGCTCCGCCCTTTTATGAATAAACATAAACAAGTACCATTATTATAAGGGACGGCATGGTGTCCGAATAACGACAAGGAGTATATAATAGGAGGAGACAACTAGCTTATTTACAAATTTTGTTCATTAATATAATTAACCCCGCGAACACTGCCAAAGAGTCGCAGATAACGCCCTCTGGAGAGTCGAAGGGACTTTTATATTGTTCTCTAACGAAGCGTTGGGAACTGAGACTATTATAGGGGAGCAGATTCCACGATACCAATAGGGGAACCGGCAATTACGATACACATTGGAATTAATATGCTAATATTAAGAAAGACAGTTTGAAGTGTCTGCCAGCAAAAGTTGCAAACATCTGGGTCATTGGTTTTCAAACAATAGTATCATTAACATCAAATTTGCATAATGTTCCTGTCTCCATGAATACACGAATTAACCCTTGTAACAGGAAAACAAAACAACATAGAACCATGCTGTTTTTTCTAACTTGAAGAACAGCGTATATACTGTTAGTATATGTCAAAATAAAATTTAAATTCAAATGAAAAGATTTTCACTTATTTTAGAAAAAAAAATATAAAAAAATTGATAATCTTTTAATTGTATGATTAAGACAAGGGTTCTGATCGTCCATGTCAAATGTGGTGGTCGTACGGCATATATTGTGATAGTTGTGGTAGAAAACAGCAATTCAGTGTTTTTACAGTTTTGAAGATATATATAGAGGACTGTATAGAGTCAATGGGCCCATGCATTTACAATAGCCAAGTAGAGTGTCAAACACGGGGTGGTGGTAGAGAAAAAGGCCCGGGGAAAAGGTAGCTCATTAACATAATTTCCGTTACCCCTATCGTGTTGGAGTATGCGATTCATGTAGTCGTGTAGTATTTGTTCTCCCCGATATGAATACCGCTGTTGGTAAATTAAAAACATGTGCTAAGTACCCTAATTAAGCAAAACAAAACTGAATTCCCTAAAATTAGTTATAGCGTATGCCAATGTGCCATCACTTTCCATTCAAATGATCGTCATTTGTGAATCGATTGCTTTATCTCTTGTCTATTGAGTGGAAAGACGCTATTGAAATGGACGGATAGGTTGCCCTTTTATAGCTTTGGAATCACGGGTATTAGCGGAACTCGTTTTTAGTGAAATCGATTTAATACCTGCAATCATTACAATGACACCTAATTTGTCAACATCATTGGTACCCAAAGGAAATTGAATAGGGGTGTTGCTGTTTTAATCCATATATTATAGTTCTTTTGAAGAATAACAAAAATCTCTGAATGTTTTGTTGTTGCATAGGAGGCCTTAGTTTAAAGCTGGTTAAGGTGTAGTGCGATTTGCATCCATATATTATAATTGCATTCATCACTTAGATATAACACAATTTTATTGCTTTCTTCAGTAGATAACACCCGGCGTTACATTTCTATCTTCAGTTGATAGTAAAAGAATTATTTTGCTTGTCTAACATAATTCTGAGTTGCTCAAGCACAGGATTGCCAGTGCATTTTTTCATGGCTTTTTCAGACGGCCTTTGTCTTGGTTCCTTTAGGCCAATCACAAGTTCGAATTGCTAACCCGCGAATTTTTGCTTTGTTGCTCAGCCGTGCGTATCCGGCTCAACACAGCCCTTGTTTCCCTGGATTCATTCGCTAGGTCATATCGTTCTGCGATTTCATACCAGAAGGATCTGTGAAAAATTTATTTTCGAGTTAACTTCAAGTCAAGTTTAGAACTGGTTATTTTAGCCTTTCTTTGTTAATTTTAATCATCGTATCACTCGGTGTTACCGCTGATCGCCTTGGGAATTCTTCAGTTTCAGCTCCGTATTTACCTTCAGTATTATCAACTTATTTTCGTGAGTACTTTCTAAGGCTTAATTAATAATTACCAGCTTTATTCACGGAAAATGCCTCCAAAAAAAAGGGGGCCAGTTAAGAGAAAAGCGGTGGATCAGGGCAATGTCGTTCGCCAAACCAGATCACAAGCAAGGGCGTTTAACGATCTAATGCAGCCACCTTTATCTGCCGGGCCATCTACAAGCGGCGGCACTGGACGCCAACCTAGTCAAGTTCAACGGGGTAGGGGCCGTGGCCGTGCCCGTGGGAGAGGTGCTGTTCGGGGTAGTCGGAGTATTTCCGCCCCCCGAAATGAATTCTCCCGTCAGCAGCACAGAAATGTTCAACTTCAAGATCAAGATATTCTTGATGTGAGAATAGACGCCGAGGATGACCTCAGAATTGAACTGGACGGTGGGGAACAACCCGCCGATCGCAATCTTGTTGGGGAAACCCACGATCATCAACAACAACAACCGCAGCCAAGTCGCCATGACGACCACGCTCCAGTTAGCTCCCAGGGACGACCTAGCACATCCGGAACTTCGACCTCCATGACCTCTACTAGCTCCGGTAACAACAACAGCCGCCATTTTGTCGCGAGTGCAGCGGGTAGTTCGTCAGGCCTGGCGTCGAGTAGCAGTGGTACACAACAACAACAACATGTACAGCACTTAAGCCAGCCGAGAGTTGACCGCCTGGTCCAGGGAACTGCCGGTGAGAACGTTTTAACTAATTTTGGGCGGGTGTTGACGGGTGGGGTTTCGTTGACAAATGGTTCTAATTCTGTTTACCAAAATCCTGCTAATAATGGTACTACTACTACTAGTAGTAGTACTAGTTATAATAATCACAACATGGGTGACAGTGCCGTTTTCAATCGTAATTCGGGCCTTGGTTTTGGTCCTGGTATTATTAATAATAACGGTGGTACGAATAGTAGTGCTGGTAGTTTCAATTCCGTTTTCGCAAATATTCCAAGTCAACCTCAGCCTCAGGCTTTGTCATCAATTTGCAGTCCCTTGGGTGAGTTTCTTCCTTTAAATCTGAAGGATAAAATTATCAGGGGTGATTACGTTGATTTTGGCCTTTTGTTGGACAAGGGAGAAGCTCAAGCTATTGCTTTGTCCGGCAAAAATGGGTCGCCAATCCTCGAGTTGAATACCATGGGTCAATTGGTTATGAGGGAGGCCAAGTCACAGCAAAACATTACGTCCATTCATTCCTGGACGAATGCATTCCTTGTGTACACGGCTGTTTTTTTGTCCGCTCATCCTGCTCGCACTCAGGAATTACTAAAGTACGGTCAGATCATTAGGACAGCTGCAGCTAGATTTCAGGGATATGGTTGGCGTCAATACGATATCCAATTTCGATTACGCCAACAAAACCATCCCCACTACTCATGGGCTTCTATGGATGGTGAATTGTGGAACTTATATATTGCAGTTCCTTATACACCTTCACCTTCAAGTTTCAGGGGTAGGGGGGGGTCATTCTTTTCGTGGCAATGGGAGAGGTCAATCGCAATCAGGGGGTGATCAACACTCCTCCAATATCACATCCGGGTTATGCTACGCCTTTAACAATATGAATGGATGCTCCCGCAACCCCTGCAAATTCAGTCACATTTGCCAAGGGTGCAATAGTGGGGACCACGGGGCGTCATCCTGTAGTAAAAGCCTATCTGGGTTAGAAGAAGGGTATTAGAACAAAAGTTTTGGAGTCTAAGAGTTTTTTCTCCTTACAGCTTTACAATTGGGGCAGCCACATCTCAATGAATATATCATAAAGCTTACCTGTTTATTGCTATTCTAATCTCTCTTTTTTATTTTTTTATATCTCCCCATATTCTTTTTTTTTTGCTTTGTTTTTCTTTGCTTGTTTTTCAATAAACAATATTTTTGCACAGGTCGCCTTTGGGTTGCTGGCGACAGCATGGTCAGCTGGGCCGGTTACTACAACACACAATTTGAAGGTTGCGGCACTACCTTTTGGATGGGCGACAGCGGTGCCCGGCTGGTCAGAGTGTCAAAAATGGTAAAAACAAACCTGGCTGGTTACCCATTCCCCACCACCCTCATAATACACGCAGGTACTAATGATTTGTTCACTGCCCCTATTTTTGACCTAAGACAGCGCATCCTTGAGACACTGACAGTGTTCCGTAATTTACTTCCTCGTACTAGAATCATTTGGTCTGACATTTTGGAGAAGCGGTATTATCACGATCAGTCTAAGCCAGGGGGTGGTAAATCCTGTGTTATCTCACTCAACAAATATGCCTTCAAGGTTTGCAGATCCATAGGTAACGCGTGTGCTATCCGTCACTACAAAGTTATCTTTCCAGCAGACAAGAGTCTGTATAGGTGGGACGGCTTGCATATGTCCCCTAAAGGCAATATAATACTTAGGGACTCTCTCCAAAGGGCTCTCACACACTTCAACGAGTTTCCTGAGGTAATTACCTTCACCACCCCTCCTGTCTAAAAACTATTTTACTTAAAATTCACTTATTACGGGGGGGGGGGGGGGGGGTAGGTCAAGTCCCCTCATAGGCCCTTGTTTGGCAGTTTGCTATACACCTTTTGATTAACCCGAGTCACATCATCATTCTTTTTTTGTCCATTTCACATTTGCTTTTCAGTGAACAATATACATTTGAAAAAAAGTTTATTAATAACCTCTACCTTAAATCCCTTGGAGAGGGGTTTGGCTTCGCGTTCCCGCTGTCCAGGCTTTGTTAATAATGTTAGCCTCATATGGCAAGTTAGGTTCCCATACGATAGTATTCTAGGGAGAAATTGGGACAAGCTCTTCGCTGCCCAGGTTCTATTCTTTCCCAGTGCAGGCTCAGAAATGTTTATTATGAATACCATTGCGATGTGAAAAAGTATGATTGGTCGATAACTTCCACCAGGTAAATCCGGGGAAGGTTTCATGTTTCATTTTGGCTGGTTATATACAACCCCCATGGTTAAATTTAATCGTCCAATACTTAAATAATTAATAATTAATTAAATTTGATGTCAATCAATGAAGTGTTTATCTACGGATAACAATGGAACAGAATGACCAAATATGGTCGGTTTACACAACACCCAATTCTATGTGTCACTATGGACTGGAATTTATAGACACAATAGAATGGTGTTGGTGTGTGATTAAGGTCAAAATCTTGAAGTACATTGAAAATGTGCTATTATGTGTCTCTAAAAACTTTAAATATATGGACACATTTGAATAGAGTGACCTCAAGGTCAGCTCCTCATCTATTGATAAAAAATGTCATGTATTACATTTAAAAATAAAATTTAATGTGCATAATCAACTCCTTTGTCAGGAGTGAGGTCTGGTTTAATAATGATAACATTAAAATGCACTTCTGGTATGAGCTTACAGATAACGCTCCATATGACTCTTTGCGTTTGCGTCTTGTTCTTGTAATCCTCGTGTCTGGCAGCAATATCCATATATTGCATTACTATCTTCAGTAGATACCCGTATGTTATATTGCTATCTTAAGTAGATATTATACTAATATATTATATTGCTATCTTCAGATAACATATGATATATTGCTATCTTCAGTAGATAGCATTCATGAATTATTACATTGATATCTTCACCTTAGCATAATATCTATATAAACAACACCGTGCGTGAATTTACACCTATTTTAAGTGTCATTGGTGTGCAACAGTTTCTAAACTTAATTAAGACCAGTCGGGATAGGAGATTAAAAGACATCCCAGCCAACACGTATGCATGGGCCCCATGTGGGCCCTTTATGGGCCCCATTTGGGCGGCCCACATAGGACCCTTACTATTTTGGCCACTTTGTCCTTAAGGGGCCATGAGAGTTGGCCCTCATGGGTCCCATCTGGGCAGGCCCACATGAGACCCTTACTAATTTGTTTACTTTGTCCGAAAGGGGCCATGCGAGTTGGCCCCCATGGGTCCAATGGGGGTTAACATGGGTTTAATTAGGGTCAAATCAGGGTTTTAAATGGGCTTGCCCTTATGGGCAGCCTATATTAGGTAATTGTTAACCGAATAAATGACTGGCAATTGCAAGAACAATTCAGTTATTTGGCTTTTTATTAACATTCTCCAACAAAATTGTTCATGTGTACAGATTTGTGTGAAGTAATGTTCTTACTTGCCATTAAATTATGAAATAGTGCATGATGTGGATTTAATCATTTATCAAAATTTATAAATATGAAATCCATTCTGTTACAAAACCAATATAACCAGGGTCAGTGCGCATGCGTGGAATTGCCCTGATGTAACCCATGTGGGTCCCATGTGGGACCCATGTGGTCAGTCCATATGGGACCCTGATAGGTTTACCCAAACGTAGCCTATTATGGCCTTTGTAAAACCTACATGGGGCCCATGTGGTCAGCCTATATGGAACCCTGATAGGTTTACCCAGACGTAGCCCATTATGACCATTGTAAAACCTGGGGCCCCATGTGGTCAGCCCGCACATAACCCTTGCCCTCATTTGCCCTGATTGCCCACCTGTAGCCCACGTGGGACCCATGCATACATGTTGGCTGGGATATTTACAACAAATTAAAAATAAATAATGATTATTTAGAAACATTCCTACTGTATGCCTTTTCAAGTGAGTCAGTTTTTACCTTCACAATAATAAGGACCAACCCGTTGGACCCCTAGCTATCGTCCTTGCATGGGCGGGTCTCGAACTGGAGCTAGAGTAATTCGTCTATCATGTGCACCATGTGTAGGAAAACTGCCTTATGCGCTCGTAAAAAAACCTTTCCATGAGAGCCAACTATACACCAACTACAATTTAAATAAAGTTACATTTCTTATTTTTAGTCACCCATTTTTGTATCAAATGACCACGAAAGTGACACAAAACACGTAAACAAATTATTAGAAAGAAAGAAGAAACAAAATTATCCCCTTTTCAGTTGGTGTAATTCACCATAAGAAGGGGCTCTCTTACGTTTTATTTGTTTATTTTATTCAAATGAAGAGTGATCGATTGATGATAATTATACACACACAGTTTATCGATCCTAGACCAATATTGTTTTAAGTGCATGGTGCAGTGGCAATTGAAATGGAAATTTAAGGCATAGGCCTATTATGGCTTGTTGTAAGGGATCATTGGTTGTTAAGTATAAGCACCTTTCTTGGTATAAGTGACCTGAATACTACCATGAGATTTATATGCAGTTCAATGAGTCTAGCACTAGGGACCTGCCTCCACGAGTCATTGTATTGACGTGAATCAATTGCAACACAAGTTAACCTCATTTAAAAAAGGCCATCTAGATGTATATTTCACAGCATTTAACATGGGTTTTCCTCAGGATCCTCAACTGTAACAACACGAAACCACAAACAAATGAAATGCCGCTAACGAGATTGCTAAAACTGTGGCTTACGGGAAACAAATTATATACCAAAACGACGTCGTATCTCTTATAAAAGCACAAATTAGCCTATTTCAAATTAAATAATCCCGAAGTTAAGATCAATATAATGACTCGAGGTGTTCTAGGCCAAACAAAATTGACTCTGCTGTGTTTAGGCGTACTGTTTCCCGCCCGCGTCCAAAAATAAGAATGCCAAATATTTAATTATTTGATTTTTATTTAGGATTTTATGAAATTAATCATGTAGTTATATAACATAATTAAATACGGACCTCGATATTGGTTGCGATCACTTGTTTCAATATAAAGGAATAAAAGATAGACATTTCGTCCATTTCCAAAATCGACAACCTTATTGCCAAGTAGCTAGCTTTGATTATGCTTCTAAAATTATTCAATAAAATAACCTTGTCAGTCCCGAACTCGTCCGTAGCTATCTGACGATTAAGAGAACCCAGTCCCTCCGTGGAGTCCGTGTCACACTTTAGTACACAGAGCTGAATACAGCATGCAAGACGAATGACGTCGGATTTACGAGCGATAGCTGCATACCTGAGAACAATACCAGTAGATATTCCTAATCCTAAAAGGAAAGTCGCGTTTGTTTCCTTAAAAATATTCATGATCATTGGGATTTGAACTGGAGGTGGCAACTCCATGCAATAGCAGCATAAAGACACACATTAGTGAGTTCGCCGTAAATTCAATAGAGTAGTGTTGCTAAAATAGTATATACTGCATTAAATTTAGGGATTGGTTCTTTATTTTGGTTAATTAAAGCTAATTAGCACACGATTTTAATTTACCAACAGCGGTATTCTAATCGAGGAGACAATACCCTACATGTCTATACCAATCGCATGATAGGGGTAACGGAATGTCTTACGGGAAGCACTTTTCTCGGGTTTTACACTGTAGCTTACATTGAAACTACGCTA
Source organism: Ophiura sarsii (assembly GCA_035610835.1). Taxonomy (NCBI): domain Eukaryota; kingdom Metazoa; phylum Echinodermata; class Ophiuroidea; order Amphilepidida; family Ophiuridae; genus Ophiura; species Ophiura sarsii. The sequence goes on along the minus strand of CM069457.1, from coordinate 42,968,270 downwards.
TGTCATACACAAAATGGTGTTCAACATGTTCAAATGGAGGATATTTAGATATTTATACTCTAAATAGGACTGCTATGACACAAGAAGTAAGCGATACATCCTTTTAATGTGTTGGTGGCTGTAGGTTGGCCGAACAGCATATTTTAAGGATCCAATGAGAGGGGAGGGACCAACCCTTTCGATCCTACACTTTTCGATTTTAGGCTAAATCTTAACAGTTTTTGTCAGTAAATTGCGTCACCTGTTTAAACAATGGCACCATTAGCATTAAATGTGCAAAATATGAGCATTCATAAGTTTGACATATTATGGTATTGACATAGATTCTTGTCTTTCATATGCAATCTAGGGGTCATATAATGTAGGGGTCACACTACTAAATAGAGCTCCATAGGGATGTGTTCAAAAACACTGATATGAAACTCTGTGTTAGACCACTAAATTGCGAAATTGGACCTTGTAGAGTGATTTTTCTGAAAGATGATCACATTTTCTCACCAAAAAGTGAAAAAATAGGTAGGTGAACCTGCTCGATTTGTCAAAATACGCCCATGGAGTTGACTACCTCTCTGACGAGCTTGGAAATGCCGCCGTAATCGTCAATGTTTCCAGTAAAAAACACAAATTTGAAAGATCTCTCAAAGTTTATCTAGATGATATTCACAGTTTATAGTCAGGGTGCATGTAGGTGATGTCCCATTAATCATAATTAATCAAAAATCATAGGCATTTACGCAATTGTATTACCGTCAAGTTTTTTTAATTGAGGATTTTGCCATGCATATTTTCCGAGTCTACTTTTAAACACCGCCCTTAAGGTTAGGGGATACCCCATTTAGTGTAGTGCACCCTGTAGTAAATAATGTTGGTTATGAATGGTACCAAATATCAAATCGATGTTTTACAGAATGAACACATAGCGATTCCCATAATGGCATACACATATAGGCTATACATTCATAGTCGAGCATAAACCCATATGAGGACATGTAAATATACACGTTTTAAAAAGAATAGAAATTACAGTCAATATCTGAGGACAAATGTCACTATGTCACATACATGTGAGGACATTTGTATGGTAACTTGACGTATAATGGAGTACAGTGCCATATACCCTTAGGAGGGTGAGGACACTACTCCTATACGTTCTTATGCATGAAAAATTCGAGGACTTGAAAAATGTCCTCACATTTTTTGTTGTCCTCACATTTCCGGCTGGTATATAGACAAATGTCCTCAAATTGGCGGGTACGCAAGTACATAACCCCATACATCTCCATTTAGAATGATAGTTATCGTATTCTTAGTGTATACGTTTTTATATGGCTACTTAACATTAAAATACACAATGTCATATGTTTAAGAATATAATTTTAGAATCCCGTTTAAAACAATGGCTTTAGATTCATGTAAATATTAAAAAACAAATCCAGGAACAAATAATTGGGCAAAATGTTGTGATGTTTGTCATTCAAGGGAATGGAGAGCCTGGCCCAACACGCAGGAACTCAAAAGGTTAACAAAGAGTGCTAATAACTGGGTAAGAGATTAGTATAAAAATTGATGCCAAGACCGAGAACGAATAAATGCATATCACCATCAAAATAAGTGAGGAGCATTAAATAAGATCTCAAGGAGAAAACTCATGATGGTTTGAGTATGTTAAAAGTTAAATGGAAGCCTGCAAATGCTATTTTACAAGGAGGGACAGATGGAGTAAGAGGGGAGGGGGGGGGGGGGGGGGGGTGAAACAAAGATATTGATGGACAACATCAAACAGTGGAAATAAATGAAATTTTGCCCCTGATCAGAACAGCCGGTGACAGGCAGCTAGGGTAAACTTTAGACTCTAGATCTATCATTGTGGGATATACGAGTACAACTTGTATTACGCCTGTCTAAACAAAGATTTAAAGGTAGATGTTCTGATTTTCTATTCTACATGAAAGGTCATCCTTAAAAACGTGTCCCAAAATTTGAGATGCATAGCTATTATGGTTCTTATTTTAGACGCACAAGATGCTGTGAACTGTACCCATTGAGTAAGTACACAAACTATATCGGTGGTAACCACCATTCGCGGTAATTCAACGCTATTTCGTCGATTTCTCTGTCATTATACCGAATTAGGCCGTCAAATTTCAGTATGATGATGAGAAAAATACGAGCTTTCATATGATATGCAAATCTCCGTATGTTTGAAATAATTTTGTGTTACGAAAATGTGATCGGGTCATCGGGGGGTCATCTACCATTAAAGGAGTTATCCAGCAAGCAGAAAAATAATTACCGAGCCCAACTCGCGTAGTTATATGCAACAAAACATCATACTTATCGTATAAGTGATTAAAAACTGCTCTCAACATACAATTTTTAAAAATTTTGGTGACCGAAATTCCCGGTATCAATGACATCATGGTTATTGCTGGTGCTCATAGTGTGCAGTGCATTGTATAACTATGACTTCATTGATACAAGGACATTCGATCGCCGCGAATTTTTAAAAAAGGTTTTATATATTCGGTTTTGTGATGATTTGTTCTGTATAATTATTTTTCTAACATATAATGGACAATGTTGTGCTTGCTGGAAACCTCCTTTAAAGTAGGTGTCCAGCAACCACAACATTGTGCATTATATGAATGCACAGTGTTTTAAAAGAAATATAAGATTAGGAAGATTCTACATTTGCTTATTGATAATTGATTGATAATCGATATAGGCCTACTAATAATGCTAATATTACATTTCAATCCTAAGTCCAATGGTTCAGATTGTGGTCCAAGAACGTTGGCCTAGGCCTTGATGGTAGAAATGGATCGTTATCAACAGCAAGTGTCTTGGTTTAAGATGAAGGCCTATGGTATTATTATGTATACGAGGGTCGTTGAAGAAGTTCTACCTCCTCCCTCATAACATCGCTAATTTGAATGGCAGCCTCATGACATTTGTTACGATTATAACTAGCTATGAATCATAGCTACACATTTAAAGCAAATTATAATTGATATCTGATTCTGATCCACTGATGTTCGGGTGAAAGCCAGAGAGATTTTGGACAACGGAAACGGACAATTAATTACCCGCAAAATAATCCTTGTTTTTCGTGTTTTTCTCCGTATTGTATGGTTGGATTTAAGAGCACGGGTTTTAATTCTGAAAATAGACAACAATGGTTGATATCTAAATATAATATGGTATTGTTATTTTTAGATAAGAGTGTAAGCAAGCTCTTGTAGGCTTGCAAATAATATCAAATAGTCATACCACAGTGACGCCTCGTATGTATTTATGGATTATGGACATAATACGCTCTTTAACATGATAGTCATTTATTATGAGTGTTCTTTATGTGCAACCTTCAGAATAATTAATCAGATAGTCAATAGTAGAAACAAATGTCTTGGAGAAACTTGGAATCTCTCCATTTAGTTAGTTCTGTATATTATTGAGGATCTCTCAGTTCATATAAAAAGTAATATGACGTTTACAGTGTTCCCGAGGGTAGGGTTAAACTTAAGGGTTGTCCTGATCTGGTTCTGGCAAATCAGCGGCCATATTTTTCCTACCAAATCAGTATTGTTTATAGGCTATTGAAAAGATATCTGAAATTTAGAACTGTCACTTGACCAATATAGGTATGTCTGGCTCTTAGAATTGGCCATATGTTCAGTAATCTGTACTCAGAAATTATTTTGCTGTTTTTCATCCGTTCCCGTCATGCGAAATGTACATTCGGAATTCACTTCATGTCCAGAGAAGACAACACGTAATTAATGCTACTCAGACCAATTTGTTATGAGTTCGTAGCTGAGATTTAAAGCTACAATTGTGGAATATTTTATAAGACTGGCTTTATCATTGTTATCAAAGTAATGAGGTAGGAGATATAACTTATTGAACGACCTTCGTATTATTACATTGTGGATTTGTAGTGTTATACATTGTATTAAGAAGCTATGTTTTGATACTTAAACGTATATAATTGTCATGGTATTTATGGTTTAGAATAGTATTCTAATTTACTGACTCAAATCAACAAGTTCAACTGTCGTCATATTAATGAATATATGGTCGTTGTATGTCATTCATTCATCTTGAGTCGTAAAATATTTCAAGTTTCACCTTTAGGCCTACTTTCAAACCCATTGCCATAACTAGTACATTACCATTTTCATCATTAATGAATATCTTGTAACCAATCTGGTTGTATTAATTGATGGATGACTACCATTATTTTGTAGGCCTATACCTTATCCATAACATCAAGTAATCAGGAATATGAAATGATGCTATGGCAATTGCTTCTACCTTAAAAAGGGAACAGGCGTAGGGGAATTTGAAGGAGTACTTCAATTTGATTTAGATGATTTTCGCACAGAGTAAGACAAATATTTCTTTTATCTAACATAGAACAACTTAGTGGAATGCAGGCAGTTGTAAACTGGTTCAATTTCAGAGTTCAAAAATGTTTTTTGCTTCTGTTATTTTCGAAGTTCACAATGTTTTTGCGCGTGTAAGCTTTTTTCTTGGTGTTTTGTATTGCTAATATAATAGATAAAAATAATAAAAATAATAAAAATTAAAAATAATCCAGATATGACGTATCAATTATCAACAACGCTGAGTCATTCTTGTGTTGACTAAGAGTGATTCCCTGAATATAGTTAATAAAATTTAATAAAATACTGTTGACCTTTTAGATCGTTAAGAATGCCACAAAGAGTGAATTAGTCATGTTTGTATTTTACAACGCGCTGCAACTTGCAAGAATGACACGAATGACACGGATGAGACTCCGTACTACAGCGTTTCTAGTAATACTTCAGCAAATTTCACTACATCTTTACTGCTAAGAGTAAAAGCAAGATATACCAACAGGGTGTGGGGAAACAGGTAATAACAAGGGAGAATAACGCGATAAAACAGATAAAAAACAAAAAAACAAAAACAAACGGAAATGCACTGGGACAAGCAATGAAAATTGCTGTGCAATAAAACAACAAAGATATATCTGAGACTACTCAGGATATATATGGTAACAATAAAGACCGACGTTTCAAGTGGATATACCACCCTTCATCAGGGACAAAATATAAAAAACAAAAGGTTAAGAACTATAAATAAGATAATGAACTAGACAAGTCCACCACTAATTATAGCACAATGCCAGTAACAGATGTTACCTACTAAGCATCCTAACACTGATTAAAACAGCGGACCACTGCTCACCGCCGGTGTAGCGCTGTATGCGATTATTTTTTTCGTACATCAGTTTAACCAAAATCAGTTCATTTGTTTGGTTGGTTCGGTCCTGTCATGACTGACAGCTCGTGACCTTACAGATACTACGCCAAAAATAACGATTTTCAGCAAAGGAGTAACAATCACGGAGCGGGTGTCCAGTAATCAACTTTATTTGGTCAATCCACCGGGAACGATGTTTGCCTCTCTTGCGCTTCCCTTCAATCATGCCTTGCATGATCATCTTCTCCAGGTTATTACCCTTGCGACGTGAGATATGGCCGAAGTAGCTCAGCATTTGGGTGTTGATAGCATGAAGGAGTCGTTTAGACACCCCTATTTCTTCAATAATACTGGCATTGGTCCTTCTCATTGTCCATACGATACGAAGTATACGCCTCCAACACCACATCTCGAAAGCAGCTATTCTGTTTTTGTCAGCTTTGGTTAGGGTCCACGTCTCACACGCATACATGGCAATTGGAAATACATTTTTGTTGCTCTGGTTATTCCTCTGTCAGCCCAGATCTTACTTAGGTTGATCATTGCTGATCTAGCCATTGCTAAACGGTGTCTGATCTCTTGGCTGCAACCACCCTCTTTGGTGATTAGGGATCCAAGAAAGTTGAATTTTGAGACCAATTCCACCTCATTACCATCAATTATGAGAGGCTCTCCAACACTATCTGTGCCCATGGACATGATCTTGGTCTTGCTGACATTTAGACGTAGGCCAAGCTGCTCACTCTCCACCTTGACTTTCTTCAGGAGTTCCGCCATCTCTTCCATATTTGTTGCAAACAGGGTGGTGTCATCGGCATAACGTAGATTGTGTATTTGGTATCCACCTACTGACAGCTCCCCTGGCCAATCATCCAATGCACGTCTCTTTATAGACTCTGCATAAAGGTTGAAGAGTGCTGGTGAAAGTATGCACCCTTGACGTACTCCCTGACCTAGAGCAAACCAGTCACTATTTCCTTTCTCAGTGCGAACACAGGCCGCTTGACCATCATACAGATTGCGAATTAGGTGGACGAGGTGGTAAGGGATTCCCATTTCTTGCAGTGCTGTCCACAATGCCGAATACCTCACACAATCAAAGGCCTTAGCGTAGTCTGTGAAGCACATGAAGACCTCCCTCTGGTATTCAAAACATTTTTCCATTATGTGACGTATATTGGCTATCTGATCTCTTGTGCCGCGGCCTTTCCGGAAACCGGCTTGCTCAGCAGGAAGTTCACGTTCAAGGTGAGGTCTAAGACGTTCGTTGAAGATGTGCAGCAGGATTTTGCTTGCATGTGATATCAGAGCGATGGTACGATGATTTCTACATTCGCTAGCATCCCCTTTCTTTGGAAGTGTTCGGAAAACTGATTTCTTCCAATAAAAAAAAGAGTAAAGACTCGTGCCGAGCAAAGCTCGCGCGCGGAGTGCCCATCTCTCTTCCAATCCTCTGACCATACTCTTGACTTCCACACAGTATTGCACAGCTTTTGCATAATAACTGCTACAGAATCATCAGCTTGCTTCAGGAGCTCACTTGGAATATCATCTATACCAGGTGCCTTTTGACTTTTTAACTTCTTGATGGCTTCCTGGACCTCTGATAGAAGAATATCAGGCTCATCTTCACCTAGTGGAGGCGGGGGAGACTCCTGTGAGCTATTTGTCTCTTCTTGGGACGCATACAGATTTTCACAGTAGCTTTTCCAACGATCCTTGATTTCTTCACTCTCAGTTGTCTTAAAAGACCTTTCCTTGCTCGTCCTTGATGATAGCCAATCTAGTTGTCGTTTTTTGAGGTGATGTTTTTTATGCATCTAAAGAGCTCTCTGCTGTTTTTGTGAAAACTGTGATCCTCAAGTTCTTGGCATTGCTGTTGGATATGCTTATTTTTATCTCTGTTAGAATTCAATTGAACCTCACTTGAAAGTCTTCTGTATAGGTTACTGCCTTGCAGACCAGCTTCCTTCAATTGGCGTCTTTCATCTGCTAAGTTGATTTACAAATGGTTTTTTTTCTTCATTTGTTTACAAATGTTTAAAAAAAAATTCAGTGAATTTCGCTTTATTTCGTATTAAAACGGAATAAATAAATTTGGTTACAAATAATCGCGCGCGGTATCTACCCTGGTTCAAATATGGCGTTTTTGGTGTGTTTTATTTTTTGGGCGAGGGGCACATACAAACATTGCACCAAAAAGTACAATTTTAATGACAAATACAAGCACCTGATGGATACAATTATAAACAATTATAACACATCTCTTAACACAAATACTTTCGTGGCGTGGACAGCTAGTCCTTCGCTTGCTAACCGTGGAACCCGGTTAGATTCCCAGACCACGCACGGCACGATATGCTTTTTTTATTTCGTTCTTCTAGTTCTACCCTTCCACTCACAATAATGTTGAAACTTGGCTTTATCAGTTTTTGATTAATAAAAACAATAATAAGTTTATGTATTGAGTCATTATTTAAGATCCTTGGACAATTAGTACATTTTGGTCAAAATATGACCCAAAAGTCGGTGCGATTAGTGTTTGAATGGGAAAAAGGAGTTGATCTAAATTTTGACTAAAAAAATCACCAAATTGCATGAATGGATTTTCAAAAATATATAAATCTTTCAGCTTATTAGAGGTCACATTCCACTTCAAATAGACACCCCCTGGGCATGCAAGCGCAATTGGTCCTTATACGCTACTGCTAGAATCGACTGACTTGTGGCATAAAACGTTATGCCCCAACTTACTCTTGGGTCCGGTCAGGTATAACCTTTCGCGTAAATTACCCGCCAGTTACTAGCCTAGTAGCTTACCCCGCATTGGCGCTCTCAAAATTTGGGTTACGCCTCAGTTACTAGCGAGGTAGCGCTATTCTTCAGCTACCCGTCATTGGTGCACTCGGCCGTATCGGCCGAGTGCACCAATGACGGGTAACTTAATAGGGAGGTAAGCTACCTCCCTACATGTAGTAGTTATGCTCTAACTGTAGCATAACTTACCAACGATGTAATTATTAGAGCATAACTGGCGACTAACATCAGAATAGCTACTAGCGAGGTAAATATCCACATTAATCAGCATCGTCCCCTTACAAAATTAATTGGCGCATATGCCAAGTGTAAACCTATAGTTTACTGTAAAATTCTGGCGTGAATGGTTCTCCGTAATATTAAAAACGTGTCGTCACTCGCTAGGTCATAGGTGAGTGTAAATCAAGAATCACGTGGAGTTGGCCTGCGATCCGGAAAAAAATGATGCCATTCTATCGCCAAAAAATTCGAAGTTTGTTTATCGCTTTTTCAAAAAATATTACAAACATATTTTGGGCGAGGGGCACATATAAATATTGCAAAAAAAAGCACAATTTTAATGACAAACACAAGCACCCGATGGATACAATTATATACAATTATAACACATCTCTTAACACAAATACTTCCGTGGCGTGGACACCTTGTCCTTCGCTTGTTAACCGCGGAACCCTGGTTCGATTCCCAGTCCACGCACGGCACGATATGCTTATTTATTTCGTCCTTCCACTCACAATAATATTGAAACTTGTCTTAATATCAGTTTTTAATTAATAAAAACAATAATAAGTTTATGTATTTAGTCATTATTTAAGATCCTTGGACAATTAGTACATTTTGGTCAAAATATGACCCAAAGTCGGTGCGATTAGTGTTTGAATGGGCAAAAGGAGTTGATCTAAAGTTTTGACTTAAAAAAATCACCAAATTGCATGAATGGATTTTCAAAAATATAAACATCTTTCAGCTTATGAGGGGTCACATTCCACTTCAAATAGCGCAATTGGTCCTGCAGCATCAGCATGATCAGCGAATCATCCCCTCCAATGTTCACAACAAATTTACGCTACTGCTAGAATCGACTGACTTGTGGCATAAAACGTTATGCCCCAACTTACTCTTGGGTCCGGTCAGGTATAACATTTCGCGTAAATTACCCGCCAGTTACTAGCCTAGTAGCTTACCCCGCATTGGCGCTCTCAAAATGTTGGGTTACGCCTCAGTTACTAGCGAGGTAGCGCTATTCTTCAGCTACCCGTCATTGGTGCACTCGGCCGATAGGCTTGCAGATAGTGTAATATCAACTGAAATATGCCTTTGGCATACTGGAAATCTGCTAATCAGTCTTGTTGTTGTTACAACTCAAGCCGCTGTGATGCGTCGTATGTTAAAATCTTTAACATAGTCACTTTATGAGTTTTCATTATGTGCAATCTTCAGAATAGTCAATAAGGTAATCAATGATAGAAATTATCTCTTTGAGAGACTTGTAATCCCTCTATTTAGTCCGGTACAGTCAATAGTTAGGTCACCCAAGCCCTATATAAAAGCTATGAAGATTGTTAAACGGGGTCAGTAGTCACAAACATGCACAAACACAATAGTCGAACGACCTTGCTATTGTCAAAACTCCGTACACAGAGGACTGCAGTGCAAATCTGTACGATGTTCGCCATGTAATGTCTATGGCGCCTAATGGCGGATTTCATTCCGTGGTATAACGCTATGAAGTTTCCGTGGTCTTCGCTATCTCCAAGCAGATAGAGCAATACGTATACGGAATTTTTTGTAGACGAGGGTTCATTTCATGATTTGGTGAGGTTTAGAATGAGTTAGGATTCCTGTAATTTCGAAGACCACAGATTTTCAAAACGTGAATTTTCCAACATTGTACGACATAAATTTGGTCACAAAACGTGTTTAATACTATACATTTTACCGATCTGCAGATGTTATTGACCCTCCTCTAAAATTCTACCTGATTTTTAGCACGTTTCTCAGTTTTTGAGATGCCCAAATAGACCATTTTCCGAAGCTATATCTAGCAAATATTGCAGTCACTGTTACTCCATTGTTTTCTTGCGTATAACAAAATATGACATGCAGCGTGACCTCCCTACTGACTGGGTATATTGAAAATCACTTAGTTCTTTAATATGAAAGTCAAGTATGCCGTTTGCAAGGTTCTCTAGGGGAAGGGTAAACTTATAGTTGTCCTGATCTGGTTCTGGTTAATCAAAGGGCATCTTTTCTAAAAAACAGTCACGTTTATTGTTAATACTATATTAAAGAGATATCTGTCATTTAGAACAGTATAATTGGCCGATAGGTATGTTTTACCTCTTACAATAGGCCAAATGAATGGCACTTCGACGATTTTTTTTGTGTGCCGATTTTCATCCGTTTCCGTCATAACACTAAATGCAAGTTTGGATTGCACTGCATCTCCAGTACAACCAGACTCAGATCAATTTACAATGAATGTGTAGCTGTTCATAGCTACAATTGTGTGATATTTCATAAGACTGGCTTATAGAATAATACAGTTATGAGGTAGGAGGTAGAACTTATTGAGTGACCCTCGTATACATCGTGTTTTTTGCCACAGGACATACATTGCAGGGAGACGTGTTGGATTGGTGCTCCAGAGATATCCAGCTTTACAACTGTTCCTAACTTACATGGATAACACATACATCACTGGTCCTGTTTTCAATCCTGCATTTTGGAACGTCCATGCACGGAACATGGATACCAGGACAAACAATTATGCAGAAGGTAGGCTATAGTTAATAATAATAATAATAATAATTTTGCATTTTCATGAAGGTAAAGGTCTACAGAAAGTGAAAACCAATGTTTACACATTTTTAAAATCCGTAGCAGCCATTTTGGAATTTCAAAATGGCCGCCAATCTTCATCTCATTAAATTATATATAGCAATCAAAATGTATGGTGAAAACCGTGAAAGTATAGTTTTAATAATGGGATGTATGTATTAGACCACTAGACACTCATATCCAGAACTTTTGCTTTATTAACACACCGAAAACCAAGATGGCCACCAAAATGGCCGCCAAAAATGGTAAAATTCCATAAATTGGCATACCGTTAAACTTCATCTATAAGCCCACATTGACTATAGTTAATAAGCTGAGAATAGATAAAAAGGTATGAGCGCCCTCTTTTGATCTAGAGAAATTAGCACGAATGAGTTTAGTATATTCGATATTCAATACTATAAAGTTGTATTACTATCTAAATAATTTCATGGACAGACGAATTGCTCAATTGGTAATGCACCCGGTAAAGCGTCAACTTCCGTATCACGAGGTTGGTGGATCAATTCTCAACTACACCCTTTGCAATTTCTTTTGAAATCCAAGTGAGTGATATAGAAATTAATGCAAACTTTGATGTAAAATTATTACTCAATTATACTAGCTTTATTGTTATTTTTCAAAAAACAAGCGCATAATTAATTTGATTGTATAAAGTAATGATCTTAATAGTCCAACCTTTTTATAAGCTAAAACACATTTATACCACAAATTAACCACAGCAAAATGTATTCATTGGCTTATTTTAAATGTTTCACACAGTAATCTTAAACGTTTCCTTCATCATGACTTAAGTGCAAATTATGATGATGCATATTAGGTTGGTAGATCAAGTTAAGCAACAAAATGAAAGGAACTATGCAAACCACTATAATCCTGGTCTCACGGGATTATAATTGAATGGCTATTAAATCAATTTATTTCCAATAAGATAGAGGGCCGTCCATTTATACCGACCCATCAATCATATTATGTAGTTATAAAACAGTATCTGACATAGCAGTCCCGTTTAGATCAATTGGGGTGTTGGCATTACATAATTTGGTCATTTACAATACAAATCAATTTGGTTGGGTCATTTAACATCAACTTAACCATTCTGGCAGCCATTTTGGAAAGTTATACAGAATCAAAACTGTCACAAAGGTGGGCCTTATATCTAAAAGCAATGCTCAACAGTTTAGAACATACCATTTGCTGCATGTAATTTAATATACACTCTTACAATATCTATTCTGGATTATCTTACACTTATGTAGACTATTTTTACATTTACAGCGGCCATTTTGGTGGCCATCTTGGATTTAAAGTATGTTATTACAATTCAAATATACTGGATATGAGTTACTAGTGGTCTAATATATACATCTCAATGTTAAAACTATACTTTCATCATACATTTTGGATGATATTATCCCATTTTATGGAATTCCGACAATTTGTTCATTCATTTTGGGACCCATTTTGGGGGCCATTTTGGATTTATAAGTATGTTAACAAAGCAAAAATACTGAATATGAATTACTAGGGGTCTAATACATACATCCCATCATTAAAACTATATTTTCATTATTATATTTTGGTTGATACTATCACATGTAATAGAATTTGGCCATTTTGCAGCCATTTTGGGACCCATTTGGGGGCCAATTTGGCAGCCATTTTGAATTTTTAACTATGTTAACAAAGCAAAAATATCGGATATGACTTACTAGTGGTCTAACACATACGTTAAAATCATAGTTTCATCATACATTTCGGTTGATATTATGCTATTTTATTAAATGTTGACCATATTTGACCATTTTTGGCCATTAATTTGGCGGCCATTAGTTTGGTTTTAAGTTCTAGTGGTCTAATACATACATCCCATTATTAAAGCTATACTCTGAGCATACAGGTTGGTTCATTTATGCCAATTCATGGAATTTTACCATTTTTGGTGGCCATCTTGGTTTAAGGGGTGTTAACAAAGAAACAATTCTAGATAGGAGTGTCTAGTGACGTTATACATACATCCAGCTATTAAAACTATACTTAAACCATACATTTTGATCGCTATATCATATTATGGGTATACACCACCATAGTCGCTTCCATTGAAACGTGTGTTAGAAACCCAATGTTCAATCGCTTCTCCTGGGGTTCCTCTCCTTAGCTGGGATATTTATTTTTGTTGTAAAATCTTCGTAATTTTGTTTTCTTTAATAATATCAACATTTCACATATGATCGACCGTCCCAGTTTTTCAGAAATTTTGATTTCGCAAATCACTAGCTTTTATAGTGCGTAAAAATCAGGAAAATCAGAGTTTCGGGCCGCTTCACACGTGTGATCAAGACTCACGCCCAAGAATAATTCGTGACTTTTTACATTTCAGATTACAATCGTGAAGGTTTCAACTTTTTAATAAAACAAAATCTAAGACCTATGGTGATAATCTCGTCAAAATATTCACATTTGAAGCAGCAATCAAAGTTTTTTAGGGACTTTAGTACCCCTGCACCCTGGTCCGCGGAAGGTTATGGTGGTGTGTACCCTTATGAGATTTGACCAGTTTGGGCGGCCATTTTGGACGCCAATTTGAATAACCCCTTAGTCATGGCCACCATTTTGAAATTAAGATCAGGACTAGTTAGTTCTGTGTTAGGGGCAACAGACATGACAATTCTACCAAAAAAAGCTTTAAAAAGTGACCATATGTCATGTTTTGTTTAAAAATAGTTTAAATATGTCAACATTTGGCCGCCATTTTAAAAATCCAATATGGCCGCCATTGGAAATTTTATAAATGTGTAAACATTGGTTTCTGGTATCAGTGGTCTATAAACATTAATTAGATGCAAAAATTAGCAACTCCCCACAAAAATCCAACGAAATTACATAGTGGCCCTGACTTAAAATCGCAAATCTACCGACGGATGCTCATGTTTTCCGACAGGGATATTTCAGGGGGGGGGGGGGGGGGGCACCGGCCGGGTACGCTTTACATACATGTTATAGGAACTACAACAATTGTATGGTTCAATGCACGCATCAAGGTCAAATGATCGTTTCAAATTGTGCACAACGGATTTTGATTCACCTTATACAGGTCATTATGTACTCTCTCATTTATAGAAGTGTCCTCGGGAGCAATAATTCACTAGCCAAATGATTTTCTTAATGTGTTCAACCCCAGGATTCTTGTTGAGCGGTTTTTTTGGAGAATTATAAGGGTTCTTAAATCATGTGATAGAGAATTGTGGCCCTATATGATGGTTGGCTATACGAAAATGTGTGTGCATATCTAGAAATAACGTGTGTTTTTTTAATTTTAATAAGGGGTTTCCGACCACTTAGAATTCATGTAGATAACTTCTTGAAAATGTAATTGTTACTTCAGGTAATTATTGACTATTGTTTGTCCATACTTTGCCAGATTGAACTAGGTACTTTGTTATGTTAGAATAACGAGAATAGTTTGTAGATTACTTACTCGTTGGCATAGCAACAGCTCATTTTAGATTTTGGGCATTTTGGGTTATATTTCAGGTAAACATTCTAGAAATGTAGCATATTCATTATCTAAACGCATCAATATACAAGATAGTTGGTTTTTTTAAAAACAATTATTATAGGATCCTTATACTATAGGCCTAAATTAAAAGTTTTAAAAACAATTCTAAATTCATTAATTTGTTAGGTTGTTAGGGATCACGTCAACACTCGACCGCCAGGCAACCGCCGGTTACGGCCGGTTCCGCCCGGTTCTCACAAAACGTGTCGTCTGTTATAATATACACACATAATGAGGTCAAATAGTTACACTCTGGTGAACACGACCGGTTGATAGTGCCTCGTCACACGCGTGAGCAATACAATCTTGAAGTAATGGGCTCTCAAGTCTCAGTTGACAACCAGTACAATACAGTTATTGATTTTCGCTGGGGTTGGCTTTTTCAATCTGTTAATAGCTCAATTAACTTTTTAAAATCAATACCGAAAGTCTATGAATGGTTTTTTATAGAACGATTATAGAGAGAGCTATTATGACCGCAAAGTAACAGATTGATAGTGTAAATTGGTCCGGTTACAGCATTAAGTCAACCGGCGGTTGTTCAGTGTTGCATGCGCGAATATGTATATACCAGTAAAACATTTGACCTGAAAGAACCGGGCGAAACCGACCGTAACCGGCGGTCAACGGGCGGTCGAGTTTTGACGTCTTCCCTTACCAAAAAATGTGGGGGTTGTTCAACGTATCAACCTGGCAAAGTATGACACAAAAATCTGACCTTTGTCAATAATACTCCATAATTAATTACCAGAAGGAATAATTAATACAATGTATTTTCAACGTAACGGGGCTGACCCCAAATCTAAAAATAAAAATAGGTAGCGTGGTTCTCGGCTTGCGCGGTTTGTGGTTTACCGTCTTACCGCTCCCATAACCCTCCAGGGTCGTAAGGGCACTGCATGACGGATTTCTTCACCACATCCCTCCATCTGACTCGGTCATGTGCTATTGCTTGGGTTTCTGCGAAAGTTTTCCCAGTCCATTCTGTTATGTTGTCCCTCCAACTTTTACTCTGACGACCTCTTCTTCGGTTCCCCTCTACGGTGCCCTGCAGGATGGTCTTGGAGAGGCCACTTGATCTGGCTACATGGCCATACCATTTTAGTTTTCGCTTTTTCACGGTGCCCAGTAGGTTTGTATAGCTCTTCATGTTTTGTGCCACTCTACGACGCACTTCTTCATTTGTGATGTGGTCAGTATATGAAATGCCAAGGAGGCGTCTTAGACTTCTCATCTCTACCGCTTCAATCTTTCTCTGCAGTTCTGCCGTCAGAGTCCATGACTCGCATGCATACAAGAAGATGGAGAGCACAAGGGCATGCAGAAGCCTTAGTTTTTGTGCCGAGAGTGATGTTTTTATCTCTCAAAATAGGTGGTAACTTCGCCAAGGCAGCTTCTTGTTAGTGCGATTCTTGAAAGGATTTCTGGCTTGGAACCTTCGTCGCTGATGATGGTCCCAAGGTATTTGAACTTCTTGACTGTCTGTAGTCTTTGGCCATTAACTGTGATTGGTGTTGTTATCACTTCATCTTTGTTACTCATCAGCTTGGTTTTCTCTGCACTTATTTCCATACCATATCTGGTCGATGTTTTGTCCAGTTGGTCAACCAACTTCACCAGCTCGTCTTCGCTACCTGCCAGTCCGTCAATGTCGTCACCAAACCTTCGGTTGTTGATGTTTCTACCTCCTGTGCTGACTGATCCATTGTGATCTGTTAGTGCATCAGTCATGATTCTTTCTAAGAAGATGTTGAATAAGGTAGGGGATAATAGGCAGCCTTGTCGGACCCCAACTGAGGTGTGGAACCATTTGCCAACTTTACCTTGTGCAAGTACTGCGCTGCTGGCTTTGCTGTACAGTTGCTCGATGGTTTGAATGAACTTTTGGCCCCACGGCTGTTTGATCCCACATCATTTGTCCGTTTTATTCTGAGAACACCGTAACTTGCCGGCCCGGTTCTGGTTTTACCTGATTCAAGTACCTGAATATACTGGCCATCTTTTGTAGAAATTTCAGAACATTTGTTGGTGCCATTTCTGAGAAAAAGAGCTTTGAATATTATTATTTACTATAATAGGGGCCCTCATCGGCCACATTTCCTATAGAGTTACATGTAAAATGTGAGTAAAGTAGAAAATGCTGATAGTTTAAAAAGGGCTCTAACAATTTTCGTGAAATTTTCATCGTATACTCGTATTCATTAGCGCTACCTAAATCAGGTAAAACCATAACTGGGCCACTATGTAATCTTTTTTATTCCATAATTTTTATTATAAATCGGACAGTCAAACAGCCGTGGCCCATGTTGTAAAGCTTCATCGTGGCCCACAGTGCTTTGTGCCACACACGGTCAAAGGCCTTTTTGAAGTCAATAAACACATGGAAGATGTCTTGCTGATGTTGATTATACTTCTCGCACAAAACTCGCAGGATGAATATTTGCTCCATTGTGCTTCTTCCACTTCTGAAACCGTTCAGTAGGACTTTGAGCATGACTTTGCCGGCATGGCTGATTAGACTAATGGTTCTGTAGTTCTGGCATTAGTGCTGTAAATGGCCTTTCTTGGGTAGAGTGATGATGAGTGACTTGGTCCATGGTGTTGGCCATTCACATGGATCTTTAGCCATGTTCATACGTTTCCTGACCTTCTTGTTGACTACTTTGTATGCTGTGGCACCAGTAGGAGT
This sequence comes from Ophiura sarsii, assembly GCA_035610835.1. Classification (NCBI taxonomy): domain Eukaryota; kingdom Metazoa; phylum Echinodermata; class Ophiuroidea; order Amphilepidida; family Ophiuridae; genus Ophiura; species Ophiura sarsii. The sequence goes on along the minus strand of CM069457.1, from coordinate 42,951,114 downwards.
ATTCTTCAGTTTCTCGAGGTCTCTCCGTTTGTCACACATGTCAAGAATGTCGTCTGTAACCCGTTGCTGTGTTTTCCTGCGATGTTTCCCAAGTGACTTTTCTTTGGCCTGGAAGGTTTCACAGACGCTAGGATCTTTCAGTCTATCCAAGTTGAACTTGAGCCTGATACTCTTGCTTTTCTTTACATACTTCAACCTGACACGAAAGTTCAGTATTACCATATCATGGTCGCTCCCCACATCTCAGCCTGGGTATGTCCTTGTTGTCTCTTTGTTGATTCCTGACTGGAAGCGTTTTCGCACCATTATATAGTCAATCTGGTTGTGGTATCGGCCATTGGGTGCATGCCAAGTCCAACGTCTAGATGGCTTGTACTTTCCAAGTGTGTTTGCAAGTGCCATGTTGTTGTATCTAGCAAATTCCAGCAGTCTTAGCCGTCGTTGGTTATGGTATTGCAAGAGCCGCCGCAGATATCTTTCCAATCCTTTTGTGCATCTTCACCGACCTTCGAGTTCCAGTCTCCTTGAATGATCAGAATGTCCTTCTTGTGAACTTTAATAATAATAATAATGTGGATTTATAATGCGCACTAATCCACCAAAAATGGTGCTCGAGGCGCGATACAAAAAATAACTTACATTACAACATACATTTTTAAAGTACTTTATCAATGACCTCTTGGAGTTGAGCGTAGAAAGACTCCACCATCATCGTAGGCTGATGTTGGTGCATAATCCTGGATCACTGTGATGTTAAAATGCTCTGCTCGTAGGCGGATAGTTATGATCCTGCTTGATATGGGCAGCATCCCATAACAGTATTCTTGATGTTCTTGTTTACGAGAAACCTACTCTGTTGGCATGTCTGTCAAGTTCGGCACTGTAGTACAACACAGTTCCTTCATCTGTATAGTGCTCCCCACAAGTCTTCCATCGCATCTCACAGAGTCCCACAATATGCCATGTATATTTCTCCAGCTCATGTGTTAATTCATGAAGCTTCCCTGTTTGGGCAAGAGTTCTTACGCTCCATGTGGCTATTGAGATACGATTTCTTCCACGGATCTTCTGTGTGGAGGTTTCACCAGTATCATATTTTTCACGTCTGTCCTGATGTGAGGCAGATCGCGCGGTCCTTGTTAACCCGGGCGACGACTGGTCCGGTATAGGGTATGTAGTAGGTGTATCCATCATGTAATGTCTCTAGGGCAGTTAAGGCCTAGCGGAGCCCATCCCTCTCCAGGCCTGATGTTCAATAACTAGAAGCTGAGACTTGGTGTTGGTGCTTCTAGCCGTCCTGGTCTGTTTGTGGTTTACGTTCGTTAAATGATGCGATAGGATCCTATTGGAACCGTATACGATGTGCGGGTTGCGATATTATTTACAGTAGCCCGCATTTTAATTAAGTAAACAATGGTGTTGAAAACTTTGAATTGCCACAAATAAAATTGCACCATTGAACATGGATTCGAACCTGTAAACTTACGCACCACTGAGGTATGCAAACCGATCTTGCAGAGGTGTGTGTTTTTGTATAATCTTAAATGAATATACCTTGACGGAATAAAGCGTAGTAATACATTATGAGGCTGATTTGTTTACAATCCTCAATATATGACTTCATCGACACCGGGACTAAAAATTGCGTGTTGAGAGATGGCGGTTTTTATTTGTTTTTGCCATAAAGTGGGGTGTTTTGTTCTATATATTACAAAAGGTGGGCTCGATATAGTTTCATTTTGTAACATATATATAATGCACAATGTTGTGCTTGTTTCCTTTAATTTTCATTCAATCTTCACGTTAACTATCTCATATATATACTCGTATAAGCTGTCTCATGGGACAAAGAAAAGATATTTCCGTACAACTTTATAATTTAATATGTTATGTATTAGAGGTAGAGTTTTGGAGTTGACAGCATATTAATTAACTTTTCCTTGTATAAATATATTCAATGCAACCATTATAAATTCGCCTTCTTCTTCTCATAAGCTCATACGTGTCCCATCTCCACCCTCCAAAAATTACAGTAAAAAAAATATTATTCGCCCAGGTATACCCATCAAACACAAAATATTAACCGCCAAGGTTTACTCATCTAGCGCTAGCGGGTCCGCGCGGGTACCAGATAGTTGTTTATACAAAGTTGCTGCCCGGGCTGCGATTTTTTTAATATTTTACTAATCAACATTTGTAAAATGTATTTATTTCGTTTTAATAAAGCAAAATTCACTGGATAAAAGGATTTAAAAAAAAAAAAAAATCAACTTATTTTACAAGTCATGATTCAAATGTTGATTAGTAATAAAAAAACATCCTGCCCGTGCTAGCGTTGGTAGGTTGGTTAGGGCGGCGGTGTGGCGGCGCGGGGATCGGGGAGTTTCGCGACCTTTATGTGGGTAATGATTGATATTTTGTCCCCCTCCCCCGGTTTTCAAAATAAAATAAAAATAGTATGGCTAGTTAGGAAATAATATGAGCAATCGCGTCAATGCGTGCCCATCACTGTGTTATTAATTATAGTGACTGCCTAACTTGTTAGCATATTTCTATTTCTAACTATTTCCAACATTTCTGAAACAAAAGTACATGTACATGTACATTATATGAGTTAAAAATGATTATTTTCATTTTTGAGTGTTGGGATTTACATGAAAATGCTTGTTTAAAGAACATGAATGTATTCAATGGACTAAAAAGATGAATCCAACGAAGCCAGGAACAAAACACACAAATGATCAGAAAATTGATACGAGGATATCTCGAAAATCTAAAATGCAAAGAGTAAAAGCAAGAAAAAAATGTACCAACTTGTCATGGGGAAACAGGCTATAACAAGCCTAGGGAGAATAACGCGATAAACAGACAAATAAAACAATATTATACAATAACACACGAAATTGCACTGAGACAAGCAATACAAATTGCTGTGCAATTAAAAACCAAAATATTACTTAACAATAATAAATACCGACGTTTTCAAGTGAATTATAAACCCTTCATCAGAGACAAAATATAAAAACAAACGTCATGATAAGAGCTATAACGAAGATGGCGAACTATATAAGTTCGCCACTAGTATAATTATAGCGCAATGTCAGTAACAATAGATGTTTGCCTACGTCCAAGTTATCACTATAGGATGCACTGAATGTGTCAAAATGATAACTTCATGCACGTTTGCCCATAGGCGTGTAAAGGTATAGGTGTTCCGATGCTGGCCTGATTTTTAACTTGATGTTTTCTATTTTACATAAAAGGTCATCCTTATAATTGTCACATTCCAAAGTTTGAGTTGCATAACTGTAATGGTTATATTTTTAGAAGCCCAAGGTCACAATACATTTGCCCATTGAGTTATACACAAACTGGTTGGTGGTTAACCACCTTTGGCAGTAATTTACCACATTTTAGCCTATAATTTATAAATGGAACATTTCTGCGCCCTAAGATTTTACAGACATAATGAGAAAAATATGGGAATTCTTCTGATATCAAAATATCTTGATGTGAAAAAAAAATCATAGCCCCACAAAGTGATCGGGTCATACACCTTTAAAAAAATATCCCAAAAGGGACACAAACAATTTGTTATTAAGAAAGCATGAAATCGACCCATGATTCAGATCAACCACGTGCCTTTCTTTTAAAAACAAACAGTTCAAAGAATAAGCCGAAAACAAATAAAACGTCCTTCATTCAGTTCCGCTTTCAACCTTTGCTTACCATAGATACAATTTCGAAGTAATTTCCCAGTCATTACCTTATATAAGTTGAAAATTCATGACGAAGTCAAAATTAGGAACGCGATCAAAAACAAGGCTTTTTAAAACTAAAATTGTTGTAACATTGGGTATGCACTCAGCTTTTTATATTTAATAATTTGAGTTTTGGCGATATCAATAATGACCCGTATAGCTACTATTGGCCAATTATGTATGAGTTTCTTTCTTTCCGATATATTAATGGTCCCAGGAAGGTATCAAATAAGGTGGAGCCGTTTCAAAAATCCTTAACATCGTGATACGTGTCTCTATTTTAAATACAGGCTGAATCAAAAAACATTGTGCACGATTTGAAACGGCAGTTTGACCTTGATGCGTGCATTGAACCATAAAAGTCTTGGTGTCTGTATAAAGCGTTGTTAATCTAGTTTATTCTCCCCAAAAATGAAAGTAATCGACTTAAAAATAAGCAAACTGTACCATGTTTTGTAAACTGTCCGCAGTTTTCGCCATTCCAATGGGATTTACACAGTTAAGACATAAATATTGCAGCAGCATGATGATATGGAGTGAGAAAGGCATTGTTGTGCCTGTAATTTATTACAGGTTCCTGGTATATTAATTGAGCCAAAGGTGGTAAAACATTGTAGAAATAAATAATACTTCACAAACTAAAAATATTGTACAAATGAAATAATCTGAAGACACTTTCTTTCTTGATAATTGCACTGAAAAGTCATTCACATTTGCCTTAAGGTTCACACGGTATGAGTTACGGTCTTCTGCTAAAGGTGTTTTCTTAAGGCATACAATAAAATGTTAGCTTCCTTGCAATTCAAAATAGAAAAGGTTTAGTTGTTTGCTGATATTCAGTTTTGTTAATGAAGCCTTCCTTCGACATGGCCATCATTTTGCTGAAGACATGTGTGTGCCCTGTCCAACATGTTTCGAACAACTCGTCTAACCATTCCCCTGTTGCGGTGTAGCCTGTCATGCCTGTCACTTCGGTTCTGACACGTGCCTCCACTTCTTGAAGACTTTTTGCCTTCTTGGTCTGTAAAAGGTGATGCTTGTATTCAGATTTGCATTTTCATTTGACAACTCAGTATCAGACTATTAATTACTTATCCCAGAGTGAAAGAATGATTTTACAGGAACATTTTGACAATTAATGTGATAATTATGACCATTTTAGCAAAACCAAATTTACTGTGTGTAAATCCCATTGGAATGGCTAAAAACGCGGTCAGTTTACGAAACTTGCCACGGTTTGCTTATTTTTAAGTTGATTACTTTCATACTTTGGGAGGATAAACTAGATTAACAACGCTTTATACAAACAACAAAAATTCCATGGTTCAATGCACGCATCAAGGTCAAATGACCGCTTCAAATCGTGCACAATGTTTTTTGATTCACCCTGTAGAAGTTGTCAAAAAAACATACCATTTTTGGTATCATATTAAAGACAATTTATCCAGCTACTGAATAAAAAAGGATTAAAGCCACATGTTTAGCAACAGTGAAGTTATCAATCTAAACGTCGAGTGAGTCAAGGGTGGAGCCGGTGGGTGAGGCGCCGGTGGATGAGGCGCCCATAGGTTTCTACACAAAATAGCGGAAAACTAGAACTTTTGAAATTGATGCCATTTTAAAAGTATGTACATAGGAAAGTTTTCAAACTTCTCATATGTGTTAATAACATGTGCCTGCTACTATGAATAATAATATTGAATTGTTATCTAGACATTCTCTACTATATAGAATATGATGTTCAATTCAGGGAGTGTTTTAATGTAAAAAATACACAGTTTTATTCATTTTATTGATTAAACAATTAATGGCCAAATCGCAGTCTCTCTATTTCATTTGTGTGACTCTTCGGTCCTTTTCTACCCTGGGTAGCAAAACATTTAACTAAAAAAGCCAGAAGTGTTTCTTCACAGAATTGTTCATAGATTTATGAAAAATGGCTATTTAGACCTATTTTGGACCACCCTGCATTCAAAATAAAAGGAACTTTAGGGTCCATATCCAAACTCTCAGTGCTTTTAAAGCATTTTTCTAGCGATTTAAAAGCGCTTTTCCAACGGTATTTCGTTCTATTGTTAAAAGCATCGGAAAAAGATCGGTGATTAACTAGAAACCTCTCTACTTATCTGGCGTTAACAATAGCACTATTGTAGTACTCTCGATGGCTGCATTAGTGAAGCAGACAGATCAAAGGCGCAAGGAAGGTTGTGTTATATTCTTTAAGAAATACTATAATATAGTATTTCTTCAATCCTCGGGGAAAAAATTGGAAGCAGATTTTCTTGCAGATTTACTTTTTTGATCATAAATCATAAATATATTCCATGTTACAGAGCGATACGTTTCCTAAAAACCTCAAAATCGTGGTTTTATTTTCAAACCATGATTTTGAATTAATTAGGAATCGTATCAATCTGTAACTTAGAAGATCTTTATGATTCATGATCAAACATGCAAATCTGCAAGAAAATCTGCTTTCATAGTAAAAATCAATGATAGAGGGCGCTACTTGGAAAAGATCACATACTATGCGTTTGAAGTGCTCGCATGTTAGGCAGTCACTAAATTAATACAATTTTAAAGCCGCATATCTGTATCTTTGAAATTCCAATCACGCAGTGATGGGCAAGCATTGACGCGATTGCCCATAATCAGCCAGTGTGTTTTTGAAAACCGGTGGGGGGGGGGGGGGGGGGGGGGGGCGTAAGTATCATTACCCAAATCATGGCCGCAAAACCCTCGGGATCACCGGACTCTCTCCGATCCGCGCCGCCGCACGTAACCAACATGCCAACGCTAACCTAGGCAGCGACTTTGTAGTATACATAGCAGTAGCACTTGCCGTCATCCAATCGAATGCTATAGCATACGCGTTGGCTTTTTGCCCTAGTGAATCGTAGTGCTACGGTAGGTTACGGTTAACAACCAATGATATCGTGTGTTTTAACCCTATAACCAGCAAGATGTTTGTTTTTGAAAACCAGAGGAGGGGGACAAAATATAATTTTTGTACCCAAAAAATCGCCGCGATACCCCCAAGATTGCGCCGCCGCCCTTGACACTCGGCCAAACTGTTAACGCTATCCACGGCGCGATATTATTTAAAATAAATAACATTTGATACCTTGACGGAATAAAGCGTATAGTATACATGATGAGACTAATTAGTAGGTATAACGTGTTTTGCCAAATGTTGTTTATGGTTAATAAATTCGCAGCCCGGGCAGCGACTTCGTATATACCTGTATGTAGAGATGGAAATGCTCATACACCTTTCGACCCCAGGTAACCTAATCTCAGATTGTATTCACTTTTATTGAAATAGAATACTGCAATAAATAAACCCGAGGTTGAGAAAAATTCAATCAAACAATCTCTTGTTGGAATACTGCAATAAATAAATCTGAGGTTGAGAAACAAATCAATAATACAACCTCAGGTTGAAAATAAATCCAATTTAACAACCTTAGGTTGCATATATCTGATCCCGCTTTAACACGGAATAAACCGCAATAATATTTGCACCTGAGGTTGGGTTACATGAGGTTATAGGTAACCTGAGGTTTGGTAACCTAAGGTTAGGTAACCTGAGGTCGAAAGGTGTATGAGGCTGCATTTCCATCTCTGCATAATGCCGCTATATAATACATAGCACTGTGGTATATAGATGACGTCATCCAATCGAATGCTGTGGCAGGCGCGTGGACAATGTTGTTTGCCGTAGTAATCGTAGTACTATACGCTAGATTAGGATTGTTCTTTTCATGCTCATATGAATTAATATGTAGGCTGTAGTTAACTGTAGTTAATTTTACTATTTATCGGGGCAATTCAATCGATATGCATGCATTCTATTAACGGTGAAGAGAGCGATAGATATGTTTTTGCTTGAGCTTTTGTAGTAGTTTAAATGAAATAACTAAATAACTACCCATCACATGATATGATTTAACAAATACTGAAAATACTATTAATGAATTTGCTCGCAAATCCCATAATTTGTTATTTGGGTCGTTTTTCTTTTTAACTAGCATTCTTCGGTAAGTGGAATCGGCAGCTGATGGTTCGGCATCCCAACATATGGTATGTCATAAGGCGTATTAAGACTGAAGGGGAGCACACGAGGCAGAAAATCGTCCGGGCTAACAGAGGAGACAGCCCTCCTCGTAGGAAGCTGAAGTGGAAGCAGCTTGAGCGCCGAATAAGGCGCCTAAAGAGAGATCTAGCCCGTGGCAATCGTAACCTACGCAGCTATTGGGCTGCAGTGGTTTATCTTACCAAACAGTATGCATAACTTCAACAGGCATGATAGGACTGCGCTTCTTGGTATGTTTTAGAATGCAATTACACACCAACCTCCCCCTCCCAACTCAACAAAAAAGTTCGTAACCATGACTGGTCTTCTTTTTTTTAAGTACCCATTTCATCATTTTACCGCCTGTTTTCGCCAAAACGAGAAAAAAGTTTAGGTACAAAATACACCCTTTTTGGTTTTCAAAACTAGAATTCAAACACCCCTTTTCAATGACACTTTTTACATACATAAATATACATACATGACGAGTCAACCGTTAGATAATAGGTATTTCCATTACTAATTAGGTACTAATTAATGCAGCTGCATGGATTTACTCCATGCTGTACTCTTCAGATGCTGGCCTTTCGACTGAATCGGAACAAGGAACGTGGGGTCGCATCGTGCGCGCGCATGAAGTGTCAAAAACGTTCCTTCAATTATTGTTCCGATTCAGTCGAAGGCCATCATCTGAAGAGTGCAGCTTGGATTTACTCCATGCTGTACGAAACAAATTAGTCATGAAAATGCCTAGTGCCTAAAAGTTGACTCATCATGTATGTATATCCGCTCTGGTGGTAAAGACACCATCGAGCACTTTTTAGCAGAGTGTTTACAAATGTATCGTTATAAACTGTATCTACATAAAATAGTAAATTTAGGTTGTCATTATGTTCAGATCTAATGATTAAATCCATATCAGAGTGGAGCAGCTTAAGATTTTATTAGGGTTGTGTATATACTCCATGATACCACTTTTTTCTACACTGCTGACACTCGAAAATATACCCCTTTTCAGCGTTATTTAGAACAGTGATGGTTACCAACTTTTGTGTTGAGTTTGGGGCAGGGGATTACACTAGCAACCAAAAGTCGAGGACAATTTTGGTTATTGGTTATTCGTGTCAAAATCGTACCATATTTTGGTTTGATCTGTAATGAATAAAACCCAATGAGTTGACAGTGTGTGTTTTAAACCGGGTTTTTTAGTAGTATGTTCATGCTCTCACAATATCTGCTCGTTCGATTGCATGACAAAAGATGATAAAGAAAATGTGTGCCTTCTTATCAAAGCACATGTACTCCTTGAAAATAGCTCATGGAAAATCAAAAGCTCATTATAGCCGATTCACTCCTATAGGCAGGGTATCATTTAGAGGTCTATTGTTCAAACTTTTCCAGGGGACGCCCTCAATCCCCGATTTTTAAAGCAGATTTATATTTCTGATTATAAATCATAAATATATTCCGAGTTGAAGAGCGACCTAATTCCTAATAACCACAAATCAAGACTTTGAGAGTGAATTTAGAGTGAACAGTTTAACCCCGACACTAGTTCCCACTCTCAAATGATTTTGAAGTAATCTGGAATGATATCGCCCGGTAACTTGGAATTTACTAGCGATTTATGATCAGAGATTGTAAATCTGCAAGAAAATGTGCTAAAATACTAATCAAAGGTCTGGGTGTTTCCTGGAAAAGAACTTAACCTTCTTTCAAAAATAACCGGCACAATATAGTTTGGCAATGGATACCCTCAAGGGAAACAAATCCCAACATTATCATTATTTTCAATCTATAACACAAATATTTCAAATTTGTAAAAGTGTTCTACGGATGTTTAAATTACTGAGAGCATGCGGTGATGAACGACTATATATACAACAATCTCTTTTAGCCAAATGTGAACGCCGCGCTCAATCAGCCATCATTCATTTGATTGAACATTTGAACGCATTTTCTATCGTATGAAGTATTATATACAAAAATCGTCGTTAGCGGGTTTCTTTTCCTCATCCTGATATGTCCTCCCTTTAAGAACTTTACATCAATTTGTAAACCTACAATACACAAAAGCTAACACAGACAGTTCAGTGTGGTCCCAAAAAAAACGTGTACACTTTACGAAAGGCCGATTTCTCAAAATTGGGAAAACGTCTTGTAATTGTTTTCATATATTTTTAATCCCCGTGGTTATACGTTTTTAGGTGGTATTGGGTAAAAACGTCATACAATTGAAAAAAGGGCTCTTATTAAGACAATGACCATTTCAAATCGGAAAATATACGATCGGTTCCGAATGTTTCCGATTAGCCGAGTGTTGTGACGCTCGGTTACATGACTTGTCAGCTCATAAGTCATGTCCATATGCCGGAGAAAAACAAACGTGGTTTTCACTTCACCGTCTGTTCGTGTGGTAGATTGGGCTGTGTTAGTGATAGATTGTCTCCCTCACAAAGTCGTGACGTTTCACTAACAAAAACGGTGATATAAAAGATATTTGGGATAATATTTTAACTTTTTACCGTTCTCGATACATAAGATGCCAGTCGACGCCATTGTTGATGAAAAACAAAATATTCTCGAGTTTCACGTTTTACTTCTCAGATTTCCCATCGCAATTTCAAATGGTCTATGCGGCCATTTAAAAAAAAGACATGGTCAAAAACCAGTTTGTCCATGCACCATGTATTAAAGGCATATTATGTGATCTTTTCCAGAGAGCGCCCTCTATTCATGATTTTTTTTAGAAAGTAGATTTTCTTGCAGATTTACACTTCCGATCATAAATCATACATACATTCCAAGTTACAGAGCGATACGATTCCTAATTACCTCAAAATCATGGTTTTAGAGTGAATTTAGAGTGAAAAATATAAACTGTCGGGGTTCCGACAGTTTATTTTCAGTAATTAAGAATCGTATCGGCCTGTAACTTGGAATGTATGCATGATTTATGATCAGAAATGTAAATCTGCAAGAAAATCTGCTTTCTATTTTTTTTCGATGTTGAGGGCGTTCCCTGGAAAGATCACATAATATAAGTCTATGAAATTTGGTGCTTCCTGGTTCATACAATTATAGCTCTGCGTGCACAAATGACTGTGAACATTTTACTCAATTTCCTGAAAAGGATGCTTTTCGTCCATGGTTATTGGGGTTTTAATTACTTTTAAAGTCTGAATTTACATGATTTACCCTAGAATGTACACTAATACTGAGTAGACCGGGGTGTACTTATTTAGAAGCAATGCATAGACTCACGTGTGAACAAACTGGTTTCTGACAATTTTTCTGTAAATGTCCCTTTTCTTTACTTCTTAATACAATTTTCAAAGCAATGGGCACCACATTCCAACAGGATTTTAAAGTTTAAGTTGTATCCACAGATTTGTGAAATCTTGTTCTCATGAAATGTATACGTTTTATTAGGCCACACAAGCGTTCCCAGTGTTTTCTCTCTCAATTTGTATAACATCACGAAATTTGGTTGCTAGTGTAATAAAATAGGTATGCATGTACATTGAAATTGGGTATTGTTTACGCAGTGACCGGATTCTCAACAAAAATCATAAGGGTATTATTTACTCCACGTGCCCATGGTTTGATCAACAGTGGTTTGATCTAAGTATAATGAAAATTGATTCCCCCTTTCCCGTTATCGTAATAGTGACAACTTTCAGCTTAACCCTTACAGCCCCGGATCCCATGAAATCCCATTTCCCAGCCTGTCGGTTCCACCTGGCGCTGAGGTTTTTGGGTGAAATAATGGCCCCGGGCTATATAGCTGGGCGAATACACTCGCCCAGCCAAGCTTCCCCCGTGGCGCAGTTGGTAGAGCGTTCGCCCGCCAACCGAGAGGTCGTGGGTTCAAACCCCGCGGCGTGGCACCTCTTGTTGTGTGTGCTTTTTTCGCTTGAAAAAAATTCGTTGGAAAATCCAATGTTAAATATTTGACAAACCTCAATTACAATTCTTAATTTTTTGGATTTTATCATTGTGATTAATTTGTGATTGTGATTTGATCATTTACCTACTCAAATGTCAGTGCTATATTTCCTTTTTTTTAAAACTTTTTCAGCAACACATCTATAATTATTACGTCTTGTCTTTAAAGTCTTTAAAAATATGTAACGAGAAACTAGGGGTCGACTTTCATTAGGCTAATCGTGTGTACTATGAAAACATGATGAAGCTCGTATGATGGAGTTATTGGGAAAATAGTTGAACGTTTACAAATGTAGATGATATCTGTTGCATGCCACCAAAAATCTTAGAATGGTTGCGTGCAATAACATTGTGCTCTCTCCTCCATGTCGTGCTGATAAATGTCAATGCCTTCGGGTCCATGTCCCAAAAAACACTGGGTCAAAAAACTGCAGAGCTTATAACTGAAAAAGTAGGACACGTGGCTGTTTTCGAAATTCTAGGATATAAAGGTAAATAAACTGCTCAAAAAAGTTTGGAAATTTGTATTCAATCACCATTTCCGAATATTTTGTGATATATTCACATTGTGAATCATATACTTTAGCCACCACTTGTCTCCTTAGCCATATGCTTGAGAATGTGTATGTGGAGGTCGCATTCAAAATGTTCCAAATTCCCCACTATTTTGCGCCCACAAGACTATCTTTGTCGTCTGTTCAATGAAGTGTTAAATCAAAATAGTGTTGATTTCAGCACATTCATATTGCGACCTCTCCATGTTCTCAAGCATGTGGCAGAGCACTTGAACAATGTATTGCTACAAATTAGGTATCCTTTTAAAGAGGAATACACCAGTTCTCCATTGATATGCAACACAATATGGAAGTAGGGGAAGTATCCCGAAATATTTGAAGAAAAAATATCCAAACACTTTTTGAGCAGTATATGTGACGTTATCTTTGTAAAATCTAACGTGAACATTTTGAAATACAAAACTTTGATTAGAGCGTGGTCAGAACCAATTTATACTAATTTTAGCAATAAACCGCCAATGCGTTGCATCTGTGCGTTGTGTGCAAGTTGTCCATGTATTCTCTGAATAGCCTTATTTCTGGTCAAACAAAGCTCATTTAAAGTTAATCTGTTTACATGGGATTCAGCAATAACTATTTTTCTGTTTAAATTAATGCTCATTATTGATTAAGAAACCTGCAATTTAACCTTTTCAAATTGGGAAATACGGTGAGGGCCTATTCAAAGACAACACATTTAACGAAAAGGGCAATTATGTATTCATTTTATTACTTCAGAAAAACAAGAAGAAAGGGGTTTAATTTATTGCTTTATATATACACATGGAAAAAAGTATCGCACCACTTGTTGAAATGTGCAAATGTGGCCTCGAATTTTGCCACCATGGTGTGATATTAAGGATCATTTGTTTGCGTAAGCTGTCCAACAAAATGTTATGCAATAAAAGGGCCACATTTTAGTTTGTGATGTAATCGATGTAATGATTTTCAAGGCCAAAGTGAAAATGCATAAAACAAGTTTGGGTAAAACGCGATATTGAGAGGCCCAATGATTAATCTCTATAGTTGCAATCCTTGGTAACACATTCAAGTCTTCCAAGGTCAAAGGTCATCTGGGGTCAAATTTCAAAAGTTGCCCGATTGTTCTCAAACGTGAAAAAACTCCCTTTTTCGTACGCCCAATGGTTATGGGGTCGAAGGTCAAAATAGGTCAAATTTTAAATAAGTTCAAATGACAAAAGCAATATTGCGGAAGTGTTGACCTATAGGTCAAATAAATTTAAAAAAATCAACGGTGACATCATCGTATGTTTTGGCATGTTTGGACTCATTCACTGTATTGTAGCCTATAACGTCTAAATGAAACATTTCTTGCGCCAAATACAGAACTAATATAATAACTATTTTAAGTTGTTGAAGTCTATTCAATATCGAGTTATACCCAAACTTGTTTCATGCATGTTTTTTGGACAAAAGCATGCATTTCCCCTTGGCCTTGAAAAACATCACATCGATTACGTCACAAACTAAAATGTAGCCCTTTTATTGCATAGTATTTTGTTGGACAGCTTACGCAAACAAATGATCCTTAATATCACACCATGGTGGCAAAATTCGAGGCCACATTTGCACTTTTCAACAACAAAAAAGTGGTGCGATACTTTTTTCTATGTGTATATAAATATCAAATATTTTAGAATCTGCGACAATTTCTCCGATTTCGAGCATATATTGAAAATAGTTGTTGCAATAAAATAAGTTTATTATTTACACATACAGATTAAAACAGCGTTCTTTGCAAAGATGTAATTATTGTAGAAATAAGTGAAGAAAGAAAATCCAAATGTAGGCCTAAGACAGAGATTTTAGATGAACTTAGGCCGTGTTCCCACATAAGTAGAAGTTGTCCCGATCTGGACTAGTCCGGACCAAGACCCACTTGTTCCCACATAAGTGGTGGTCGTCGCAACGGTGTCTATACACATGGGTGCTTTATTCCTAAATTGGAAAAAGTGGGTTCTGAACACGCTCTATTTACACATTTGACATCAGATGGATCGCACTATTTCACCAGTTAAGGTCAGATTGATTTGGCTTTTTATCATGTATATCTTAAGTTATACGCTCTCAAGTGTTTGAACACAGTTTTGGGGACACGCTGTATTAAAATTCTTTTAAAGATCCGAAAAATAATCCTGAAACGCTTTACATGTTTTAAATGTCGATTTTGCGAAATTTATCAAATCAAGTACATTCATCATACGGCACGCTGTGCCAAAATGAATATAAAGGACATTCTGGAAGAAAAAACATATTGACATAGGTTATGAAATAAAGCACTTACCATCGAGAAATCTTTTAATCGTAGGCTATTTTATTTTAAACATAGACATAAGAAACCATTTCTTATAGGTACTTATGATGATACCCTTTTTGCTTCAAACGTTTGACAACGTTTCATATAGGCCTATCCTATGCTCGTTTTGATAAATACGTGCAACTATGTGATTGGTGCGCAGAAGGATGTGCCGATTTGTGCTTACTCGATATCCATGAGGCTGGAGGCGAGGCTTGAAAGCACACAAAATGCCGATAGTTCGGTCCCGGTCCGATAAAACTGGAGTTATTCGCATTCAACGTCAAAGGTCACATGTGTTTCAACGGGACCTTAAAAAATGAATCTTAAAAAAGGTTATTGACCCAAAGAGTATCATGTTGTTGGACTAAGTGTTTCGAACAAAAAGGTTATTACAAATTTGTATCGTTAATCAACGTTTATTTTTTAATGTAGGCAAATAGAGTTCAAATTGCAAAAATACTCAGATACTGCGCTGTACATATCAGATTGTTCCTAGATCTGCTTAAAAGCAGCAAACAATTTAACAGTTAAAGCAGCAAACATCTAAACAGTTAAAGCACCAGATAATAAGTTTTCGTCTAATGGCAGGATAGGTCAGAGGTCACATTTATTCCTCAAATACGTTACAATACAGAGCTTAAATTCTGAAATGGTCCCTGATTTAAATGAACATGGCTTCAAACTAGCCGTCGGATTGATAACAATATGCTCAAAACCATGACGTCTCTAACGACGGTAGACTTTATTGTGATGTGTGTATCATTTACTATAAAAAGAAACATGAAACAAAGAATTCACTATCCACGTTATTTTGACTTATTCTAAATCGGCGCAGGCTCAGAGCAATTATTTCTCGTCAAAAACATTACAATATTCTTCTTTTTCTGAACTGTGAACTTGTAAATAGTTTGTTCAAGTTAATTTCAAGAATATATAGTAAAGTCAAATAATGAACAGTTTAGAAGTATGAAGATATTTTTTTTAATATTTAGTACGGCAAAATTCTCCATATAATAGCCAACAGCATGATAGCTCACTTAAATTCCTATTCGGCGTAACGTAAATGCGCTAAAAGTGAGAATTACGTCAATAGAAATATTTATTAATGCTGAAACACTAAAGGTGTTATTGCAGACTACGCCTTATCCGCTGTATTTTTTACATGTATACATCATGTTTGTTTCGTGGATAGCGTTCATAACTCGCCATTTACGTGAATTTATGTTAATTTAACAGTTAAAATGATTTCTTTCATATTTGTTGTTATTTTAATTTGTAGTCCTAAAAAGTTGATATTTAGATATGTTGACGTTTATGAACACATAAGAGAATTGAAGACGAAAAGAAGAAAACAGTCAAATGCAATCTCATTTGAATACTAGTGGTGGCCCTTGATTTTTTTTACTTAAATTTTTTTTGCATATGCATACACTATGAATGTCAGGATGGCATATTGTAGTCAATTAAGGAGGAAGACAATGTTTCTTGATACTTACAATTTTAAGAGGAGTATAGATATCTCATTACCTTAGATGTTGTCAGGGTCATCCTTTGGTTCGTGTGGTTACGACAATTCTATTTTTATTTTATTTGAAAGAACTTGGATTTTGGGGTTCAAACACATGACACGAACGGTCACAGGTGCCGCCAAAAACATATAATTTTGTTTTTGCAATAGTACAATTTAGATGGGCTTCTTTTCAATAAAATACGCCTTTAAGGGTGATTAAAAAAGTGTACTGAACTTAAAGAAATTTAAAGAATTTTAGCTGATTTGGTACACCGAACACTCTTTGCAAATATTTTCTCTTTAAGATGTATTGAATTCTACTATTTAAAACAGTCCAGTACGAGCTTAGTCAGAATACCACAAATCCATATTGTTTACTTCTGTTGCTGAAACCGTGTAACAATTTCTTTTTAATGATTACTTTCATTATTTCGTATTTAATGTGCGAAAATACCACTGAGAATATTGTCTTTGTCTGTATTAGTTAGGTCTTATGTACCTTATAAATACATGATCCACTTGTTCATTAATAACAAGTACTATTGAATAAAATATTCAATATTGTGTTACGTTTCAAAACGCAGTAACTTAACCAAAACCTTAATTTACTTTAAGTACACTTGTTTTCAATCACCCTGTTGTTAACATCGTTTAATACTAATGATAAAAGGCATTCCGGTACAACTTTTGTTACTAGCGTTTTTCACTGTAAATATGTTTAACGATTGTTAATGTAAAGATTACAACGAAATATGATTATGGTTCACATATAAACATGTTTCCATTTAAGAGAATTCTGTAACTTTGATTGTATATAGAAGTTTTTCATCTGCCTAGCGCCTATACGATATTTCAGTGTAAGGCGTTTTGAGACATTTCTAAATGGTATGTGTATTGATCATTTATGTGACTTACGGTATATTATCTGACGCCCTCAATCCTCGAAAAATAATTTGAAAACAGATGTTCTTGCAGATTCACATTTCTGATCATGAATCGTAGGCATACATACATTCCAAGATACAGGACGACACGATTCTTTCAAAATCATGTTTTAGAGTGAAAATAAACTGTCGGAGTCTGCGTCGACAACTTATTTTTACTCTAAATTCACTCTGAACCATGCTGAACCAAAACATCACCGCGTTGCTAATACGAGGGGGTATCAAAAGGGTTTTTGAAATCACCCATCCAGAAGTGAAGGAGCTATATCGATGAAATCTTGCCAGTGTAATCACTGGTCCTTACAAACATTATGGTGCGAAAATGGTCTCACAAGTGTGTTTACTTTTTATACAGGTGGCGCTAGATGCCAAGGCCATGTGAATCAATGACGTCTCCCAACGATGCTGTGTACATGGTAAATGATAATGGTCCAAAAACTGATCCTTGTGGGTAGCCTTCCAGAGGAGTACGAGGCTTAAAATTGTCATTTACAGAAATGAATTGAGACCTACGAGTGACAAATGACAACATTTAAAAACAAATCTGAGCCTAATATTCTTCTGGAAGGCGTCCCACAAGAATCAGTTATTGGACCATTATAATTGTCCATGTACACATCACCGTTGGAAGACGTCATTGATTTACATGGCTTTGGCATCTTTCGCCACCTGTATAAAAAGTGAACATAGGCCTACTTATGATACCATTATTGCACCATAATGTTTTAAGGACCAGTGATTACACTGACAAAATTTCATCGATATAGCTCCTTCACTTCTGGGTGATTTCAAACACTTTTTGATACCCCCTCCTATAACTTTTCTTTATCATCTTCATCTGTATATATAATTTCTATGCTCTGAGGTCTCTGGGCTGCGGACCAGACTCTGGCGGGTTAAACCGGTTTTGTGAGCGCTAAGCCGTCCCCTTCCCTCATGGCATATTGTTGGAAGTGGAATTAACTCCGCTTGTCTGAAAGCCTTGGTGCTTCTGCAAAGCCATGTAGCGGGTTTTGGCTGCTGTGTCTAATATTGGTTTTTTCCTAGTTAGGTCAGGCATTTACTGATCGTGGTATTATAAATCCCCCTGCTTCCCGGGAAGTTTACAGACCATCCGTTATTTTCACATTCTGCTACAAGGTCTTGGTATTTATATGTACATTTCTTCCTGGCGAATTCATTTGCAAGGTTTTCCTCTGCGGGGACTGTCAATTCAATGATGATGACATTTTTAAATATGCAATCATGGCAATACAATATGCTTCCAATTTATTTTCGAGGATTGAGGGCATCCCCTGGAAAAGATCACATAATAAACCTTTAATCCTGGAAAATAAATTGAAACCTTTATCGCTAAAGGAGCCAGAAAACTGTGATATGTGATCCTTCAGACATCTTTACAAAGTCACTGTGCAAAATCACACATGCCTTTCACTATTACCTGTCCACAGCTCAGACCGCCATTGTAGAGATCCTCAGGTTGACCGTCATTGATTGAGGCTCAGATTGCCTCAGATTGCGATATTACCAAAACAGCAATAAACAGTTAAGTTTTTTTTTATAAAAAGGGGGTCAAAGGTCATTATAATTTATAAACAAGCTTGGTGACAATCATCTTATGGGTAACATCGGGTGTACACATATTGACCTCTAATAAATGACCCCTACATGACCTTTAACCCCTTTGTCAAAACTTTAATTTATTGCTGTTTTGGAAATAACGCAATCTGAGGAAATCTGCAATCAATGGCGGTCAATCTGAGGATCTCTATAGGCTAATATAATGAAAGTTCCAGTTTCCCGTTTCTCTACCGACTTAACCGTTCAGTTGTACCAAAACTTTCATTATTTTCTGACAAACTTGAATAAAAATCAAAACTTTTAGATGCTCAAAATACCAGACATATCTTCCTGTTTAAAGGATTTTAATGGCAGTGGTGTCATGGCATATATGGTTATTAATAATAATAATGATATTGTTTGCATTACCTACTCAGATTTCAGACAGATTTGTTAACATTTTCAATAACACATCTACAAATGGTTCCTTAATTGTTTTTCAAAGTGTTAAAGTGTTAATTAAGGTGTATATAATATACGAATCAATAGTTATTAGTTAACACCCCTTAATACAGATGCAATAATAAATTGAGTGAAATAAAGAATAATGAATAATGAAATAGACACCTACCCACTCCTTTAAAAATATGAAACGGGAAACTTGGTATCATATTATTTCATATGGCCCAATGGCGGTCTGTGGACTTTGTAAAGATGTCTGATGGATCACATCAAAATAAAAAATTGTGGCTCCTTCATTTCTGGATTATTTATACAACCTGTTGATACTCCCTCGTATTGACTCCTTTCTTGTATTTGAATTTGAGTAAGCATAGATCCTTGAGAGGATCTATGAGTAAATGTAATTGACATTGTATGGCATGCAATGACTGCGTGATTTGACAATAGTTTAAACTTTTTTCATCATCTTGCAGTTCCATAATCATATAGTTTCCTTGACACAGTTTCTTAACAGGAAACATCTTAGAAACTTATGGAAATAAACAGCATCTCACTTTTTCCTTTTAATTAGCGACGTGAGTAACCATATTTATTTATATGTTGTATGCCATGTTTATATTGTTAGGTTTTAAAATAGTTTTGCACTTTTTCAGTCATTAAGGGATATATTTATGTTATTCCTTCAACCACGTTGTGCATGACATGCATGATTTGTGTTGATATTCGCTCGTTGCATGGATTCGCCAATTGCGAGAAAAGCCGAACTGGAATCAGATTGGCGTGATGCAACTCACAAACTCACTGCATGACCAATCATTTTCTTCTGAGGAAGGCGAACTATACATGTACAGTCATCACAAATAAATAACTGACCCGGTAATAAATGGGCTGATAACTCTAATAGTATAACTCCTACATAAACACATTAAATTATAAACATGTTGAGAAATTTCTCCTCTTGAATTTGAGATATTACACGCTAAGAATAGCTGATTATTAAAGATGTTACAATCCCAAGTACTGTCAAGTCTGATTTTCATTTTCACATTTTACAATTTCAACACGGGAACTCAGACCCGCAAATTATTGATTACTGGTATAGTGGTAGCTTCCAATTCAGCCGTCGATGACCTGGTTGTTGGATAGTCGGCCGGTGGCATTGTTACGGTTGATCAATACGGCACACACGCTTTACCTGTCGTACTCTCCCCGTGTTGAAAAGAAAAATTTTGAATTGAAAATCAGACTTAACCTCACGTTTGGGATTGTAACTACCTCATTAATCAACCATTCTTAGCGTGTACTATCTCAAATTCAAGAACATACATTTGTAAACAACCTTATATTTAAATATGTTTATGTATTAGAGTTATACTTTTAGAGTTATCAGCATATGTATTACCTGATCAGTTACTTATTGTGATGACTGTATACGTATACCGGGGTATACATAATGTTATGAAATAGTCCCATTCAATTAGTACCAGTTCCAGCTCTCCTCTCCTCGTAAACTGTTAATCCGTGCAAAGAGCCCAAAAACAGTTCGTGACTGTTGTTTGATAACTGTATGTTGGTATTATTGTATTGCAATTTAAAATTTGTATCCATAAAGAACGTGTATTTTATGTTCAAAATGTATAACACGTAATTGCTGTTGCTAACATTAGCATTGTTCAGGTGCCTTGTGTGTAGTTTGACCCTTGAGGAATAATATAATTTATTCACATACACCCAGTCTATTCATATTGAACAGTCCGGGCCGATTTCCCGTTCAGGTTGCCTGAGTGAAAGTAATATCCTTAATCCCGTGCTAATGTATGGCAAAGTATTTGTAGTGGTTATAGGCTACCAATTTATACATTTCAACCAAAAATAATGGATCTACGAACCAATGACCGTTGGATTTTACATTGCATGAGGCGCGACCGAGTGTAATGGAACTGATACAGTTTTACTATTACAAAAAAAACGTTCAGTATTTGTTTTATATCATGATACCACATCATACTTTTCCAGCCATAAGGATATTGACTGCAATGAGTGGCATGGTACAAATTATATTCCCAAGGTGATCTGGTCTGGAGATCACTGCGGGCCTATCATTTGTACCGAATGAAAGCAATCAATATTTGATTTATATACCAACAATTATATAGATTGTTGTCTTTGATTGGTTCAAAGAACATTTCCTATAGACTTATTCACCTTAGGCCAACCAAAGTTCCATGAAATTAATATACACTAGACCAAATTAATTGTTCTGTCGCCTAAGAAAAAAGCAGAATCGAACAAAAATATCGATTTCTGAATGTGGAAGGTTTGTAATTGTATATTATTACTCCTAAACTGCTAGAGGTAGCGATTCTAGGCGTATTTCACTGAACACTTTGCATTTAGGCTAACTGAATCCATGATATCTTCGATACCTTCTTCGTCAACAAGCGCAGAGCTATTTGCTTTTAGTCATTTCTTAAAACGGTAAAACAACACGAAACGCGCATAGTCGCGACTAAGCTCGGGCATAGTTGTTTTCATGGCGTCATCTTGAAATTGAAGACATAGTTTGACCGGGAACAATCCCCCACTTTTAACCAATCAAACAACAGGAATTATATGTATGCGGTATATAATAAAAACTATAACATGGTTGAAATCAAGCCTAGCATGATATAACACTAAGCGGCGACCATGGGAGTATCTTCCTTCCAGTCCATCCAGTGAACACTAATCGGTCAATCATAGGTCTGATATGTTTCTGTGCAAGCATATAATAAAAGCGTGTTTACCGGAAAACACGTGCCTTTGATCATTTCGCATGTTTGTAATGTCATAAGAAATGGGTCGAAAAAGCCAAATGCAATTGATGAAACTACGAACATCAAACGACAAACTTATTACAGTTTGAGACAAAGCCTTTTCTCATCTTAATTGTAAAGTGTTCAACAAAAGAAAGTCGAACACTTTAATTTTACCCTATAGTGTGCTTTTTAATGCTGAACCAAAAAGGTTAAACATTTGGTTAAATCTGTATGATACGATTTGGGAACCAAATCTGCCCTCAAAACAAATAATAAGCCATGATAGTAGTACGGACAATCTGTGCAGTTCCAAATTCTCATGTTTCTATAAACTACGATTGAAGAAAAGATCAACGCAGTTACTCTGTGATTTACCGCAGATTTTGACGAAAATGTGGATTTTGTAATGTCACGGATTATCATTAAAGGGCGCTAATAATGGGCTGATGTTATTTGTTGGTAGCAAAATGGTTACGAAATGTGCCATTTTTTAAAGATCCAAATGTCTATCTAGCCTGTAAGTCGGAAAGCACGCGATCGATAGAGATAGGAGTCTGGAAGCCCTATTTCGTGATTTAATGGGAGTGGGAAGGGTATTTCCTTCAATTCATTTTTCCTTGGAGCCCAAGGATCTGATATAGGCCTACAACAAGCAACAAGCAAGCGTATTTTTATACACAGAAACCTCGTTGCAATGGTTGTAAGGTTATAAATTGTGGTATTGAAACATGAAAAAGTCACACAATTAGCCCATATATTTGAACAGTTATTTATTGATTGAGAGTTATGTACTCTATGTTGAGTTTTCTATTTACACTGAACGTACAGGTACGTGCATGAACCATTACTAAGTATCATGATTATGGTCGCTGAAAAAGAAATATGTTTATATTCAATAAAAAACCAATTAGCTGTTGACAAACAATTGTTTTAATCGTCTCATTGCATTTAGGTCTATTGCCAGTTGGCCTAAACCACTTGGCCTAGGTCCAGTTGTTCTATCCAAAATTGGTTGAAATATATAGTCTGACCCATTTTGTCTGTAATACCCATTAAACATCCAAGTGAGCTAACATCCAAATGGTCTAATAACACTCGTGAGAGTGTGAGTGTATTGGAGAAAAGAACATTCTCGGAGAGACTTTCTTTAACTAAACTAACGTGCGTGACCGGTCAGTGACGGATCCATGTGGTAGAAAAATAAACAAGAAGAGTCTTAAAAAAGACAAACAGTGCTCAGAAGGTGTAAATTTGAATTAAGAGGAACTTAACAGGGGTGAAAGAGGTTATCAGTCACACCCAGGATATTGTCACATAGGATAATTATGTGAGTATTGCTTCAATGGCCCATACCTAAAGAAAAATGATTCATTCTGCATTAGCAGGTTGTTAAGGGAACACAATGTGAATACGCACTGAAAAAACTCACAGCTAATCAGCTAAGACTTGTATTCTTCACAGCCAGATACACCCTTTGTCCCGCACATTGCGGTTATCACTCCAGACCCATTCATCTGTCTCGTTCAGATAGCACACATAACAGTTATGACAGTAATCACACACAAATCAATGATTCCTATACCTAGTGCAACTTTTCTGTTGCATTCGCGGTCATTGAAATCGCCATAACTTTAAAAGTATCCATTCGATTTTGTTGAATGAGGTATCAAACTGCGGAAAAGAAATTTGCTCATTTAATGTATATCTCAGATTTTTTGTACCGATTATATATTTTGAATTAGCGAACCTCAAAACCCTTGGTCAGGGACTTTATGTGCTAGGTGTATATAAGGAATAAGAAAAATCAGCCCTCTTTGAACAGCAAAACGTCGATTTGTTTTATTTTATTTTGATAGAGCCGTAACCAGCATTTTACCGTAGATAGTGTCCCCCTGCAGCACGCGGGCTAAAATCAATCCAATCACCACCATCTTTTCGTTTAAACACGTGTACATTTGTTTAAAAGAAAAGATGGTGGTGATTGGATTGATTTTAGAGACTATTTTGGAGTGTAAATGGCATTTTTTTCTGCGCTTCGCGCATATTTTCGAAAAACCTATCGACTTAAGAAACTTTTACTTTGAGACGACTTCTGGACAGCAGTCGACGATATGGTGGAAAAAACATCTATATAATCATCAACGGTCGAGACATTGGAACCACAGGGTGTATAATGTTACAAAATCCAATATCATGATTTAAACATGTTATTTATTGCATACTTTTCACCTCATCTCTGCTTTGCCCCAATTGCTCACAAAAGTAGAACATTTCACTGGATTATACGTTTCTGCTCAGAATGTTCTAACTTGTTCGGGTTATAAAGACTCACAAAACCATCCAAAATGTATAAATATGAAGGAGCATCATAACAATATTGGCCGTTCGTTCAGATAGGGCACAAACAACATTTTCCAACGTATCCATGAACAAAATTCCAAAGGTAAAGACAGCCACTTAGTATGAGAAAAAGGCTACTGGTTAGCAGGGGGGGTCATGTACTTTTCAGTTTCAGCCGTAGGGGGGGGGGGGGGGGGGGGGGGCGGTAGGTAATATTAACATACGAGTCTCAAATCCCCCCCACCCCACCATAAACTGATTGACCAATAGGTACGTTTCATCTCTTAACATAGGCCAAATCAATAATACTTCGGCGATATTTTGCTTTTTTCATACGTTTCCGTCACAATAAATGATGTTCGGTTTTCAATGCATCTCCAGAATAGTACAACCATTACTCGGATAAATTTACAATAAATCTGTAGCTGAGATTCCAAGATACAATTGTGTAATATTTCATAAAACTGGCTTATATGATAACAAAGTTATAAGGTAGGAGGTAGAACTTATTGAATGACCCTCATATTTCGGAATTACGACCCTTATTTTATATTCGGAATAACGACCCTTATTTTATATTCGGAATTACGACCCTTATTTTATATTCGGAATAACGACCCTTATTTTATATTCGGAATAATGACCCTTATTTTATATTCGGAATAACGACCCTTCGGAATAACGACCCTTATTGTATTTTCGGAATAACGACCCTTCGGAATAACGACCCTTATTGTATTTTCGGAATAACGACCCTTCGGAATAACGACCCTTCGGAATAACGACCCTTATTGTATTTTCGGAATAACGACCCTTCGGAATAACGACCCTTCGGAATAACGACCCTTATTGTATTTTCGGAATAACGACCCTTCGGAATAACGACCCTTATTGTATTTTCGGAATAACGACCCTTCGGAATAACGACCCTCTTGCTTATTTCGGAATAACGACCCTTCGGAATAACGACCCTTATTGTATTTTCGGAATAACGACCCTTCGGAATAACGACCCTCTTGCTTATTTCGGAATAACGACCCTTCGGAATAACGACCCTTATTGTATTTTCGGAATAACGACCCTTCGGAATAACGACCCTTATTGTATTTTCGGAATAACGACCCTTCGGAATAACGACCCTTATTGTATTTTCGGAATAACGACCCTTCGGAATAACGACCCTCTTGCTTATTTCGGAATAACGACCCTTGCAGTTAATTCGGAATAATGACCCTTCGGAATAACGACCCTCATTGTATTTTCGGAATAACGACCCTTATTGCCAATTCGGAATTATGACCCTTCGGAATAATGACCCTTACAGTTATTTCGGAATAATGACCCTTCGGAATAACGACCCTTATTGTATTTTCGGAATAACGACCCTTCGGAATAACGATCCTCCTGCTTATTTCGGAATAACGACCCTTATTTTATATTCGGAATTATGACCCTTATTTTATATTCGGAATAACGACCCTCATTGTATTTTCGGAATAACGACCCTTATTGCCAATTCGGAATTACGACCCTTCGGAATAATGACCCTAACAGTTATTTCGGAATAATGACCCTTCGGAATAACGACCCTTCGGAATAATGACCCTTCGGAATAACGACCCTTCGGAATAACGAGTAGTCCCCGGTGCAGCCACCCCTGCCTGTTGTACTGGTGCCGGTTGTACTGGTGGTGCAGCCACCCCTGCCGGTTGTACTTGTGCAGCCGGTTGTACTGGTGCCGCCGGTTGCGCCGCCATTCGTTGACCCGTTAGTCCCGCCGCTACTGCCATTCTTCCCATATTATTGGTTCGGCTTCTGGTTTCCCTTGCTGGTAGTGGTATTGTTCTCAAACTGCCACGCCCCACCATACCTCGACCACGCCCCCGTGCCGGCGCCCTGTTTGTTGATCTTCTCCTCCCCATCTGTATCTGTGAAAATACTTCTCAACACTCCATCCTCCTACTGAATTCTACTGTCTTCCAGGAACGTTTTAGTAATGTATTACTCCATGTGCCACTGCCAGCAGACCGGGACTGGACAATTCCATGCTCCCGTCTATATAGTGTGAAATGCTTGTACAAAGAGAGCCGATTTTTCAAAATCCTTGCAAGTGTTAAGTTCATTCGTGTAATACATTTGTAAAATTAATTTGAACAAATCCCAGTTTTCATCAAAATTGAGGGCGCAGCCTCCAGCAAATCTCTGAGCATTGCTTTAAACATCCTCAGGAAGAATAGTACAGAATCAGATACATAACAATTTGCCAGCTGCAGGGTTTATACATGTATTCAAACATTTTTATAGTCAACAATAATTCGGCAGTCTTACATTTGCATAAATAGATTTAAAAACTATTTTTTAAACAGCTATAGGCCTATCTTTTATATTTGGTCAGAATGACAATGACAAGAAAATTGATACCAACGCACAAAAAGCCAATGACCCGATAATATGTAGAAACCCTCCTACATGTATGTAATGATTTTTGCAAACCGTCAACACAAAATGAAGATATAAGCCTTCATATGAGCTTTTCTGAACGCCAATAATAATGCTTTCAACATTTTCGTATTTGAAGAATTTGAATTTCCACCGACGCCATTTTCTAAAGATAGTTTAATATACCATAACATATAGTATGAGACAAGTTGTCGCAACAGACTACTAGTACCCCTGTTGAATACCGTGCTTGTCAAACATGCTAGTCATACAGGCGCGAGCGAGACAGACATAGCATACGTTTTCTGCAAAATTTCAATAGAGACAACCATCCTTTCTTTTGATTATCCCTGCATAAACTGACGCATAAGAACTACCGATAATTGCTCAAATTCGCCGGCAGTTACGCAATCTTTATCCACAATTACATAAAGCTGCAGAAAGTTGCGTACAGCTGCATTTCAAACTTTTAACTTGTGGTACTTTTATGATAAAATTGACTTGGTATTACGTAATAGCTTTCTAAAGTAAACAAATATTTTCAGGTAGGGCGTATATTTTTATTTATTTATTTATTTATTCGGAAAACACTTTCAAAACAGCGGCACCCACCCGAAGGTGGTGCATCCAAAAGAATAAGAGTAAAATACACAAAAATACAAGGTACAATATTAAATATGATATAGACAAAAGAGAGAGAAATAATTACAAAATAAACATACAATCATCAATATAATATCCTACACGGAGATGGGCTCATAAAGTCATATGAAACCTTACGTGGAGTGTGTATGTTGATTAGTTAATATTATTGTTACTTAACAGCGGTGTCCTACACGACCATGCACGCTTTAAATAGGATTTACAGAAAGCATCAAATTGTTTTTCGATCAATGCATCGTCGTATGAGTATTTACTTATCATGGGGGTGACATTCAAGCAAGTATTACCTAAGATTAAACAAAGTTGTGTATTATTATCACTAACACTGACGAAATTCAATACATATGATAGATCTGCACGGCGAAGATTTAATTTTAAGTTATGGAGCTCATTGTCACGGATTGCATGTAAAGACTTACATGAGAGCATAAAATGATTAATATCTTCACAACCACTTTTACAAAGTAAGCAAATACCGTCATTATTAACTTCCCAAGAACTTAGCTTGCCATTTAGGGGAAGCGTGTTAGAACGCGCTTTGAACTTCAAGCTTGCCCCGTAAAAATCAAGCTTGTCCTTCAAATAACATTCCAAATATGGATGTGTTTTGAACTGAACATACAATTTTAAAGACGATTTATAACATACATTTTGATACCATCTATCATAATTTTGTTGAGCACTTATTCTCTTAAACACTTGGACCCATCTGGGGTTATTGGTAAACACTTTCCCTCAATCTTATTATTGGTAAACACTTTCCCGAGTTAGACAGACATAGCATACGTTTTCTGCAAAATTTCAGTAGAGACAACCATCCCTACTTTTGATTATCTCTGCATAAACTGACGCATAAGAACTACCGATAATTGCTCAAATTCGCCGGCAGTTACGCAATCTTTATCCACAATTACATAAAGCTGCAGAAAGTTGCGTACAGCTGCATTTCAAACTTTTAACTTGTGGTACTTTTATGATAAAATTGACCTGGTATTACGTAATAGCTTTCTAAAGTAAACAAATATTTTCAGGTATGGCGTATAGGTAAACAGTTTCTCTCAATCTTATTTTGTGGACCCTTCTTCATCAATAGCAAAAATGAATTGGATTCATGATAGCTTCTATGGGCAATGATGGGACTATACTTAGTAGATGTATTTACAATTTTTATTTCAAAATATAAATTGAAATGTATGGACTACCGTTTAACCTAAGAAAGATTTCTCATTAATATCGGATAATGGATTATCAGTTTGTGAAAGTTACCTTGCTTTTGAATGACATTTCCTGGTGTTGGGACTGCACTTGGGATGCTGGCTAGATGGTTTCCTCGACGTTTACAATATAAACTAGGAAGTGGACTTTGGTGGATATAGCGCCGACATAAACATCAGCTTTTGCATTGGTGCGGTATGCTGTTCGGTTACACACCGTGTAAACACCCGAATCGTCGCTATTTCAAACGAAATTTCAACCAGGCATTAACAAAAATCACGAATCGTTATATCGACATGTATTTCCCCGTGTATTTTTTTTATCTCAAGCGAAAAAATAAATCAATTTATTTCCGGCGGCTCCGCGTACTTCAACTAACTATGACACCTCACAGCGTAGCAGTCGTCTATGTGGTAATAAAAATGTTCAGTTTCAAATCAAGCTAGGATTTAGGCCTATAATATTTTTATATGGAATTTATCGTCAGCTGTTGAACCCTGGATATTACAATTCCATCGCAATAAACTTGTTTTACATCATTGAATCTACACTCTAATTGTAAAAGAGTGAAAAACTACTCAAAAAGAGTGAAATTTCTCTTACAAAGAGCCAATTGAGTGACCAATCGTTTTGAGTGAAGTTCACTCTTCCAAAAGAGTGAATTTGATAGCTCTTTTTGGGAGAGTGAAGTTCACTCTAAACGAGTGGTCATTCCATCTCCAAAAAATCACTTCTTTTGAGCTGTCTTTCACTCTTTTACATTTATCATATTTTATAGCCTAAAACAAAGTGGATTTGGTGAAGAAATAGTTGAATTTAGCGGTGAGTGCATTTTATGTGTAGGTCATAAATTATAGCATACATGTACATACCAAAAAGATGACAGCGCACACGCCTTTGAGTGAAAAATAGCTAAGCTTGTATGGGCAGACGAAATGACAGCTATATGTGTCAGCCTATTTTCATGACCGTGTGTCTTTATCACCATGTATTGCTATATAGTGCATCCATGTCGTCATTGCGGCTCTCTAGATTTTGTCTGTACGTGCTATGAGATATGACCTACACATAAAATGTACTCACCGTTAAATATTTCGTATATTTCTTCAACAAATCCTCTTTGTTTTAGCACTCCACACACGCGGACACGATATTGTCCGCCATCTTTGTGCGATTTCCAGGGTTCCTGATTGGCTAATAGTTCACTCCAAAAGAGCGATCAGGGGTTATTAGCCACTCGGCACGCGAGCCATAGTGTTCACTCTAAAAAAGAGCGGTGTTTTCGTGCAATTCTGTAGCGAGCAGACATCACTCAGATGTGAGATTAAATAGCTGGAACGTTTTTTCGCTCTTTCAGCATGTTCAGAGCTAAAACCCACTCCATTAGAGTTAAATCATTTTCACTCGAAATTTAGAGTGATTTTTCACTCTTTCACATTTAAAGTATAGAAGACATCTAGACTAACAAGGGTTGTCTCAGATCGTTAACCCATGCGCTCATATGCTGTCACGTTCCATAACAAAGAAGGAATTTGAAACACAGTGGCGAAACTAGGATCTTCAATTTGAGGGAAGGGGCATAGTTACGCCCCTGTTGAAACAAGGCATCAATCACGCTTATTTCCCGACCTTTTCCCGACTCTTTACGTTGCAGTGCTTCTAATTAATAGCCGATTAAGCGGTGTTTTCTCTATTGCAGTCTGAGTCAAGTTGCAGTCTGAGCCGAGTCTTCAATACACTTTCACACTTACTTTTCTCAGAGTGCTGACTTTCTGTGTTATCAATCAGTCAAAGATGTAGCCATTTTTCAGTCGCTTTCTAGTAAATAGTGCAGCCAAGATAAATAGGACAACAACAAAAAAACTCAGAATGTATGCTTTCCGTAACTTAATTACTGGTAATTGTTCATATTTGTGATGGAATTAAACACCAAAATCCGATTCCTCTCTAGGGAGGGGAACCGCTGTTACCAACAAGTTTAGTTTTGACCCTATTTTGGTCAAAAAGACATGGACGTTTTCATAAGGTGAAAAGTGGTCCTGATTTCATGAAAAATATTCTTATGGTCATAAGTTGTAGCAGATTCCGTTTTTTTGTATCCCAAATATGGTCAAAATTATCATTTTTTGACCAACAAATTGCCAAAACGGCCAAAATGTCGTGAATGGGGTCAATAAAAGTGACCTCTGTTTTTTAATCAGCACATGTTTTTACATACACCCATCAAAATATGTAAGTTCCCCCTAGCATATACTAGAATATTTCCAAAAATATTTGATGGATTTAAATAATTGTCAGCTAGAAAGATGCACCCAATTGTTAGGCACATTTTGATACCAAATTTGTTGGCCTTGAGACAATGCAACGATAAGAAATTGTGCCATTTACCAATTTTTATACAGAAAAAAAAGTGGCACTAAATCTCACTGGCTATGGCTGGTTTTGTCCATAAAATTAACAAACAAGATTACGATCTGCTTATTGATTATGATCTGCTTATTGATGTATGGACAATCTAGCCATAGCCGGTGCGATTTAGTGCCACTTTTTTTTCTGTATAAAAATTGGTAAATGGCACAATTTCTTATCGTTGCATTATCTCAAAGCCAACAAATTTGGTATCAAAATGTGCCTAACAATTGGGTGCATCTTTCTAGCTGACAATTATTTAAATTCATCAAATGTTTTTGGAAATATTCTAGTATATGCTAGGGGGGAACTTACATATTTTGATAGGTGTATTTATGATAGGCTTGTCAAACCTTGGAAAAATTCTGATTAACCACACTTATCTCCTGAAGTATGCCTATTCTATTTAATGATATCTATAAAAAGTTTTTAACAAAATGAAAACAAGACATCATATGAGCTTTTCCGAACACCAATAATAATGTTTTCCACTTTTTCGTATTATGATTTAAGCTCACTGACAATTGCTTTAGGAAACATACTTGTTATAAATATTATTATTACCTACATTTTGTAAATATTTATCTTAGGCGAGGGAGAAACACCCTGTTTGACGGGCCCGACCGACCCACTTTTTGCGTTTTTCAAGATTTTTTTTAGAATTTTTGTTCTCAAATCATGTAAAATCAGCCGTTTTTTGTAGAAAACAATTTTTCACCAATTTGTCAAAAACAAATTGGCCGAAAATCTGTCAAAAAGTTAATGTCACAAATTGTTATCCAAATTCCCGATTTTGGTGAGATTTTAGGTTTAAAAAAAACCGACCAACCGACTTTTAACAGGTCCGTCCGCCCGTAAAACAGGGTCGCCTTGTTGTATAATTATGTGTATCATTGAATAAAGAATGAATTTACCAAATAAAAACATTAAAATGTTAGTTAGCACATGTGGAAGCATTACGTATGTGTGGAAAACCTAAATTCTGAAAGAGAAAGTTGAGGGCTTCCGTTTTGAAAGACCTCTCAATGCCCTTTAAATGAATTGCCCGAGCTGCGTGATCCGAGTATCCGTCTGTCATTGTTCAGATGTTTTTCATTGCGTGAGAGAGGAGAATTTCAATCACCAAATGTTTAGTCTTTTGTAATGAAAAAGAAAACTCTTTCACACTTTGACGTCTTATTCCATCATTTAATCAGAGCAAGAAGTGTGGCTATTGTTTCCATTGCTGCCAGAACGTAGAATGCAATATTGAAACTACCGGTTGAGTCGTAAATGCCTCCTGAAACACAAGAGGGAAATAATAATTTATATCGTACAGTGGATTAAACTTCAAGCACAAAGATGTTTAAATCGAGAAATAAGTTGATTTCTAACCCGTCTGTCAAATACAGTATGCACTGTTCATACCTATGATGGAATTTTGAGGAACAAAATATCAGGGGAGAAAAAACGGGTCACATTTGGGAAGGGAGATCCGGCTGTGCCGGGGCTGGGAATCGAACCTACAATCCTGGAAAAAAGTCTTGGAACACTTGCGTGTGATTAACGGACAAGTGTCACCCCCACTCCCCCGTACAATGTTGACCAAGGCCAGTGGCTCCTGCAGCTTGCCAGAGTGTCCCAACATTGATCGATGGGGGGTGGGGAAGTAAAAATCTCATTTGAACAATTTCCGTTTATAACAGAAGACACTAAGTATCAATACATGCACACAATACCCAGCACGTGTGCTCAGCTCTGCGTTCGCGTTCCAAGGACTTTTTTCCAAGATTGTATACGCAGATTGCAAAAAAAAATCATCTAAATTTGGTTTTTCTATCACATCTCAAAAACTAAATGTCACATGTATCTCAAATTGCACAGTATTTGGCAGGGGACCATAGGCTTGGCATCCCCCGTATTTTTTTTTAATAAAGACATTCATTTAATACGGGAACGTTCAGTGAAACCAATTCCCTATACTAACTAATGCATTTCGAAGATGTATAATAATTGGCCATTATTGCAATGCATAATGTGGCGTTTTCAGATACTCCTACGAGAGTTATTCATGTATTGTTAGATATGCAAAAGAGTATCTAAAAGTAACGGAATCTATATAGGGTTGAAAGTAACACAAATAATTGTAAAACAACTTAGGCCTACTTGTAAATAACTATCTTCAGTAGATAGCAGTAACTTCTGTTTGACAGATTCGACAGCTATCTTTCGTATTGCATTAACGGGTTGTAATATAATAATAGATGCTCATTATTCATATGCCCATCTGTTATTATGTTTTTTTTTTTATTTGCGGTCGTTGTTTTGCATCACTTGTGTTGCAAAGGGACGATGAATCCCCCGGCCCAATAATCACCAAGAAAAAATGCAAGAAAAACACCTTTTTTCAAACACTTTTTTTTCTGCTCGAATGTTCATAGGCCTATACGTACACTTTTTGTGCTGTTTTTATTCAAAAGAATTTTTGAAAAACTACATTTGGATTTAGTTCTACATTTCCACATATTAATATTAACCAACATTTTTTGGCTCAAATTGTCAAAGGGTGTTTTTGCCTACAGTTTTTGGAATTTATTTTGAACATTTTGAAATTGCTGGTATTTTTTCCCGACACGTTATTCACAAACCCTTATTTTATGGATTTTTCAAATATTACTATTTGAAAATAATTGGAAAAACAATAGTTGGACATGGTTGGATGATGAGTAAATGTTTCTTCTTACTCCACAAATTATAAATGATAGTCAGTAAAAGAAATTGCACATCCAGGATTTGAACCTGGGACCTCTGGATGGTTATAGACCAGCGCTCTAGTCAACTGAGCTAATGAGTCAGATGAGTAAGCACGACGATAATATTATCTATAGGCCTTCAGTTCAATCTCATCCTCAAAAACAACCCAAACAACTAAATAAGTGAATACATAAACCATTTAAGTAATATATAATATACGTGAATACATAAATAAACCATTTAAGTAGTATATTTTATTGTATTTATTGATTAAAATAGCGCTGCGATAAATGAATTTAGCTTTATTCACAAAGAAATCATCAGACGAGTTGGGACCGTAATGGTAAAGTGTATGGTAAAGTGTAGGGTAAAGTGTTGCCTTGAAACGCGTGTTCATTGAACACTTTACCGTCGTTTCTATAGTATAATATTATTATACATATTTTGTTTTCATTTTAAATGGTAAACAGTTATCAAAATGCGTAGATGTGACCAATGCGGCTTATATTTCGGAGTTACAACATGCATGATTGGTATAGCTAACACATATGCATATCTTGATAACTCAAAGGCAGTATGAAAAAAACGTTTAATTGCCTATTTTAAGCAAAATGTCCCAATGGTAAACTGATGGTAAACTGTTGTAAAGTGTGTGACACTTTGCAATAATGCATTACTATAACATGTATAATAAAACAAATCCACGCTTGTGTAAGCACTGACCGCTTGGCCGAGTGGATAGGAGCGTTCGTTGGCACCCTTTATCTGTTCATAGCCTGCTTGGCGTTGGTTCGAGTCGCTTTCATGGCGTGGCTTTTTTCCTTTTTTCTGTTATGAGCTATCTTCAATAGATAGGAATAGTATTGCAAATAAACGTTTACTGCTCGGCAAATGTTAACACTTTCAACGCGGCTATTGGTTTAACCACGGTACAAAACAGATTTGTCTAACTTTTATGTCTATCTCAAGGATAACTGAACTAATAATAGGCACGTTTGTACTTATTTGAATGCATTTCATAAGGTGATTCCAAATATTGGTAAAATGACATTCAATAATTTTGACGTTTTTGAAACATTTTGTGCAATTTTGGATTGTCGTCTGCAGACACCTGTCGCGTGGAAAGTGTAAATGTATAGTTTCATATTTCAAATAACAAACAAATAGGCAATGTGATAACATTATTAAAAGTATAAACATGTTAATTTCTCAGCAAGAACTTTATACTTTTGATTTATTGATTTATAAACATCAGATTATTACGCGCGGGATCAAGAAACGGGTCAAATTATAGTTAAATATGACATACATAATTGTTTTCAGTGACCACTCCCTAAATAAAATTAATTCCCTGTCATCATTTTTATTATATTTGTGATGCCCCTATTGTTTACTCAAATCGTGTGTAATATGAGATTCATACGACATTCGGTTTTTGATTTATGACAGAAAAACCAAATTTAGATCAAATATTTTGCATTCCTCTTATACAATCCTGGAAAAAAGTCTTGGAACACTTGCGTGTGATTAACGGACAAGTGTCACCCCCACTCCCCCGTACAATGTTGACCAAGGCCAGTGGCTCCTGCAGCTTGCCAGAGTGTCCCAACATTGATCGATGGGGGGTGGGGAAGTAAAAATCTCATTTGAACAATTTCCGTTTATAACAGAAGACACTAAGTATCAATACATGCACACAATACCCAGCACGTGTGCTCAGCTCTGCGTTCGCGTTCCAAGGACTTTTTTCCAAGATTGTATACGCAGATTGCAAAAAAAAATCATCTAAATTTGGTTTTTCTATCACATCTCAAAAACTAAATGTCACATGTATCTCAAATTGCACAGTATTTGGCAGGGGACCATAGGCTTGGCATCCCCCGTATTTTTTTTTAATAAAGACATTCATTTAATACGGGAACGTTCAGTGAAACCAATTCCCTATACTAACTAATGCATTTCGAAGATGTATAATAATTGGCCATTATTGCAATGCATAATGTGGCGTTTTCAGATACTCCTACGAGAGTTATTCATGTATTGTTAGATATGCAAAAGAGTATCTAAAAGTAACGGAATCTATATAGGGTTGAAAGTAACACAAATAATTGTAAAACAACTTAGGCCTACTTGTAAATAACTATCTTCAGTAGATAGCAGTAACTTCTGTTTGACAGATTCGACAGCTATCTTTCGTATTGCATTAACGGGTTGTAATATAATAATAGATGCTCATTATTCATATGCCCATCTGTTATTATGTATTTTTTTTTATTTGCGGTCGTTGTTTTGCATCACTTGTGTTGCAAAGGGACGATGAATCCCCCGGCCCAATAATCACCAAGAAAAAATGCAAGAAAAACACCTTTTTTCAAAACACTTTTTTTTCTGCTCGAATGTTCATAGGCCTATACGTACACTTTTTGGGCTGTTTTTATTCAAAAGAATTTTTGAAAAACTACATTTGGATTTAGTTCTACATTTCCACATATTAATATTAACCAACATTTTTTGGCTCAAATTGTCAAAGGGTGTTTTTGCCTACAGTTTTTGGAATTTATTTTGAACATTTTGAAATTGCTGGTATTTTTTCCCGACACGTTATTCACAAACCCTTATTTTATGGATTTTTCAAATATTACTATTTGAAAATAATTGGAAAAACAATAGTTGGACATGGTTGGATGATGAGTAAATGTTTCTTCTTACTCCACAAATTATAAATGATAGTCAGTAAAAGAAATTGCACATCCAGGATTTGAACCTGGGACCTCTGGATGGTTATAGACCAGCGCTCTAGTCAACTGAGCTAATGAGTCAGATGAGTAAGCACGACGATAATATTATCTATAGGCCTTCAGTTCAATCTCATCCTCAAAAACAACCCAAACAACTAAATAAGTGAATACATAAACCATTTAAGTAATATATAATATACGTGAATACATAAATAAACCATTTAAGTAGTATATTTTATTGTATTTATTGATTAAAATAGCGCTGCGATAAATGAATTTAGCTTTATTCACAAAGAAATCATCAGACGAGTTGGGACCGTAATGGTAAAGTGTATGGTAAAGTGTAGGGTAAAGTGTTGCCTTGAAACGCGTGTTCATTGAACACTTTACCGTCGTTTCTATAGTATAATATTATTATACATATTTTGTTTTCATTTTAAATGGTAAACTGTTATCAAAATGCGTAGATGTGACCAATGCGGCTTATATTTCGGAGTTACAACATGCATGATTGGTATAGCTAACACATATGCATATCTTGATAACTCAAAGGCAGTATGAAAAAAACGTTTAATTGCCTATTTTAAGCAAAATGTCCCAATGGTAAACTGATGGTAAACTGTTGTAAAGTGTGTGACACTTTGCAATAATGCATTACTATAACATGTATAATAAAACAAATCCACGCTTGTGTAAGCACTGACCGCTTGGCCGAGTGGATAGGAGCGTTCGTTGGCACCCTTTATCTGTTCATAGCCTGCTTGGCGTTGGTTCGAGTCGCTTTCATGGCGTGGCTTTTTTCCTTTTTTCTGTTATGAGCTATCTTCAATAGATAGGAATAGTATTGCAAATAAACGTTTACTGCTCGGCAAATGTTAACACTTTCAACGCGGCTATTGGTTTAACCACGGTACAAAACAGATTTGTCTAACTTTTATGTCTATCTCAAGGATAACTGAACTAATAATAGGCACGTTTGTACTTATTTGAATGCATTTCATAAGGTGATTCCAAATATTGGTAAAATGACATTCAATAATTTTGACGTTTTTGAAACATTTTGTGCAATTTTGGATTGTCGTCTGCAGACACCTGTCGCGTGGAAAGTGTAAATGTATAGTTTCATATTTCAAATAACAAACAAATAGGCAATGTGATAACATTATTAAAAGTATAAACATGTTAATTTCTCAGCAAGAACTTTATACTTTTGATTTATTGATTTATAAATATCAGATTATTACGCGCGGGATCAAGAAACGGGTCAAATTATAGTTAAATATGACATACATAATTGTTTTCAGTGACCACTCCCTAAATAAAATTAATTCCCTGTCATCATTTTTATTATATTTGTGATGCCCCTATTGTTTACTCAAATCGTGTGTAATATGAGATTCATACGACATTCGGTTTTTGATTTATGACAGAAAAACCAAATTTAGATCAAATATTTTGCATTCCTCTTATACAATCCTGGAAAAAAGTCTTGGAACACTTGCGTGTGATTAACGGACAAGTGTCACCCCCACTCCCCCGTACAATGTTGACCAAGGCCAGTGGCTCCTGCAGCTTGCCAGAGTGTCCCAACATTGATCGATGGGGGGTGGGGAAGTAAAAATCTCATTTGAACAATTTCCGTTTATAACAGAAGACACTAAGTATCAATACATGCACACAATACCCAGCACGTGTGCTCAGCTCAGCGTTCGCGTTCCAAGGACTTTTTTCCAAGATTGTAGGTCGCCCGCGTGAAGTCTGGCACCTACATGTTTGCACCACAGAGTCAGCTCGAAAATTTTAAGGTTTTCTTCGCTATCTGATAGCCCGCCTGGTCGCGCCACACGATTGCGGAAGCGCTCGCAGTGTTTTGTAGGGATGAGGAAGGTTATGGTTAACCAACAATACCATTTATCACACAGGGTTTTATTTTTTAGGCGCCTGCAAATGTGTATACGTGTCACGTTGTCTTGATGTTAGTACTTGTTGTTAATACAGTGTAACATGTCATAAACACTCCACACTGTCCATCATTATAACTTACTAACAATGCATGCCATTCAGCAGGTATATTCATTCAGGCTTTGGACAGGAGGAATTTCATTTGTCATCAGGCAGGAGTGCCTCATTGCACCACACAAAGGATTGACCTACCACAGAGCATATTAGTGATGTGTGACGGTTGATGAATGACTACAGGATGTAATTAAACTATCCTCTTACATGTAGTCATGGAAAACATGCAAATATATGCAAACATGTGAGCTTTCAGAGCACATAAAGTGTCAAACATGGAAGAAGACCGTTTAAAGTTGCCAGAGGATGGATTGTAATTGATTATTAATATCAAAAATCCACTTTTGGCCTCAAAATTGGTATCCATTATTAGCTCGGTGAACTTCCATTTTGTTTCCTTGTATAATTGCCCGCATTGCATCCAGTTGCGGATACTCCCCTAAATTATATGGGGAAAATGTTTAGATGACATGCTGTAGGTTAAATAATTTCTCAGAAAACCCTAAACTCCCACCCCCAAAACAAAAATCAATTTCTTATTTCAATTTTGTGAAATGAATTCATTTTTACTGTGAAATTAAAGAATCCATAGGCCTTTGAAGACCATGAAAAAATGCAGTTTTTGATCCAAAATTAATATATAAAGGATAAAATAAAATAATTAAAAAATATTAAAAAGCATTAAAGTGATAGGGGAAATAGCTTTTTGATTAGTTCAACTTAAAATTAGTATGCAAATTAAATTCAAATCAGAAATGTATATGGTCTGTTGCACTGTCCCTGTTCTTACCTGTTATCAGACCACCGGCAATGGCGCCAATACCTAGAAACATTGCCTGTATTCCAACAGCTTCTGTATTCTTCATCATCTTCAAAAATATTTTTGAGTAAAACTATTAAAACAGGTGAGGGTGTTCCAAGAAACATTCCGGATACGAATGATAACGCAGCTAATAACCAGTATGTCTTCACAAATGGATATAAGAAGAGACTCATGGCACCACCGGCTGACAGGACACTGAATAATATCTGGCTTCTTCTTTGGTCTCGTTCCGAAAATAAAAACATCACAATTCGTCCAAACAACGTACCAACGCCTCCAATGGTTGAAAGAAACGCGGCTTTCTGTTCCGAGTAATCTAAATTGATAGCATAAGACACAAGAAATATCATCCAACCCGCTAGTGAGACTCTCCAAAGACAAGCGGCTATATTTTGTGTTATCAGTATTGGTACTCTATACATAAGATCAAATCCCAACCAATGACTGATCTTACTGAAGAATGATTTCATTGCGTCTGCACAATCTATCGACCCATTCACGTCATCCTCCTTGAATGGTTCGTAACTGTTATCGTGACTGCTATGTCTTCCTGATTGATTTGGTTTATATGAAGTCAGCGGCCTTAATAAAGCAGCAGCGACGCAGAGATTGAGTGACAGGGCTGCCAAGAGTACAAGTGTCATTTGTGAACCGTATATTTCTATCATATCCTCAGACAAGGGTGGTAAAACCATCACACCAAATGCTCCACCTGTGAAGGTAATACCTGATACTAATGGAAACCGTCGATCAAAGTATTGTCTCATGGTCTGTACGTATGAGATGCTCGGTATGCCAAACCCTAAACCTGATTTAGCAAAGTAAGATAATGTAATCAAAGAAAACTAAATAAAGTATCAAGTCATTTGGAAAACAAGAGTTGACATTGCATTAAATTAGTACATGGTATACTGATAATTTATCAGTTAAAAGCGATCTCTTGAAAGACACCAATTCTGGGACCTTTTAAAATAGCTGGATTGTACTGCAGCAATTCGGAACCAAACAAGAGGCCCAAAGTGGCTCACGCCAACCTAAGTCTCCCCCAACTCATGTGGGATATAAACATAACACGGGAATCCACGGAAACAATATGCCCGTACGTGAAAGTCGAAGTGTGATATCAAAACAGTGCTTTTCACATGACTATTAAGAATAGACAATATCAGTGGTCGTGGAGTCTAAAATGTAATGCCGTTTAATTGCGGGTCTCCATGTTAAACCACGGGAGGGGAATTTTGATATAAAATGAAAACAAATTCCTCCCTACCTACCCATATTTTCAAATTGAATTTGTTATCACTTACTCAGAACGACCAAGGATAAGGCAAGCGCGCTTCCCGATTTGGAAAATGCTGCGCCGATCAATCCACTACATGTCAAGACTCCACCCATTATTCCAAGAGGTCTGGCACTTGCTAAGAAGGCCAGCTTGGTCCAGAGTGGACCTGGTTGAACAAAATACGGACGACCAGTTGTCAGGAAATTTGTAAAGATAACATAGATCGACAGCAAGAAATAGTAACTGATCAATCCATGGGTACCGGATAGAGTAGATCAAAGAATTTACCGCCGTGTCGCCTTTCCCTGTGTTACAATATCTGTGGTTAATATCCACCTGATTGTGTTAGTATTAGTATACACGGCAATCGTTTAAGTGTTATATTATATCAAAAATATGCATTTAAAGTATCAAATGAGCTATGTTAAGGGGGGTCTATGTTATTTGCACTAATTTTGGAAACAGATTTTCTCAATGTTACCGTGGATTTTCAATTAAGCTTTCCAAATTTGAATTATATCAAATATCACCCTGATACGAGGTTTCGTTTTTGAGTTACGTTTGTTCCCGTGTTTAGCCAATCAGAGGCCTTGACTGGTTACCATAGCAACCATATCAAAATAACGCGCATTTGTTGAAACGCTGTTACCTAAGCTTCAATTTGATATATGACTCTAAGGGGTAAACCCACGGTAACATTGAGAAAATCTGTTTCCAAAATTGGTGCAAATAACAAAGCCCCCCCCCCCCCCCCTTAAGTGCAGTATCCCCATAATGTATAAGAAACAAAGCGATATATAATTATCTATAACTCCAAAATGTATAGCTTTGGAACCAATTAACGAATTTCTATTGTTGGTCGATCAATTGATTACATGTCAATAAGTGCGAATGTGTTGTTTCAAGCCAAATTCGAAAAGAAATGCACGCGGGCTGATGTTGACGTGTGAATAAAGAATGGCATGAACCCGTAAGGAAGTGCTTTTAAGAGCATATCAACATTTGCGCAAGTGCGTTGATTTTTTTTCTAATTTTTTCGAGAAACAAAACATTTCACCTACTAGTTATTCATACACGACAATACAATTTAAAATGAACCATTTTGGGCATACCTTTCAGGCGCGGAGCCAGAACTGAAATTTACGGGGGGCTGATATATTTATTGACGATGAGAGCAAAGCGAGCGTAGCGAGTAGAGCATCTTACGTCCGGGGTCGGGCCCCTGGACATGGGTTCAGACAGTTTTATATTTAGTATTGTCAGGGAGTACATTTGGTGCTGAATTTTGCCTAAAATTGCAAAAGAAATATTATTTTATGTAGCATAATTTAGCATAAAAAGCAGGGCGGGATATGCGAAGCTGGAAACTGCAACACATTTGACGACAACAAATGTTGTTCGACTTCAAAAGGCCCAATAAATTAAAATAGCTTAAATATGACCAAAGGCAAATACGCCATTGTAGTACGATGTGAAATTATAAACCCAAGTTGAAGTACAGCTTACATGTTCATTTTTAAAAAAATAGTTTTTTAAATGTTGTTCGACTTCAAAAGGCCCACAAAATTAAAATAGCTTAAATATGACCAAAGACAAATACGGCATTGTACGGTAGTACGATGTGAAATTATTAAACTACCATTGTATCATATTAAAACCACTGTATCATATTACAACAATAATACGTTTTCATATTTATTTGTTTACATCTTTTATATTGTAGTTTTTTTATACTCAACACAAGCAACTATTAAGAAGCAATAAAATAAACGTAACAAAACAATGCCTACCGACTTATTCTTCGTATCCAATTTATTTACATTGTTATAATTGCAATCCAGTTACAAACCCACCAGCGTGAATAA
Organism: Ophiura sarsii; assembly: GCA_035610835.1. Classification (NCBI taxonomy): domain Eukaryota; kingdom Metazoa; phylum Echinodermata; class Ophiuroidea; order Amphilepidida; family Ophiuridae; genus Ophiura; species Ophiura sarsii. The sequence goes on along the minus strand of CM069457.1, from coordinate 42,908,659 downwards.
CAAAGTATCAAGTTCGTATGAAGTAATACCTTCAATATCAAATACAATAGTTTGCAAAATGTAGAATAACAGTTTTGATCCCATTCATTTTACAAGTAGTACACACCCTTAAAGTGGTACAGTCAATCCATCACTATGTCAGCTCTACCAAAGTTTCAATTATTTGTTTAGTTTTTATCACATAGGATATTTACAAATACTAACATCTTAACGTTCACCTTTGAATGCACTTTTGTCACATCTAGTAAACACTTCCAGTCTCCTGCAAGCTTTCACGTTTCAATGCAATCGCCTTCAGTCTTATGTTTTCAGCGTAACAAAACACCTTTCACTAGTCTTAGTCTTGCATCTCATTTTCTTCTTCATACACCTTTACTCCTTCTGAGCGATGTTTGTCTTTTTTAAGACTCTTCTTGTAGTAAACAGTAATTGTAAGTCTGTTGTTTATTATTCCTGCAGCTCTGCTGGTATCTATTGATAACAATGCACTAAAAGCAAATGAGACGTATGAGAAAAGAAATGTCAGCGACATCGGGATAGTTACATTAATCTCGTTTACTAGTTCTAATTCTGAAAAACAAAATAGTTTCCTATAGCCGCGTGCATTTTCATTGTTTTGAGCCATAATAACTGCGTTTCGTTTTTGTTTAAAAATCCTGTGTGAAATCTCTGAAATTCTATATTTATACCAAAAATTGTTTTTATTTCAAACGAAATTCTTTTGAAGAAGCTATTAAATTATGTAAATTGAAATGACTCAAACCAGATTTATGGTATAAAAACTCCTAAATAATACAAAAAAATATAATAAAAACCGATTTAGTCTGTCATTGTTCAGATACTTTTCACTGCGTGAGAGAGGAGAATTTCTATCACCTTATGTTTAGTCTTTTGTAATGAAAAAGAAAACACTTTCACACTTGACGTCTTATTCCATCATTTAATCAGAGCAAGAAGTGTGGCTATTGTTTCCATTGCTGCCAGAACGTAGAATGCAATATTGAAACTTCCGGTTGAGTCGTAAATACCTCCTGAAACACAAGAGGGAAATAATAATTTATATCGTACAGTGGATTCAACTTCAAGCGCAAAGATGTTTAAATCGAGAAATAAGTTGATTTCTAACCCGTCTGTCAAATACAGTATGCACTGTTCATACCTATGATGGAATTTTGAGAAACAAAATATCAGGGGAGAAAATCGGGTCACATTTGGGAAGGGAGATCCGGCTGTGCCGGGGCTGGGAATCGAACCTAGGTCGCCCGCGTGAAAGTCTGGCACCTACATGTTTGCGCCACGGAGTCAGCTCGAAAATTTTAAGGTTTTCTTCGCTATCTGATAGCCCGCCTGGTCGCGCCACACGATTGGGGGAACCGCTCGCAGTGTTTTGTATTGATGAGGAAGGTTATGGTTAACCAACAATACCATTATCACACAGGGTTTGATTTTTATGTGTATACGTGTCACGTTGTCTTGATGTTAGTACTTGTTGTTAATACAGTGTAACAGGTCATAAACACTCCACACTTTCCATCATTATAACTTCCTAACAATGCATGCCATTCAGCAGGTATATTCATTCAGGCTTTGGACAGGAGGAATTTCATTTTGTCTTCAGGCAGTAGTAGTGCTTCATTGCACCACACAAAGGATTGACCTACCACAGAGCATATTAGTGATGTGTGACGGTTGATGAATGACTACAGGATGTAATTAAACTATCCTCTTACATGTAGTCATGGAAAACATGCAAATATATGCAAACATGTGAGCTTTCAGAGCACATAAAGTGTCAAACATGGAAGAAGACCGTTTAAAGTTGCCAGAGGATGGATTGTAATTGATTATTAATATCAAAAATCCACTTTGGGCCTCAAAATTGGTATCCATTATTAGCTTTATTTATTGCATCCAGTTGCGGATACTCCCCTAAATTATATGGGGGAAATGTTTAGATGACATGCTGTAGGTTAAATAATTTCTCAGAAAACCCTAAACTCCCACCCCCCAAAACAAAAATCAATTTCTTATTTCAATTTTGTGAAATGAATTCATTTTTACTGTGAAATTAAAGAATCCATAGGCCTTTGAAGACCATGAAAAAATGCAGTTTTTGATCCAAAATTAATATATAAAGGATAAAATAAAATAATTAAAAAATATTAAAAAGCATTAAAGTGATAGGGGAAATAGCTTTTTGATTAGTTCAACTTAAAATTAGTATGCAAATTAAATTCAAATCAGAAATGTATATGATCTGTTCCACTGTACCTGTTCTTACCTGTTATCAGACCACCGGCAATGGCGCCAATACCTAGAAACATTGCCTGTATTCCAACAGCTTCAGCAAAGCTATCTTCATCATCTTCAAAAATATTTTTGAGTAAAACTATTAATACAGGTGAGGGTGTTCCAAGAAACATTCCGGATACGAATGATAACCCAGCTAATAACCAGTATGTCTTTACAAATGGATATAAGAAGAAACTCACGGCACCACCGGCTAACAGGACACTGAATAATATCTGGCTTCTTCTTTGGTTTCGTTCCGAGAATAAAAACATCAAAATTCGTCCAACCAACGTACCAACTCCTCCAATAGTTGAAAGGAACGCGGCTTTCTGTTCCGAGTAATCTGAGTTGATAGCATAAGACACAAGAAATATCATCCAGCCTGCTTGTGAGACTCTCCAAAGACCAGCGGCTATATTTTGTGTTATCAGTATTGGTACTCTATACATAAGATCAAATCCCAACCAATGACTGATCTTACTGAAGAATGATTTCATTGCGTCTGCACAATCTATCGACCCATTCACGTCATCCTCCTTTACTGGTTCGTAACTGTTATCGCGACTGCTATGTCTTCCTGATTGTAATGGTTCATATGAAGTCAGTGGCCTTAACAAAGCAGCAGCGACGCAGAGATTGAGTGACAGGGCTGCCAAGAGTACAAGTGTCATTTGTGAACCGTATATTTCTATCATGTACTCAGACAAGGGTGGTAAAACCATCACACCAAATGCTCCACCTGTGAAGGTAATACCTGATACTAATGGAAACCGTCGATCAAAGTATTGTCTCATGGTCTGTACGTATGAGATGCTCGGTATGCCAAACCCTAAACCTGATTTAGCAAAGTAAGATAAGGTAATCAAAGAAAACTAAATAAAGTATCAAGTCATTTGGAAAACAAGAGTTGACATTGCATTAAATTAGTACATGGTATACTGATAATTTATCAGTTAAAAGCGATCTCTTGAAAGACACCAATTCTGGGACCTTTTAAAATAGCTGGATTGTACTGCAGCAATTCGGAACCAAACAGGAGGCCCAAAGTGGCTCACGCCAACCTAAGTCTCCCCCAACTCATGTGGGATATAAACATAACACGGGAATCCACGGAAACAATATGCCCGTACGTGAAAGTCGAAGTGTGATATCAAAACAGTGCTTTTCACATGACTATTAAGAATAGACATGTTCAAGTTCATTTCGACGGTAATATATGAACTTTAAAGCAATATCAGTGGTCGTGGAGTCTAAAATGTAATGCCGTTTAATTGCGGGTCTCCATGTTAAACCACGGGAGGGGAATTTTGATATAAAATGAAAACAAATTCCTCCCTACCTACCCATATTTTCAAATTGAATTTGTTATCACTTACTCAGAACGACCAAGGATAAGGCAAGCGCGCTTCCCGATTTGGAAAATGCTGCGCCGATCAATCCACTACATGTCAAGACTCCACCCATTATTCCAAGAGGTCTTGCACTTGCTAAGAAGGCCAGCTTGGTCCAGAGTGGACCTGGTTGAACAAAATACGGAAGACCAGTTGTCAGGAAATTTGTAAAGATAACATAGATCGACAGCAAGAAATAGTAACTGTTCAATCATGGGTACCGGATAGAGTAGATCAAAGAATTTACCGCCGTGTCGCCTTTCCCTGTGTTCCAATATCTGTGGTTAATATCCACCTGATTGTGTTAGTATTAGTATACACAAGTGTTATATTATATCAAAAATATGCATTTAAAGTATCAAATGAGCTATGTTAAGGGGGCTATGTTAAGGGGGGTCTATGTTATTTGCACTAATTTGGAAACAGATTTTCTCAATGTTACCGTGGATTTTCAATTTAGCTTTCCAAATTTGAATTATAACGTAAAATTACCTGATTGGTCGTTCCTGGTTACCATGGCAACCGTATAAAAAATCCGGCTTCATTGGTTCATTCCTCTATTCAAGCTTATTATTCAATCCAAATATCACCTGATACGAGGTTTCTTTTTGAGTTACGTTTAGTTCCCGTGTTTAGCCAATCAGAGGCCTTGACTGGTTACCATAGCAACCAGATCAAAATAACGCGCCATTTGTTGAAACGCTGTTACCTAAGCTTCAATTTTATATATGACTCTAAGGGGTAAACCCACGGTAACATTGAGAAAATCTGTTCCAAAATTGGTGCAAATAACAAAGCCCCACCCCCCCCCCCCCCCCCCCCCCCCCCCCCTTAAGTGCAGTATCCCCATAATGTGTAAGAAACAAAGCGATATATAATTATCTATAACTCCAAAATGTATAGCTTTGGAACCAATTAACGAATTTCTATTGTTGTCGATCAATTGATTTCATGTCAATAAGTGCGAATGTGTTGTTTCAAGCCAAATTCGAAAAAAATGCACGCGGGCTGATGTTGACGTGTGAATAAAGAATGGCATGAACCGTAAGGAGTGCTTTTAAGAACATATCAACATTTGCGCAAGTGCGTTGATTTTTCCAATTTTTTCGAGAAACAAAACATTTCACCTATAGTAATTCATACACGACAATACAATTTAAAATTAACCATTTTGGGCATACCTTCAGGCGCGGAGCCAGAACTGAAATATACGTGGGGGCTGATATATTTATTGACGATGAGAGCAAAACGAGCGTAGCGAGTAGAGCGTCTTACGTCCGGGGGTCGGGCCCCTGGACATGGGTTCAGACAGTTTTATATTTAGTATTGTCAGGGAGTACATTTGTGCTGAATTTTGCCTAAAATTGCAAAGAAATATTATTTTATGTAGCATAATTTAGCATAAAAGCAGGGCGAGATAGGCGAAGCTGGATTTTTGGGTGTGCCTAAAGCTCACACATTAAAACATCCTCCTGGAATCTGTGAGTTCAAGCCTTTCTAAACGCACAAATTGCAGGAGAGCCCATTTCAACACTTTCTCTTAAAAATAACCTCCTCCTCTCCCCTTTTCTCTCTCTCCGGTTCTTTTTTCTTTTCTTTTTTTCTTTCCCCCCTTTTAAAGGGGGTGGACACCCCATAGCCCCCCCCCCCCCCCCCCCCCCCCCCCCCCCCCCCACCCTGGCTCCGCGCCTGCCTTTAATGTCTTTGATAGCAAATACAAACATGTTAATTTGTTTGCTAACGCCCTCAGTAGAAATTGGCACGCCCAGGCTGCCTGAATAGCAAATCAAGACAAAGAGTGTGAAGAGTGCACTAATTGAGCGCACGTGCACAAGTATTTTAGTGTCCTGCTTCTTGATTGGTTCGGAAACTGAGCACATGTTTACTCAACTTATTGACCATAAATTTCTACAATTGAGTGTAACTTGATTACATATTGAACGACTGAACGCTTGTTGGCTTTCAGATGCCGTTTATATTATCTGATTTGGTTTAGTCACTCCTGAAATATGACCAATTAACTAAAGCTACCTAAAATCGATGTTGTGCCACTTTTACAGAAATAATGTATTCTAAGCGTCCAACCAATACTAACTTGTTCTTCCAATGGGCATCAATCCGTAGTGAAACATTGGGGAGGGTGGAGGCATTCGGTCTGATTTTGTTTAATATTCAGTTTGTTTGGCTTCACAGACACTCATTATATTATTTAAACCTATTCAAACCCAATACAAAGTGTTATGATTGCATAATATTTGCTACGACCACTCAAACAGGTGGAAGATTTGTATCTTCTGAGTAAACTTTTATATTCATTTCAAACTGTAAACGTGGATTTCAGGTAAGTTTAGTTAATTGGTCATATCTCAGGATTGACGAAACCAAATCAGATGAATAAACGGCATCTGAAAGCCAAGCGTTTTGTCTTTAAACTCATATAATCAGGTTACACTAAATTGTAGAACTTCATGGTCAATAAGTTGGGTAAACATGTGGACCGTTCTTCTTGGGAGACTCTGTACTAAGAGTTCATTAATGTTTTACAATTTATCAATCGATTAATTTACACGGGTCGCGTTGGCATTCGTGTCCAAAAATACAAGAAAAGAAATCTTACCAAAAAGAGATGTACACATCCGAAACATATACTGACAAAGGTGCCAATAATTCCAAGTTCAGTCAAGTTCGTCCGAGAATCTTGGCACAAAAACTCCAAGTGCCTTCATGAGTCCGAAAACAAAAAACTTAAACACGAAGTAACTTCCACGACATCCATCCGCCTTCAGTATTTTGGCGCCGCTAGAAGTGCAAATATGGCGACAATGGTTTAATTAAACATGTTATTATTCGTGTCTCAAATCAAATGCAACTTATTCAGAATGACATCGATCTTTGGGTATTTTTACAAATCTCTCTTTCAGAGATGAAACAAATTGGAAATTTTTTGACTTTTTGGATATTGACGTGAAAAAATAGAACATGAGGAAGTTTAAATT
>CM069457.1:42574805-42901880 GCA_035610835.1 Ophiura sarsii | reverse complement strand
GTAGTATGGCTTAACAAATAGTGTAAAAGTTAAACCACCATGGTCTGTAAACCCTGTGATGATCATAATAACAGTTACCTATTGGATGTTTGAATCGGTTTGTGACCCCATATTGAACTGATAATGGAAACTAAATTGGACTAGGCAAACCCTTATTTTTGCTGGAATACTTATGTTCTGACAAACACGTTGGTATAATGCTTTTTAACTCAATTTGCGACCGTGTTGAGGGGTAGCCATTTTGAATTAAGTGAGGCATGACCGGTGTCACATAGTAAAAATGAAAACAACACAATTATTGTAGCAAATTAGGGCTATAAACATTGAATCTCGTTTCCAGCAGCCTGGTGCTAAGCATAGATGAAAGGAACCGACAATTTGGAACCCGGTAGTATATTTTAACGGAATATATCGTATTGGAAACTGGAAACCAATGCTTAGCACCAGGCTGCCGGAGACGGGTTTCATAAACATTGTTTCCAAGAATAACGCAACAGAGTTTCACAACCTAGATATTACTGCATTACGTCATGGACTTTTCTTTTGTTTCTTTGTTTAAGGGTGTGTGGTTGGTGGGGGGGGGGGGGGGGGGGGGGGGGGGTGTTATATGCCAAATCCTACCAACAGATTGGATTGTTTAGGGGCAGAGTTGATTTAGGATTAATACTATTATTTTTAGTATAAGACATTACACTTATTAATATATAATTTGTCTTTCAGATGTGCAATCGTCATGTCCTGATACGTGGATTGCACATGGTAGAAATTGCTACAAAGTAACCGGCAGACAAAAACATTTCCTCGCCGCGACTACATTGTGCCAACAGGAGTCCCGGTTAGGTTACGTGGCAGTGGTGAACGACGCCGACGAGAATGTGTTCATCTCAGGTCTTTCGTCAGAAACAATGTGGTTGGGCTGCATTGAAACAATGATTGAAAGGGGATATACGTGGACGTGTCCAGACGGATCTGGAAAGACATTTGATGAACAAACAAGAACAGCAAATCCTGTGGATTCATATTGGAGTGAGTAATGGATAACATGTAATATAATATTTAGAGAATAAAATATAGTTCTTAGCTGTTTTACTATAGACGATGGTCTTATAATGTATAGGCTGTACCATATTTGGAGTCAGCGACCATACACGACGACACGAATATGGTACAGCCTATACATTATAAGACCATCGTCTATAGCAAAAAAGCTAAGAACTATATCTTACTCTCATTCTTATTTAGTTTGTTGGTCATTTTGATATTTTTTTCATAAAATAACGCAGTTTGTTAGATTTATTTTAATCAAACAACAACAAATTTCCCCCTTTATAAAATCGGCGAATCCAGCGAGCTGTTTACCAACTTCCTGCTTCGAATTAATCGCGTTCTTTAGCACACACCCACCTGTCATCGCTGCATTATACGCACAACGCATACACCGGCGACTTTGTGTAGGGCACGCTAACGTGATGACGCGTTGATCATACGCGCTGAAGGTATCATTTTTTGAATGAAATAAACCCCACCCAAATCTATACACCATTGTCTTATAATGTTTGGGCGTGTCGGCTGAAAATCAGCCAAAAAACCAATCAAATTGCCTGCTGACATCCCAAACCACACCCACTATATAAGAATGAATATTATTAAACCCCAGATAAATAAACCCAGATTCCAGGATACACCTCCTCTGGATTGCTTTTACAATTTCTGACGCGGCAAGCACAGCCCTTTTATGGCAAAAGAATGTATCTTATATGTAGTTTTCTAAAAGTATACTTCCTTTTAACATGATCAAAGTTAGCTTTTTTCTCCATAAATCATGTAGTGGTAAAAGGCAGTATATTACTTTTATTGTCTTTACAAGTTGCAACCTTTTCCTAAGTGAGGATTATTGAACCAAGTAAACACAATCCATGTATAAAGGAAGTATATCATTAGGAAAGTACATATAAGATACATCGTTTTGCCATAAAAGGGCTGATCAGTCGTCTGTAGACGACAGTTCCAAAAGTTTACAAAATGTGTACAAAGTCTTAATAATTCGCTTAGTATTGGTTCAGTAATTCTTTAAAAAATTACATAATTAAAAAACCTATGATGCTAAAAGTTGGTATTAACGAGAGAAAAAAAGACATTGCCACGTTTATATTTGGTTTACATATAGTTTTCACCAAATGTATAACATGCTGTAAAATGTATTCTTTAACAGCTAAGAAAGTTTAAGCTATCTCATTGGTTCTCAGAGAAATCGGCGACATTTAGATGAGACAATTGAACACGGGGGGGGGGGGGGGGGGGGGGGTGGGGCTTACGTTTAAACAGTGCGTCCGACCTTCACAATGCGTGGTTTGCTCCACAACGCGCACTTCTGCAGTGCGTCTTTGGCGCCTTTCCTGCGTTTATGCCGGCGCCACGACGCTTACGCATGGTGTACTCATCGCATGGGATTGGATGGAATGTTTGTGGGTTATTCGATCCTAGCCGGTAAAAGTTGTCAAATGTGGACAATAATGTACTATTTCTTTGATATATGTCTTAAGTATGATTGTTTAAGAATGAGAATAAAGGTATTGTTTTTAGACCGTACCCGTGTTATATATTGTCTGACATAAATGCGTTCGGTAGTATTATTTTAAGTAGAACAACGACGCCGCAGGCGGAGTTGTTCTACTTAAAATAATACTATCGTCCGCATTTGTGTCAGACAATATATAACACGGGTACGGTCTAAAAACAATACCTTTATTCTTTAATCATCATCCGTCTCCTCGTCCTCATCAGCTTTCATTTCGTAATGAGTGAAAATGTGTGTCAAATTTTACAACCAATCAAGTTAATTTTGTCTTTCAGATTGGGCTGAAGGTCGGCCTCAGTCTTCTCGTTATTTAGGATGTCAAGTTATAAATGATAGGAACCCACTCGGTGGTTGGCAAGTTTACGACTGCATATTATCTCGCTTTAAAGCTGTCTGTGAACTTGAAAGTGGAGGTAAGTTGATGTAAGGAACGCACCATTTGACTTCAAGGGGGGGGGGGGGGGGGGGGGGGGGGGGGGGGGGGGGGGGGGGGGTGGTAGGAAATGTTTGAAGAAGAAAACAAAACTTCACCCACTATATACAGGCAAAAAAACCTTCACCGACTGATGAGTAAAAAAAAAGAAATACAACCTTTGCCCACCCAAGTCAATATAAAGGTACATATTTTTTTTTAAATCGCCGCCTTCGGCAGCAAAAAAACCACAACTTGCCGCCTTCTTGGCAAAAAAACACAAATTCAGTTCGCAAGGTGCCGTACCGTATCATACGATGCTGGGTGTATCAGTATCGGACGGTATTTTGTGTTTTAGTATCAGGTGGTTCGGTTTTGTAGAGTACTGGATTGTTCAATACCGGACGGTTATGGGTGTTTCAGTATCGGACTGTAGTGTGTGTTTCGGTATCGGACTGTAGGCTACTGGGTGTTTAAGTATCGGTCGATACTGGTAGTTTCAGTATCGGACTGTACTGGTAGTTTCATTATCGAACTGTACTGGTAGTTTCATTATCGAACTGTACTGGTAGTTTCAGTATCGGACTGTACTGGTAGTTTCAGTATCGGACTGTACTGGTAGTTAGGGGCTAAGGGATATTTGGTTCACATTCTTTTAAAAGCACCAAAGTTGGTCCATATGTTGCTCATACCATACTCTTTTGATTTTTGATGGATGCCAAAATGTGAGCCTGTTAGGACTGCCATAATGGCCCATTCCAATATGGCCGCCATACTGGGGGATCAAAAATTCAAATTGCTTCAATTAAACTGAGAAGCATACCAAATTGTTTGTCTGAGCACAAGGATTCCAAAAAATGTATAGTTTGCCCCACTTCCGATGTTACTGAGATATTGAGCAAAACGTGAAAAGGTTGTTGACCTTTGCTTTTGGGGTCAACATTTGAACATGTTCCGATTTTGACAAACGATATTTGAATTGTTGATCCCCCAGTATGGCGGCCATATTGGATTTGGCCATTATGGCAGTCCCAAAAGGATCAAATGTTGGCATCCATCAAAAATCAAAATAGTATCATGATAACATATGGGCCAACTTTGGTGCTTTTAGAAGAAAATGAACAAAACCTCCCCTGTGATGCCCTAACAGCCCCAACTATGGGTGTTTCAGTATCGGTCGATACCAGAGAGTTTTATCTGATGATCATACCACAGTTAATATCTAACTTTAATACGCTCTCATACGGAATTCTTAATATGTATGTCATGTTATATATTGTTATCGTAAAACAATAAATAACATATTTGTATTGAACATGTAGAAATTGACCTGAGTGGTAAACGAACAAGACAAAGTTCCGACGTAGGCATAGGTTTATCTGACAATGCCGTTGATGGGAATACGAATGGAGTATACAGTGGTCGCTCTTGCACCCACACTGGTAAGTATACGGGGATATACAGTCAACACAATAAGTAACTAACCATGTAATAAGTGTGCTGATAACTCTAAAAGTATAACTCCTACATAAACATAACGAATTATACACTGTAAAAATGGTGTCTTGGCAGAAGACACATTGTAAGACACGTCTGATGTCATCAACTGGGAGACGTGTATTTTTAAAGACATGTTTTGTATTAAGACATGTTTATACTCAAGTGGGCGACAAGTATTTTTAAAGACATGTATTGTATTAAGACATGTTTATACTCAAGACATGTCTGATGTCATCAAGTGGGAGACGTGTATTTTTTAAGACATGTATTGTATTATGACATGTTTATAATCAAGACATGTCTGATGTCATCAACTGGGAGACGTGTATTTTTAAAGACGCGTGTTGGTCAAGTCACGTCTTTCTGTAAGATGCATTTTGTGAAGCCAGTTTTGAGACATGTCTTAAATCACACAAGTGCATCTTCATGATGAGTTGTGCATGGTAAGACATGTTTTGCATACGACCCGTCTTCCAAAATGACACGGGTCCCTGAGCTGATATGCCACTTTAAGACATGTCTCGAAACTGCTTCAACATAGTAAGCCATCTTTCAGAAAACTGTTTGGTTCCAAATCAAGTAGTATACTTTGGGGGTAAATCTGCACAAAAAAAGACAAAATAAAGATGAGAAGTATTAGATGATATGATTTCAATTGCAATAAAACTTTTTTTTTAATTTTTCAACCTCAACATACCACAAAATGCCAAATCAGTAAACTTACTGAAACATGAAAATTATTGCTTACAAGTTGTTACCTAGCATTTGTGCATCATTTTATATCCAGTTGGTCAATGTTAGGCTGAAAGCAAAACAAAATGTTTCCCGCACATTTAATTTTTTTGGCTGATTGTGCACATATTTTATTAATTTTTAGCCTTAGATTTTTTTTTTAAATGCAAAATATTAAGTAAAAATTTAAAAATTAGGCGCAGAAATGTGTTACTTGCATTCAAGTCCCGAGTATTTTTTTTTTCAGTCAAATAGACCAATGTTAATTCCAAAGTTGTTAAAACTGCACAATACTAGTAAATTACACTGAGTGATCCACAAACACATGAAACTGACTTTAAACACTCAAAATCAGCACACAATGCATTTCTTTGTTCAAGACATGGTCTTAAAAAAAAATGCATTTCGCATTTAACTTTTGCAGCCTGGTACAGGAACCAAACATGTAAATTTCTGTGCCAGTTTTTTTTTGCTTAACATTTTCAATTTTTTAAACTTATTTTTTCCTAATGAACACATTTTTAAATGTCCACAATCAGCCAAAAAAATAAATGCGCACGCTACATGAAACAAACTGTTTTTTTGTTTAGCCTTACAATGAATTTTGACCACATTTAAATTCCATTTTCAGACATTAAAAAAGAAACAGTAAATGGTAACTCCCCTAAAATAAACAAACCTTGTTTACCCTTTAGTGGATTGCACCGTAATGTGCACTTATTTACACACACTGTATACACGTGGAGTGCAAGCGTCAAACGCTCAACGTATACAATATTGTGGACCCATCTTGTGGACTCCTATAATGGATAGTTGAAAACCAATCAAATCATATACAGGGTGTTCCACAAAAAACCGTTCCGTCAAGGCGCCCTCATTTTGGAAATGTTATTGAAAGTTAATGAAAATTATTGTTAAATGCACTACTCAAAGAAATTAGAGGAACAAACCTATTTTTCATGTTTTCATCAAATGCATGCAAAGTCCCTAAAATATGCAAATTTTAGAATACAATTGCCAAATATTTAGGAGATATAGCGCATATCTCCTAATTTTCATTAACTTTCAATAAAATCTCCAAAATTAGGGTGCTTTGACAGTACACTTTTTTGTGAGACACCCTGTAGACCACACCCACCGAATAAGAATTTATTTTGGGGATAGACCAAAATTTTGGTATGTTCTAGATATTTGTAAACGTTTTTGTCCTTCCTCTTTATAAACTGAATTTTACTAGGAGTGAAACAATTTATAAGGATAAATCCTTGGTTAATCAGGAAAAAATGGAGCTCCATAGTTAAAAAATTGGGATGCAATCATGTGATTGCAATATACTACCCATCACATAAATTGCATGCCCATAATGATCACAAATTATAATTTTTATAGTGGAATACCTTGCTGATCGGTTACTTGTGACCAGGTAAAAATTCTAAATTCTGAACCTTTCTACACTACAGAGTTAAATTTGTCTATTTCAATTATGGCTCCACAGGCCTTGTCTTTTAAAAATCCCAGTCGAGCTACTAATCACACTCCTCAAGAATTTTAGGTGAGCTTTCAGGAGTGCATTTTACTGTTTTGTATGGCAATCAGTCATTATTTTAAGAATTTAAGGTGAGCTATAAATCACATTCCTGAATAATTTAAGGTGAGCTTCTAGGCGTAGCTACCAAATCACACTCCTCAAAAGACAAGGCCTGGCTCCATGAGCTTGAAAGGTAGTTCGCCCATTCTGCATTGCAGAATCTGCAATAATATGAAATGCCAGTCTCCCATACTGCATTGTACCAAGGTATCAATATCTACAATGCAGTATACATCAATATCTACAATGCAGTACAGGAGGACTGGCATTTCCAAAATGCATCACAGCAAAGCATATTGTGGCTAAGCAGTGCAGAAGGTGATTTTAGCTACATACACAATTTTTTGAACACCCACTCCTTTATCAGACACCACGTTTCATCATTATCAGAGTCTAAACCTGGCCATAAAATGACACATTCACCCGTAGATAACCTCGAAACTCAACTAAAATACACTCGCATGTATCTAGATCTTACCGTCTTGGGCCAGTGGTTCTCTGACCCGAGTTTTGTTGCAATCACTATTTGCATGGCAAAAAAATTGCACAAAATAAATGTGTGTAGTAACTAGTAAAATATTGATGCACCCCTCCCTCCCCCTAACACACACAGAGGATGATCCCATTAGGTATTTTCTAAGATTAGTAAGAATGAACAATTGTAATTACATTGTACAACAATATAATATCAATGAAAAATTCTATAAGAGCAAGGACAGGCACCATGTTGTTTCATCATGCATGTTAACATTTCCAAAGAACATGGTTTGTCCAAGTATAAATTGCTAAATTCACAACCTTTGTACACTACAAATTGTCTAAGAAAAGTAGATTTTCACTTGGAACAAATTGCAACAGAATTTATTTTTTATTGATACAAGTCTATGTGGTTCAATGAACACTATAGCAAAAGTCCTAAGAAATCCTCGAAGGGGAACAATGTTATGTTTCATCACGCATGTAACATTCCAAAAGAACATGGTTTGTCCAAGTAAAAATTCTAAATTCTCAACCTTAGTACACTACAAAGTCTTTGTCTATTTTAGAACAATTTAGAATTGCAGATACAATATTATCAATTAGAAATTCTGCAAGAGCAAGGACAGGCACCATGTTTTTTTTCATCACCTGTGTAACATTCCCAAAGAACTTGGTTTGTGTCCCAGTAAAAAATCTGAAACCTTTGTGCTAGATCTTTATAAGATCCCAAGACTGTTAAATTCTTGATCTCAGTTACTCAAATAAAGTCCAGTCAGTATCCAAGTTACTCTAAGTAAGACCCTGTGACCACGAAATTCCACTTCCAGTGACCCCTGCCAGTGACTTAGCACCTAGCAGCAAAGCTTCACCGTGAAGTGAGCAGTCAAAGCCAAGGCGAAGCCGACACTTGGACTTTACTGATTACTATAGCCGGTGCTCTGGCTAAAAGCTACTTTTGTACACTACAAAGTCAAATTTTGTCTAATTGCAATTATAATAATATCATTATATCAATTAAGAAAAAGGACAGCTACCATCTTATGTTTCATCATATAGGTGGTCAAAACAATACAGAATTGCATACATGTTATGGCAACAATTTGGTAAAATAAAGAATTCCCTGGCTCTAGAGTTTGCTAACATGAAATAACTGAAAGTTTTGGTTTTCATTTTCTTCATCAAAATGCGGTTGTTATGCAATTCATGCAGATTGAGGCTCTTTTACAGATTTTATTCAAAAAAATGTGTATTTTTGTGAATTCCTAAAAAATACACCTTTTTTTGTAGAAAAGCGGTAGAAAGCGGTAATCTGCATGAATCGCATACGAAAATAACCGCATTTTTATGAAGAAAATGAAAACCAAAATTTTTAATTATTTCATACAGGCAAGCTCTAGAGCGATCAAATCCTCTATTTTACCAAACTGTCGCCATAACATGTATGCAATTATCACCTCTACATCATATTAACATTCCCAAAGAACATGGTTTGCATCCAAATAAAAATGAAAAATTCTCAACCTTTGGACACTACAAAGTCCCAATTTGTCTATATCAATTACAAAATTGCAATAACAATAATATCAATTAAAAATTCTGTATGAGCAAGGACAGGCACCATGTTTCATAACGCAATCACAAGTGTATCATTTCCAAAGAACATGGTTTGTGTCCAAGTAAAAGTTCAACTTTCGAACACTACAAAGTCCAATTACAATAATATCAAATCAAGAATTTTGTAAGAGCAATGTTTGTGTTTAGCCTCACTGGTCAGCCGTATTCCACTCCCCCCTCGCTCCATCCGCCTGAACGACTACTCTGGCAGGCCGTTTCTGATTGGCATTCATCGTTCACCCATATTCTGGGTGCTAGTGCTGATTCGCCAGTAAATTTCATGTGACGCATTATTATAAACAGCTCAGATACGTAACTTGCAGCTTGTATGCTGAGGTGATTTTTCATAAAAATATCAACCAATCATGGTTGCCGTATGATTCGTTATGGTGCGAAACTTTCCAAATATGGAAGTATTCAATCAGTGAACGTTATTTTGAGTAGTCGTTCAGACGGATGGAGCAAGGGAGGAGCGTAATCCGGCTAACACTGTGAGACTGTTTGCTTCCTAGGAAAGTTCTAAATTCTTTTCTAGTCTTTGAACACTACAAAGTCAATTTTTTTTTTTTTTCAATTACAATATAACAAATTGAAAAGTGTGTAAGAGCAAGGACAGGCACCATGTTATGTTTCATCACGAGTGTATAACATTCGCATAGAAGAACACGGTTTGTGACCAAGTGAAAGTTCTAACCTCTCAACCTTCGAACACTACAAAGTCAAATTTGTCTACTGGTATTTCAATTACAATTACAAATAGTAACTGAAATAATAATTGAAAGTGTGTAAAGATTGTGAATTTGACATTTCACTTGACCACAAGGCGTGTTGTGAACTTGTTGGGCATAGCAGTATCCATAGGGTTGCTTGTAGTGTGACTTGGGTTTACCTTATAAAACTTACTACAAATCTTTTAAGTACACAGGCAAATTTCAGAACAGGACACAATTGATTTAATAACTACAATGTACACTCACATTCTTATGGTCCATGATGCAGTATTGCACTGTTACTGCACTTACGCTATGCAGAGGTAGCTGTGCTGTTCCTTTTGAGTGACATTCTGTTTCATCCTGGCTGAGCATCAGCTAACCAAGTAGCTGCACAGCTACATGTAGCTAATCAGAGATGCCACTCAGGTTTTGTCCAAAAACCTGACATGCTGCAAAAAAGCCTGAATTTTAATTTTTCCTATCCTTTTGTACATGAAAAGAAGGGCAAAAAACCTGAATTCAAGTTAAAACCTGATAAGTGGCATCTATGACTATTTCTGCATAGTATCAGTACAGCAACAGTGCAATGGAGTACTGCAAACTGTATTTCTACTTTAAATGTCTGAATACTTTTTAGAAAATTCAACAAATTTATTTGTTTTTTTGAATTCACTTTCTTTATCCTTCATGGCATGGGTCTGCAAAAATCCAAGTATGCCGGTGTATGCAACTGGATAGCCAAGGTAAAAGACGTAGTAACTCCCTATCAGCATCAGGATACATTCTGCAAAAGTGTCACACTTGCAGTCTATGGCCACCTGATCATATAAAACAAAGCCATTGCTGTAGTTCCCTTCTTGGTCGATGATCACCAACCGTGGGGCATCGAGGGCTTTTCCTTTGGGTACAACAGTCACCTGTAAAAAGAATACCTTTTATTTAATTGAGAAAGTTATGGGAACCAAAACACAGATGTGATTTAAAGCAAGATTATTATGGCCTGGAATGCAATACTCAGTGCACTGGTTCTATATTACTCATTGTCAACAGAAAATTTGACACGAAACGACAGGTTGGTATTGGTAGCATTTGACTGCAACCGCTCAAGCAATTTATTCGTCATGGCCATAGTCTTGACCATGATCGCACACACAATCAATCTTCCAAAATTTTCAGCAATTACCAATATGACAGGTGATATTTTAGCTCCTTAAAATGTACCAAGCCATTTGAATGACTCCGGACTTAAACTTTAACTGCGATATTTGAATATCGAGTGTTCAAACTTCAAACTAGACTCTGTAAGGAAATGATTTTCTAACCTGCAATTCCGAAGCCTGTCATTGTAATCTTAATTTGTAAATAGTGCAAGTCACAAATATATGCCTACACCAAAGCAGGTCGGTGTAATTTGAATACAGATATTATACCAGTAAATGATCTCCTGCCAAAGAGATTAATATCTACATTCATTCCATTTATCAAATATATCATTGTAATTTTAATTTACATGTAATAGTTTATTACATTTTGTAAACACCAATGAGCTAACCTCATTCATTTTTCCAATTTTATGACGAAAATACAACAATTTGAGGCTTAAAACGACCCCCATAAGCAAAACACTGCATAAACTTCTGAGACAATGCTTCCACTTAGCCCTAGTCCGCGGATAGCCGGGGCTGTCAATGAAAATACATGTATGTGTACTCGCCCTAAATGCGGCTTGTCCGGAGCACTCCAATGGTAGCCCTACCGCAAAAATACCAAGCCAGGAATGATTTATAACTGCTATAAATCTTGAAGGGTGATGATTCCAAGACCGCCGAATACATTCCCTTAATAAAAGCTTGCCTGCGGACCGAAAGGCTCCATGCACGTGACCCAATGGCCGCCACCAAAGGTGCCAGGAAGGAATTACAACCGCAGACCCCCCATGGCGTAACTGTATTGCCAAATAGGTAGTGACGCCACCACCTATGCACAACAGCTCAATGCAGTATCGCCGGTTTTACTTCGGATTATTGGGACTGCGGAAACCGTCCCTTTAGCAATATGGTCACCTCGGGGCAAAAGCAATAAACAGGACCATGTTGAGCACGGACAGCAAGCCATATTGTCCCCTTTTCCTTGATTTGCTTGTATTTTATTATTTTATGATGTATCATCTTGTAAAGTGCTCTGAAGGATTGTGATCCACAGTGCTCTATATAAACACTGTTTTTATCCTTATTAATATTATTATTATTATTATTATTATTATGGCCAAAGCAATTAACATGACCATGTGAGCACAAATCAACTGAAGCTTACCCAAATAGTTTGGCCTACCCCCAGACTTACACCAACTTAAATAACTGGGAGTGGTGGGTGGGTTTTATTTAACTTCCGAGCACGATCCGATACGGATGCAGTCAAATGACAGAATGAAACAACGGGCAGCAAATCACACTAGACAAAACAATCGCGGGAAAACCGAGTCACGATATGATTTGCGCGGGAGATACAGCCAGGGGGCAACAGGCACGTTTCAAATTTCTGTCAACAACTTTGTTTACCTCGCATGCGCAGCGTTAAACTTTATTGTCAACAGAAAATTTGACACGAAACGACAGGTTGGTATTGGTAGCATTTGACTGCAACCGCTCAAGCAATTTATTCGTCATGGCCATAGTCTTGACCATGATCGCACACACAATCAATCTTCCAACATTTTCAGCAATTACCAATATGACAGGTGATATTTTAGCTCCTTAAAATGTACCAAGCCATTTGAATGACTCCGGACTTAAACTTTAACTGCGATATTTGAATATCGAGTGTTCAAACTTCAAACTAGACTCTGTAAGGAAATGATTTTCTAACCTGCAATTCCGAAGCCTGTCATTGTAATCTTAATTTGTAAATAGTGCAAGTCACAAATATATGCCTACACCAAAGCAGGTCGGTGTAATTTGAATACAGATATTATACCAGTAAATGATCTCCTGCCAAAGAGATTAATATCTACATTCATTCCATTTATCAAATATATCATTGTAATTTTAATTTACATGTAATAGTTTATTACATTTTGTAAACACCAATGAGCTAACCTCATTCATTTTTCCAATTTTATGACGAAAATACAACAATTTGAGGCTTAAAACGACCCCCATAAGCAAAATACCCCAACAAGACCCTAAAGGGGGATTGCCCCAAATAAAAGACAACCCCCCCCCCCCCCCCGGGACTCAACAAAAGATGCGGTTTCTAGTGGCTGCCCCAAAAAACAAGAACGGGACTTAGTAAAAAGATGCCCTATTCGTGCAACGCATAGCCAAACGTTACTATCACGCATAACAATCACGCATTTCTATCACGCATTTCTATCACACGTTACCATCGCGCATAACCATCACGCATAACCAACACGCATAGCCATCACGCATTGCCATCACGCCTTACCAACGCGCAGTACCATCAAGCAGCACCATTAAGCAGTACCATCAATCATTACCATCACGCATTAACACCACGCAGTACCATCAAGCATTACCAACACGCATTACCATCACGCATTACCATCACGCATTACCATCAAGCATTACCATCAAGCATTACCATCAAGCGTTACCATCGCGCATAACCATCACTCATAACCATCGCGCCTTATCATCACGCAGTACCATCAAGCATTACCAACACGTATTACCATCACGCTTACCATCACGCATGTAGCATTTTTTTCAAATCCAACCGATCGTTAAAGATGACAAACTGTTACATTGAAATGCATAGTATAAAGCTGCCATTCGCTTTAGATTGTATAGCAAATTCTGCAAAGTGTGGAGCATTTAGCGATCATGCAATGTTATTTTAATTTTATAATAAGTTCGCATTTGATATCTACAGAAAAAACTACATGTATAGTGACAAACCATCATTCAGATAAACACGGACTTCAACTGCAAATCGTCTACTAAACGTATCAACAAGCTAATATATGTAATACAATATTTTGAATGACTAATATATTCAACATTCCCGAAATACATCATGAGAATGGCCCCGTGTGGGGCGTAAAGCACAAAGTGTTAACAATTTAAAATTTGTATACAATAAGACATTTTAATCCGCTCAAAAAACAAAACAAAATCTATTATGATTTTAGTTGTAAATGTTATAACTATAATTCACACATGCGAGCGAGTGGTAATGGACATAATTAATAGAAATTCCCAATATAAATATTGTTCAGCAATTATTATTATTATTATTATTATTATTTTTTTTTTTTCGCCTTTGTTGCCGCTATTAACGCAAAGACCGTACATGCGCGCACTGACTAGTGACTACTTTAATTATAAAACAGAGATGGAGAAAAGCCAAACCAATTAACACATAACCTTCAAGCATAATCTCACGACTCATTGTTCGGTAACTGATATTCTGTACATTAAAGCTATCTCCTTCATTGCATTCACTTTTGTATGATGCCTGGGGATGGAGTACATTGTAATGATTATATGTGAGGTGAGCGCTTTTGAAACCACTCTACATACCTAGGCACAGATAGTATTATTATATTATTATTATTATCCAAAAGAGGACACTACCATAGCAATAATATTCAAATAATTTAAAACTGTGGACTGTAATATAAACGATAATAACCATATGTATAACAGTGCGATACCTGAATTAGGGCTGTATAAACTAACCCAATTACTGACCGGTTACAAGCAGGTTTGAAGATCAAGAAACGAGATTCGGTGTGGACTGACGCAACGGTAAGGAGGTCCTTTAAATCTGCCGGCAAAAATACTGGGAGCAGATTCCAACATGTGTGCGCATGTCCACGATCTGCCGACGCCTAGCTAGCATTAACAGATCCCATCTTCATATTATGGTGTAACAAAAATGGTTTCCAGATGCTTGGTTGACGAAGATGGATAGATCCCATTATTTAAATATGCCTTGACTCGGATGTGATTGGAAAATACTGCCCATTCCGAGTTTCTGCTGAATACAGAAAAGCTTCTTGATGTATATGGCTTGACGAGGCGGACATCAATGCTTTGACTAACATATTCAGCCAGCATGCTTATATAGGCTTTTTAAGCCCGAGCAATTTGCTTGAGCATGGTCCCTTCAGGACCCAAGAGTGTGCCCGTATGGACCGACCGTGTAAACAAACAAACAAACAAACACCCCTGCATCCGAAGGCGTCAACCTGCCATGATGGACCAGCCACGGCAAAACTATAATTCGAAACCTTGCCTCCATTTGGTGTTTGGTTTATGATGACAGCAGATTGGCCCGAAAGGTGATCGATGCTGTTGCTGTTGTGGTTGATGGAATGGTGGATATGAGTAGGTGACTGGCCCGGTAACTGGACTATAGCCATTATTCTATTGTGTAAGTATGTCGCAGCACCTTGATGGATAGCTTTATAACCATTATCTGAAAGAGATAAGCCATAAACAAACAGCAGCAAAACATAGAAGAAATATAGACATGATATAACACAGGCAAGAAGAACGTTGACAAGATGCAGAAAAGACCAAATAATTGAATGACAAACATGACGTCATAGAGTACTCTGTTGTCAAGCTATTCCTATTTTCTTTTCTTTCCTTAAACAATCAATCACTCAATCAATCAAACAATCAATTAATCATGCAAACAACCAACGAATCAATCAACGAATCGATCGATCGATCGATCGATCGATCGATCGATCAATCAATCAATCAATCAATCAATCAATCAATCAATCAATCAATCAATCAATCAATCAATCAATCAATCAATCAATCAATCAATCAATCAATCAATCAATCAATCAATCAATCAATCAATCAATCAATCAATCAATCAATCAATCAATCAATCAATCAATCAATCAATCGATCGATCGATCGATCGATCGATCGATCAATCGATCAATCGATCAATCGATCAATCGATCAATCGATCAATCGATCAATCGATCAATCGATCAATCGATCAATCGATCAATCGATCAATCAATCAATCAATCAATCAATCAATCAATCAATCAATCAATCAATCAATCAATCAACCAACCAATTAACCAATCAATCAATCAATCAATCAACCAACCAGCCAATCAATTAATTAATCAATTCATTTATTTATTTATTATTATTATTATTTATTTTTATTTTTTTTAATTATTTTTTCAATTTAATTAACCAATCAATCAAACAATCCATTAATCACGCCATCAATCAACTAATGAATCAACGAATCAACCAATCAACCAATCAATCAATCAATCAATCAATCAATCAATCAATCAATCAATCAATCAATCAATCAATCAACCAATCAACCAACCAGTCAATCAACTAATTAAATAATCAATTCATTTTATTTATTTTTATGTATTATTATTAATATTTTGTCCATTTATTTTTATTTATTAACTTATTATTATTTTTCCAATCATCTCATGCCGGATGACAAGTGACACAGAGAGCTAAAAGCTTACCCGCAGCTGCAACTTTATGGAAAGATCGCCTGATTAATCACCTGTAATCGCCTGATTATTTCATCAAACTGAAAGTGTTATTTGAACGATTATGTGTGTGTGGAAACTCATGCCATAATAAACGTCAGACGTAACCATTTTAAAGGCTCAGCAGCAACCGTACTAATTAATTTCGTCCCGACGATGACATCAAATTGAACTCCTACAGATTCAACCCTCAACTCCCAAACTGTAACTGTAAGCTGTGATGTAAAGATTTGTTGATTTGTTAGCAAATCTCGAATCGGGCTAAATGAATCCTATCGCAGAGTGGCCAGGGTAAAAGGCCGCTATGCACAGCCCGTAGTAATAAATATCGCCCTCTATAATAATTATTATGACTCTATAATATTATGACCACTTTATTACGGCACAATTAAAATCAAAACTGAAATAACTTTATCAACCAACGACAAATCGATGGATAATCACCCTTGGCTGCCGTACAAATTTAACCTAGATTAGAACATTGAGTCAAGGGAATGGAAACCGTGAACCTATTTTTAAACCGACTAGCATTGTCTAGAGTACCATGGAAAGGGAATACTATTACCTAATCAAAAGAACCCAGCGGAAAATAAAATCAACAACTCGTTGACGGCTGTACACTCATTATAAAATCAATATATCTATACTATGCCTATTAACGGTATTACGTAAGACACTGACTGTTCAGTTCAACGCATCAATCATGTCAATACAGAACCCTTATAACCTGGTGTAACGAAACTGAATGGTATTAAAAGCAGGCTGGCGTATAAAATCGATTCAGATTTTTAAAGCACGCAAAAAATAACAACTACGTCACAGTTCATTGGAAAAACCCATAGCGCATAAAATGTAAGATTGGTACACCAAACAAGTGCAAATGCCTACAATAATATCGTAAACCAACATAAACATGTCGATCAGCTCTGAGTAGATCTTGCGTAGAGACGACGATCAATGAATGACTTTAATTATTTATATAGGCCTAAGCCTATTACAGTTATACAGCATCGGTATTATAATAGCCCTAAACCGAATTGACCTGTTTTTGTTTGTTTTTTAATCCTAATGAAAACCGGTAAACAAGACCGACACATCAATGACTTTAGTCCTACCAACAATAACAGGGATCAATTTAGAAAGTAATAGCTGTGTGCGACGCGTGATTAAAACGGGATAACTCTCTCTCTCTCGAGGACAACAAACTGGCACACAATACACATTCTATAGGCACCTCCTGATCAATTATTGTAAAATAGCATAGTTCTCACCTACATGTATCTGATTACATACTTCACTGCAGGCTCTCTTGGGTGTTGATTCAGACTGGTATAACCATTGATTTTTTCCACCGTAGCTTGCCCGCTGGAAATGTTGCAGACAGCGCCACACATGAATAACGCGATGACCGACCTGAGCTCTGATTCTCCTAATATCGCGCCCAGAAAAGTGTAGCATCCAGCTTCGAATATAAGACTAAAACCAGTTTCTTCATCGTATCGGAACTGAAATATTAGCATTTTCGCGATTAAAGTTTATAAACTTGAAGTGCAGAAACCGAAGCTCGGACGAAGCAATTCTGTATTTTGTATTTAACTTCCGAGCACGATCCGATACGGATGCAGTCAAATGACAGAATGAAACAACGGGCAGCAAATCACACTAGACAAAACAATCGCGGGAAAACCGAGTCACGATATGATTTGCGCGGGAGATACAGCCAGGGGGCAACAGGCACGTTTCAAATTTCTGTCAACAACTTTGTTTACCTCGCATGCGCAGCGTTAAACTTTATTAACTGCACTGGTACCTACACATACATTACAGCACTGCTCCTTCAAAGTAGCTCCAGACCCAGTGATACCTCGAAGTACCTGTGGTGGAGGTACAGGGTGTCCCAAAAGTCACGCCCCCTTTTTAATGTTTCGTATATCTACTTATGTATATGGTATAGTAAAGAAATTACAATGATTAGATAGACTGATCTTTTATAATTATATTGGTACCAAACATGACCCCACCAGTGCCCCCAAACCCTAGTTACAAGAGTTTGCAAGTGGTACAGCAAAACACACAAACGTATAAATGAGGTCTCTCAATACGACGCATGTAAGGTGTGCTCATAAGCAACAGAACATGTGCGATAGATTTTGAACACAGCTGGAGTGCAATCAACATTCATTACTTTCTGTGCTTTAAAGACCTTAAACAGTTTCTGTGGTCATTGATAGTTGGCGTTTCAGGTTTTTTCAGATTATGGTGCGCTTTATTCTTTGCACCTTGTTTTCCGTTTAGAGTGTAAACATACCGATCGTCTAGCGCTTCTCGGATTTTTCCCTTGCTGTTCGTCTCGTTCTTTTATAATGACTTTGGGGTTAAAAAGGCACAGATCCAGGTATCAAAATCTTGTGTCTATGTTTATAAATCTCAATGTTTTTTTTTAATTTTCTCGTGTTATGTACAAGTATTCATAAAATTCTTTTCTGAACTTTGGGTTAGTGAACTAAATTTGTTTCCGCGTAGCACCAAGCGAATTGAATATGTTGCTTTCAAGTGAAACTTATCTTGTTGACATTTTCGAAATGTTTAATGAGACTATATCAATGCTCCGAAATGGCAAATGATAATAAAATACCAATTTGCAGTAAACGAACAGAAATTAGGACTGTTCATAGCAGACTGGGGTAGCACATACCACTCTGTTCAGCATAAAATGCATCGCATGTTTTTCTGTTCCTAACGAGCACACCTTACATACGTCATATTGAAAGACCCATATATGCGTTTGTGTATTTTACGGCCATATTTATAAACTTGTATAATTACGGTTTGGGGTCATCAATGGGGCCAAGTTTAATATCAAAATAATTCTAAAGGATCGCTCTATTTAATCATTTTATTTTTTTCACTATGCAGTTCTCCCAGGTAAATATATGAAGCATGAACAAGGGGCGTGACTTTTGGGACACCCTGTACTTCCGAGTAACTGTGCAATAAGTACAAAACAGCACTGGAGCTACTTTGAAGGAGTGCTATAAGCCCGGCTATAAGTTATGTGTAGGTACCGTACCACTGCAGTAACTGAGTAACAAGGGAACTGCATTCCCGAGCACAGTACTCTTGCTGTGTGTATGCTGTCATACACTACCCCTGTTATGGGGAGACAAATAAACAAAACAGAACCGCAGTGCTGTTATCTGAACAACAAATTTATCGGTATGCTAGCTCATATCGGAAGTTCCGGAACCGGGTCTGAGAGAAAACAGTACCAAATCTGATCCCGAAATGATTTACTGATCAAATGATTACTTACTAACTCCACAAGCTTCTTGTCCTTGTTTACGGCACGCCATTTGGTGGCCTTGTCCAGCTTCTCCAGTAACTCTAGAAGCTTTGCATCGCTATCTTCCACCTGTAATGTAACAAAGAGTATCACAGTGTTGAATGAAATTACGCTGCAGATTCATTTTGAACTTGCGATTACACTTAAAGCCACATTATAACATCCGGATGCACCCAACCATGAAAAAAATTGAAATCGCTAAAAATGGTTTTATCGTGACTGTAATAATTAGCCAAATTAACACACCCTAACAAGCGTTAAGCCAAGGATTTTGTAGATTTAATAAAATCAACATTTTTTGTTAACTTGTGGGTGGCGACCAGCTAATTCCCCATTGAAATCAACGTAAATCAGCGTGTGTGCAAATCTGCAAATTTCTTGTTTTAGCGTATCCCTTTGCCACGTAAGGTGTTCTGGGGCAATTTTTACTTGGTTTTTTGTCACTTTGAGAATAAAATTAAGCAAATCTAAATTTTTGTGGGATTTTATAATGTGGCTTTAACAGAGTATCAAAGTTTTTAATGTCCCAGTGTTCACCACATGAGGTATGGTGTCCATATTATGTCAGACTTCACAATTCAACAATTTTTGGATACCTAAATAATATACACACATTATATAAAACAGTATACAATATTGACGGAAATAGTCGCAAGTCCCTGTTTTTATGTAGCATTTAAATAGCTTTGCATCACTATGGGACACCAAAATGACTAACAAAAACATAGTGATTTGAGAAGTAAAATGCTAATTTATGATTAATCAATCTTCACAATAATTCCATATGAATGAATAGGAACAAGATTTCATTTACAATGAATATCTTGTTTTAAAAGAATCTGATAAATCAGTTTCAACTGAGTTTCATATGAAATTAGTGTAATTTCAGTATCATAGGTGTGTGTTAATCCATTAATAATTGATTCTTGCAATAAGAATTTACCAGAATCTTTAGATTTCTCCTACAGTTTTGTGTATGAGGAGCACCAAGATATTTCACAAATCTTATGTCCCTGACTCCCTATTAATTTACCTGTTCCTCATCTGCATCACTGGCACTCTCCTCGAAGAGATCATCCAATTTTCCCACCATCCTGTTGACATTGGCGATAAGTTGTTCCCATGTTGTTCCAATTATTTTCAGAAGTTCATATTTGAACTGGAATGGCAAAAAATGTAATAGCTATGTTAGCAATTAGTAATGCCTAAAAATTCTCATTATACCATCTAACCTACATGGAGGAGTCAATTCCTGTGTAGCCATGCTTGTTAAAGAAAAAGGTGGAGATATTGAGCTTTTCTATATATAGATCACTACAAATTAATAATTACAGTTTGTAACCCATTTCATAACAGATGAGTGCAGGCTTGAGCCAGTTAATTAGATTGTTGCTAACATTGCACTATGACAGCGAACACTCCAAAACTTCAATGACATTTGAAAGGTGAAACTTGCCCATGATCCTAGTCTGTCCACACCAAAGTACAGGTATCATGAGTAAATTTAGATCACTGTACAATGCATACCATGGTAATACCACACCAAAACAAATTAAAAATGTTCCTGCTATTTCATGAAGACAACATTTACTGAGTTTTCATTGATAATTTCCATAGAGGAAAGTTGCAAAAGGTGTCATTACAGCACAGGAATAGAGAAACCCTGGAGAGAAACAATGCCGGAAACGAGCTTGATTGTATAGCGCTTGAGTGCCAAAGTGGAAACAAAAGAAAAGAAATTCTCCTAGGCCATTCAAATTAGCTGAGTTTTGCTGATATTTATCAAATTCCTCAAATTTTCCCGGTCTGAAAAATAAGATCGATTTTCCAGAGTGAGTGGGGACCTCTACTGGATTTATTTCAAGAAACTTTAATTTTACTACTAGAATTTTGGCATCCATAACCCGATCGAAAAACCCAAATGCGCACATGTTATGCAGAATTCTGTTCTATTGGCCTCAGAGAAGACCTGTGTGCATAACTAATTTATAATACTTACGAACTTTGCTTCTGCTAACACAGGAAATTTATCCAAGATTTCCTGCACTCCTGTTCCCATTCTTTCACGCAGCCACAATCTCCGTACATCAAAGGTCTTCGTCATCAGGAGCTTAATTTTTGCTGCATCAGGTTTCTCATTGCTAGCAACCAACTTCATCTCCTTCAGATTCTTCTTGTACATGACATCTTCGCTCAAACCAGCAGCTGCACTTGAGTCAGCAGAACTCACTCTTCTTTTTTCTTTTTTTCTTGTTCAGAAGGGGGGCTTCGTACTCTCTCCGACCTTTTCTTAGAAATATCTCGTAAGTTTCGCAATTTTCTTGACAGCTTCTTCAGAAAGAAGCTATGTGGACGCTTATCATCATCA
The DNA here is from genome assembly GCA_035610835.1 of Ophiura sarsii. Classification (NCBI taxonomy): domain Eukaryota; kingdom Metazoa; phylum Echinodermata; class Ophiuroidea; order Amphilepidida; family Ophiuridae; genus Ophiura; species Ophiura sarsii. The sequence continues at coordinate 42,880,026 of CM069457.1, read as the reverse complement.
AAACCCTTGATTAGTGGATACTTCTGCACAAATCTTGCCCCGAAGCTGTCATATTGATCTTTGTTCTTCATATCCCTGTGTGCAAGAACCCAAAACGCCGCCTGTTCAATAACTCTATCAATAACTGACCAAAGTTTATCTGTTCCAAGTAAACCTTCAATGTCTCCACTGAAGTTTGGGAGTGGCATTTCATTGACTTCTTGACCTTCTTCAACACCTTCAACTGGCAAGTTTGAAGCTTCAGTTGGAGTACCACCAGAGCTGCCAGAAACATTTTCACCAGTCTCATCACCCTGTAGCATGTGTGGGAATAGCATAAAGAGCCAAATGTGTATATAATCTCATGTGCACCAAGTCATAATGTCCTAAGAATACTGAAGATGCAGCAAGTTGAAAAGACTGCAGACTGCTACATACTTTAGAAGTGTTTCAATTACGGACATGGATGTTTTGCCCAAATATCAAGTTAATGTTATATTTGGCCATTCTCACCAACTTGGGGAACTGATGTAAAAAATGAGATTGAGAAAAATAAAGTTCTTCAGATCTCTACAGATTTTGTGTTTTTCATACGAACATAGAAAATTATTACCATGAAGATCAAGCTGGGGTAGAAATTTGTGACATGCTGCGAGAATCTAAATTGATTCTCCCAAATCTACGGTGGGGGGGGGGGGGGGGGATCTTTGCGAAAGTCTTTGAATTATTGTCCATTCAATACCATGTATTCAAAATGCTTATGAGAATCTATTTGGATTCTCGCAAGGTCTCCTGGGGGAGAATCTTTGCGAGAATGGATTCTCGGATTCTCGCCAAATTACTAAGCCCTGTGTATGAACTCAATCTCATCAAGCACGAATGGTGGGAGCTCCTGCATTCACACAAAACTTGTTGGTGTCATTATCATAAAATATGATTGCAAAAATAGCCAGATCATTATACCGTATTGTATTTGCTGTAATACACGCCCCCTCTCTAATAAACGCCCCTCCCCATGAATTTTTCAACCAAAATGTTCAAAATACGGTAGGTCTTTCTGAAGATGCATGTGGACATACAATTGCCATTGTAGTTGTTAACTACCTACCTTTTCAGTTGGTTTGAAAATCAATACTGTTAGAGCCTCTAAGTCACCAAAAAAATCCTCCTCCACTTCTGTCCCATCCTCCAATTGAATGGAAACGCCATCTTCTTGTAATCCAAGCCTCTCACAGCCTGTGTAAAATATAAAGAAGTGTGTTAACTTTGTCACTTTATTTTTAAAAGTGTTTGACACTGATTGTACCAAGCAAACAAATCAGCTTTTAAATAGCCTGTACATGACGTTGATAATGTTACCCAAATGTATTTCAGTGTTTGATTTAAAGGAGCTTTATATAATTACATGCACAATTTTATTAAACATATTGGCCCTGCCTGTGCATACAATTTTGTCTGTGCACATGGTTAAATTTACCTTGTGTCGCATCGCAAAATGCTCCACAAAACATGGAAATGGCTAATCAAATTCCAAAGTGTGTAGCAATTTTTGCTACACAAAAAATGTCCAATTTACCCTCTGCTGCATTGCAGAATGCTAATAATTTGGGAATTGCTACTCAAATCCAAGCGTGTGTAGCATAAACACGGACGTAAATTGAACACTGTCTGTCCATATGATTTTTTGTGTAATTTAGCCCATTTAAAAAAAAGTGTTATAGTTGTGCATGTAGTTTTAATTTTCTAAATCAAACATTGGTCTATTTTACTGTTTTCTATTATAGGTTTAAAACTGTGCAGTACTCGCTCAGGGAGAAAATGTGACAAATCAATTTATTTGCGCTGAGATGCTGACATGCCTAATGTACAAGCTCTGCAGGGGGTGAGTGCATTGGGCAAGCATCAACATGTTACATGTTATTCAGCGCGAGTGCACTGAGTTTTTAGCCTGCTGTAATTCATACACGACCCAAACAATTCTATTAAAATTTTATTAACAAAGCGTCTCATAATCCCCCAATTTTCATTAATAATTAAGCTTGTATATTCCTCCAAAGAAAATGAGTCAGTCCTGCATGATGCCTAGTAGGCCTACATGTTCGAAACCCAACATGTGAGTGCAACTGGAGATTTTAACACTTGAGATTTTAACACTTGAGATTTTAACACTCGCACTACATTTGCGTAAAGTTATCAAGTCTCTTTTCCGATTTGCTGCTGCATGTATGCAGAGTGTATGAAATAGATATAATCGCAAGGTAATTTTCAACCTTCAATTTTCCATTTATATCAATGCTTAACAAGTATACAAAAGCTGAATATGACGAAATCTGAAGACGACCTAAATAATTTACATGAAACTTGTTCGAAACATTCATTTTTAAACAATAATAGTAGTAAATAATAACATAGTTTTTGACAAGTTTATGCCATTACCTTCGCGAATTTTATAGTCATGGACGGCGCCATCGAATGATCATCTGGTAGAAATTCCCGTTTTGAGGGTGCACTGTGCTCATGAAATCGTGCCGTCCTCAGAGTCAGACAGGGTTGGATCGACTTTGAGTCCCCTTTCGACTCGTATTTCAACTTGACATTGATGCGTGTTGATACGTTTAACGCACGCATCACTAATGCGTTTAACGTTTAAGACAAAAAACGGAATGACCCATGCCTACACAATTCTTATAGGTCTGCTTGGACCCATTAGCTTGTTGTTTTTTTTGCTTTTTTGGGGGTCCAAAATTAGAGAATAAAGGTATTGTTTTTAGCCTCTGCCGTGTATCTATCGTGTGATATAAACACGGGCGATAGCATTATTTTAAGTGGAACAACGAGGCACAGCCGAGTTGTTCTACAATAAAAATAATGCTGTCGCCCGTGTTTATATCACACGATAGATACACGGCAGAGGCTAAAAACAATGCCTTTATTCTCATTCTTAAACATTTTTATCCAGATCACTGTAATACTGACAAAATAAACATAATCTTACTTAAATATTACCAAATTTCTCTATAAATTTACCTAAAATAGCGAGTCGATTAGTCCACCTTGCATTTTCGTAACGCGTACAGTTCTTGCTGCGTTTATAACCGCGCATCTGAGCGCCTTAACTCTTTACCTGACATAGACGCATTAATGCGTCAAAACGACCTTTTTACGTTTTACCCTATAACTCGTTAACCAAACATCATAAGTATGGCAAACTATACCTTTTTGGAATCCTTGTGCTCAGCCAAACAATTTGGTATGCCTTTTAGTGTAATTGAAGGCATTTGAATTTTTGTGCCCCTGTATGGCGGCCATTTTGGATTTGGGGCTTACGGTATATTTGTCGTGCTGATCGTACACGATTCTGGTCGTTGCGCCATAACCGAATAACCCACTACAGCAAATTTGGTATCAAAATGTTCAGAATTATAATGCCCATCTCTTGAAAGCATTTTGAAGGGCTCAAGTAGTATAGTTTTCATACAGGACTACTAAATATTTGTAAAAAAAGATGTTACAAAAATTGCATGCTGGGTAACGGTTACCATGGCAACCGCCACGATCGTCCGGTATCGTTGAAATTTTCACAGAAGTGTCCGGCCATTCATACGCTTTCAGAATGTATATAGTTTTACTACCTTACAGAGTCTCATATTCAAATTATAAGTTGATATTTACATGCATGTGCAAATTCACAATTTCTTCAAAAATTTATTTGTCAGGGAAAGAGTTAAACGTAAATCTTGCAATACGCGCGTTATTTCCAGGCGTGCGTGTATTCCGCTCGATACGCTCATGTTGTATTGTGCAGTACAAACATGGTACGCACGGGACAATAACGTCCAAAATTGCAGGATCTCTCTCAAGTGTTTAAGAATAATGATTAAAACAGTGATGCAGGTTAGTGTTATTTCTCTCACTCATCACCTGTAAACTCCTGGCATCAACATAACAGTTAACTAAAAACAAAACAACAATAAAAGTAAAACAAAAATAAACAAGCAAAAGCAAAGCAAACTTTAAAAAAAAAGTAGCAAAATATGGGACACATTCTTTCAAAATCATGGTAAAAGGCAGAACTGGGTACTGGTACAGCACTTCTCCTGGTGTCACACTTATCCATACAAAGAGATTAAGCCTATTGTGTAAACTGTAATCTAAAGTGTTCTAAACTACCTTTTCTCAATTCTGTTCTAAACATTAATGTGAAAATTGACCATTGATTTAACTGAAATTTGTCAAAATTTGGTCTACAGATTTGGATCTTCCCCTCTCAAATTTTGCTTTGACTATTGGTTCAAATTTCCGGTTCCTGGCCAGACATCTCACCGGGCCGGGCACCAGGCAAGAATTATGTGCACTGTTCCCACTTCTGTCTTATTTCAAAAGAATGACCTGCATGACTACTTTAAAATCCCGTTTATATGTATAAGCATCAATTGATTTCATTGCCCCCTCATTACTTCAGATAATATGGAACGATAGAAATCAGAATATTCTTACATTTTTACATTCAACCATAAAGAAAATTGCTGAAATACCAATATTTACAACACCAATTGATAATGGAGTGATGATATTTGTCAAAAATGGCTACTAAATTCGTTTCAAAGTTTGGTTATAATTATAAGAGGGATTTTAAAGTATTCATGGTGCACACTTCACATGATATCTAATATGTACCTTGTAATTTCAGCTCCGCATAGGTAGTAACATTGATCAGTTTCTTCAGGCCATCACCATCACTGGCAGTACTGCTCCGCCTCCACACCTTAAAAAGCATTGTTGTCTATATCTGTCACAAAACAGGTAACATAGTGTTCATTTATTGCATTTGTCACTTCCATTTACTCAAAGCCGATGTCCAGATTGTAACAGTTGGTAATGTGATAAGCTCCCTTCACATAATGAATGGGCAGTGGCCACGGCTGAGTTAACTCGAGTACTGGTATTAAAAGCGAAGGTTCTGGAATTGTATTAAAATGGTGTGTTCCTAGATGGGGATCATATGATGTGTCCAATATCATGCACCACAAATATTTAGAATGCTGATGCACTAGAATCTCATCGATACGTATAAATTGCTCAGGTTGATTCAATTCGCCTGATTTGTACTTCAGAACAGTTCCAGGTGCATACCGATGTCCATGAATGGTTATTTCTGTAGTTTTGAGAGCCAATGTGTCATTTTCTAGTCCATTGAAGCTTGCAAATGATCTATGATCTCGTAGATCAATGGTTGTCCCGAATTTTACAGTATCACCTTCATAGAGATAGACATTAGATTTTGTTCCATTGGGGCCAGATTGGACCATACACATATAGTGTTGATGATTTGTTGCCATACTTTTTGGCAAGTTTTTGAAGTTCCTGTACTTCCTGTTCTTGAACTGGCCATTTTTGGCTTCCCATCTCATGCATGAATGATATCTGAGTGGACCAAACATCATCATTTGTTTGGGCAAGTGTACTGCATAGTGGAGTTTTGGTATGAAGGATGCAGTAGGGTAATTAATCAGAAATCGGCGATGGTGGACTGCAATTAATCCCTTAAGAGTAAGGGCCAAACCTGAGGATGCAATTGGGGAAAATGCTATTAACACAATTTGTATCAATAGCAAAAAGTTGTTCCACTTCGGCTCTTCTACTGGTACAGAGTCTCCGATGATCATGGGTAAGCATATCAGTAGAACCTTCATTTGCTCTGCAGTTTGCTTCAATTTGTTGTCTGTAGACATCAGCACTTGCCGGTAAATTGTCCCAGGCTTATCTCTGAGCTCCTCTGCTGTGTATGGGAAATTCTCAATACGTGCATTCAGATCATCAAGCGTGAAGTACCGTTCTATTAAAATGAATGTCTTGAGCATAAGCTTCACTTCATATGGCACAACTCCCTCCAAGAATAAGTGCATTGGGTCATGGACAAGAGAGCTAATAGAAAACCCTTCGATATCCAAGAGCGGACTCCTACTGTTAATACCGTATTGCTTTGACCAATAGGTCTTCTCATTTGGAGGAAGAGTTTCTAGATTTTCACAACGTGCCAAATGTTCTTCATCATTACGTTCTTCAAAGCCCTCATGAATGAAACTTGTTGTCTTTGTTTCTTTCGTAACTTCACAACTCCTGCAAAATTTATATGCACCCCCTACACCTTCTTTAAATCCGCCAATCCAGTTGGATGCCAGGGTATCCCCAGTCATCATTAAGAGTGACCCATTGTACATCTGCTGACGACCATTCACTTGAAATTGAACACCACGTTTCAGTTTGTTGATACCTTCAACAAAATTTTGCAGCAAGTTGGTTACACCAAATTTTTTCACATCTTTTGCATATGCAACTGCTAAAAGTTGCATTGAGGAAAGTTTAGAGCGATATTGTGGATGAATATTGTACAATGACCAAAAGAACAATGTTATTTTATGCTTTTTGGTGTGTGCTCCGATCGGATTTACAATCTCAATGTCATCTACATATGCAACAATAGTGAGTGCTTCAGGGTGATTTTGAAAAAATGGATCACTCTCAAAGTGTAAGCCATCTCTGACATCTTGCATGATGTTTGAATTATTTTGTTGATGATGTAATAATTGCGCTTGCACTTCTGGCATAGAAAGGAACACTTTCAAATTTTCCAGTAATGGTATATAATAACCAAAGCATCGTTTTCGTACAGTTTTATACATTCTACCAACTTTCTTGCGGACAGATCTTGTTCCCATTCTCTTTCCTTTTGGCGGGATGAAATTCAAATGTTTCTCAAAAAATCGATCTTGATTCCATACGGAATTTACACTCTGAAACACGGTTGAAGTATCTAGCAAGCTTGCAAAATCATGATCATTCAGTAGTTGTTGGTGTTCAGTTTGTGCAATAAAGTTTCCAACGGCTTGTAACTTTTCTTTTACCATATCCTTGACCACATCCTGTATTTCAAGAATCCCCTCATTCGTCATTAACATTTTCTCCCGCAATTTTAAAACAAATTCAGCATCACTGAAGCAACTAGGAGAAGGGCGATCAATATTTTGATCATTTTCGACATGTACATCATCATCACTTGAATATTCGTCGACTGCAGCAGCTGCAGGGTTGTCCTCTTCATCTTTATGTTGTCTTCGTAAATGCTGTAAGAAAGTGTTCCACTTGCGAAATGATGCACCACACCCTCTAAAGTTACAGTGAACAATAAAATTCAGATTGTTTCGATGTCTCTTGCGTAGATGACCAATCAAATCATTCGTTGATGGAGCAAAATATGGGCACATCGAACAGTATTGCCTCATGATGAATTCACTGAAAATAAAATAGGAAAAATCTGCAAGTTTAAACTAGCAAATCCCGCTCTGGCTTTTACCAACTTTTTCATGACCTTTAATTTTGCTCTGACCCCAAGTGAGAAGCTAATTTAAGAGTGGGGGTCAAAAAATTATCCGCTATCATAACGGGGGGGGGGGGGGGGTGGGGGGGTCATAAAAATATTATTTACCACGGTCATTGACAGATTTGGGACCCCCCTCTGCCGAAGAAAATGATAGCCCCCCTAAGCTGAAGCTTATATCTTAGGAGTGGGCTATAGAGGGTCATTTTCAGGTCCTAGTTTCAGAACATGCTGGCTACTTGATTTTTTGATGACATTATGCATACTGACAATATTTTCAACAAAAAAATTGAAGAAAATGCGATATCCAGGGTGCCCCGGATTAAAATGTGTGACGTCCAAGATGGCCGCAGGCAGAGCCAAAAAAGTAACATTTTGGTTAATTGTGGCTGTTTTATGTTTTTATGTGGTTATGGTCTGTTACTCCATGTGTTTCATGTCAGGAAATCAATTTTTGAAAGTTACGTGGCATATACGCTATTCTTTTGTATCTAACCATAAAGATAATATTAAGCATGATTTATTTTTCTCACAAATAGCCCTTTTATGTCCAAATTTGGTGTGAGGGCGCGATACTTGATATCTAGAAAATTGTCTTCCATACGCTATTCTTTTGGAAGTGCGTTGACCCCTGTACTTTTGAATGGCACCATCCTGTGAATGATAAAATTAATGTTGCGGTTAAACTAAATGAGATAAATCGTTCAAAATTCTTGAGCATGTCATGCTTAATATATTATCTTTATGGTCAGTTACAAAAGAATAGCGTATGGAAGACAATTTTCGAGATATCAAGTAAAGCGCCCTCACACCAAATTTGAGCATAAAAGGGCCATTTGTGAGAAAAATAAATCATGAAATGCCATGTAATCTTCAAAAATTGATTTCCTGACATGAAACACCAGAGTAACTGACCATAAAAAAACATGATAAAACAGCCACAATTAACCAAAGTGTTACTTTTTTGGCTCTGCTGGCGCCCATGTTGGATTTCACACATTTTACTCCGGGGCACACTGGATTTCGCATTGTTTTCAATTTTTTTGTTGAAAATGTTGTCAGTACGCATAAAGTCATCAAAAATCAAGTAGCCAGCATGTTCTGAAACTAGGACCTGAAAATAACCCTCTATAGCCCACTATTAATAGCCAGGTATGTAAAATTTCGACGGAAGGAGCTAATGCGAGATATCACGGAAAGCGCCCTCGTACCTGAAAAAAGCCATTTTCAAGAATACGAATAGTCAAAGTTGTCATGCAACCTTCAAAAATGGATTCCTTAACATCAAATATATCAATTAACAAACCAAATCTATAACAAAACATAACAAAAGTAACACATTAGGCCAAAATTAGACTTTTTTGCCTGTGCTGGCGGCCATCTTAGATTTCACATGTTTTGCGTCAGGGCACCCTGGATTTCGCAATTTTTTTCATTTTTTTTCTTCTGAAAATGGGATCAGTACGCATAAAGTCATCAAAAAATCAAGAAGCCAGCATGTTCTGAAACTATGACCCTCTATAACCCACTCCTAATTAAATATCATTATTTTTGCTCTAAAAACCAACAATGTCTTTCAGGTTGTAATTGTTTACCTAAAACTAAACCTTTTCAGTTTGGTTGTTTCTGGTAGGGAATTCGTGTAAATATTGTCTTGTTTAATTGCAACCCTGTGAGTTGGTTAACGGCTTACCCCCTTTCATAAATTATATTCAGTTGCCTCGTGTATCAAAAAACTGCTCCTCACCGTGTTTAATTGTTCATGTGTACGATGAATAACCAGATTACCTACTTGTAAATGTATTTGCTCGGGTGGCGATTAAGCATCATGATTGATCTCGTGCACATGTGTCCTTGTGTAATATTAATCTGTTGTGTGTATTGTATAACCTCGACTGCCCACATTAGTACCAGTTTTCACTGCCGTTTATCAGTAGGTGTGTGCGGTGGTGAATATTGAACAAGAAATTCAAGGAACTAAAAATGTCAACCTCCCCTACAAATTCGTCACCCCCCCCCCCCCCCCCCCCCCCCCCCCCTCCCACCAGAGTATTTATGAACACTCTCTGAGTTTAGTTTTCAGTGATTTTTTTTTGGCTGTTCAAGATGGGCAAAAATGAAAATTGTATTTTATTAGGAGTTATAATGCCCTGTATATTTTCTTACACACCCTGTATATCACCCTGATTTTGATAAATGTAGAATCTTTTAAATGCTTTCAGAAAATGTATACTCTTGTTTGTGTCAGATGTATAGATTTTTAGCTAAATTACACTGAAGTGAAACTGATGACATCGGATTTGCGGGGAAATGTTACGAACTGGACGTACATCTACAGACTAACCAGAAATTAGTTCTGCATGTTGGACCGAAGATTGACATTAATGACAAGGAAATCTAAGATTTTTCCATGTTACCACCCTGTATATTTTCTTACACACACTGTATATCACCCTGATGTTGATACATATAGAATCTTTGGAATGTAAGCTTTCAGAAAATGTACACTCTTGTTTGTGTCAGATGTATAGATTTTTGGCTACATTAAATTGAAGTGAAACTGATGACATCGGATTTGCGGAGAAGTGTTACGGACTGGACGCACATCTACAGGCTAACCAGAAATTTGTTCCGCAAATCGGAATCGGAAAAAATTGGTGGTCGAGCCTGTCCCATCTGTCACAGCAACTTTGGTTTCTACTAAATTTTCTAGCTATTTTCTGCATCCGATTTTTCGGTGTTTACAAAAAAGATGTACCTAAATGTGTCCTGTCCGTCACGCTGGAATTAGCCAAATTGTGCAATTTTCTACCTGTCGCTTTAAACCGAACCAAATTGACGGAAATCTGTCCCTAAAAGTGAACCACATCGACGGAAATTTGTCGCCTAAATTTTGAAGTAGGGTTTAATAGTTTTTTGTGCGTTTAAACGAAGTTCGCTTGCACATGACAGCGCACCGCTCATCACGAGATTGAGTACGCATGCGTGAGGCGATCGTGCGTGGCGAAATGAGTGCGTCAAATCCAAAGATTTTCTATTTAAAGATCTCGGACTTCGCCGCCATCTTGTGTCACTCATGGAGAGGCAAATAGAGGACCTCCGGAAGGCTCGTTATTCATTCGGCGACCATGAGACAGAACGCGATCTGAGATAATCGCGCGTTAATTCACAGCGCACGTGCACTAACTGCGCCCCGCGTAACGCACGCAACAAACAGCCGTGCAGACATGCTAAACGCGCTGCTCGCATTTAAAACATCGTTCGAAGTCGGCCGTTTGCCGTGAGTTGTCGAAGGTCCTCTATTTGCTGCTCCATACGTGACATTCAAGATGGCGGATTTACCATAGCGTTTCGCATTGCCATTGGATAATTTTAGTCCGAGATCTTTTAATAATAACCATAATAAATGACCATAATAAATCTATGGTCAAATCAAATGTGAGTAAATTAAAGTAATAATTATTAATGCATGCAAATGCCAAAAATCATGGCCGTCACTGTGGTACGTTTCGTTATTTTTCACATGCACTGCAATTTACAACATCATGAACATGGGAGCGTTTTATTGCACATCATTGGCAGTGAGTAGGTCTATACAATGCAAATCCAAGCAGCATTTGTAAAATGCAATACATGATTAGGGCCTACATGATTGATGTATAAATTTCTGATTTTGCGGTACTACTTTTTATCGATATTGCCCAACACTGGTGGAAAACAGCGCTGACTGAACTGGATCAATGTGGACCATAAATTGGTCCAGTTGAAGCGCGGGCAATTTCCTGCTTCTGAAATCGAGAGAGGATGGAATCGCAACATTTTACAACATGATAAAAAAGAAACATATACCACAGAGCTTAAATATGTCTTTCTAATTCCAAAATAATTATTTATAGGAAAATAAAATTAATAATAAGTCATAAGCATGATAAGTGGATGCAGAAAATGGGTGCGTAAATTGTCCCGACCCGTAAAATGGCCGACCCCGAGACGTGTCTCGATATACACACACACGCACAACTGCCGCGCGTACCGTAAGTTAGTTGCCAGACCTCATTACAGAACTCATCATGAACTCTACAGCCTACACGGTAGAGAAAATCAGCCTTTCTTTGCTTACTACTGAACTTTTACTTTAGGCTAGGAATTCTACTGCCATGAGTGACTGCCTTCAGTCAATTTGCCTGTCATGCCTGTGGTTGCACATTTGTGTCAGCTCTGCATGTACAACATGAACAATGCATGCATGCACATATGATACACCCATGCATATTTATGCTGTGAGTGTGTGCTACTCAGGCATGCACGTACTGTTGCTTGTTAAAAATTAAAAATTCAAGTTGAACATAAATCCGGGCATAAAACATGTAAAACCCCACAATTTCCCCATTTTTCGAAGCCATACGTTCCGTGAAGCTCCTTCCAATCACATTCAAATGACATAGAAAATATTACACACTTTGACTTCCCGTTTGACTTATGTCATGACATCGTGGCCTGTATAAACTACACACAAGGTATTTAAGCTTATCCACGTCATGACGTTATCCATATCAAGCATGCAAGCGAATGTATACCCTTTACTGTCAAGGTTGTAAGACAATCTTGACCAAATCTTTGGCAAATTATACCTACAAGCCTAATTTTTTAGTAGTTAAGAAATGAGTGTTACTTGTCAGAAAATGTGTGAGGATTCGAACGGATTTAACTTACCAACTTACCAAATTCACCGGCGTAAGGTCTGTCCTGATGTTATTCGATGATCCAATGTTGGAGAATCACCGGAGTTTTGCTGGCTCCAAGAATTCGCTGCGCACAGTACTCAAAGTCGTGGTCATCAATATCGGAGCTTTTAGACGATCGGAATATTAAGGTCGCGGTAATTTAAACACGTGATTTGCTGTCTGCCAAAACTTTTAATTAAACCCGGGATTTAAACACGTCTTATATTTGACATGTCTTGTAACTAGGCCCGGGACTAGGCCTAGCTCTTTTTTAGGCGTGTGAGGCTAACAAGTCACATGTGATGTGCGGTGCCTTGACAAGATATGACTTGAAATAGGCCTATGGGCCCAATTATTTAAAAAAATGAGACGTAGGCCCTAGGCCTATAGCCTACATGTCTTATAGGGCCTAATTGCAATAGCCCATATTAAGACACTAAATGAGACGTTGTGTCTCCATGTAAGACATATATAGGCCCTATTTGGGCTTTTAGACACGTCTTTTAAAAATGCAATAGGCCCTATATTTGACATGTCTTATTGGAGTCTTATCAAGACATTAACCAGCACCTAATGATTTAAACCAAGACGTGTCTCTAACAAGTCACGTGTAATGTGTCTTTTGAAAAGACATGTCTAAATACAATGAGTCATGACTTGGAATAATGTATTATAAAATGAGACACGTCCTGCAATAAGACACTATGTAATGAGACGTTGTGTCTCCATGTAAGACACATCGGTTTTTAGACACGTCTTTTAAAGACGTCTTATTTTATATATGTCTTATTGGCGTCTTAATCAAGACACTATACCCAGCACCTAATGACTTGAACCAAGACGTGTCTCTAACAAGTCGCATGCGATGTGTCTTCTGTCAAAACATGTCTAAATACAATGAGTCGTGTCTTGGAATAATGTATTTTAAAATGAGACACGTCTTGCAATAAGACACTATGTAATAAGACATGACTTGTGATAAGACACCAAATTAAGACATGTAAAAATCAAGACGTGTTTATTTGCAAGACACCATTTTTACAGTGTAAAGTTGTTGACAAATGTCTCTTCTTTAATTTGAGATATTGCACGACAGAATGTATGATTATTAATGTAGTTACAATCCCAAATGTAAGTCTGATTTTCATGTTCACATTATTTTTTTTCAAAACGGGGAGAGAATGGAAGTTAGAGCGTGTTTGCCGTATTGATCAACCGTAACGATGTCCAACAACCAGAGCATCGACCGGGGAATTAGCACTACCACTACCAGTATTAGCACTACCACTACCAGTAATCAATACAATTTGCCGGCCTGAGTCCGCGTGTCGAAAAGCAAAATGCGAAAATGAAAATCGTACTTGACATTACATTTGGGATTGTAACTTCCTCAATAATCAAACATTCCTGTCGTGCACTGTATATGTACTACATCATACATGTAGCTACCCGAGGGCACGCTAAAGTAAAACTGTCTTTTTGAGCATACGTGATGGACTCTCAGAAAGTTCCCTTGCCTGCAGTGCAGTGGGTTTCGAAGAAGAATTAAGTGAACATAACAAGGACCTTTCTCAGTGACTGCAAATGATACCCTTTACAGGGATATAACATCTAGATAGAGATTGTTTGTTTTTTTTCAATCAGAATGCAATAATAACATGTTAATGCATTTTGTATACGCCAAATCAATTGAATATCAATTCACCAATTAATTAATAGATTTACGGACTTGGGACCTGGCTAAATATAGGAAGACAATGATAGTTCAAGGCAATTGGGAAAATATCACAAATTTATCACACGAATAAATAATTGTAGCCTATACCATCAACGAGTTATCGCAAATAACCAATACATAAATGATATACAACTTGTTTTCAGGACGATCGCGTACACGTGTTCATAATATTTACTGTTCGCAATAAGCATGATAAGCCTTACGTTTTAGAAGGGAGGGGAATTATTTGAACATAGTCACCTCAGGGTGATCTTTGCCCACATATTGTCCAATTGAAGTTGTCAATTGTGTTCATTTGTCAACTATGGGTAATAACAGTCTGCTTATCAGATCTTAAATTATTTGATCATAGTCAACCCAGGGTGATCTTTGCTGACATGTTGTCAAATTGAAGTAGTCAATCAAGTTTGACTTTTGTCAACTCTGGTTAATCACACTCTGCTTATAACATATCTTAAAAGGGTATTTGAACATAGTCAACCCAGAGTGATTTTATGCCGACATGTTGTCAACTTGCATTCTTCGTCTATTAAGGGGGATGTGCACCTTCGCATAGCCTCCGTAAAACTGCCGTAACTTCTTCATTATTCATTTAATCTTAATAAAAGTATACATTTTTTTGCAGGAAAGGGTTCAATGAATCCACCTATGATCATGAAATTGACCATTTTGGAGAAAATTATAAAAAACATGTTTTTTGACCCATTTTAGGTTTGGAAAAGATAACTCAAAATATATTTTGTTAAATTTTGTCATACTAGTTTTATTATATTCCTCATGCAATTCCCTAGGAATCGGGGTTTTTTTTAAATTTTTACTTTATTATTTTTTGAATTACAGACCAAAAAGTGCCAAAAAAACTGTTTTTTAACCTCCAAAATTGTGAAAATCACGTTTTTTTGTAAAAAATCATATTTTTTGGCACTTTTTGTTCAATAATTCAAAAAATAATAAAGTAAAAATCAAATAAAAAAAACGATTCCTAGAGAATTGCATGAGGAATATAATTAAACTAGTATGATAAAATTTAACAAAATATATTTTGAGTTATCTTTTCCAAACCTAAAATGGGTCAAAAAACGTGTTTTTTATAATTTTCTCCCAAAATGGTCAATTTCATGATCATGGTTGGATTCATTGAACCCTTTTCTGCAAGAAAATGTATACTTTTATATAGATTTAATGAATAATAAAGAAGTTACGGCAGTTTTACGGAGGCTGTACCTGAAGGTGCACAGCCCCCTTAAGTTCATCTTCGTCTATTAAGTGCATAGCCATGCATAGGCAACGCGCAAACGCGTAATACCAAATATAAATGAATGCAAGTCCAAAAGTTATAGTCCACCCGGGGTTGGTCCAACCCGGGTCGGTCTACCCTGGGTGGAAAGTCATGTGGGTATTTCCATCGCTGCCTATAGGCAGTGATGAAAATACACCCATGACTTTCCATCCCGGGGTAGACCGACCCATGTGGACTAGGTAGGCACTTCACACTTTATGGACTTAGAATATGTGATGCGATCTGTGAAAACCCGTCGGATGTCGCAAAATGTGAACTAGGGATTATGGGTAAAATTAAAAAAATAAAAAAAAATAAAAATAAAAAAACTTTTTTTTTTTTTTAGATTTTTTTAAAGAAAATTAGTTTCCAATCCTTTGTATCATCATCTTTTATGAAATTTCACCTTCAAAAAATTACTTAAGTCACTTTTATTATTAACCTTATAATGTTATTATATTGAATTATGTATCTTTTTTGGCCTGTTTTCATGATTTCTTGTTTTGTAGCTTTTGATGACATCACAATCATCATTCACTCATAACTTTTTTTGTAGTGATCGTAGAAAAATGATCGAAACAGTTCTGTAATCATCACAGTTTTAGCTTTCTTATGATATAAATATCTCCAATATGAAAAATGCCACCATGTGGCGGGTTTTCACAGATCACATCACATATTTCTAACCCTAACTTTACAAAAGTAAATAAATCAGTTGGAAAATTGGTCCTAGTGGGAATCGAACCACGGACCTCTGCATTGTAAGGCTTGTATCGCAACCACTAGACTAGCGAGGGGTCAACTAGCCACGACATGTTTTTTATTCCCTCTTTTTATTACGGAATAAAGCAATCAACTCTGGGATACATAGTGATAGGAGATGTAATAAAGAAAATTGGCTCTAAACCTCTATCCGCCATTGAATAGATAATGACGATAATTTATTAAAACGCATCGTTGTTCGTTGGAATCCGTTTCTCAAACATGTCCGGGCGCACTGTCGCAGTGACGTCACAAGTCTGATCAGCAGCCAATTAATATGGAAGGATATCGGCGTCCATAAGTGCACTGACGCGTGTATGTGGTCAAAATCATGCACGTAAGACCAAAATCCCGCACGTTCACTTGGGTTACTTTTTCGCACGGCGCGGCGAGATAAAATCTGCATATTCTCGCCAATTTGGAACTGTTTAAACTATAGAAAAGGCTAATTAAAGTACTAACTTTAACATTTTGTTCAACAGCGCTTCAACGAAATCCTTGGTGGTATGTTGATCTGGTGACGCCTACATGCATTGACCACGTGGTACTCTTCAACCGATTGTCCAGAGATTGTTGCGGTAAGTGAATAAACTTTAGTGGACCGTTTCACTTCACTTCACTTCATTTTTGTATTACACACAAGGCCATACTGCAAAACCAGCAAGTACGAATGTTACGATAGTCGCCAAAATATAATGTTGCAAGACTATTATAGCGTGTCCTGACAAATTGAGTCATAAACGGGGGAGTCTATACTTCAAACTATGTAGGAAACATAGCTGGTTCATATTAATTGAGGAAATCAGTTTGGGTTTAATAAACCCTTAAAATATGATACGGGAAACCCGATGTGCTGTTACGTCAAAAATCACCCACAGCCATAATTATTGTTGCGTACTTCGATTCTGACTGCTTTCGGAATCAAGATAAATATGACATTTGGCAGTGGTTTAGACCGGGGTTTAGAATAGAACCAGAAATTGACAGCGATGACACCGCTTCAGAACTGCTGATATAGTGACGCGGTTAAGCCATGCGTGGTGTATTTCACTATACCGTGTCCACGCAATGTAGGTTGTTCCGTTGCTAAACCGTACAATAGAAATGCCATTGAAATGGAATGGGGGCGATCCAAATGAAAGAAGCATGTGTTGTAACCATTTTCTGAAGCATCTGTTTCATGCAAAATACCAGGGAAATGGTGTATGTATTTTCCATAATTCAAACCAAAAAAAAATCAAAACACCGCAGTCTAAAAATAGCACAGGAAACCAATGACACAACATATTGACTATATGTGTTGATATGCACTGTTGCAAACATCTTGATGCAAGAAAAGTCTTCTCCTTAGATAAACAAGATAAGCTATTATGTCTATCTACATATCATCTCTCTGACTAAACAAATATAGCTTTGACTCCATCACAGACTGCGGGTACTGTTAACATAAACTGCATAGGTACATGTAATTTACAAAGATTACAAACATGGCGGCCCTCACTTATGTCTAGAAAGACCTAAATGTGTAACATTTTGCAATAACATGCTAATAGGGTGGCTTCGCCCCGCCCCCCCCCCCCCCCCCCCCCGAAAAGCAACACGGCGTATTTTACTATTTACTAGTCGTCACTGTCAAAAGGCTATCACGGAATCATGGAATGCAAGGTTACTTTGTTTTTGTTTTGTTTTCTTATTTTTTGTGTAAGATCGGTTGATTTATTATAAATTTAAATAGGCTTACAAAAATAATAGCCTATAAGCTTACATACATGTCTTATTATCTTTTAACACTTCAACGTGTTAATTAGGTGTAATCCACTCACGTTAAAAATGGCGTTGACAAATTAACACCACAACGTGTTAAAAATGAGAATTATTTAAAAATGGCGTTGACAAATTAACACCACAACGTGTTAAAAACTAAAATTATTAACACTTCAACATGTTAATTAAGTGTAATTATCCTCGCATGTTGAAAATAAGCTAATTTAGCGTTTAGATATTAACACCACTTTTTACAGTGCATCTGTGAAATAGTTCACAGATGTACGTCCGCAACACTTCAAGAGACCACGTATTTTTTATTTTATTATTTAAAAAAAAATGTAAACATATACAGAACAACATGAGTTTTAAACATCATATACATCAAGTATACATCATCGGGTTTAGAAAAATACTTATCTCATTGGTTTCCAACATTGCCAAGGTATTACACGGAGTGGTTAAAAGTATCAGTTTTTGGGAAGTGTACGTCCGCAACAGAAGGTGCCAAATTTAATCCAAAAAGTATAATTCTTAATATTTTGGTCATTCTTTTATATGATACACAAAATATGTTCATTGTGGTATTGTTTGTATCAATTTGTAATGCTTGCCTTAGTTCATTCATGGATATAATGGTGAGATTCGCTACTCAGAAATACCCCGTACGTCCGCAACAACTTCAAATCACTCAGAAATCAGCCAAACCCAGAATAGTAGGTCAAATTCCAAATTATATCATGAAACTGCACACTACAACCTTTGACATGAGACATACAATGGGATATTTCGACGATTTTAAATTGTTGTCAAATTATTAATTTTGGTTACCTAATTACGGAACTGCCCATTTGAAAGTCCCTTTGGCGAAGAGTAAGGTAATATCTTTTTAAGGGGGCTGCCAACTTTATAAACATGATATCAAAACATTGGTATCAAATTTCACTTTTATTGGCTCAAAATTTGCGTTGTTGGTAATAAATATCGAAATTGCACCAAAATCATCTAAAGACACTGTCTTCCCTAGGGATGCTTTTTAGTTTTGTCATAAAAATATTTAGTTTTTACATTTCCCCCAACAAGTGCCATAAATGTGGGTTTTTACCTCTAAAATCACATTTATAGTCCAAGTTGATACCAAAAATGGATTCTCCGACTCATTTTCTTTCCAAAAGTATATTATACAAATATTGACTGCTATGAGGGGCATGGTCAAATTATAGGCCCAAGGTGATCTCAAAACCAGACTATGGCATAGTCTGGTTTTGAGATCACCGAGGGCCTATAATTTGAACATGACCCGAATGAAAGCAGTCAATATTTGATTTATATACCAATAGATTGTTGTCATTTGTTTGGTTAAAAGTACATTTCCTATAGACTTATTCATCTCAGGCCAACCAATGAAACCTTCATTGTTTTGTTACCCAAGGAAAAAGTAGAATCGGAAAAAAATATCGATTTCCGAATTCGGAAGTTTGTCACTGTATATTCTTACCGCTAAACTGCTGCCTGAGGCCGAGGTATCGATTCTAACAGCGTATTTCACTGGACACTTTGCATTTAGGCTAGCTGAATCCATGATATCTTTGATACCTTCTTCGTCAACAAGCGCAACCAGAGCTATTTGCTTTTTATTAATTTCATAAAACTGTACAACAACACGAAACTGATCATGTAAAATTGTAAACAAAACCGTCTTTACACAGCAGACGAATAATTGCAAAAAGTCAAAGGTCAGCCGTCAAGCACCGCGTAAATATATACAGGGTGTTCAAAACAAAATTGTTCGCCGTCTTTAATATTACGTTTCGTCAAACGGGGCCGGCCCGGGCGATTCAGGTGTTTCAACTGGGTCGCAGAATGCGAATCGCTTTACTCGTGAACCATGGGGTGTGAGCGTGACGTCATCAAAAAGACTATGCCCGGGCATTGTTGTTTTTCATGACGTCATATTGAAATTGAAGGCATAGCTTGATTATCCCCTCACTTTTAACCAATCAAATGACAGGAATATATGTATGCGGTATATAAACTGTTATATACATATTAATAGTTCAAAAGTTACAGCGCTTGATAACATTCATGTTGTTATGGTTGACAGTTCCCTTAATCTGGAATAGTCCAATGACCGCGATCACTTTACAATTTATCCAAAGAGGACCGCCTTTCTGGAGCCATTGTACGAATAGGAAATGACGAACACGTTGACAGCAATCCGGCATGTCCACAGCCTCCTGTCACCAATGCCCAGATATCTGCGGGCCAAAGAATCAGTATAGCCTGCAACAATCTTAGAGGCCGATACATCAGTGTCCATTTGTATGGTAGTAAGGCTCTAACCTTATGTGAAGTTAAAGCATTCCAAGGTGTTTGTTCAGGTATGTATGTATGTATGTATGTGTGTTATTCTCACGGTACAGGCTGAGATTAAGTTGTCCGCATGTTTTCTAAGCGAGATTCACACGGGGATTCACACTGTATACGTTGAAAAACAGGCAGGGATTTAAGTATGTAGGCCTATAATATACTCAAGGTAGGGCTCATGTCTAATACTGTTAACAGTCTCTTCTTTTCTTATTCCTTTTGCTTTTGTTTGGGGGGAGGGGGAAGGGGGCTGGTGGTTGATTCATAGGTCCTCAGATCAGCTTCTAAAAAAAGATTATACAAATAATACATGGTAGAGGGGAAATAGAGCAAACTATTTTCCCGAGGTTCTGGCTACGGGCTTATCACCCCGAACGTAAAGGGTGAGGGGTGATAGGCCCGTTGCCAGTACCGAGGGAAAACAGTGTGCCCTATTGCCCCGATCATACCATGTAGTATTTGTTTTATTACAGCTCACTGTGACTCTGGGGATGAGGTTGTAGGGAAATAGTCAAAACTATTTCCCTAGGGAAGTAGTACTTGTGATAGGAATTGGTCAATGAATTGGCATGATTAGTTCATGAATATTTATGAGGTGTAATAAAATGTATTATCATATAAGGACAAATCCAAAATGTTAGCTCTCTGACTGTTTCGGTTTAGTCGTTTTAAACAAGTGTTTGTTGTTTAACTAAAAATTCTTTTTTCATGAAGCGAAGAGTACATTCCCAGCCAAACGTAAACATTGTGCGCTAAGTTCATTCTAATAACCAAAGTTAACCATTTTTGAAACCTTCAGTTGGGTACATAATGAAAAGTGAAAACAAATGGGATCTCGTTGGCGCGTCTTTCTATGTGTTTTCGAATATTCAAGGTTAAATTGTGCGTACGAGGTTACGTGATCAAGTGAATGGGACGAACGATTAACAACGGATTAAATTTTAAACAAATGATACTGACACTGGAGTTGGTTATCCAACTCCAGCGGTTTTAGGATGAAATAATTTTGTTCCAACGTGTGATGCATTGTATGGGGTCATATGATCAGAATCGATTGTTACATTGAAACCAACGGAAATTCAAAATTAACGGCCGTTCGTGTTCGCCATCGTCTGGACTCTTGAATCTTTCACGAATAGCGCCCTCCAGGGTACCATTTTGAAAACCTTAAGGCTCAAAGCGCTAAAAAGATTCCATTAAATAAACAAGTTCATGAAAGAAAACAAATTATCTGGATCTCGTTGGCGCGCGCACATACTCGAGGTCAAAGGTCATCTTTTACCATTTTACTACATGTGTTTCAATGAGTCTGCACTGCGTGGATTTTTTTTTAAGTTCATGCAAATCATCGCACAAACAAGATCATATCAATTTTTGGTTTGTTTGCTTAGTTTGGCTGCCACTTAATAGATACCAATGGAGAAAAAACCTTTTGATGGCGGTTAATTATACATGATCGTTGAGACGTTATCAGCTTTTTTCTCAAGCTTTTTCGAGCCGTTTTAGTCAAGTCCCAGGATATCTGATTACTTTGGTAATAAGATGGACGGTGATGTGATTTTCGACAACATGGAAGGTCACGTGATTTTTGACAAAATGCGTTTTAAATTAATGAAAAGATTTTAAACAGTAGACAGTTCCTTCTGATTATTTGTACTTTATTTTGCAGTATATATTACAACAACGTTGAATCTTGATTTTTAAAAGGTCGGTTTAACACACCGAGCTCTCAGGGAGTTCAAGCTGAACTACCCACCCATGTGTAGTTTTGTTTCATCAATCTGTATTACTGATAGAGAGACTAAGATTTTACAGAAATAATGAGAAAAATATGGGTTTTCTTCGGAAATAGAAAATATTTTGATGTGAAAAAAGTGATCAGAACTAACACCTTTAATAACCAGGATCAAAATATCATCGGTCAGCAATATTATGAAAGCGATTCCTATGATATAGCCGAACTGATTTCCTTTTCGTTTTCAGATGCACACCCAGGATGTAAACTAACCAGTAAAGAAGGAAAGTGGAGCCAGGTCGATGACATACCATGCGACAATGTCGTTACGGAATATGTTCCGGGTAAATACGACCTTCCTGTTCTGTATGTAGAAGAAAAACATCTACAGAAATTTATTTCTAAAATCAGAATTACAGTAGATTTCATTTTAAAAAAACCAACCCCAACCCCAACAACAACAGCAACAGCAACAGCAACAGCAACTACAATAACAATAACAATAACAATAACAACAACAACAACAACAACAACAAACAAACAGCCACAAAAATAACAACAACAACAGCAAAAACAACAACAACAACAAAAGCAGCAACAACAACAACAACAACAACATAATGCAACCACTCTACTATCTCTTGCCGGGTAATGTAATAGTAGGTGAGCCTCGTAGATGTTTACATCTACAGGGTGTATACAAAATAGGACACTTTTTAATGATGGTTTAAATCCTTGTTAAATCACTGAAGCATGACCAATTTTTATTTCAATGTGAAGTACAACCGATAAAGATAAAATCCTGAAAAGATGAGAAAAATCCATCATTAATTAAGGAAATTTTGACCTTTTAGGCAAGGCAATCTATTTTGTAGTATGTACAATGGTCATTCACACAGTAACAGTAACATGAACGCGCACACTATTTATGCCAATTCTACTTCTTATCATGCTAATGACCCATCTACAGTGGGTTCGAGAACTTTTTTTTTAATTTCCACAGAATATCCATGCATCTGATTTGTGGATTATTTAGCCAATATTAATTTGTGCCAGAATAAAATGGTTTACCAAACTAATCTTTGCTATTGACTGATAGATTATTTTCTATGTTTATAATTATTGTAACGTATTGAAACGTAAACCATGTTATTTACTGGTCTATACATGTAAATCCCATTGTACAAACCAGAAAATGACATGGTTTACGTAAATTATGCTAGTTTTCTTTTTCTTCATCGGATTGATCTCATATTTTCAGGATATCATAATAATTAATTGGGCTTTACATTGAGACTAAATTGGTCATGGTCCAATGATTATAACAAGTATTACACCGTCATGAAAAGTGTTCTATTTTTTTTGATACACCCTGTATGGTGATTTGATTACTAGTAACCCTATACCTCGTGTCAGCTCAATATTCAAGGTGATTAGTAGGGTATCTCGAGTGATCCCGTGACCGTGGAAAGCGAAGGTTCGTTTCTCATTGGATTTGTCTTCTAGGAAGGTCATTTAACAAATGTAGCGGGGTGTCCTTCGCGAAATTATTGGCAGCATCTGTGAGCGCCCAAAATCCAAAATGGTCGACATACAGGGGGATCAGAAATTCAAATTGCTTCAATTAAGCTAAGAAGCATACCATTGGGATAATATTGTGTTACATCTATGTGCTGGTCACCCCGCCCGTGGTTAAGCAGCACAAACTGTTATAAGTTAAGTTGTTTTCAGTTTAGACCATGTTTAGCACGTAACCCTTACCGCACTACTCTGATGCGCACTGGGTGTAGGGCTAGTAAACCCTGCCACTGTACTCTCATTGCTACAAGTCGTAAATCCAAGCCTCGAAAGAAAACGGACGGATCAAAACGGAAACGACATAAGCGTGCCCACCGACTACGAGAAACGGAATTGCGAATAATGGAGGTAAAAATACGTGGACTTCGTTCAAACATCGGAGAAACTTGCCCACATTTGCTCAATAAATAAACCTTCTATTGTCGCAGAGACAGAAAGGCAACCTCTGGTGGTGGCATTGCTTTCTATTGTTTAGAGGGGATTGTCATAGACCACGACCTGTTTATAGAACACCGAGTGATAGCAGTGATGTCCTCGACTACCTGGACAAACACTCTTCAAAAAATGAGCGCACTTGGAACCAACTCAATTATTCATGTCTGTGATTTTAACGTCCACCACAGTGGCTGGTTAGGAAGTCGCACTACTGATGTAGCTGGGCGACGCATCCTTCAACTAGCTAACTCTCTGCATTTTTTTTGCAAATGTCTGACAACCAAGCTGAGAAGCAAGCTAGGAGATCTTACAACACTAAATTGAGAAAAGATCTGGCAGACAAAACGCTGAGCAGCAAAACATGGTGGAGAATAATCTACACTCTCTCTGGTAGAACCGCCCGATCTGAGATCCAAGTGATTGATCATCAGCAAGTGACAAGGCAGAAGCTTTTTGTCAGACATTTGCAGAAAAATGCAGTCTCCAATGTGCTAAAGACCAGGCTCCAAATGTCCATCCTTCAACAAACAAATCTTTTAACAAGATAGTCTTCAAACCCAAGGATGTGCGAAAACTGTTAAAACACCTCAATCCAGATAAAGCCACTGGACCAGACCTTATCCCAACCAAGGTTCTAAAGGAATGCTGTGTTGAGCTCGCCAGCCCGCTCTGCAGGCTGTTTGACCTCTGCTTCAAACATGGTGTGTTTCCAAACCAATGGAATATAGTCTCTGTCACTCCAATTCACAAGAGAGGTTCCAAGGCTGACCCAACAAAGTATTATCGTCACATCTCACTGATTAGCAACATCAGTAAGATCATGGACGCTGTAGTACAGAAACAACTTCAAAACGATAACCTGATCTCCAGCAGACAGTTTAGATTTAGAGCAGGCCACAGTACAGCTGATCTCCTCAACACCCTGTCACAGAAGTGGAACCACTCCCTAGACCAAAGCGACGAGGTTTGTGTCATCGTCCTTGACCTAAAAGGAGCTTTCGACAAGGTATGGCACAACGGACTCTGCTCGAAACTGTGGTCTAAAGGTGTAACTGGAATACTGCTTTCGTGGATAAACCTCTATTTATCTGATAGATCCATCAATGTCGTCATGTCAGGTCAGGCATCCAACACTGCTCCAATAAATGCTTCTATTTCACAAGGATCTATCCTTGGCACACTACTGTTCTATGTTTTTATTGAAGTCCTTGTAGATGTTTGTGACAAAGAGCTATATATGCTGACGACTCAACACTCTTTGCATCTTTGCACCCATTAAGTCATCAACCGATCCCAACACAGTAGCTGCTAGTCTCAACAGAGATCTAAGCAACATGAAAGCATGGGCTGATAAATGGAAAGTGATCTTTGAGCATACCAAATGCAAGACCATGGTAATCTCCAGGAAAAGATCCCCATCTGGACTTGATATCTACTTTGGAGACTACCATCTACAGAAGAACTGGATATCCTGAGCGTCACCATTGACAGCAAGCTGACCTGGTCAAAGCACATCTCGGGCATTGCAACTAAAGCTGGGCAGAAGCTTGGTGTTCTACGCAAAGTTGCAAATAAACTGGAGGCTATATAAAGGCATATCTACTGTCTACAAGTCAAAATGTCCGCAGCATAATGGAGTATGCTTCACTAAGCTGGGCGAATGCTTCACCCACCATCTTAAGCCAGCTTGACAAGCTCAAATCAACAGCCTGCTTCACAGGCGACAGGTAGCAGCAGCTACGGTCTTGTACAAGATGCATACTACCAACTGCCGACAAGATCTAGCAGGGTTACTTCCCACACCATATGTCCAACGCCGTGCTACACGTTCAATATGCCAGTCCATGCTCTTTCACTGCCGATTGCCAGAATTCGCTTAGACAGAAGCTTCATTCACACTGCTGTTCCCTTATGGAATAGTCTTCCAGACGATGTTGTTGGCAACATTTCAGCGTCTGGAATTCAGGCTTTTAAGTGCCGTGTGCACAGATATCTTCTCTCCAAGTCTTAATTTGTTATAGCCTTCATACTCTTTCATGACACCCTTCATTCAAGTCCTTTCAACACCTGACTGTTACATTATCATGGTGGTCATGGGTTAAGTGTAGGTAAATGCTTGGTTGGGGAGATGGTGGATGGTCCTGTAAAGCATGTAGCTAGCTGGGTTAGTGATACGGCGGCGCCCCAACAGGTGACAACAGGCAGCTCCTTGTAGATTTTTTTTTAACCCCTGCCCTTTTGTGTTTCTGTATATTTTTTATTTTTCGAGTTGCAATGAGCCAATTGATTTGCCTTTCAGAGCTCTTTGTAGAGAATTACCAGTTTGATTTCTAATCATTCAGTTCATTAACCTTGTTAATGTCAGTTGGGCTATTGTTCACATTTTTCTTTATATACATATTTATTTTTATTTTTTCGTCTGAGCGCAGGGATTCCACAAATGTATAGTTTGTCTAGTAGAACGTAACAAGGTCGTTGACTTTTGCGTATGGGGTCAACATTTAGAATTAACTGTGTCTTTGTGGGATTAAATCTCATATTAATATTAAAGAATCATTGTGAATGTGTACTATTATTGCTCCTCACTTAGTCGGATATTTTGTTTTAAATGAATTCCCGTACAACTTATTTTTGACTCACACGGTATACATGTATATATCCGTGTTTTGGCGTTTGGTATAATACTAAGAGAAACAATATCCACGTTAATTCAAAATTTAAACAATCTCTTTATGTCAAACAGCTAGGTGTCAGTCACAACTCGGAATGGAAGACAGACGAATTCAGGATAGTCAGATAACGGTGTCGTCTATGTGGGACACTAACCATGCAGGCCACCAGGGACGACTCAATTACATTGCACCGACTGCATCCTCCTCGTGCTGTTGGTGTAGTCTGGTCAAAGATCGAGATCAATGGATACAGGTACAAAAATAAATCCACGTGGGAGGAGGAGGGCCAACTAAAAACTGTATTTAAGGCCACGAGAAAAACGGACCTCTGAGACATACTTAGAATTAGCCCATGTTAGAAAACGATTTTACACAACTTTCCGAAGTGTTGTATACCATATTGTAGCCCATATTACCTCGTTTTGAAAAACGCTTTCGGTTTCGCTCTGGTTGCCATGGTAACCAAGCAAGGCCTCTGATTGGCTAAAAAGACTGGAACACTGATAACTCAAAATCTAAATAACCAACTGGGGTCATATTCGGAGGATAGGTGCATGGGAACAATACGCACAAAATGATGTCTCCGGAACTTTTGATGGGTTGCCATGGTATACCAGACCGCAGCCAATCAGGCAATTCCACACCGTAAAAATTCAAAAAAAATCTTCACTATTTTGTAGACAATACTCTTCTTAACATCTGTGCCAAATTTCATTTCAATCACACATTGCATGTTTGAGTTATCAGTGTCAGTTACGCGTTTTCGCTGTTTTGAGATACAGGCCGTTTAAGTTTTGAAACACATGAGGGTGCTTTTGCATTTCAATATTTACTGTTTAAGACCCATATCACCTAAATACCACCAGGTAAAGTGCATGACAACAAAAAAAGATTTCCCTTATATTTGGTATGGTGGAAGGTCTTATGGTATAACATACTGAAATGCATTTTAACATTTTAAAAAACCTCTGTTGACGTGGCAACACCCATTTGTATTTTGGGCTTTTTTGGATATTTTTCCCATTTCTAAAAAAATAAAATGTTAAAATATGCCCAGTTCTTCCAAGCTACTGACTCAAAAGTGTAAAAGATATCAAATAAAGGACTAAAGTGTTGCAAGGTATTATCTTTCTTTTACCAAAATTGTATCACGTGGATGAACACACGTGCTCGGAAGCGGTCAGAAGGCGACCGTTCGAGCTGAACATATGGGTGGCGCTGTTTAAATGGTCATATCTTAAAATCTAATTGGAAGACGTACACTTGACGATTTTATGACATTTTAATATTTATGTATTAGATTGAAGCATTCGAGACTTTCCATAAAGTCTAACATCGATAAAGATCCACTATCCAGATGTTTTAATGGTCAAAACAAGCACAGGTCAAAGGTCAAAACTTATAGAATCATGTGATCATCACGCAAACGCTCCTGGTTTGTTGCCTTCAGTTCATAAAATGCCAGTTTTTTCTTAAGCGACAATTAAACCTCTTTTGAACGACGTTATGAAGTAAATCTGATATATTTTTCACAAAAATCTCGTTCTCGCGGCTATTGTTTGTTTGTTGTTGTTGTTGTTGTTGTTGTTGTTTTTATCATTGTTGTTGTTTGTCCCAGGTTGATCTTAATCATCGTACAAGCGTTACCGGCGTTGTCTTACAAGGTCGGGACAATATCACGCCACCATGTAATCGAAATCCCGAACAATGGGTAACCAAGTTCAAAGTGCAGTATGGGCAGAACGGACGCCAATGGAACGATGTGAAAAATGGTAACAATAAAGTGGAGGTAATTAGGCCTTAGTATTATTTGTCTGCGAATGCCATTTCTACTGGTTATTGTATTTGTGATTATGGGGAGGTTAAGTTTTATTGACTGATTTTATTGTGCAAGCCAAGAGGTACACCTAAACCTAACAGAGTATTTAATGGAGCCTTGTGTGTGACCCCCTCTGATAAGTGGTAGCTCATAAATAGCGCCCTCGCTTGTTTTGGGTTCACATAGCAACTGTCATCATGGCTGCGTGCAGAGAGGCTACATTAGTGGTCCGTCCGTATTGGTGCAGTTCAATAAAATATGATTTAAGCTTTCAGGTTTTAGATTTGGAAAAGTATACGTTTAGGCGACGACAAAAAATAAACCCTGTTCTTCGGGCCCGACCGACCCATTTTGCTGGTAATCGATATTTGTTATCATGTGCTAATGAATACCGACCCAAATAAATGTTTTGTCATGTTAAATTACGGCGACATGTTTCGTTCAATTTCAAGGGGAAACAATTAAAAACAGAATAAAACCAGACCGAACCAACCTGAGAGGTCCGTTTGCCCGTACGTAGAACAGGGTTTTATTTTTTTCGTGACCTTATGGGAGAAATATTTTTGAAACAAATGGTACTTTCAAGGTTGAGCAAAATTAGAGCAAAATTATCCCTTTTAGAAATTTACCACTAACCATGGTCTGCTGAAATTGTATGCTGGTAATTTGTAGTGTCCTTTTCTCTAAAAGTTAATAGTACTCAACTGTTTCTGACGTTCAAAGGAGAACAGTACTATTAATGAAACCAAGTTGATATAAAAATAATTATCTTATGTATATTGACAAGTTTAATTGAACACGGAACTATAATGTTCAATTAAACGAATTTAAACTGCACATCCCCAACCTGCGATTATTTTAAATTCGCGCCCGGTTGTCTATGACGAAAGTGCTGATGGGATAGCCATAACTAATATTGTGACTTCGTCGTTACTAAAAACCACCTCATCAGCAACAGGTCGCTGTACGTCAAGCAGGAGTTCAATTCATAAATCAAGAAGATCAATACATGACACAGAGATGTGGAAAGCTCGTAACTGCTTCGATCAATATGACGACGTCAACAGCTTTGTTTCTTTTCTTTCCAAAGCCGATTTTGATATAAAATTGGATGGATTGAGCGTGATACACAAAGATATTAGTCGAGCTATGAGTTTTAAAAAATATTTTTAAATTCATAGCGAGAACAATATATTTGTGCATCATGCGAAAAAATCCGTCCAATTTTATCATTATTATACAGTGAGAATCTGACTCGATACTCGAGAAATGACTTGACTCTATCAAATAAATGAATAACACTGTACTAAAAAAAAGTAAAAGTCTGTAGGCCTACCTTCTAAACTGTTCAACATTTCTGGTACACTAACAGAATGACAGAACAGAAGCTTCAAAACAAATTCCAAACACGTAACGAGTTCAAGTTTTACAGTTACATATTTCGGCGATCGTCTGTTGCTGCTTTCAACATTAAAAAACACACGATTGTTTATGTAATAAGCTTAGTACAACACTTTGATGATCGCCATTTTTTAGGCCAGGAACGTCCCCATTTATACAGATAGACACACTTGTATCGCTGCTTCTTCACGTTGCAGAACTGTCCGCCATTTTTAACACAATTACCCGATGACCCGGATGTCGTATCGTAAAACCAAAATTTGCGCGAATCCGCCATTTGCAAGGAGAGCCTCGAACTGTTCTTCAGATTGAATGAAAGTGATGCATCACTTCACAATGTCTCACTGTGTCACCAGTCATATTGTGCAAAGAGAGTCGAACTAGTTAATATGGAATAATCCCATTCAATGCGGTACCAGTTCGAGGCTCTCCTCGCAAATGGCGGATCCGAGCAAAGAGCGAATAGACCAATGATTTTTTTTCCTGCAGATTTTTGATGGCAACACGGGCCCAACTACGCCCGTCACGCGATATTTCCACACTCAAGTAGTAGCCAGATGTATACGCATAAGACCGTGGGAATGGTTTCACGGACATGACGGAATTTGCATGCGATTTGAACTACTTGGTTGCCAAGGTAAGTAAAAGTGATAAAAACAGGCCCGATGAATAGTTGTTATTGAATATTGTATTTATCTTTCTTATTACTATATAGTTTTTAAAATGAAACTTCAGTAACAGTGACAAATTCAACACTAGCATATTTTTAAAGTAATTTTAAAATGTTGAATATTTATTTTTTGAGAATGACCAATCACTGTACGTAAATAAATAAGACAAGAAAACCCCGCACTACCGACCATCTCTATATGTGAGAGGTGCGCCTGCCGTTATAACAAATTTGTTTTCGTTGCCTAATACCATGGCAGGTAAAAAACTCTTATTAGGCGTTAAAAAAAAAGAAGTTTGTTCCGGCATTTCGTTTTGGCGACGTAAATTACCGCATTTCAATTTTTGTATTCCCATTTTTGAAAAAATAAAATCGCAAAAGCGATTTAAATACAAATTACAGTAGAAACAATTAAAATTTTCAGAAAAAGACCCAGTACCAGATTTGATTTGTGTTTGTACTGATGTGCTTTTCTTTGTGTACCGCGCCATGAAAAGTTTTCCGAAAGGACTCGTCCAAAAACTGCAGAGACATTCCAAAATGTTACAAAATCTTTCAAAAATGTCAACATTATTGAATTTCATTACCACATATACGAGGGGGTATCAAAAAGTTCTTGACATCACCAAGAAATATAGGAGCCAGAAACTTTTTTTGATATGTGACCCTTCAGACATCTTTAAAAAGTCACTGTGCAAAGTCACACATTTCTCCCACTTTTTATTATCTGTCTACAGACCGCCATTGTAGACTAAATGGTTATTAGACCAATTGGATATTAGACCAACTGATATTTAGCCCAACTGTTCTTAGATCAATTGGTATTAGACTACATGGGTATTAGACCAAATGGTTTTAGACCTAATGACAATTCACCGATCAGAAGAAGTTGGTTCCATCAGTCCCACACCACTGAACCTCCCTTTATTTTCAGAGTGGAAATGTTATTAAACCGAAATGTACGAAATTCACTGGTCTTGATGTGCTGGGAGGTGTTCATATCTCATGTGTTTCTATAATTAACTAACTTTAATTCCATAAGGCAGGCATGCTTATCTAGACCAAGCGTGTGCAACCTGCGGCCCGCCGACCTCTAATATCTGCGGCCCGCGAAGCAATCCTATAATTTCCATTGATGCGGCCCGTTTTAACCAGAACTCCCTAGTTTTACACAAATGGCGGGTTGATTCAGTGGTGTGCTCCCTTACAATTAGTAGGGTGACGCGCTGCATTAAGTAAATATAACTCAAGGCGTGATTGCTTGTGTAAACAGCGAGTATAAAGAGGAAATTACACGAAAAGAAGCGGGTATTCCATGAGCAATAGACTTCCCCTCTCTCTATTACACCTCCTCCGGAAGTGTTTTGGAATGTTTGACAATCACTGCGGCCCGTGAATAGATCTCAAAATCACTATGCGGCCCGTGTGGTAGAAAAGGTTGCACATGCTTGATCTAGACAGATAGACAAAGTAGTCACCTAGTCCGAGCATTTTGTTTGAGTGGTCTCGTCACAGGCCTGAAGCGTGTGTTGCAAAGCCCACCTGTAGTCCGTAACTACTATAATCCTCGTCCTCCCATAGATCATTCCTCCTGACGTTTTTGTAACACGAAGGGGAGGGTTACCACCCCTAAAAAATCCAAACCGAGATGCAGAGTATGCTTATTTTGGTACCATGGTATAGCTAGAGGTCTCTTCTTTCCATACATACCAAAGCAAATACAAACATCCCAAGCAAGACATCACAATGACTTCACTAACCATGGCCGACATCAAAATCCTGTTGTATTCGTCTGCATACAGAGTGAAATATAGGCCAACATTGAGATTTTCGCCAAAGAGTTCCCAATATCGGAATTTCACTCTGTTTTTTGCTTGTAAGTGCGATTTAGGTCCAAACAATTAAGATACTTTTTTAAAATTTTCAAATGGTATTCCCACCCTCCCACCCACCCTCCCACCCTCCCACCCTCCCACCCTCCCACCCTCCCCCATAACCTCAGACTTTGGCGGCTTACCCTACCCCTCCTAACAATAGGTCTATGGAACTTTTGATCCCTGACATATCTTGTAGCATATTTCATTTCTCCACCGCCCTCCCCAAACATTTCAAACGAAAATTTAAATTCTTCAGTTCCATGATTCAAATTTAGCAAATGGTATCGTTAGAATTAAGTGGTCCAAAATCCCAATACTATTACTATGGTATATTTCGCCAATTTGGGGGAATGCGTGCATCGCTTAATGCATGACAGTCATGCCATTCTTGCCTCCTTTGCTTCCTTTGTTACAATCACCATTATATTATCCATCGCGTAGATATACAGTCATCAAAAAATGTAACTATACATGTAATAAATGGGCTTTTAACTCGAAAAATATATATCCTACCTCAAATATTGTTGAGAAATGTATCTTCTTAAATATGAGATAGTGCACGCATTGAGGAAGTGACACTCCAAAAGGTAAGGTGAAGTCCGATTTTCATTTTCACATTTTGTTCTTTTCTACTTTTGTTGATGACTGTACATACATATTATCGACATACAATCACCTTTAATATCGATAATACTTTCAGAGTGTCCAGTGGGCTGGGATGTCAATGGAGACTATTGTTATTACGTAAACACCGACAGAATGACATTTTCAGATGCCCAATCCGAATGCCAACGCCTGGATAGCAACCTTACAAGCATTCATAATGCTGACGAACAGATATACCTTACATGTAAGTTGACTCAACCCCTGGAGGCGGGGTAATTACTGGCAATATTATAGACCAACATTTTCTATAGCCAAAACACACAAAAAATAGCTGATTTTGTCAGGGTAGTATCCCAATTAATATACTGTAAAAGCCAATATTTTCGCGTTACGATATTTTCGCGCATTTTGATATCATAGACATTTCGCGAATTTTTTTTTGTCGCGGGCGACCTTTCTGGATGCACTGCATGAATGTTGAAAACAATATTTTCTCGTGTTTTAATTTTCGCGGAAAAAATATTTGCGCGAAAAGCGCGAAAATAAAACCACCACGAAAAGTTCAGCTTTTACAGATGAGGAATTCCGTGTGTGGTAATTATTTTAGAGCCAAAACCCCCAAAATGGTTACCATACAGGGCTAATAAACAATAAACGAAGATTGCTTCAATGTAAACTGACAACAGTACCACGTTTTTCTTCTGAGCATAAGGATTCTCAAAATGTATAGTTTGCCCTACTTCCGATGGTTACCGAGGTATTAAGCCAAACCTTAAAAGCTCGCTGACCTTTACATTTGGGGTCAAAATTTGAACTTGCTCTGATTTTGACAAACGATATTTCAAATATTCGTCTGATGGATACCACAACTAAATTTAGTATTTTTACCATCTAGAATATTTGTTGTGCCTTTAACAGTTTAAAAGGTTAAACCCATACAGTAGACCTATGGAACTTTTGATCCCTGACATCTCTTGTAGCATATTTCATTTCTCCACCGCCCCCCCCCCCCCCCAAACATTACAAACAACAAATTTAAAATCGTCAGTTCCATGGTTCAAATATCGCAAATGGTATCGTTAGAATTAAGTGGTCCAAAATCCCAATTCTACAATTACTATGGTATATATATTATTTTCGCTTATTTGGGGGCATGCGTGCATCACTTAATGCGTGACAATCATGCCATTCTTGCCTCCTAAATTCGTTATCCGTCTGGTTTAACCGTAGGGTTTAGAGGGGGAGATACTCATCAGGCAGTGACACTTGGATACATTTAATTAAGCCGTTAGTACACACACGGATATGTGTTGAAGTATTAGTAGGCCTATCTGAATAGAAGGTCGTCTGTTTTCGTCGATGGATAGCATTGTGCGAGTTTAAAAAAACTGCAACTGTTATCCTCCGACGCGTACATCGACGAACACGTAACGTCATGTATGAACTATGAGCATGATGAAAGGCATCAGGAATCATGTTAATGACATGGGATGTGGGATCCTAAACTCATCCAGTATATTTGTAACATTTATTTATAGTACAAGCTAAGGCCGCAAATGAATATTTATGGATTGGACTTAGAGTAGGCGAACAACGTTTTACATGGGTAGACGGGACCGAGGTGAGTGATGACATGGACTCAGGGGCGTACCATAAAAACAAGGGTTTTGTCGCATCAATCAATCAATCAATCAATCAATCAATCAATCAATCAATCAATCAATCAATCAATCAATCAATCAATCAATCAATCAATCAATCAATCAATCAATCAATCAATCAATCAATCAATCAATCAATCAATCAATCAATCAATCAATCAATCAATCAATCAATCAACCAACCAACCAATCAATCAATCAATCAATCAATCAATCAATCAATCAATCAATCAATCAATCAATCAATCAATCAATCAATCAATCAATCAATCAATCAATCAATCAATCAATCAATCAATCAATCAATCAATCAATCAATCAATCAATCAATCAATCGTTTTATTTGACAAATTCGGATATCAAAAACAAGTGCGTTATTTATTGATACGCATTCGACAGGATTTTTTGATTGGCATTTTTCTTCTAAGTAACAACACTTACTTGAGCCCAATACGTAACAATCAATACTGAGGGAGGGGATGTGAAACATGTAATGATCTTTGATTTTGATCAAAGGTTTTGTTTTATTGTTACGTATTGGGCAGGGTAACTGGTTACTTGCAACATTTTCTTCTAAGTAATAACGTACAACACTTTAGCCAAATATCATGAATACAATCAAATTGTTACGTATTGGGCTATCGTATCGAAGTGTTACGTGTAAACCGATTATCACCGTATCAACTGGATCACGCGTTCGAGTTCTGAACAAACCAAAAAACAAGCAAAACTAATTTTCTTACAGGATGATGACGACTTTCAACCACCCTGGGCTCCGTTTCAACCTGATAACGGGGATAACGAAGGAGAAGACTGTGTGCATCTACGCAGCGGTCGGGACGCCGGATTGTGGGCCGATTTACCGTGTACTAGTTCCGCTGGGTATATCTGCAAGAGACCAAAAGGTAAGTCGGAAAATCATGCACTTATTCCGTTTGGGGTCAGTGTTCAAAGGGTTAAATATGTGTACGGCACTAACGTAGCCAAGGGGAGCATCGGCGGCCGACATACCACCCCCCCCCCCCCCCCCCCCCCCCCCCCCCCCCCCCCCCCCCCCCTAGTCTGACTTCAGAGCCTAGAGGTCTATAGAGTTATGTGATCGGAGACAGTTACTGAAGTTTATAATTATTTATCTCCGTTATATTATAATCAATCAATTTGTGGCAAATGAGATTGGATCAATATTATTCTTTTCTCAAGTCCGAAGGCTGACAGCAAAATGTATAACTTTATTTGTTGGAAGTGGCTCTTTTTAATTCATTCTTTCTTCCATCTTTTCTTACTTACATTTAATTCAGCCAGTATGCTTAGCTTTTCAAGCCTGGCCCCAACAATTTTCTTGAGTCTGGTCAGACTCAAGATGAACACGATGTATGAACCGATCGCATAAACAAAGAAACAAACAAACTGATATGTCGGTAATATATGTTGCTGAATATGTCCCGATAAAGCAATTGTCTCGATCATTTCCACATTGAGTCTGAGCTTGTCCGCATCAAACAGCCAAATAAACAACAAACACCCCAACAAACAAATAAACAAATAACTCTATAATTATAGGAATGGTTTCCTAAATAGCTCGTCTCGAATAATAGAATATGTTATAAATGATCCTGATTAACAGCTTTGACTACATTATTATTATTAATTTAACTTATAGTACGAAGAGATGGAATGTGTCCTGCAATGGTGACATCATTTCATCGCCAGATCGAAGGGCGTCATTATTTGACCTGGGAGAATGCTCTTGCAGGAGAAATTGCGTTTTCAGATGAAGTTTGTCCGGATGATAGCCCAAACGGTATAGTTGTGACGTCATTAACAGATAACTAGGCCTTGAAATTCATTATCCAGATTGGCAGCATGTAGACTGATATTGGGTTCGATCATGTTTTTAGGATTAATTTAGATGACTTGTTTCGAACCATTGTTGTTCAGCTCCGTAGCTTTCGGGATCATCGTGACCCATTCATTCAGCGTAGGTATCTAAATTAATCCTGAAACAGTTATTGTTTAATAGCGTGTCATTATTTCGAGAGAAAATAAACATCGACATCAATAGCATGAAGATATCGCAATTGTCATGATTTGTCCATTGTGGTTCCTCTGATGTGGAATTCATTAAATCTAAATCTGGCACAGATCTGCCAATATGTATGAACCTACTATCGTGACTATATTTCTTAGTTTATCCGCTGGCGTTCATTCCTCCGAACAATGCCTTGCTCCGA
This sequence comes from Ophiura sarsii, assembly GCA_035610835.1. NCBI lineage: Eukaryota > Metazoa > Echinodermata > Ophiuroidea > Amphilepidida > Ophiuridae > Ophiura > Ophiura sarsii. The sequence continues at coordinate 42,843,350 of CM069457.1, read as the reverse complement.
GCGAGGCAAATCAAGACACTCTCAGTCAGTAGAGATGTCACGCTGCATGTCATATTTTGTTATACGCAGGAAAACAATGGAGTCACAATGACTGCAATATTTGCTAGAAATAGCTTCGGAAAATGGTCTATTTGGGCATTTCAACAACTGAAAAACGTGTTAAAAATCATGTAGAATTTTAGAGGAGGGTCAATAACATCTGCAGAATGGTAAAATGTATTGTATTAAACACGTTTTGTGACCAAATTTATGTCGTAAAATGTTGGAAAATTCACGTTTTGAAAATCTGTGGTCTTCGAAATTACAGGAATCCTAACTCATTCTAAACCTCACTAAATCATGAAATGAACCCTCGTCTACAAAAAAGTCCATGTACGTATTGCTCTATCTGCTTGAAGATAGCGAAGACCACGGAAACTTCAGAGCTTCATACCACGGAATGAAATCTGCCATAGACATACATGGCGAAAATCGTACAGATTTGCACTGCAGTCCTCTGTGTAGGGAGTGTTGACAATAGCAAGGTTGTTTGACTATTGTGTTTGTGCATGTTTGTGACGACTGACCCCGTTTAACAATCTTCATAGCTTTCATATAGGGCTTAGGTGACCTAACTATTGACTGCTCTCTCACAACATCACACTTAAAATCTGTTTGTTTCTATATGCAGCTGGACTACCGATTGCAATGCGGGGGTGTTCAAACTCGGAAACATCTGAATGGGCAAATGACATACTACTGAATTGCTTCCAAGATAACATTGAACCTACCTTAGCACCAGTGTTGTCGGCAATAGGTAAATACTTATACCGTATAGGCCTACTCTCTCTCTCTCTCTCTCTGTAAATTCAGAATAATATGTTTGTCGGTTCAGAGAGCAACTAACTACATGTTTCTTTAATACAAATATCTCTCAGTGAGCTATAATATATATTTGTTGTTGAAAAGAATCATCCAGATATAACATTCCTTTCATTCCATGAGTTGCCCTCAATAACAAATACACATACAATTATGGTTTTCAGTTATATTTTGTCATCAAAACAACTGTTTTAGAAATCAACCGTAGAACTAACAAGACATGGAAGGAATCCTGTTCAACGCAAATGAAAAACGAATGAAACAAATTCAAAAGAAAATATCGAAATGTGTTTAAAATGTGATTTTGAAAGAACACGAGTAGATGGGGTAACACATTTGTTTAGAATTGTCAAAAACTTCAAAGATGCAGCATGGTGTGTTTGTTCACAGGGCTGCCCTGTAACCAACACTACGCATGAGCTTTCCAAGCTGAGCTAATTGTGCTATTCTCGATCTTTTCCGTACAAAGTGCCTGCATGTGCCCCGGAACAAACAAACTCAGATAATGGAATAACTCTACATTGGTCTGAAACAGAGGTAGGCGATTCTACATTCTCAGATGAGCTTTGTCCTAACGACACTGAACACGGTAAGTTGAAAAGTATTTTTGCTGTGAAACTAAATGCAGAAAGAAAACTGTGTCAGCCAACATAAATTCATTGTAGAGAAATAGAGATATTTTGCTTGTTTGTTATTGTACATCGTGGATGTTTCTGGGTTGTTCTGTGTTAGGCCTATGCTTCGGGTGTATTAGCTTATCGTCGCTATTCTTTCAAAACCTCGTATCTCCAACTTACCTCGAAATTGAATTGTTTTGTGTTTATCATGATGTCAGAGACATTATGCAAATGATGGTAATGTTTTTATTTGTCACAGCCAATCAGAAGGCAGACAAATTTGGCTTTTTCAGCACCTGTGTTTCAAAACCTCGTATGTATACGAGGTTTTGAAACACAAGTGCTGACCATGTGCTGAGGGGAAACTTCCAACTTTCTTGATATTTCGCAGCAAATGTGTGAACTACAGGTGAGATTTTATTGCAAATGGCTTGAATTGATATACGAACTGGTTTATGGCAGTTTTTTCGTTTCTATTCTTTCAAAACCTCGTATCTTCAACTTTCTTTTTTTCATCCTAATTCAAAATAATTTATTTTGGAGATACGAGGTTTTGAAAGAATAGCGACGTTTAATATGTATTTAGGCATTACCAAAAAGGGTGTGTAATTTCACACTCGGATGAGCATTGGTAGCCGTTTTGGAATAATGCACTTTAGGTCCCAGATACTGGTAGACCAGTATCGTTCATTCAATACTGGAACAAAAATGTTGCCAGTATCGCTTAATACTGGTACGAATGTACTGTGCCAGTACCGGTGATCGAACGTTTTTATATTTTAGTATCAAGCGATACAGGTAGTGGAGAACGGGGAGTGTTCGCCCCATTTTCATTTGAAATGGCCTAGATACGTCCATGTTAAAGAAAATCATATTGCAATATGATTTTCTTCCAAAATAACATTTAGAGAGTTCACATTTTAAGGGTGGGGTCATTGTTACGGAATATTTTCGTTTAGAATTGTAAAATATAATTAATACTACATTTGAAAATAGTATCTTCTAATTGTAGTGCTATTCCATTCCAGGTAGTTATTTTTATAATTACAAATAGTCTACAGTAGGTGAATTACACTTTTGAAATTATACAAAATCTTAATCATGTAAATCCCCATTGGCGAACATGCCCCATCATGAAAGGGCGAATGCGCCCCATAGCACAATAAGTACATTGACCCGGTAACCACGCATGTCCCACATACAATGATTGGTTTATAACTGCACCAAATCCATAACCTATCCCATACCTACCTATGATGATTTACATTAAAATCTTCTGTACGAATATATTTAGAAAAAAATCATTATCAAAAAATGGAAGAAAATCCACTTATGTGATGTAAAACTGTGTTTTTTTTAATAATAATTTGACAGACATTATAGGCCTACGGAGATCAGCCATGTTACCATGGAAAGATCGCAACAAACAGCGGTACATATTTTGTGTTCGTCAAATTCAACCAGTGGCCGCAATGATGAGAATCACGTGGTGGGCAAATCTTCCCCTAGGGTGTAACACTCTCCGCTGTCCACTACACATGCTATACTAGTGGTGATTTGTCCCAGTATTGAACGATACTGGTACACAATTGTGTTCCAGTATCGCCCGATAAAGGAACATGTTATGATTGCCAGGATCATCCGATACTGGAAAACTGTCTTTGTACCAGTATCGAACGATAATGGGTGTTCCAGTATCGGACGATGGTAGTACAGTCCTGATTCCTGGACCTAAAGAACTCTTTTCTCACCGTTTGGTTTATAAACTCAAACGGAGATTGTATATCCTTGTGAAAGTTTCCAATGATTGTCAAATGTCATCTCTGTCTCTGTCATACATTTTTTTTAACAGCTGGAAGACCTATTGCGTATCGCGGTTGTGCCCAGGACTACTATGCTGCAAGTAATAACACACAAGGACTTTGGCAGCCAGTAAAGATGTTAGGATGTCATGGAACCATTTATAACACAACAGTAATATATATTATTTACCTTTACACATACACCTAATCTAAATAGGTTCCTGCCAAGTTCCTGTCATGGCAGTTTATTCAACATGATTGTATACAGGTACCTTCCTCATGCTATTTATTCCAGTTTATTCAAACTGTATGCATGGTATATAGCCCAAATCAACATGTGATACAAATTAAAAATGTTGGTAAATCTTTTCGTATTTAACACCTCATTCCTCAAATTGAGTCGCTATGTTTGACTTGAAACGATATGCACCGAGAACCAAAATGACATGTTTTTTTCTGATATCATGAAATGTTTTAACAAATGGATAATTCCTTTCAGAAATCATACCATTGGTCAGAACACAAAGAAACGCTTATCAGTAGCCTACACCATGAACATACTTTAATGCAATGATATGTTTATCTCTGTGTTCTGACTATAATAACAAGAATTCGTAGGAATCGTCCAAAAACATATCATTCATTTGTTATGGTTAAGGAACATATCACGAGTTTTAATGAGTAGAAAAACAAACCATTTTGTTTTTCAGTGATTGAGAAAAAAAGAAAAGAAAATTAAAGACAATTTCAATTGGATTGCTTTGTGTTGTAAACGATCATTTAACATCGATTTTTATGAATGAGGTGTCACAATCATGAGGAGCAATGTGCACTCATTATATTGGTGATGAACCAATGGTTGTGAAAAAGGTTAGCCGACGACAAGAAATATTTGGGTTAGGTGATACAGGGTGAGTCAGAAAGAACGGGCACTTATTTCACAAAAGCGTCACAAAAGATGTAGGCATGCACTTTCAAGACCTACAATTTGGCTTTCATTCGAAAGAAGAATTTTAAAAATCGATCATTTCGTTATCATGTTGCACTTATTTGAGTAAAACCCCAAAAATCTGAAGCAAATCCACGGAATGGTCAAATTATCAAGCCATTCCTAAAAGTATTCTAATGGGGTTTACCTCCTGAATCAGTAAATATGCCTCCTTTTACTTTTCCTTCTTGATTTCAGGCTTGTTATTACTCATAATTACACAGATCTATTTATTTCCAGTCATTTGAAAATATTGTATCCAACATTCATCATGTGCATTTTCATTTTTTTGAGGAGTTTAATTGATCACCATCTCTGAATCAGGCAACCAACAATACTATCGGTTATTGCCATTCCATGGATTGGCTTTAAAATACCGGGTTCTACTCAAATGGTTGCAACTATATGACGCAATGTTCGAATTCAAAATTTCTTTTTATGAATGAAAGCCAAATATGTGTTCTTTGTCACACCATATTTGGTTTTGAATATGCAGGCTTAATATTTCTGTGGCGCATTCGCCAAAAAAGTGCCCGTTCTTTCTGACTCACAAATTCGATCCTATAATATGGTGCGAAGACCAAAACTTTATATGTCAATTCAGTGGTGTTGGACTAACGTTTCCTGGTGGATTGTTTTTCACACAACAACAAATATCTGAACTGCATGTGCTTTACCATTGACACAGTCATAAACAGGTAATATCGCACTCCCGATCAAACCCGATCAAATTCAATTTTTAGCAATCACATTAAGATTTGACATCGGAAAAAAGCCCACAGAAATGTTTATCATTACACCTGCTAAATGTTAGGCCTAGATATGTTTCCATTATTAGGCTTAAAGTATATAGAAAGTTGTAATTTACCTCCAGTCATAAGTGGTAAATCACCTTAGGATTTGGTAATTTGCTTTTTGTACAGTGGAACCTCGTTAACACATTATTATGCAGTTCGAATCTTCTGTCCTATACTTGCAATGCATTAGTAAACACCTATTATTCTGCATATTATATCGCTGGAGTGAACTTGGCCAGACCGATATCCTTAGAACTTGGTCAGTTTGGTTACCTGCATGAATACACTCTTATAGTAGCAGTATCTTAAATTGCATTTTGGGGGGATTTTTTTTTTTAAATGTTAATTTAAAAAATTTAGGAAAGAAAAAAAATTAGGAAAAAAAAATAATTGTCTGTACTTTAAACTAAAAATTGTTATTGATATTTTTACAATATGATGGTGATTTTTTTTTTGATTTTTGATTTTTTTTTGTCAAGTCAGATTCTCACTGCATAATAATGATAACATTGGATGGATTTTTTCGCAAGATACACAAATATATTGGTCTCGCTATGAGTTTTAAAAATATTGTGCTCGACTGCGTCTCGCACAATATTTTTTAAAACTCATAGCTCGACCAATATCTTTGTGTATCACGCTCAATCCATCCAATTTTATATCAAACTCTGTTAACACAATATTCTTGATAATACAAAGTGTTCTTCAAGTCTCAGGCTTAAATTTGACCACTATAAAATGACTGGATAACACAAATTCCTCTTAACACAAACTAGATGCAAGGCCCAGGCAACTGTGTGTTAACGAGGTTCCACTGTATATCTTATATTGACAATAGTAAGCCTACGATACGATCTCAAAATGACCACGGGGTATAGTTTGTTATTGCAAAATAATAGGCAGTAATGATTAATGATTGTTTGTGGAATAGTAAAACTATATCACCCCATTTAGGATTGGTCCGTTACACTTGCTTTCGCCTCATGTAACGAAACGTCTATATATGACATCGTTTTATGGTTTTACTCCTCTCAGGCATTCAATATGTATATACCTTACAATGCCTTTCTGTTCTTATCCTATTCTCAGGTATTTACCGAAAGCGACATGGATGCTGTTTCAAACAAATTACTACATTTTACAAGGTCAATGAGAAGCGCTAACGTGAACGATATACATGCTGTAGCTTGGATGGTTAAAAATATTGCAAGCATGGAGTCGAGTTCGAATCAGGTATATGTAATGTATGAACCCGAGCGCTGTGGATTTACATAGGAATATTACATCAACCCGTCTTGTTCAGTTCCAATCAACAATAGGCTAGTAAGCCTATGTAGCGACGAAAACAAACTTGTTTTACGCTTGGATTGAAAATCAAATGATCCGGTTTCGACCCCTTAGCAATCATAAGCATTCATATTTAAACCTAACTTCTACAAATCTTAATGATTATACTTCTGTCCAAAACAATGTCCTCGTCATAAAAAGTGAACAAACAAAAAACAGGATTATTCTTTTTTGTCCTGAATTCTATACAAATGACATTTGACAATATTTATTTCCCAACATTTTAAAATCTATGATGTAATCCATTGACTTTGTTTAAGTAGTTCCCGATTTGAAAGGAGCACCACGTGGTTAAACCTTTGTTGCCTCTACGTCGGACACAGTTACTGATTGAACCACTTGTTAATTCTGTTTTCTTCAATCATTAGGTATTGGAATCTGTGACGCAAGCCATCAACTCGTTAGTGGAAGTAGTAGATCCCGCAGTACGATTAGAACCATATGATGAAACTCTTGCAACCTCTACGTCAGATATGGTTCTTGCATTGGAAAAACAGGTTGCTACAACGATGGAAGAAAAAGACAAGGTATATTATTTACCAGCTATAATAGCTTGTACAGGGTGAGTCAGAAAGAACGGGCACTATAATAGGCTGTTCCCAAAATCCAGGCGTTCAGATCAGAGAGATTAAAAAACGCGACTTATAAGTATACCCTCATTACTACATCAACGTCCACCCAATAAATAAAACAACACACTGAAACACAGTTTTTGTTGCACTTGCTCTTCGAAATGTCATGACAACCATTAGAATATTGAGATATCATGAGTATCAAATAGTAATTCTTCTCAAATAATGCGGACTTGATATATAGAAACACTGATTACAAGCCCGCAGCATGAAATCTTGAGTCTAAGGAAAACAACATTTAATATATACAAGCTTTACAATATAGAAGGTGTAATATGCAAGTTATACGCGGGCATACATGTTTCATAGTAACGTCATTGTCACGTATTTCACGAAGGATACACCAGATAGTGCTTGAATTTGTTTTTACGTTGTTGTTTTTAAATTTGCTTTTTTGTTTTGTTTTGTTGATTTATTTCCTCAGGTCAGCATTGTCGAGTCTTCGTTGGCAATTGTAGGTATCAGATTATTTGCAAATGACCACCTAAGTGAACTGCGTTTCACAACATACCAGGCGAGCGATGATCTAAATGCCCGGCGTTTTTCAACGTACCAAGAAGACCACCCATTTGCATTCATTTACGCTTCCGCAACCAGTATGGTCGACAATACTAACGATGTTTTCGGGGATATGGTGGAGGAAGAACAAACGCTGGCAGCGTCCATCCAGATTCCTTCGATTGCTCTAGAAATAGAAACAAGTAAAGTATACACATTCATATAAAACCACGGTATAGCGGAGGCATTTTGGCGCGGGTATTGCAAATAAACCCCGGGTAATCATACGTACGAGTATATCGGTATGATTCGTAAACAAAGTTCATATCAAAGCGTTTGTTAGTCTTAAAGCTGGTACATTATACACATTAAATATAATTGAATTTCTATCCCAGTTATATATTGAATGTCATTCTTCAAAATAAAACAAACTTCATAAGTTTCCACTCAATTTCAATGGATGGGTGTTAGATTACGGGGAAGAAAATTGTCAATCTCCTACATTGTAAATTTGTTAATGTCCGTAAAAGATAAATACAATGCAAATCCTGTATTTTTAAAAGTTTGTAAACACATTAAATCGCTTCCGAATTGCTTCCTCAAAAGTTTCAAGCGATTTCCAAAACATTCTATAAGTATCTTCTAATAACATGGACACGACATTGGTATATGAGCACATTCACTAGCAATTTCTTGCGACCCTGCAGTTCACCCGAGATAGTTAACCCCTATCCCCTAACCAAATCATAAGTTAGTTTGTGACCTCTAATTTCTCTAAATCGTTTTTTGACCGTTTTCAAAGGCTCAAACTTCAGGACCTCTTATATTTCTGGGGGACCCCTTATATTTAGTTTTTGCAGTCCTTAAAGAGTCCTGAAAAATATAATGGGACTCACATTGTTGAGCCAGTGCTACCCCTGCGTACCAACTACAAATGTTTAGTCAGCTACATGTAATGATCATCTGATCAGGAACCTTTTGTTTTCGATGTATACATGGATTTTATGATTTCCTCATAAAACCGATGGTGTTGGAAAAATTAACTCCTGTGTAAGTATCATTTTTTGAATTGTATCCGTCATAAACCGTTCGTCCCATTCGATTGATACCGTATCCTCGTACGCATTAACCTTGCATATTATTCGAGAAACCTGGATTATCAACCGATAATCCAAGTTTATCGACGACATGTGCAATAAGTCAAAAATCTTGGATTTTCAAAGTGAAAAAACCTGGATTTTCGATATCAAAATAATTCGAAAACCTTGGATTAGCATTCGATAAACCAAGTTTCATTACGGTTCCGTTCTCTGTATATTATCCAACTTTCTTGACTACGGCTTTGATGCTTTATCCAGGGTAATAAATCATCCCCTCCTACACCATTTATCTGATTTATTTCACACCTGTGTATTTCCCGTAGTCATCGCTACAAAAAGTGCCATTTTGTGATGATTATGGTAGGGCCACCATATGCTAATATACAATAAAAAGCCCTGACTCACACTGACAAGGACTAAAAGAATTTGCTGGTATGGAGTCTTAATATAAAGAAGGGCCCACGTTTCCGTTATAGGTTACGGGGTATAAATAACCCATGTTTACGCTCTCAACGGAAGTGGGCCAATGACGAACAATGAAATTATAAGGCGACACTTTGAGAAAGTGTCTACTTTGTGTTACTAGAATGATCAATTGTTTACCTTTCCCCAGAGGAGGCCATTGCACATAAGCGTTTAAAAACATGTGCTATTGACCGGATTCGAACCGGCAACATAGGCATCATATCCTCAACGCTCTTACTAATACATTGAGCTACAGATGCAACTAGCATAGGAGTGCAATATTATAATCTATAGGTATTAACTTAATTCATCGGGACGAAGCGACATTGATACCTATTATGTTGAAGTCTTAGCCTATAAAGTGCTGGTTTAAATATTTGAATCCCATCAATTACAAGTAATTAAATTTAAATATATGATATTATATTTCTGCAGGTACCCCCGATGTAGTGGTCGGCGTCACCTTGGCAATCAGCTTTCACGACTACGTCAACACAAAATTGTAAGTTTATTGGTTCATAACAACTATGATCTTCAAATCAAAAGCCTTGGTGTTTTAGCGCTTTCCATGCGGCATGCGTCTGCAGACGACATTCCAAATATTCACGAAATGTTTTTTAAAATGTCAACATAATTGTATTTCATTACCATATTTGGACCAGTGATGTATCGCATTTTGGGGGTTTAAATCAGAAAATAAGCCTTTTGTTCATGCATCATCTAATAAGTGATCTCATTATGCAAAACAGTGTTCATTCTTTTTGTAATTAAGTCTTCATCTTTCCATTTTTTAAAGCTGTGCGGTTACTCTGAGCCCTGCTCTATTCTACGGGACGGTTATTCCTGTAGCCTTGATTGTTCTACACAACCTTTTCATCCACGCCTCCTACGCCTTTGTTGCCTTGAAGAAACCCCCATCCGTGGGCGGTCAGCTGGAAGTTCATCGTTCCTCTCAAAGATTGAAGGCTGCTTCGATAGTGTCTGTCGCACTTCTCTTTACCTTCTGTCTCGCGTATCTTTTTCTCGCGAACCCGGATGTTGTAGTCATGAGGGTGCTGTATGGTATAAGCGAGGTTTTCATGAGCGTGCTCATATTCTGTATGTTTTGCCTCTATCTGGATGAAGTGTGCGAAATGATAATGCCTAAAAAGTACCGCAGACATCAGGATGATGCCCATGAACATGGCAATTTCACAAATCCGAGTTACGAGCTAGATGACAACCCATGTTCTGAAGAAGCGATTGTAAAGGCTTAGGTGCAATGGCATATTATGTAAAGTTATATGAAATTATATAAACATGATAACTAAGGGGAAATACCTTTTTTTACATTTCCTGGCTAATTATACATTTTTTTTTTTTTTTTACGTGTATGACATTTTGAAAATCTATAAAATTGTTTGAAAAAACTGCAAATTACCAAACTGTCAGGAAATTTTAAAATAAAACCCCTCTCGAACCTACAGACCGAGTTACCTTGACTGACAGATATCTCCGAACAGTGGCCGTTCCCCTTCTAATGTAATACAGATTACAATTTATTACGCCGCAAAGACAAGAAAACAAAACTCTTGTGAAATCAATGTGTAAATTAATGTAATTATGGGATAAAGATATAAACATTTTATCAAAAACAAAAGTGATATGGACACCGGATGGGTCGGTTGCATGATTTATTTATTTTAAATTAAAAATTTATTCTAATTCTTTATTCTATGATACACAATAAATTTATACAATAACATCAATATTTACAAAATAATATAATATAATAATAGCAAGTATGTACAATGTGGCAATCGATTAAAAAAACGACATAATTGATATACATATGATGACAAAGTAATTACAGAGAAATCAGTCTACGAAGACAGAGTTCTTTTTCAAATAGGAATAACAGATTTGGGTGGTTGCCGTATCTAAACTTGCTTATGCATAGTTTCCCAACGGCGATGATGAGGTTAATAAATTTTAAATCGTGATGGTCATAAGTATTATTGCATGATGGAGTCCAGCGGTGTTGGACGCATTACAGGGTGCATTTCACTAAATTGCGTATCCCCTATATACCCTTAAGAACGGTGTTTAAAACTATATAGAATCGGAAAGTATGCATCACAAAATCCTCAATTTAAAAGACTTGACAGTAATACAATTGCGTAAATGCCTACGATTTTTGATTAATTATGATTAATGGGACATCACCTACATGCACCCTGAATATAAACCGTGAATACCATCTAGATATATTTTGAGAGATCTTTCTTATTTGTATTTTTTGGTGAGAAAATTTGATAATCTTTAAGAAAAAAATCACTCTACAAGGTCCAATTTCGCAATTTAGTGGTCTAAAACAGAGTTTTATATCAGTGTGTTTGTACATATCCTTATGAAGCCCTATTTAGTGGTGTGACCCCTACAGCACCTACGTAAAGTAAGTCCAGTATTTTTGGGGGAATTGGCTACTCCTACTATTTATATGATAGTGCTAATCGTACTAATTACCTAAAGATTAATTACTATCATAGTAATCTACTTGCTTGCAACCTATGTATTTTTGCACTATAATAGTGCAAATTAGTTGGTAACCCGTCTAACTCTTTATTTTCATGAATTTGAGTCTATTGTTGGATACAAGATGTATCAAAGATCAGAAATAAGAATCTTTTTGTTTTAATAAAATTTGACTTGTTATGACCTTTTCATAAATTCAGGGCTCTTAAATCAAATTAGCTACTGCCGCATTGTGCCTCATATACTCATGCTGTGAAATAATGAAAACCTCATACATGGTAGCATAAGTTATAAGGTCGATAGCATCTATTTTTGAGTTGTTAGATATATATTATGTAAAGAGAATTGATATAATAATGTAACAAGACTTTGGGAGAAACAAGAGGTGGTAAGATAATAAATAATTATTAGAAAAATGGTGTCACTTAAATGTACAGAATTATGTGATTCTTCATGTATCCAGGATACTTGTTTGAACTTGATACGTGAACACCTTTGTAATTGTGTTAAAGGTGTATGTTCCGATCACTTTTTGGGGGCAATGATTTTTTTTTCACATCCAGATATTTTGATATCAGAAGCATCCCCATATTTTTCTCATTATGTCTGTAAAATCTTAGGGGCCAGAAATGTTCCATTTAGATATTATAGTCTAAAATGTGGTGAATTACTGCCAAAGGTGGTTAACCACCAACCAAGTCTGTGTACTACTCAATGGGCGAATGTATCGCGACCTTGTGCTTATAAAAATAGAACCATTGGAGTTATACAACTCAAACTTTGGAGTGTGACAATTTTAAGGATGACCTTTCATGTAAAATAGAAAACATCAAGTTGAAAATCGGGCCAGCAATCGGAACATATACCTTTAATGTTTAATCGTAATAAACTATGAGGTCATACATTTTCAAATGAGGATATTGATGTGAGAAGCAAGAATTGACCCTTTAATATTTTAAAAGCCCAGTGTATACCGGATGGTTCAAAACAAGTTGACCCAAGTTCAAGGTAATTTTTCAACCACATTTAAAGTTTCAGAGAATTTCTGTTTACTTAGTCTTGATAAGCAATAAGTTTTGAAATTATCCTGATAAAATGGTACATTTATCTTGGTTGGTTCTTTAGATATGGTTCAGTACAGAAAGCATGCACAAAACTGCCTTGGCCACGAGAGCGTCCTTTAGTGGAGATGGAATGCACAAAGTTGACTTGCACACGATTGGTCACAAATTGTAAAAATAGGAGAAAAAGAAAAAAGGAGACATCTTAAACATCTGTCTGGTGCTTTACATTACCTACCTATACGTATCTACGTTCCTTTGTTGAATGTGAATGGCACATAAGCATAGAGATTGGGATACTTTGTCAGGGCGGGCTTTTCAATTCTGAAACTAGAGCATGCTGTTTTGTTTAAGACAAAAACTAAATGACGCTCCCGTGGACAAGTCAGTTTTGTACATGTTTTCTGTAATGAATCATATCTGAAGAACCAAACAAGCTAAACGTGCCATCTTTACAGGATAATTGCAAAACTTACTGCTGATTAAGACAAAGTAAACATAAATTCTCTGAACCTTTAAATGTGGTTGAAAAACTACTTTGAACTTGGGTCAACTTTTTTTTGAACCACCCGGTATAATATGTACAATACAAGGACTAGCATCTCATGGAATACAAGTGACAAGACCAAAGTTTGTTGACATGTAAAGAGGCAGATGCATGACCGCATCATAATAGAAGATGACATAGAATGAACTGTGTGGGGTTCAAGGGAGCAAACACGAAATGCTATGAAAAGGGAGTAGTATGGACTTAAAAATAATAATATATAGAAATATAAACAAAAGAAAATGATAAAATAAATTAGAAATAAAACCTGTAAAAAGGATACCACTGGCTGCCAACCTGAACACGCCCGAGGCCAAATCCAACCTACAATCATAGAAAAATATGTTCGAACACTCTGTCTATACCATAACATAACAGACTGTAACTATTAAATATAATAGTTATAAATATAAATATAACTACTTGAGTCACTTGAAAATCGAAACTTGTTTATGGTATTCAAATGTACCCCCTTCCTCATATTCCTCCCCCATCCCCATTGATCAATGTTCCGAGACTCTGTGCTGATGGTGGACAAATTGTGGGATATAACATTGATCAGGGGGAGAAGGGGGAACACTCTACATTAATAATAATAATAATAATAATAATAATAATAATAATAATAATAATAATAATAATAATAATAATAATAATAATAATAATATTACCGTTCTTATATAGCGCTTTCCACAATGCAAGCACAGTCCCAAAGCGCTTTTTAAATCAATTATTATCGCTGCCAGTTGAGATATCAGAATCCTTTGGTCGCTACACTTAGGCGGCTACCAGTCGACAAGTGCACAAGCCTATCAGCACTACTTAGATTTTGATATCCTAACAGCTCCCCAAATATCGCTTGGGTCGACGAAGCAATTGAGATTAAGTACCTTGCCCAAGGATACAAACATGTTGGCCGTAGTGGGGCTCGAACTTACAACCTTTGCATTGTGAGACCGGCGTCTTATCCACTAGACCACACACGCTCATTACACCTACAAAGTGTTCAAACAATATTTTCTAACAGTGTAGGTGGGACAGCCACACAGAGCGATCAATCTGTTGTTTTGTTCGCCCTTCCCAAAACAAGTGAAACGTTTGAACGGTGTAGCAATCATTTGGAGAGAAAAAAGAGATATTAAAATGAAAAGATATAGATGGGAAAGCAGTCAGCTTGCTTGCTGACTTGAGCTAATAAGAAAGAATATAATGTATATAGTAAAAGTATCTGGATAGAGATTATGAAATGAGTTACTCGGTTTACATATACCCTGAGGGGTAACAGTTTGGATAGTGTGGATCCAGTTATTTTGAAGTATTTTGCGAAGGTTTGAGTTGTTGATACGCGGTTTATCGATAGCTTTTGCAGATATAATCACCAGATGGGTGATCAGGGAGGTTGAAATGATTAGCAACTGGTTTATCCCTCTAATGACGCGTATCTGCACAATGTTCAAGAATTCTAACCTTAAGAGATTTACCTGTTTCGACAGGTTATGAGGTATATCACATTTTAAGAATGGCAGTTTAGGGACATACTGATATTGAACACTTTCTTGTTCGTGTGGCTGGTAAAGTGATTGGCTTGTTCCGTATGATGAGCAGTGTTGCCATGTATTTGATGTGTGCAAGCGTCACATTTATCACATGGAGTAAACCCTTAGGTTTGGGGAGTGTTGGCAGGTAGAGAAGAGCGGACAAGTGTATCTCTGATGTTTGTTGGTCTGCGGAATGCGGCCATGGGAGGTTGTTCAAAAACCATCTTACAATAGTCTGGAGAATCGGTAAGAATTTGAAGAGAGTATTACTGCCATCATTGAAAGCTGGATGGAATGTAAGAACAAGTAGGGATCTATCATTCTGCTGTCGCAGGCTGGTTTTCCGGCTGAAGAGCCTCATGGCGGCGAGGGACAGCTATAGCCTTGTTGATGTCTTTGTTGACAAGGTTATATGGATAACTTCTGTCATGTAATTGGGCCTTCAAGTCTTGGATGACTGATATTCTTCTAAGTCGGAAAGCCACACTATAAGGAAGGCTGGTTTTTTTTGTGTGCCTAGGATGGCAAGATATCCACTGTAAATATTGATAATGGGTATCTGCTGGTTTACTGAACAGGTCTTTAGAAAAATGATTATCCTTGATAGAAACAAGAACATCTAATAATGAAATAGATGAGGAAGAGTGTTCCGGAGTGAATTTGATTGTGTGATGGAAGTTACTGGCCAAGGCAACAAACTGCTTAAATGATTCCTCTCCATCAGTCCAAAGAATAACAATGTCATCGATATATCATAACCATGTATTGTATATGGAGACTCCCCCCTTTTATTTGCATCGACGCGCACGTTCACACCCCTCCCTGCATCAATACAATACCAAGTGTTTGGCCTAGTAACAGAGTACAATAGGCGCTTCAACCTGTTTTGAGCAAATTAGTGCTGTACAATGTTGTCACGTTAAAGTTATATCTCCAACGTAATTATATCCAACTGCTCATGTTGGAATTCACCTGCACTGTAATTATATGACCGCACGCGTATGGCTAAGTCATTGTATCCTGTTATACATAGTGTGTAACTCATGAAGCATTTTTGAAAAAGTGAACCGACAAGACATTTATTTGTTGACTAAATAAAAGTGCGCGAAAATGTGCTATTTTACATTAATTTCATCCTTTTGCAAGTAGGGACCCCCCCCCCCCCCCCCCGACCCCTGCCGTATGTAATGATCGATCCATAATTGTCGCAGTGTCTCCGGCTCCCTCCCCTGGGCTTTCGCCTTTGAAAGACTTCATGCTCCCGTAAGCTCATTATACTTATTAAATATTCATCAACAGCGAGATATTCCCTTTTCCATTAGTCCATTAGTGGTTTTTTTGAATATGGGATACATTTATTTGAAAGCCTATAGCCGTTATATACTATTAACTTTACTCGGGTATAATTCGCCGCTCATTATTATTGATGAATTGAATTAAACTTAGGAGCTGTCCATTAAACACAAAATTGTGCATTAGGTGTTAGAATATTAAATATCGAGTCGAAATCGCGTCGTATAGAAGGAAAAATATCACGAATAAAAATAGCCATCTCTCAACATTTTTTCAATGACGTCATGATTATTGATTCTTACATTTGCGCACTTGCATTGTTTAATTATGACGTAATGGAAACCGAGACTTTCGATCATCGTGATTTTGTTAAAACCGCATGATGATTGATAGTTTTATTCGTTGTTATGTTAAGTGTGATGAGTTTTTTTCTATTACGCGATTTAGGTTCGATAACTATTTTTCTAACATTTTATAATGCACACTGCTTGCTGGACTACTCCTTAAAGGGGCATTGAGAGATGTATCAATATACTAAATGAGCAAATAACGTAAAGATAATCATCAACATAGCCCAAATCCAAAATGTCACACAATTCCGACATCGCCTTCATGCCAAACTAAACAAATAACGGCACTTCCTGGTTGAGATTTGCCGCGAAAGTCCGTGAGTAAACGATAGCATAACTTCCGAATTCAGCACTTTAGTTTCGATATGATCATATCGAAACTAAGAAAATCATGAAATTGTATATGATGAACGGCGAATTTTGGTAAACTGTTTCAGATGGTAGTTAGTATATGCCTAAGTATTACTTTGATGCAAAAAACTGATTTCCAGGATAATTGAGGGCGCACTCCCATACGTATCTCTCAATGCCCCTTTAAAAGAAAGCTTCTAAATGACATTGAATCTGTATATTTGGCAATGCTCGTGCAATTGTGGAATATCGTTCTCCGTCGTACTAATGAATAATTTCTCGCCAAAATTGTAAAAGGTATTACCTATTAACCTAAGTAATTGCTTGGTGGTATGAATGGTCGCATTCCTCGTGGATGGACAGATAAATTAATGGAACGCTTGTACCAGTAAATGCATTCACTATTCCATAGCAACAAAACATCTAATCCAAAACAATGATAAATAAAATTGGTACGGGGTCAACCAGTATTAACACTTTCCACGCGGCTATTAGTTTTACCATATTCAAAACAGTTTCGTACAGAAACATTTCCCAACTTTCAACTTCTATCTCAAAAGTTACGGAACCAATATTAGGCATGCTGGTACTTATTTCAATGCATTTCTCATGGTGAATCCAAATATGGTGATGAAATTCAATAAAAATTTAAAAAAATGTGAAACTTTTGCAATGTCGTCTGCAGACGACTGCCGCGTGGAAAGAATTAATCGCTGTATCAAGTTACCTGCAAAATGTTCGTTAGGCCGCAATGCAAATCCAGTACGTATGGCTGATACTTTTAATACACGTGACTTATAAGTAATATGTTGTATCACCATACGTCGTACAGACACCAATGATGAACTAAGACCAATGCAATTATATCCTGAATAACATAGAAGTATTGCATTACTCTCAGTTAGTGTCATTTTCACGTATGGGATAGAAGTGGTTATATACAGTCCTCAAAATAAGTAACTGACCAGGTAATAAATATACTTTTAACTCCAAAACTATAGCTCCTACATAAAATATTAATTAATAAAGTTGTAAAGAGATTTCTCCTCTTTAACTTTATACATTATTCATTAAGATCGGTTAATAATTAAGGACGCAACATTGAAAAGGATAGAACAAAGTACAGTTTACATTTTAACACTTGGGATTTGAACATGCGGGACAGTGTGACAGGTATGTGTATGGGTTGCCTTGATCAATTGATGCATCCACGACCCCCGTCTTACTATCGACCAGTGAGTTGTCGCTACCAGTTAATCATTAAGCTGCCTGTTGCTAGTCCGAGGCTGCGTGTAGACGAACGAAATGTTAAAATTAAAAACTGACTATGGTTTTGGCACATATCTGAGTAAATATTCATTCAATCTTCACGTGTAATATCTCAAAAGGCAAGAAATTTCCTGAAAACTGTATTGTGCAATATTTTTACGTAGGAGTTATAGTTTTGGAGTTGAGAGCATATTTATTACCTGGTCAGTTACTTATTTTGAGGACTGTATTCATACACAACGTTTCCAAAGACACACAAAATATCCACACATAATATGATACAATTAAGTAACCAATCTTAAATTAAATTCAACATTGTCAGATGTCGGATACTACACACACATTATATCACCTGCTTCTTATGTTTTTCAACTAACAGCAAGTTCAAGTTCAAGTTCAAATCCAAGGAATATCTACATATAGATCATATCGAAGGCTTGGTGCCATACCAATCCATCATCACACCATAAATCCGGTAACCAAACAACAGGTTACATTTTTAATTCTGTTAGTGTCATCGAGTGAAAATGTTCAAACAACAATATGATATTTCGATTCAGAAATTGTCGCAATTGTTATTGGGAGGGGTTCATAATTACCAGTTAGTAAGATCGAATAAAAAAATACGAATTTTTAAATTCGTGCGGCGAATTCATGGAGGCCGCCATTTTTAAAATTACGTCATTATGGTTGCTGCAAATAACGCCTGTTTTTTACCTTTTCTTGAATGGAGTGCCCAGTTTATCATTAAATAAACTAAATTTGACTTAAACTCGATTCCAGATGATATTTTGTGCGTTCAATTGACCCCGAAATACAAATGACGTCATTTTTAATGACAAAACCACCTCTTACACGAACGAATTTGTTCCATTTTTTTGGTTCAAAATCACTCTTTACTCCTTTTTCCGTCGATAGATTTTTCTTGCCGTCGGTGAAAAGTTAGTAAATACATTTAACTATAGGATTCACAAGTTTTAACATACCCCGAATTAATAGAATTTCCCCGCAACCAAAAAACTTTAATTGCTGTATACTTAACTGTGTACATCCGGGACACTAATATACTTTTAAAACAAAATGGCGGCCCCCATAGTCGGACACGAATTTAAAAATTCGCATATTTTAATTCGATCTTACTGACTGATTACATACGCTTTGTACGTAAAGAGAAATTGGTGAATACATTTTGAACGACCCCTAACCTCACGCGGGATTTGAACCACGGACCTCCAGCACCCGGTCCCAGATCCTAGCCACTACACCACGGCTGCCAGTCGACACTCGGCGAGTATATTCGCCTCGTTATATAGCCTGGGTCCGTTTTGTAGCCCAAAAACCTGCACGCCGGTTTTTTTTCGCACAGTTGCCGTGTGGTGTAGTATAATTAGGGTTATCTATGATGAAAATCACAAAATTTTGGAATGAAAAAAAAAGCTGTATTATGGAAAGGTGGTATTGGTTATCTCTATATGTATTGAGCGTCGGTCGTTATTCAATTCTGAGCCCTCTACATTTGATTTTCGCCGCGAATAATAGATGACAATTTTGTTAAAATGCGATTTGAGAATTTTTAAATGGTGAAATGGATGTTAATGCTAAAGCAACGAATATTAAAACACTGTTAACGCAAATGTGGGCAAATAGCCTATGCGTCCATATTTGTTTGAAGTTGAGTTTAAAACGTCCAGTAATTAAAGTTCACACCTTATTTATTATAACATTCATTTGACATACTACTGCATGACAGTTGCACCCGGTGTAGGAAAGTTTGCGTTAAATTACATTTTCGTTGCACGAGGGAGAGGGGATTTGATATTGCATTGTATGATCTATATCAAATCATTGAGTTTAACGTTGCTTTTCCCATTCCAGGTGCAACATGCATGCAATGTCAAATGCTTAATCCCTTGTGCATTATAAATGTAGTCACCGCTGCCTTTCCTATACCGGGTGTAACGTGTATGCAGTGAAATACCAAATTTCCTTTCCCTCGTGCAACTCAAAAATTTAATTTAATGCTGACTTTCCTTTACCAGATACAACTTGCAAATATGTCAAAATCTCTGTCCTCGTTTAACGTGAACTTTCCTATACAAGGCGTAACTTGCATGTAAAATTCCATATTCTTCGTGCATCTTGTGTGTAGTTTAACGCTGACTTGCCTATACCTTGTGCAATGATACAGTTTCTCTCCTTCGTGCAAAATATACCAGAACGATTCTCTGAGGTCATTCTAAAGAAATCGGGGGACGAGGCCTCCATGGTCAATATTAAAGATTCATGGAAAACATGAAACTTTGAACTTAATCTTTGCAACTCTTGTGTATTAAAAGGTCAACAAGGGTCATATGATTTCTAATATTTTTTCTTGGAAGATCAGGGGACCTGGTAATTGTTTGTTAATTATGATCCGTGTAGTGGTCAAGATATTAATCGAATTTAATATTTAAGTAGGCCTATTTATTGGAATGTTTTCATTTCATTTCAAGTAAAACCGCGTTGATTAAATTTTAATCTTGATTTTACCGGCGTTTGAATACACATTGGGCATTTTTGATAAGACGCAGGATTTCGATGCTACCTATGAGTTAGATAATCATGAACGTATTAAAGCTCATCACTGTTTTAACTGATTATGTTACTGAGCTTTTCAGTACATATAGGTGATTTCATGAATATATTCATTTTTTTCTTTCTTTTTTGTTGTTTTTGCAACCACTTTTTTTAATTATTATTTTGTTCACAGGGTCCTCATATGTTCAATACAAAGTATAATATAGATCACATTTCTTCATAATATTATTAGTACAATACAGACGATAATTAGCATTAAATAAATATTAGTACACGGTCCTTTGCTGATATATACTACACATCCCTTAATGGTAAGAGGAAATTCTATTTTTTGTTAAAACTCGCAATGTTTCCGTTTTTTTATGGCGATATGTTTTTCGAAGGACCGCTTTGTTTCCTCCCGGAACAAAGCGATAAATGGTAGCCCTTCTTTTATTTTGATCTTGTTTATATATAAGCAACATAGTAGAAAAATCATGTTATGATTGGCTAGCACAAATAGTTGAATCTGTCTATCCATAATAATGATTGGGATATTTGTTTTTTCCTTTATCCATTTCTTAACATTTTCCCATAGTTTTAATATGGTCGGGCTTTCACAAAATAGGTGTAGTATGGTTTCTTCTGTTTCTTTACAAAAAGTGCATAATTTTGAGTCTTTCCGCCCTATTTTTTTCAAAAAGAGTTTACGCCTAAAATTCTATGAGTCAGACGAAATTGGAACCATCTTAATGTTGTATCTACGGTACATTTGAATAGTATAAGAAAAATAATGCTGGTGCGCATTCATATAAGTCAATTAAATTGAGTTTAACCAAACTTGACCACGTGATAACTAAATCAACCAGGAATCAGGATTGTATTTTCCCAAGGATGCGCCTTATAGCACCATTACATATCGCGACTGTTCACATCAATCTCACAAAGACCAATCTGCAATAGCTGCTCCGAGTTAATTTTTTTAATTTATACCAATTGCTCAGCATATAAAACCCCAACCGACAGCTATAACAGATGAGGCTTTGTGGCACTAAAAGGTCTTTCTAAAATAGTCTAACTATCAATGCTACCTAGACCAAAACCATACTAGCAGTGTCATACATTTCATAATTTCCGTATGCCATATCGTCGCTGTTCTGACATACCGGCACATCTCTTTACTTATTTCTGTTGTGATGTGCCGGTATGTCAGAACAGCGACGATATGATACAATACAATCACCGATTGCTTTCAATTTAATAAAGCGCATGCGCATAGATCAGACTTGTAACGGTGGTTTATTTAATTTGTTCTTGCGAAAAATAAAACTGTTACTTCTCTGCTGGAAATCAATACGACAAGTATAGACACCTAGCGGATACAATGTGATCATACAAATCCTTGGAATATAATATAGCTACTGTTTGCTGTTATGAACATTAGTAGACGTGTTTAGGTATGTATACCTTATAATTCAATTTTCTTAAATTATTTTTTTATGTAAGTGATAAGTGGTAGATTATAGATAATTACATGCACAAGAGTAACTTTTTCAGTTCCAAATTGGCGAAAAATATACGGTTTTTATTCTCTCCGCGCGCAAAAATAATCCAAGATAACGCGCACGAGCCCTACGCGAGCTAATTTGGCAAACGCATGGAATCGCAATGCACCTTGCTGAGCCACACGTGCGTTCTACGTGCCCACACGCTGTTCTGAATTCATTCGCTGTCGTAAAAAAACCGTATTAATCATCACACTCCTCACATTGTTATCAGCTGCTGGAACATCAGAATTGTATTTTATTCCATATTTGTACATCGGGGAAAAATTAAATCCGTAAAGTGGAATTCCTAAAAAAAGTCTAGCTAATTAAATATGCGTAACTAAATATCTCAAGTTCTGTAGGTAGTAAACTTATGACATTTGGTATGATGGATAACTATGCTAAGGTGTATCTTTTAAACTGACAATCAGTTCAAAATCTTATCAAATATTCAAATTAGCTAATTAATTATTCGAATCTCAAAAATGCAAATTAGGTACCTTACGCCATTATATTTTGACATGATTATATTCATAAATACATTCACAATATTTGTCACCGTGTTTATAACAAAAGTATGTTGTGTTACTTTTTAATTGTAACCATGGTAACAATTGATTTGTATCAAATTATGCATACATGTCCCGATAAATGTCAAAATGCTCCTGTGCTACACTCAATGTTTTGAAAATCCAATTATACCACTAGATTCCCAGGAATGTGTAGTACACAATAGAATATCTGCTTTTTAAAATGTGCCCAAAAATAAGGAATTTTGTCCAAAAATGAGGTATTTTGAGTAAAATGTTTGTGGATTCGTTTAAACAGTCTAATCTCGAGTTATGGAAATAAATTTAGAATAGTACATGTATGTGGATGCAGCTGAAGAGTAGGGCTATCCTATATACGAGGGTCATTTAATAAGTTCTACCTCCTACCTCATAACTTTGCTATTATTAAAACCGGTCGTATTATATATTCCACAATTAAAGCTTTGAATCTCAGCTACAACATCATAGTAGTTTGGTGTGAATGCTCATTGTACTTTTTGGAACTAAGAGATCTTCATTATACAGGACTAAATGGATATATTTAAAGTTTCTCGAAGACATTTTTTTCTATCACTGACTACCTGAATAACTATTCTAAATGTTGCATTTTTTTTTAGTGCGACGGAAACGGGTCAAAATCAGCCAAATGTCTCCTAGGTGCAATTCATTTGGCCAATTCTAAGAGACAAAATGTACCTATCGGTCAATATCAATCGTTCTAAGTAAAAAATATCTCTTGAACCGATTTTATACAATACAAGGGACTTATCTATTGGCGGTAAATGCCCTCTAATAAGCCAGAACCAGATCAGGACAGCCATCAATTTTAACCCTACCCTAGAGAACCGCTGCAAAACGGTCATATTTGCTTTTCATTGGAACTAAGAGATCTTCATTATACAGGACTAAATGGATATATTTAAAGTTTCTCGAAGATATTTTTTTCTATCACTGACTACCTGAATAACTATTCTAAATGTTGCATATAAGGAAAACTGATAAAGTTACTATCATGTTAAGATTTAACATTCGAGGCATCACTGTGGCTTGACTTGTCACAACGAACATTTAACTGAATATCAGTATTCCAGTATGCTAAAGGCGTGTCAATACATTCTAGTTGATATCATACTATTTGCCAGCTACAAAGGTTAATATTGCCTACAATCTGATTTAAACATGATCGTATAGCATTATATCCAGAAATCATCCATTGTTTTCTATTTTCAGTATTTAAATCGGGCGTTATACCTAATCATACAATACAGAGAGAAAACGAGAGAAAAAAAACATGTATTTATCGTTGGGGTAATTTTTCGTGTCCGTTGTCCAAAATCACTCTCACGATTTGATTACATCATGAAAAAAGGTGAAATAGGTATCAATAAGCAACTACTATAAATGTGTAGGTATTATTCAGAGCCATAATCATGACAAATGTCATAAGGCTGACATTCATATTTGCGATGTTATGAGTGAGGAGGTAGAACTTATTGAATGACTCTCGTAGTAAAGGCATTTCCATATATGGAATGTAGCACTTACGGAAAATTCATTTCTTACAGGGGTGTTTATAAGAAATGAGGCAACTGATTTCTGTGTGTGCACTCAATGGGAAAAGTAGTAGATTTCACGCGCTGTATTAAAACCACTGAAATACAATATGTTATTTAATAACCTATGATTGGGGTTTTTAATAACCTATCTTTGCACATTTTGATGATAATATTTAT
This sequence comes from Ophiura sarsii, assembly GCA_035610835.1. Taxonomy (NCBI): domain Eukaryota; kingdom Metazoa; phylum Echinodermata; class Ophiuroidea; order Amphilepidida; family Ophiuridae; genus Ophiura; species Ophiura sarsii. Next base: position 42,818,933 of record CM069457.1, on the reverse strand, counting down.
AGTGTGTTGTTGCCATTACTTGTTTCACTGCTAATCCATTTGCATCCGAATATGGCAACGCTGAACAATGTAACACGTGTATATGGAAGCAGCATAAAAGCGTGTCATTTTCGCCTTAACCCCAGATAAGGGACATAAACCTTGGATACAGCAGGCTGCGGCTGCGGGCCTTATCCCTAGTTACCGCTCCTTATCCAAGGAGCGATAACTAGGGATAAAGCCCCTTATCCTTAGATAAGTCAAGTTATAGACCGCAGTGCGTAGTTAGTTTTTTACCCATAATAGGAGAGGGGGTGACATATTATAGCAAAGTCCGATAATCAGCGACATTATTTACATAATCATGGGTTGAGATTAATTATTTCTTTTAAAATATGACAATACGACAAATCTCACCCCCCCCCCCCCTTCCCTTCCCGATGATCTTGATAATAATTATAAGATCCAATTAAGTAATTGTGGTTTGTTTTACGTCGTGAGCAAGAGGGGGTGACACGCTTAAAGTTCCCACACCACCAAATACATCTCCTATAGGTTTAAACGTTACATTTATAAAATGGATATTTTTCGACGCTATAATGAACTGTACAGTGTCTATGGGGTCCGCCGCTCTACTACATACAGGGCCCAACAATATTGGAATAAAACACCATCCAACGTGAGATCCACAACATTATACACCTATCAGTTGTAAGACGCACTATACGACCCCCGGGAAAGGTGCGTCATGGGTGTGTCCTTTAACACCACATTCTTGACAGAGGGTACGTCATTAGCATCCTTTGGTCCGTCAAAAAATTGACGAAGGGTGCGTCAAGGTCCATCACTTTACATGGGTGCGTCACATTGTACATCCTTTTACGGACAACAAAATACGACCTTTAAATATATGCCATACTATACCACCAACCAGGCTCTACTTAAATACCGCAAACATCACTTTTCCGATATTTTATACCGCATGTTCTAAAATGCCTGAAATCGGAACCACTCGATCGCCATTGCAAGTGTGCAGGCCTGAGTTGGCAAACGAAAAAGAAGAAAAAAAGAACCGACAGTAGACCGAGAACCTTGCATTTTGAGAGTAGTGTCACGTATAAGATTGGCCTGTATACGGGTTTTTTATACGGGCCAAAGTGGACAACATATTAAGAGTCCAGGGGATCAGCATTGCGCTATTATACACAAGCGCAGAACAATCTAACAACAGCAGAGGTAGGAGGACAGGCCCCGCCCACCTCTCCGGATGTAGTGTGTATAGGTATTTATGACAACTAACAAAACCATGCCCTTACGCCCTCCCCCTTCCCTCTAGTCAAGTTTCATTTCATTTCACTGGGTGGAACAACCCTGGGTGGACTACAATAGAACGCCCTCACGGAATAAAGCGCAATAATACTGTTTAAAAACACCTTGGAAACTATATTGATTATAAAGTATATGTTCAAACAGTCAGGGGTGTTGGTCGGGGAGGTAACAACACGGATGGATGATTCTTAAACAACCCCGGGACTGTCCGGATCATTGTAAAACAGCCCAGGACAGTCTGGATCATTCTAAAACAACCCCGGGACTGTCCACCCCCGGGACTGTCCACCCAGGGACTTTTTATAACCCCAACCCTACACTACACTAGCCCTAACCCAAACCCTATCCACCCAGGGTTGGTCCACCCAGGGTTGATCGACCCAGGGTTTATCTACCCCGGGACTGTCTACCCCGGGTGAAAAGTCATGTGGGTATTTCCATTGCTGCGTAAAGCTATAGAGGTATCGTCTTCCCATGCATACCACAACAAGTACGAACATCTCACGCATAACGTTCAATGACGTCATTAAACATGGCCGACCTCAAAATGCCGTCGGTTGTATTCGTCAGTACAGTGAAGTTCATGCCAAAATTGACATTTTAGCACCAAAAAAAACAAATATCGCCCGGTGTTTCCCTTATAAGTAAGGGGAAATTATGTTTCTAACATATACTATAAGATTCAGGACCATACTATTAAGATTTGCTCGCTCTGCTTCAAAATGGTGATTTTAAATTGTGTAAGTTGACACCGCCCCGCCCCCCCCCCCCCCCCCCCCTTCCTGCACATACCATCGGGCTTTAATGGCTTAACCTACCACCGGGTAAGGTGGTACCCTCAATTTTGTTTGTCAATATGAGCGCAGACGATATGAGAGAGATTACCTAGACGCCCTAGGTCACTCTCTTTTGTGTTCTAGCACCGCAGGCGAAACATGTTAAGGGTTGGTAACCCCATCTCCCTTAGGCCAAATACCATCCCCAATGCGCAATCTCTTGTAACATGATGTTTATTGCATGAACTTGGCACCCGCGGGGACTATTAAAAGGACTAAATGAAAATTGATCGCGCGTGCAATTGATGTCCATTTTTATACTAAAAACGCAGTGTAAGAAAATATGAAATCTATAGTTACGGTTCGTAATGTTGCTCAACGGCATGAATATTAATTTCAACATAGTATAAAACAATTTTTGGGGTAGTTAGTTCGGGAAAAAATAAGTTTAGTAATACTTTAACAGTCAATAGTTAGGTCACCCAAGCCCTATATAAAAGCTATGAAGATTGTTAAACGGGGTCAGTAGTCACAAACATGCACAAACACAATAGTCGAACGACCTTGCTATTGTCAAAACTCCCTACACAGAGGACTGCAGTGCAAATCTGTACGATGTTCGCCATGTAATGTCTATGGCGCCTAATGGCGGATTTCATTCCGTGGTATGAAGCTATGAAGTTTCCGTGGTCTTCGCTATCTCCAAGCAGATAGAGCAATACGTACACTGAATTTTTTGTAGACGAGGGTTCATTTCATGATTTGGTGAGGTTTAGAATGAGTTAGGATTCCTGTAATTTCGAAGACCACAGAATTTCAAAACGTGAATTTTCCAACATTTTATGACATAAATTTGGTCACAAAACGTGTTTAATACTATACATTTTACCAATCTGCAGATGTTATTGACCCTCCTCTAAAATTCTACCTGATTTTTAGCACGTTTCTCAGTTTTTGAGATGCCCAAATAGACCATTTTCCGAAGCTATATCTAGCAAATATTGCAGTCACTGATACTCCATTGTTTTCTTGCGTATAACAAAATATGACATGCAGCGTGACCTCCCTACTGACTGTTAACGTATATATTTCTAACGCAACTTCAACACAACGTTCTTTCGCTTTGTGCAACAATATGGTGGTGACCTTCACGGTATCTGCGCGTTGCAAACTCGGCACAACAATTATATTTGACAGAGTTTTCAGTGTTGCAACCAATGCGACAATATTGGAGATGGAAATCAGCAGTGTGAAGGTTGCCGAGAGTAAAGCAGCAATGTCGACAACTCATGAAAAAGAGTTCTATACTGTCAATGTGATGTGTTTTGTGTTTGGACTTCACAGTTCGGACGTTTGGACTTCACTTCACAGTATTCCTGCCGAATTTAAATTCCCAAAATACAATATCCGTATAAAAAAATTAAAAAATCCGACCTACCGACCCTACCTTTTGAGGACCCTCTATGGACAAACAAACAATTTCTTTCTTTTTTTGGCCTTAGCATGACGGAGTTAAAGATATGTGTCATGATGAAATGGCGTGAGTGTTCAATACCAAAGCATGCACCTGTAATTTATTGTTATACTGGATTAGAACACTGGGTAATATTCGTACAAAAATGCTTAAAATATTGCATCATTTTATAATAGTTAGAAGAATGTACTATAAATAACATATTAAAATATCTCACAAATGGTATGTTCTAAAGACACTTTATTATATAATGATATACAATTTATAAAGACATGCTTGACAGGTTCACAGATTGTAAGTCATTTGGTGATTCTGCTCAACTTTTGTAACATATAACATGAAAAGCTGAGCTTCCTTTCAATTTGAAATACATTATAATGGTGAAAATGTGGGTCAGCTTGCAAAGCCTGCCAAATTTTACTCATCATCAGTCGATCACTTTCGTCTTTTCATACCAGTTGATGAAGTATAAAATGTGACATTGTCTCTTTACCGCGTAAATATTACCATCTATCGCTTTGACACTTAGGGTAATTATAAAAATGCGAAATAAATGCACTGAAATTGTTGGAGAAATTAATGGGATTAATTGTATTTTGGAGTAAAAAATGTCAGACTGTATTGTGCTGCACATGCTTTACGGTTCAGTAAGAAGAATAGACAGACTGGTTGGATAACTCTGTGACGCTGCTATAGTCAAGGGCGTATCTAGGAATGTTTTGATGGAGGCCGACTTTTTGTATCCCTGTAAGCAGAACGAGCGACGCAAGTGGAGCGACCAGCGGGTGGGGTCCAGGGACCCGCCTTAGGGCCCCTGGAAGCTCCTGGGTTTTCGGCCTTTTTAAGGCAAAGATTCAGTATTCTGAAGCAGTAATTTTGGCATTTTCTCACATGCCTACTAACTAAAAGACCATTATTCCTGCATATAGGTATTACTATTAGGTAGCAGGAGTAAAATTCAAACACAAAGTGTGCACATTCAAATTCTAACTTAGGGGAATATGGGGCAACTGATCATATGGGGCAACTGGTCCGAAATTAAGGATTTTGTAATTGTATTGGCATACTGCTTTCTTTTGAACAGTACGACTTATTTTGAAACTTGTCATAATATCCTGACCTTGTACATTCCAAAACATTTGCAACTACTTTAGGGTATTTTCACAAGTGATATTCTCCAGATCTTTGAAGCCACCTCCTTTAGTGACTGATTGAAAATTCATAGATAGTACGGGCGATATATGAAGATGGGTTTAGATCATGTTTAATGTACTTTATATGATTGATAGATATGCAACAGTAAATATATACATGCAGTACAGTCGTCTTTAGATGCCAAGTGCATATTGCATTTGATGGGTGCTGTATTGTAGTGTGCTTAGGGACTTTCCGAAATATGATTAAAACCATAGTTGTGGTTGTAATTACCGTAAAATGGCGCATGTTGCTAACTTGGGACATTGGTGGTTTGGATTTGCGATCAATATTATCATTTAAAGAATGCTTCAACTTAAATCCTTATCACGGGTATTCATTTGGTAGAGTTATTAGTTAATGAATTTGCAATTACACCATTTCTTATTTTATCTAAAGACACCCGTCTACTTGTAGGACCCGAACGCCGTAATAATTGCGAATTTAAAGATACTCGCTGGCTACAGAAAACTGTGCAATGGCTAAAAACAAAAATGCATTTGCCTTTTTTCTAAAATGTATTGGAGTTATTGACTTTATTATGACTAAATGGTGGTATGTTTTATAACATGTTGGCGTAAAATGTATAACGTCACAGGCGTGTTTAAATAATGTTTCATCTCAACAAAGTGCTGAGTCATTTGTTTGGGCACTGGTCCAAGGGGTATGGGGCAGGTGGTCCAAAGGGGTATGGGGCAACTGGTCCGCCTGCAAAAAGTAATCAAAATTGTAAAATCAATTTTGAAAATGAGTTGTTAGTGTCAATAAAACATGACTCGGTATTGAAATGTGAAGAGAATATGAAATAATTCACATTCTTTCTATTTCTTAGACATTTTGGGGCATTTTGGGTCTAATACCACTTTTTCTGCTATTGAAGGATTACAATATGACATGAAATTGCTTTAGAATGGTTTAAACCTCGGTAATACGAATTACTTCTTTATTATATTTTGAATGGTGTCTGTAAAGGTATTTGCAATAACGAAATATCCACCGCTTTTTGTGTATATTAAGCGTTGGGTCATCATTGTCATATTGACTAACTTCCCCTGTCACATGAAAAGCTGGCTTAATATCAAGATGGTTTATTATAAGTACTAAATGATGATTATATGAAGTAAATAAAATCATTAAAGAAAGGGGTATATATAGACAAATGTATGGGGCATCTGAATATCACAATCATATAACCATTGAACTAGGTTCATACCGTTTTATCTAATAAATGTGCAATTGAAAATTTCGCTTGCTTTGTACACCATTAGTATACTGCTATTTACACGTTAACCACGAAAACTGTATAAAACATGGGTTTCATGAGACATGTATTCTTTTGACATGTTAAATAATATGGAAATGTGTTTGTAAAGAAAATACTGTTTAGTGCCTAGTTTCCGTGTTGTCATTCACTGATTTCTGTGTATTCTAACTGTTGGAACACATAGGACCAGTTGCCCCAATGATGGGTAGCTGGTCCGTGCCAAGTAAAGTTTTCAGTTAGTGGTAATTGGCTTTTTCTTTAGATATTTTTTAACATTGATTATATGTTATACGTAAACAGTTACATGGGTTAAATTTTGATAGCAATTCCATAAATATTTACACGAGCTTTAATTTTTTATATCATGAAATATGCTTAACCGGACCAGTTGCCCCATCCTCCCCTAAATAACATCCACACCAAGTGGGTTGGGTCCATGGGCCTGCCTTAGACCCCCTAGAAGCTCCTGGGTTTTAGGCATTTTAAGACAAAGATTCAGCATTTTGAAGCAAGACTATTATAATTCAGGGTGGTTCGAGAGCCATTATAATATTGAAACTTGTAGGAAAATGTACTCAAAGCGCACAAAAAAAATCATGAACTAAAATGGTCAAGCAAAAAATTCGCACATTTCTCACGGGTTTTGAACTGCGTGAACTATAGCTTATTATTAATATTACTGTTCCTTTATTTTCAAGAATGGCGTGTACCATATCAAGCTTGTTTTAAGCTTTATATGGTAGCTTAACTTTAAGCTCATTTGCCTAAGTATACCTTGCGTTGCGGTCCTTTACAGACATTTCTGTTCATCCAAACAATCGCGACGATATGACGCACCAGGTTTAAATGGTCAACTAGGGTATTTATCTTCGTCGGTTGTTTTATTTGTTCACAGTTCAATTACAAAGCATGCAAAAGAAAGATTATGATGATTATTTCTACGCAAATGTTCACAAACGCTGCGAAAAAGAGATCGAATTCTCCTCCAAATCGCCTAAAGTGTGCCACACACTTGTCGCTTGCCGGCACCATTGTCAACCATTAGAATGGGCAATGCATACACTTCCTCACGAACTCAACCGTGGATCCGGGAAACGCACATTTGGTTTATCATAATAAACGTCATTATGCCGTCATACTCGTCACGCATAACCAAATTAATTTGCTTATCTAACGTTAATTAGATGCATTAATAAAAACTTGCAATTTCTATACTATCAAAACGAGGAAATTACATTTTAAAATATGAACGTTAAATGTAAACTCATCCTGCTTACCGTTAACGTTGTTGTATATTACATAAATACCAGTTGTCTGATTATATACACTGTGACAACCATCACAAAAAGTCGACAAAAAAGCAAATAGTCGACAGTAAAAACAAACACAAAGTCGACCGTAAAAGGTCTGGGCAATTGATGCAATGTAAAACACTTTTTTTAAAAACTCATAGCTCGACCAATTATACATAAAGGCTCAATAGATCCAATTTTTTATCAATAATGGAACCAGTGGCGGGTTAATGTTCCATTATTGGTATTGATAAAATTCAGCCATTCTCCTTACAAAATAGTCCGGAAATGACCTTAGAATGCATCTAAAATAAATAAGTGGACCCCGGACTCACGCCGTAAGACTCTCCGCTCGCTATACTCGCTTCGCTTTCCAGGATTGCAATCGTAATAAAAATACAAATGTTTAATAATGTTTTAATATTATTATAGATAAAATTCAGCTGACAAATATGCAATTTTCCTTACAACAAAAAAGACAGTAAATGTCCTCAGAATGCATCTAAAATTCAAAGTTTTTTTCAGGGCCTTTGACCCCACGCCTTTTTTACCCCTTGGGTTTGTCAACAACAAAAAAGGGGGAGTAAATAATGAGGAAAAATAGACAATAAGATAAAATTACAAGTGCTTAAGAGAGAATGGAAGATAGAAAAAAAGAGTAGGTCCTATCATAATGTGCATTAAACACCTCCCCTTCCATTTTGCTTTCTTGATCATCATTATTTTCAGCACCCCGGGGGTTTACAATCTTGGATCCGCCCCTGACTGTAACATTGTTTATAATGTACCAGTATCGAGCGATATTGCAACACTGACTTTGTACCAGTATATAACGAATCTGAATGTTCCCGTATTAGCCAACGATACTAGTACATTCTATTATCTGGGACATAAAGTACACCTTTTTCCGTTAAAGTTATTATCAGTATAATGTTCCGATCACCCCTCCCCCCTCATTATTATTACTACCATTTACAGATCACACGTATTGATGGAGTCCATTCGGAGGTGGATCTTCTTGATAGGACTATTCACGATTCCTGGTTACCAATTAGTAAACGCCGACCATTTTCGCGGCGGATTAATCACGTGGACCCCTGTACCAAACCGGCCAAACCAGGTATGTGTCCCGGGTGTGGGTGGGGGGTGGGGTGGGGGGGGGGGGGGGGGCTGTCGAATATTATACTGTAAGCATGAGTGACACACAAGAAAACCTCGTATTAAGGCGACGAAAAAAATATCCATCAATCCATCCATCAATCAATCCGTCCATCCATCCGTTCATCATATATCCTTCAATCCATCAATCCATTCATCCACCATCAATCCATCCATCCATCAATCCATCCACCCCTATACATACATACATACACCTATCTATACAATAGGCTTTTGAATAGCGCCATTTCAAACGATCACGGCGTATTAAATCCATCCATCCATCCAACCATCCATCGATCTATCTATTCATTCAATCCATCCATCCATCCATCCATCCATCCATCCATCCATCCATCCATCCATCCATCCATCCATCCATCCATCCATCCATCCATCCATCCATCCATCCATCCATCCATCCATCCATCCATCCATCCATCCATTCATCCATCGATCTATCTATCTATCTATTCATTCAATCCATCCATCCATCCATCCATCAATCCATCCATCCATCCATCCATTCATCCATCAATACAGCTATCCATAACTCCATCGATCCAACCATCATCAATCCATCCATTCATCCATCTATCCATTCATTCATCCATCTATCCATCCATCCGTCCATTCATTCATCCATCCATCCATCCATCCATCCTTCCATCCATCCATCCATCCATCCATCCATTCATCCATCGATCTATCTATCTATCTATCTATTCATTCAATCCATCCATCCATCCATCCATCAATCCATCCATCCATCCAACCATCCATTCATCCATCAATACAGCTATCCATAACTCCATCGATCCAACCATCATCAATCCATCCATTCATCCATCTATCCATTCATTCATCCATCTATCCATCCATCCGTCCATTCATTCATCCATCCATCCATCCATCCTTCCATCCATCCATCCATCCATTTACCTATCCGTCCATCCATTCATCCATTCACCTATCCATTCTTCCATTTCGACCCATCAATCCATCCACTCATCCATTCATCGATCCAACCATCACCAATTCATCCATCCATCGATCCAACCATCATCAATCCATTCATCCGTCCATCCATCCATCCTTCCATCCTTCCATCCATCCATCCATCCATCCATCCATCCATCCATCCATCCATCCATCCATCCATCCATCCATCCATCCATCCATCCATCCATCCATCCATCCATCCATCCATCCATCATCCATCCATCCATCCATCCATCCATCCATCCATCCATACATCCATCCATCCATCCATCCATCCATCCATCCATCCATCCATCCATCCATCCATCCATCCATCCATCCATCCGTTCATTCATTCATTCATTCATCCATCCATCCATCCATCCATCCATCCATCCATCCATCCATCCATCCATCCATCCATCCATTCACCTATCCATCCATCCATTCGCCTATCCATTTCGACCCATCAATCCCTCTATTCATCCATTCATCCATCCATCGATCCAACCATCATCACTACCCCATCCATGAATCCATCACTCCATCCATTCATTCGTCTATATGTCCACATATCCATACATCCATCCATCAACTCATCAATCCATGAACACATCCATCTATCAATCCCTCCATTCATCCAGCCACCCAACCATCATTCCACCAATTCATCCATCAATCCATCCATTCATCCATAAATCCGTCCATATCCATCCATCACTCCATCTATCCATCAATCCATCCATCAATATATCCATTCATCCACCCATCCATCAAATTAAATGTATTTCAATATTCCAGATACGAATATCTTGGCGACTATCATGGAGCCTTAATTCTTATGCTTGTGACCAGACAACAGTTAACACAGGTGGTCTCATCGGCCAGGGAAACCTCTGTCGAATAGATAATCAAGAGTGTTTCACGGCTACTACACCTTGTACGGGTTTCAGCGTTGAGGGTGTCTGGTCATCCGGGACATCCGAGAAGATATATACACGCCCAAATGGCGTACTCTCCTTTTCAATACAGTATGTGGCTGTCTGTATGTCTGTCTGTCTGTCTGTCTGCCTGGCTGTCTGTCACACTGTATGTGGGGAGGGGGGCAGGTGTACAATGAGTGTCTGTCGGGGTGTCTAGCTGGTCTGTCTACTAGCTGTCTAGCTGAAGTGGTGTCTGTCTCTTAGACGGGTATTATTTTTGGGGTTTCATTGAAAACCAGAATGCTATGTTGTTTGTTTTCGGCGCAAATCATGTTTTTAAAGGAAATATGCTCTTGAATGATTCCTCCTTTCAACTCCTTTCTTTGTACAATAGTGCGACCAATGATATGTTTTTTCTGGAAGGAATCGACCAAAACATATAATTTGTTTTTGTTAAAGCATGTTGTTACCTGTGAGGAATTTATTCATGAACGGATTAAAGCTTATCACCATTCAAGTCAAGGTTTAATATTGGTGATTTCAAAAATATCCTAATCTTATGTCACAGCAGCAGCAGCACCGCATCGATGATCTTCCCGTATCGCATAGCGCTTCATCGTGTAACCATTTTAAACATGGAACCACCGTACAACTTGTGACAATTTGCGCTCAATTCTCACAACCCTAACGCCGGTAATACTGGAGCGATTAGAGATCAAACAGCACCCACAAGAAACTGGTGTCCTAATAAACAATCCCCATTGTTTATAATGCTAATCGCGTCAATGTTTTAACTTTGAAATAAGTATAGGAATCAGCAACGCGCAGGAAATGTGATGCTTGAATGACTCCATACTAAATAATTATATATTTATCAACCACTTTGCCAATACAGTTACTCATGTGTAGCGTAGTGGCCACACTCTAGGGCTCCCATGTAGGAATCCCGGGCTCAATTCCTCAACCAATCTATATTTGAATATATTGATGTTTTTTTTAAAATTATTATTCAGTCATGTGTTGGAGGCTGTGCCCTCATCTTTGAAATAAGTTATATTTTGTACATGAATACAATTGTATTACATCGGTACTGTTCTGACATACCGGCACCTGTGCCATTTTGGGCAAAGTGATTGCATTTCATAATCTACGAATGAAATTTCTTATTCTCCAAAATAACATCGAAACAAAGAAGTAATTAATTAATGAGATACAGCACAAATTAGTGTGATATGTCATGGTATTTACATACTATCTTCATACATCCGAGTTAGTGACGGTGTACAGGGGGTACATTCGCCCTCTGCTTGAATATTCTGACGTAATCTGGCATTGTGCCCTCACATCCAAACTAGCTCTAAAACTTGAGAGAGTCCAAAAGAGAGCTTTAAGAATTATCCTTGGTCCTAGTTTTATTTCCTATCGTAATGCTTTAGATGTATGTAACTTTGATTATTTGTCTGCCCGGAGGGAGCAACATTCTCTGAAGTTTGCTCAGTCACTAGCCGAATGCAGTAGGACTAAAAGGTTGCTCCCTGCATGCAGAGGTCAGGTTCATGGTAGACAATTGAGAAACAATGCCGAACTCACCCAGCCTCGTGCTCGCACAAACAGATATGCTGAAAGCCCCATTCCTTATTATGTGAAGCTGATCAACAGTGAACTCCCATAATTTGCTCTGCGTGCTCCGTCTTTCTTCATCATGCTCGCATATCCTGTATTGCCTTGTCTCCTGTTGTTTGCCATGTTCCTGCCCAGTAATTTTGTCTATTGTGTATTGAATTGTTTTATATGTATTCCTTGCTTTCCTGTACTATGTAATTCGGCCTTCGGGTCGCGATTTTGTGCCAATAAAATCATATCATATAATATCACCTCATTGTGTCTTCTGACATTCCGGCATAGACCACCGTGTATAAACTGCAGTTCTTACATACATGTACATGTATGTATATCACTGGCATATCACTGGCATATCACTGTAGGAAGAATAGGAAGTCCTTCTTTTTGTTCTGACATAACGGCATATGACTTTACGACATAATGGCAATTTGTTGTTGTAACTTGCTCATGACAAGCATACGTATATGTAACTCGTCACATCAAAGACAATTCTGAGTTATTTGTATGACTTGAAATACCACATTTTAAGCTTTAAAATGATACCATGTTGAAGGTAATGGACTTTGTAATCACAAGATATGAATTAAAGAGGCATTTTTCCCCCTATTATTTTCTTTATTATTTCACCAAATATTGTGGCCTCTATCTCAAAATTGTGTTTGCCGACAACATGTTCTTTTTGATGTGAGTGACTGGTCACATATATTTATTAATTTTCTATGAGAATGATAGTGACATATGACATCAATGCTCTCCAATGAGTCTTCAAAAATGGGAAAATATTCAAACGCGACTTTCTCAAAACCTAAGACCTAAGCATATCGCTTATTCGCTAGCGCAGAGCACGTCAGAATATTATGATTGTTGTCAGGTCAACTGGCTCACGCTAACTTTGTTACGAACCACTGAATGATCACATTGATCATAATACAAATCGTATGGTATAGTATCATACTTTGGAACAAATGTACGAGCCCAGGCTTGAATCAGTAACCATAAATTACTAACCTGCACTATAGACGTCAACGAATACTTCGCAGAGCAATTTGTGTATGTTTGTTTGATAAGACAAAAAAATACATACATAGCATAGAATCGTTAATATTCGTGGAACGGATTGTATGTTTTAATCATCAGATACACTGGAAGCAGTTGGATACCATTGATGAACGTTGGCGGTGGCTGGGATTTAAGAACTTACGTAAATCTTACACCAAGGGCCGATGGTAGTATCAACACTTCACCGTCGACAAATATGGATCCGGTATTTAAAGTTGCACCGTACAGCACGACGACCATCCATATACCAAGTAAGCATTTGCACTGTTATCATTCCAGTCCAGCACAAAATAACTATTTTTTAGACCATCTGCCTGCGCTTTTCAACCATCTATACATAAATCAAAAATATATCAGTATAAACTTAACTTCTTTCTTGCATTGATAAAAACCAAAATATTGATTGGAAACGAAGAAGTGGGTTTTCATTTTTTTTTAATAAAATGTTGGTCAAAAGTATACATGATTATGATGTATACACCAGATAGCGCCAAATGAGTTCGAAAATTGAAAACAAATCCACTGGCAACTCCCCATCCCCCCCCCCCCCCCCCCCCCTCCCCTCAATTGAAAATCACTATGCTGGTGGACAAACAAGTAAATTGGGTTGTGCAGCAAAGAGGTTCGCCAAAGACAAACGAAAAAAGCGATTGACTTCGTTTGTTCACATAGAGTCAAGAACAAATATATTATTCTTGCAACGTTTAAGAAATTTTAAACTTCAACTTGATTTTGAAAACAAGATAGCTTCTTTCCACTATTGCAGGTTTTTTTACTCACCCTGTATTTCTGTGCCACAAATCATGTTTTGAGCCGATAAAAACCACCACGTCTGATGTCGTCTGGTTTGCTACGACCATGATAGTGCGCCCCCTATAAAACCATCACCTGTGAATTTGCGCATAGTAGGCGGAGGACTTTGCCTTCGAGATACTTGGCCCATAGTTATATAGTCTCTGCGCCCTCTACTGGGTTTTTTTGTTTACGGAACCATTACACATGTAAATCTTTGCACACTATGTTAGAGTGTTTTAATTTTGTTTTCATCCTTGCTGTAGTTCATAACAAAGATAATTTACAAATATAATTACTATTTTTAAAATCCTTTTACTCCATGTTTTCATCTACAGCTGTAGACGCTGATGGCGATGACGTACGCTGTCGCTGGGCTACTGGACAAGCCGGTGGTATTACGCAACCGGCTTCAAGCGTGCTATCATTGGATCGTGTAAGTAAAAGTGAACAACAACTGTCTCCCTGATCACAATTAGGTGGTTGGTTCCCTCATGCATGTCATGCGAGACTTGCTCGCATATCCCTTGCCTTTTCTCGGCTCTAGGGCAGTCACACCTACGGCGATCAGGTCTTGCGCTGACAAAAGTATCAAAATGTATCAAAGCGCCAAGCAAAACGCGTTAAGATCTCTAAGAACCGATTAGGAACGCAGAAGATGGAAGATGGACACTGACTAGAACGGGAGAGGGTCCCTATGTTTCACGCAGGAAGAGCGCAAAAAATGCTCAAAATTACTATTTTTTTAAAAACAAGGTAGCTCTTAACATGCTTAATACGCTCCAATCCCGCGTATCACATTTTCGCGGCGCTCTTGTCTCTTTTTACGACCCACTGTGCTCTACTTTAAAGTCCCATCACGAGCTATCATTGCGCTTCCACTACACTGTAAACGTTCTCAGTGCGTCCAAGTCGTTCTAAATACGTTTGCACAACGTTCTCTGCCTGTGCGTGGAGAGTATAGAGCGATTGCACGAAGGTTATTAGATTCAAATCATCCCCCAAAGTACAATACCAAACACCTGTTAACGTATTGTCCAAGTGATTGGACTTCATCCATGCGTGTCTTTGTCCATAGGATTCTATGATATAATGACTCCCGTGCATTCGCCCTACAAAGAGAGTTTCCTACCTGCTCATTCTGTTTTCGGTGTTTGACAAGTGAACAACATACTTAGAACAACATAGACACCATGGGAAGAATTAACGGCAAGGATTTAGCACCCAAGGGCTGCGCTCTGACCAGAACGCCGACCATCAGCGCTCGTTTTGTGCATGCACAGCACAAGCGCGATACACTGCGCTCAAGGGCGACCATGGGGACCCCTCTCAGGGTTACATGGCCTTTATATATGAATACAATATGCCGAAAGCGTATGATGTGCCTGGTATACTAAAAACTTAATTGAAAATGAACAAATAATAATGGAGACAACTCGTACACCAAAACAAGATATGCACAATGTGCAGTATAGAATACCAATTATGCCATCATAGACTTGGATAAACCATTTACACCCATTGCTCGAGTTAGCTACTATTTCGTAATTAGAGCTTCAATATTACGATGCCATTTTCACTATATGTGACGTGTTCTACCGAAACTAGACGGAATTTGGCAGAGCTCCAACTTAATTGGGGTGATTATTTGGGAATTTGAGTTTCTTGTAAATAATTAATCTTCAGAGTGTTTATCACATTATTGTGAACGTTTCCGATTAAAAAATCAAACCAACTTTTTTTTATATTAAAGTACAGTGCAAGTACAGTGTAAGTACATTGTAAGTACATTGTAAGTACATTGTAAGTACAATGTAAGTACATCTTTAAAGGACGATATCTCAGTTTGGAGTTTTCACAAAGACGAACTTGAAAATGTTTTAACTCCGCTTTCGGAAGTCCGATTAAAAAAATTAAAAAGTACCATTGTAAAGCTGAAGATCTCTACTTTAATAATCAATTACTAACTCAATTTTGATATCTTGCCCAATTGTGACTGGTTTCGGTAGAATACGTCACATATTACGCCCAAGATAGGTAAAACTAATATCAACATTGTCTCCAAATAGTGACAAATTTATCTTCTAAAAGGTGTACCCTTTGTTGGATCTCTCTACTGTAGATTCTAAATCAATATTACATTACTCTTAAAGAAATATATTATATATATATACCTACCTTTTACGCAAATAGTAGGCCTACTGCGGCCAAGGTTCTGGTCAACATCGTAAAGAAATGCAACAACAGTCAAATTCAGATTACGTTGGTGCCTAGCGTCCTAAATTTGCAGCGTCACCTCACAACTCTTACTTTTTCAAACGCTTCAATTCCTATAATTCACAATAGCCTATTGTATTGTAACGTTTCAATTTTCAGGATACTTGCGTGATGACTTTCACATCATCTGGCGTTGGCTTCTGGGGTGTTGCCCTTTTGATCGAAGATTTCGTGTCATCCTCTAGCTACACTCCTCTCAGCAACATCCCACTACAGTTTCTAATAGAAGTGGCGAATTTACCAGCTGGATGTACGAATGCTAGGCCCACGCTGGTATCCCCGGCCAGCGGTACTCGTTTTACACTCGTTGGTGATTCTCCATTTTCGCTAGAACTATTGGCAATGGCCGTATCATCATCAAGACCGTAAGTTAGACTATCTATGAATGTTATTACATAGGGGAGTGTTCCTGCTCGGTACAATCTATTTTCAAACCATGATTTTGAAGTAATTAGGAATCGTATCGATCTGTAACTTAGAAGATCATTATGATTAATGATCAAAAATGCAAATCTGCAAGAAAATCTGCTTTCATAGTAAAAATCAATGATAGAGGGCGCTACTTGGAAAAGATCACATAATATGCCTTTTATTATTAACCGATCTCCACGTGTAATATCTCAAATTGAAAGGAATAAATTTAATTACAGCTTTATAATTTAATATAGTTTTGGAGTTAAGAGCGCATTTATTACCTGGTAAGTTACTTGTTTAGAGAACTGTATAAAAAAAGAATGATACTTCATGGCACTTATTGACACTCAGTAGTGTCGGTGTGTGGTTTAAGTACTAACAGCGTCTTCTTACACACTAATTTAAACCATTAACTTTAACCTTATAGGATCACAAGTATCTCGTTAGTCGGACCACAGGGAATGACTAGGTCTCAACTAGCAAACAAGGGATCTAACCGGAAATCCATAACCGTTTATTGGACGCCTACAATAAAAGGACCAACCATAATGTGCGTTACTGCTTTTGATAGTTGGTAAGGCACTCATCGTTTCTTTCTTTTATATGATATTGATGTCAGAGCCCTTGCACTGCATTATTATGCTATTTAACATTTCTATTGATAGTGGGTGGGGGTGTGGACAGTCAGCACGCAGGTATCGCTTTCAATGAGTGACCTTGCCGATTTCTAACCCACGCAAAGATCGATTTCAGGATGTCAACCTTGCGCTAAAACCTTACGAGAAGTTTGTTTTCCCTGAATTAGTTGAGGTAGGGTTAGGTGGCAGCCATGATGGCGAAGTAGGTGGATTGTTCGTAATTTTCTCTATAATATGATGCCAAATTTGACATACTTGGTCCACAAACAGTGATTTTATCGCTAATTTTAGAATTTAACAACTTTCGTGACTTTGCTTCTTGTAACTATTCACTTGACCGGACTAAAATTCGTACGATATTCTAAGAGCGATTTCCGTACTAACGGAATATTGAGCTTTAATGTCATATCAAAAACATGGATGCCGACTTCTTTTTTGGTAAGAAAAACCGAGTTTGATTTTCACCGATTTTCGGTCAGAAAACGAAACTTACGATCCCCCGTTAGGCCTCGCCAACTTAATTTTTAGTTTCCCGTAACACGCCCGCGCTTCATTTTCATGCCCGCGTTTGAATTCATTATTGAAATTATTGAAACAAAATACAGTTTTTCCAATGAAAACGTCCGAATTCATGCATTTTGTGTGATGAAATTGTGAACTGTTTATTCATTTTGACCAGAATAGCCTTTCTGTAAAAAAAAAATCATATGACATTGTGCAGCGCAGAAGGATCGATTTCGAACCCCGGACCTCCCGCTCTCAAAGCGAACCCTTTACCATCTGAGCTATCAAGCGAATCTGAATATAAACGTGAGATTTAAACAGTTGATCAACACCCCATCGACGCTACGAAATGAATTTAGATCGAGACAAGATTCGAGGAGCTATATTATAAGCACTTGACCGGACTAAATCATTTTATAAAATTGTAAGCATGTTTCTAGTTACAAAAGACTATGAATATTATGATACGATGGATAAAATTGATGCCTGATTCTTCAAAAGTGACTTTTTTACCGTGGATTTGGCTTTAGTTTCGTCAAGTTTTTCTTGAATTTGGGTTTGTGTGATAGCAATAATTTGCACCGAAAATACAACATGTCATGAAGTTCACAGATAATATTAGATAATATTATTTGCATAATATGCCTTTTTATTATACAATTTCATGGCAAATGTGTTTGAAATGTGTGATTATAATCATGAAAAGAGCTCATTTACATCGTGCTATTACGAGGTCAACTATGACTGCGAAGCCGTATCGCTACGGGTGAGTACTTCCGAGTCGCTTTGCTGGGTTAGAAAAGGAACGGCTTTTCGCGTGGCTGCATACTGACTGTGGATGTCAACAGGCAATTTGAGTTTCAGCCGATACGCGCTATGAAACCGATAGTTAGGAGCTTGATTTATACCTTTGCGTATGTTCATTGCGTTAAGTTGTTCAAGCGTGCCAAACACAAAGTTGCTGGCGTATGCGTTGTGCGTATAATGCAGCAATGTCGTGGGGGGGGGGGGGGGGGGGGTGGGCGTGTGCTACAGAACGCGATTATTGAAAGCAGGAAGTAGATAAGGCCATGTGTTTTGAACTCGCCACCCTTCCCGTTACATGTCTAGATTTTTACATTTTACACCATCTGAGATTCGAATTAGCATATCGCAATAACTACTTGTTCTACCCCATAAAAAGTCTATATTTTCTGAACGGTAATCTCGCATTGGAATTTGGTAATGGTAACATGTTGTGATTAAGAATGTTCAAAGAATATCGATTTGTTTCATATTTTGATTAAAGCTCAATATTTTTTTATTCCTATCCCAATCATCATTTTACCTTTTACATTTTAGTTCCTCATGCAATTTACCCATCAGAAACTAATGGTTGTCAAGGGTAACTTGTTGTAATATACTATATCGGGAAGTGCATGAATGAGCACAAACGATTACATTTCATATTTATTAGAATTTACACATATATTTTTTGGCTATTCACCCTATCCTGATTTAAACGGCATATTTGAATTCCCCTATTTGATAGCTTTCCAAAAAAGTATAATTTTGCTATCATCGGTTGTATACTTTTTTTTGTTACAGTCATGTATGTAAAACCGATGAATTAGGGCAAGTTCACTGTGTAGCGATTAGGGAAAAGCCAAGGACAATGCAATCGATTCGTGATTACAATTGTTACGTAATAGTTGACACGTTTGTTAAAACAGAAACTTATAGAATATAAAACAATCTATAAAATGAGAGCAAAATGTTTATACCATACAACAAGGATGAGGAGTTATTGCAAATTGAACGTATAATTGGGAACATTTTCTACATTCCCCTTATAGATTGTACGCAGCGCCAACGCCACCGCTGCCACCGCCGCCGCCGCCGCCGCCGCCACCCCTGACTTTCGAAATATAATCCATCATATTTCAGCCAAACAGTTATAGAAATACATGATTTATTCACACAGTATAGCTAGATAAATAGGCTTTCAAATGACACCTAAACCATGATAGCTCTACCATATTAATAGTTGTTGCGTTAATAGAGAGAGATGGATGATCCGTCACCAAAAATGCAACGCCGCCACTCTTTTTGGGTGGTCAGTTCAAAACACATGGCCATAAAGGGAAATGTGTTTGTTTAGCCAAATCGTCAGCTAGCCATTTTGATGTACAGGAAAATTACTTGTAAACATGCAGTCTTGCACTAAGTCTTCAATCAGTGTGTACCAGACATTCCTGTCAAATGTAGATTGTGCGAAAGACTAAACTGGTGTCAAGAATAACCTCATGTGTGTATTGTGTGTGTTAACATGTAAATATTAAATTCCCTATGGTTGTGATTGATACTTTAAGGGGTAAATAATCAGAATAAGATTAATCCAATTATATAATCTCTTCCACACACATATTGTTTCACTTGTGTGTGTACAATGTATATTACTTGTGTTACTTGTTAGTGCCGTGTTATCAATAATAGATAAAATATTCATCAGGGCATTAAGGTAATGGTCTACCATACAATGGCTAAAAAGAGGCTATTAAGATATTATGCCTATAAGACGCAGTTGATGTTTTACTTTTGATTACTTTTTATTTCATCAAAATCGGAGCAGTGGTTCCAAAGTTACGTCAAATCAAAGTCGAAAATCCAACGCATTTCTCGTAAATATATTTTTTAATATCTTATGTATTTCTTTGTTTTTCAACCAGTGATATTTAACGTTATATTCCTTATAAATTCCATAACTTTAGAAATAAAGGAGATTTTGCCATGAAAATACCACCAAAAATTGTGATAATTCAAATAGTATTTTTAAATATGGTTTCAAAAATGTAAATGCTTTACCTAATTTGCATAATAATTAAAAACAGTGTTTCTAGACTTCAAACGCTGTTTTCTCGAAATGGTCGTTTCGATCAATCCCGGGGTTATTTTTCAAAAACGGAAGCATGTATGAAGCTGAAATTTCGAATGGAACTAGAATAAATAGTTCAACAAGAGATGACATAGCCTTTTTAGCATATTTATTCTTTAAAAAAAAATTATAGCCATTTTAATTTTCAAAAATGCTCATTTTTGGTTAAAAAAATGATTTTTTAATATTTTTCGTCAAAAAAAATGCAAATTTGAAAATTGGGACACAAATTTGAAAAAAGGGCTATGTCATCCCAACATTTATGTGTATAAGCATATTTTTCGTTGAAAAAATCAACGACAAATGTTTGCGTATTCTCAGGAGTACCCCGGGATAAAATAGCCGATAAAATCCAAGATGGCCGCCATTATTATGCAAATGAGATGAATTTTGGAAAAAAAATCTCCGGCAATCCTCTAGTATGGTCATAAGTATCAACATATCCAAAAATGAACTTTGTAGGACTTAAAATAACAAAAAAAGTTTTTATGGTAGACCATCACCTTAACCAACACAGTGCAGCATTCATGGCTACTAAATGATAATGCCATTTGACCATAAAGTTTACTTTACCATTCAATCTTGTCATTCAATCTATCACCTTGATATTTCACATTTGCAATATCAAGGCATTATCCTGCCATCTAGTTTTCCCGCTCAACCTTGCCTTTGACCTATTTCATTCAACCTTACAATTTGACCATTCCGTTTGACTTGGCTATTTGACCTTTCCATTCGACCTTGTTTTTTTCACCTTGTCAGTTGAATTGGCATTTGACCTTTCCATTCGATCTGCCATTTGACCTTGTCATTTGACCTTACATTTGACTTTCATTCAATACTGCCGTTGCTGTCGTCTCTCCAAATACCAATAGGCAGGAACACTCCCCTATGTAATTGTAATACATTTTTTGTAATATTATTTTATTACAGTGAACTGAGTGCGCAGGCCTGTGTAACGCTTTTCGTGCAAGGTAGTTATAGAGTTATAAACAAGCATGACACATTAGATCATCATTTTATCTTAGAGTTTTAACATCTTTCATCCTTATCCTTATTGTATCGATGAGGATTAAATTAGAAAGAAAATCAATTTGGACAACGACATAAAAATCTTTGTTACTATATTGGATATGAACTACCTACGACATAGAACTATGTGTCAATGATCAGATTAAGATTTCGAAAAACTGCATCCCCCCCATTGGAAGATATTGCCTATTCTGAAATGGTACACCGGTCCGTGAAGTGAAGTCCGTGAAACTTCTATAAATAGTATAAATTGTATAGAAGTTGAGTCGAATATCACGTTAAAGAACTACTTATCTTATTTCATATCTGACGTCACGAAATCGTAAATTGCATTCCCAGTTGTTACTTCTTCATCACAATGCAAAACATAGAGACATGGTGTATCGATGCAACCAGTCAGGTGTATTAGATTGATGCATACAAGTACACACATCAAATGAAATCAGTCCTTACGCGTAAATATGCCTGGATGGACGATTTAGTGTGAGTTCATATCAGGTTTATCTCTATACATTTACTGCGGATCGCATGACTCAGAACAGACATAGATGGCGCTCTATCATAATACTACAGGAAAAATGGTTAGGAATCAATCTTAACGTAATTCGTTGGTCCATGTAAACTGAGATTATTATCAATGCAATATATCATGAAACAAATATAATCATGTTTTCATTATATTTATCTCCAGTGATATGCAATCCAGCGTGTTTAAACGGCGGGATATGTGTACAAACGAACCTGTGTAGCTGCCCAGAAGGTCTATACACCGGAAACGCCTGCCAATTAGGTACTGTCTCTCTTTTTATCTATCAAGCATTATAACATTTGTACGGAGCGTTTGAAGTGCCATTAGATGGCAACATAATTAAGTCGACATATTATCAACGTTATGTTGAGATAGTCACATATTTTTTCTCACATTCTTAACTTAAACAGTTTTATTAGTCGTCATGGTGATATAGACTATCTTGTCAAGTTGACTTTACAAAACATAGATGTCGTCATGGCGAGATAGGTTAACTTGAAAAGTCAACTCAACAAAAAGTAGATGACGTCATGATGAGATAAATTATCTCATTAAGTCGACTTCACAAAAAGTAGATGTTGTCATGGTAAGATAGAATATCTTGCCAAGTTAACTTCATAAAAAGTTAATGTCATCATGGCAATATAGACTTTCTCGTCAAGTCGACTTCACAAAAAGGAGATGTCGTCATGGTGAGATAGATTATCTCGTCAAGTCGACTTCAAAAAAAGACGATATCGTCATGGTGAGATAGATTATCTTGCCAAGTTGACTTCATTATCTCGCCGATTCGACTTCACAAAAGTAGATGTTGTCATGGTGAGATAGATTTTCTTGCCAAGTTGACTTCATAAAAAGGGAATGTCGTCATGGTGAGATAGATTATCTCGTCAAGTCGACTTCACAAAAAGTAGATGTCGTCATGGTGAGATAGATTATCTTGCCAAGTTGACTTCATAAAAAGTGAATGTCGACTTGGCGAGATAATTTATCTTGCCATTTCAATATTCAATTTTTGATAAGTCC
Source organism: Ophiura sarsii (assembly GCA_035610835.1). Classification (NCBI taxonomy): domain Eukaryota; kingdom Metazoa; phylum Echinodermata; class Ophiuroidea; order Amphilepidida; family Ophiuridae; genus Ophiura; species Ophiura sarsii. The sequence goes on along the minus strand of CM069457.1, from coordinate 42,795,755 downwards.
ACTTGGCGGGATAATTTATCTTGCCATGTCAACATCCAACTTTTGCTAATTCGACTTGGCCAGATATATTATCTTATCATGTCGACATAACCGTGATTAAGTTGACATGACGAGATAAATGATCTTGATATCAAGCCGGATGGCACTTAGACGCTTCCGTAATAATCTCATCAAATGATAATTGGCGTCAAAAGTTTTTATGAAGTTGACTTGACAAGATAGTTTATCTCGCCATGTCGACATGTCAAGATCATGTATTTCGCCATGACTACATCTTCTTTTTGCCAAGTCGACTTGACAAGATAACCTATCTTGACATGACGACATCCACTTTTTGTGAAGTCAAGTTGACAAGTTAATTTATCTTACCATGACGACATCCGCATTTTGTGAAATCGTCTTGTCAAAACAATTTATCTTGCCATGACGACATGCCCTTTTTGTTAAGTTGACTTGACAAGAAAATGTATCGTCCAATGACGACTTCTCCTTGTTGAGAAGTCGACATGTCAAGATCACGTATCTCATCATGACAACATCTACTTTTTGCAAAGCCGACTTGGAAAGATAACCTATCTTGAAATAACGACATCCACGTTTTGGGAAGTTGACTTGACGAGATAATTTATCTCACCATGACGACATCCACTTTTTATGAAATCAACATGTCCAGATACTTTATCTCACCATGACGACATCATCTTTCGCAGAAGTCAACTTGGCAAGATAATCTATCTCACCATGACGACATCTACTTTTTGTGAAGTCGACTTGGCGAGATAATCTATTTCACCATGACATATACTTTTTGTGAAGGTCGACTTGACGAGGAAGTCTATATTGCCATGACGACATTCACTTTTTATTAAGTCAACTTGACAAGATAATCTATCTCACCATGACAACATCTACTTTTTGTGAAGTCGACTTGACGATAAAGTCTATATTGCCATGACGACATTCACTTTTTATGAAGTCAACTTGGCAAGATAATCTATCTCACCATGACAACATCTACTTTTTGTGAAGTCGACTTGACGATAAAGTCTATATTGCCATGACGACATTCACTTTTTATGAAGTCAACTTGGCAAGATAATCTATCTCACCATAACAACATCTACTTTTTGTGAAGTCGACTTGACGAGATAATCTATCTCACCATGACGACATTTACTTTTTGTGAAGTCGACTCGACGAGATATTGTATCTCACCATGAAGACATCTACTTTTTGTGAAGTTGACTCTTCACTAGTTAACCTATCTCGCCATGACGATATCTATGTTTTGTAAAGTCAACTTGACAATATAGTCTATATCATCATGACGACTAATAAAACTGTTTAAGTCAAGAATGTGAGAAAAAATATGTGACTATCTCAACATAGCGTTGATAACATGTCGACTTGTCAAGATAATTATGTAGCCATCTAATGGCACTTTAAACGCTCCGTACATTTGGCTTATCCGAATGGGCGACCTATTTAAAATCTACTCACCCTATGTGGAAGAATAAGGTTAAGCGAGTGGGGGATTTCAACTGGAATAGATAATTATTGTATAGTGAAAATATAATTTCCGTAAGCATCACTGTTAGAGGGCAATTGCCGATTTCATCACCTGCAATTTGATCGGTTGTGCGACCTACACGGAGGGTAAATACATCCGCTGACTTTTATGAGTCGCCATAGTATAAACAAATACATGTAAAGGTTATAGTCGTCTAAGATAACATCTTACACGTCGATGACGAGCAAATACAGTTTACAAATAGGGTTCATACCGTAAAAAGCATAAGCTTGTAGCATATCCAATATGGTTTTGGCCTTGTATTTCTATCCTCCCCCACTCCCCCGGGTGTCTTTGATTAATACTTGATTGCAAATATTGAATCCAATGTATTACAATTGTTAACGGAATAAAGCGATACTGTTATCTTAGGCGTCTAAGATACATCTAACCTTACACGTTATACGTGTAACCATACACGTACTACTTGTTACCTTACGTAATTACGCGTACTACGTGTAACCTTAGACGACTAACCTAACACGTATTTGTTTATACTATGGCCACTCCGACGCTAGACTTTAGCCTGTCACGCTTGAATATGTCGTAGTACTTAGGGCTGGTCTTTCATCCAGCGATGATGATTTTAAAGATTAATAAGATTATTTTGTATGTTTCTTCTCCATGAAGCCATCTGTTCTTCGGCGTGTCTAAATGGTGGCGTATGCTCCTCTCCGGATGTGTGTGATTGTCCCATTACTTATACCGGACAGACCTGTGAGACTCGTAATCATGGTAAGTAACCGAATCGAATGTTCGTAACACTTTTGACGCGGCTACGTGGTTTTACCATATACAAAACAGATTTTTCAGAAACCTTTACCAACTTTCAAGGTTTATCTCAAGGATTACTGAACCAATACTAGACATTTTTGTGCTTTTGTGTATTTTAATGCATTTCTCATGGTGACTCCAAATATGGTAATGAATTTCAATAATGTTGACATTTTTGAACATTTTGTGAAATTTTGGAATGTCGTCTGCAGACGCCTGCCGCGTGGAAAGTGTTAATATGGAGTTGCGCAATCGATATGATTTGCCCTAGAGTAAAGGTTACTTAAATACTATAGTTTGATCAGTTCCAATTTGGGGAAGCCTAATGCTTACAGGAGCGCATGAATACCGAAGGACGCAGGTGCGCTGAAGGTAACAAGCGTACTGTGCATCATAATGCGTGACGCGTGCGTGCGACTCTAATCGCGTGAGTTTGGCCATAATCGCGCGGGTACGCTTGGATTATTTGTGCGGGCGGAGAGATCAAAACCGAATATTTCTCGCCAATTTGGAACAGATTAAACTCCAGACTTTTACAATGACATTATAACATTTTTACAATTTTTTATTAAAAAAGGTAACAGTGGTTTTTTTTAACTGAACATGGACGTACCCTTGCCTTGCGATTGCTAGGCATATTTCCTACATTCGCTTAATACGTGGGTTATTTGAAACCCATGGAATTATGTTGACTAATACTGAATCCGAGCTGCAAAACTAGTCCGTATGGCTCTTACGTATAAGTGACTTATTATACGATATGGACCAAGTAATATTTTGCATAAGCTACGAGAAAGAAACCTTAACAATTGAAATAAGACCGTTGCTAATAATGTATATGATTATAGTATGATTACAAATTGAAGCAACAACACGCACGCAGCACAAAGATGATCGCGCCCGAAATGATCACTTTTTATGGTCGACACTTATGATACGCAATACGCTGCTTAATAATGTGTTCGTTCAATTTATAAATCCGACCATAGTATGGAATATATTCATTGGCTTACATTAGTGCCTATCGTTTTGCGGACAAGACACTTATACACATGAGCCAATACGGAATACGTTTGCAGTGCGCCCTACCTGCGGCAGCATTTTTCCATAATTCACATTTCACATTGCTTACGAGACTAGGTACTCCCTTTAGTAATACTGTTATACTTTCATTAGTAGGCCTATATCATATGATTTTTTCTTCTTATTAATGGTATCAAAGTTTTGACATTTCAATTAACTAGTATATTATGCAACACTATCTTTCTAATCAGCTTGGATCAATTTCATCGAAGGTGAAAAGCCTATAGGTGAATCTGATGGACAGGTTACTGTGACAATATCCAACGTTGGAGCTTTAGATGGAACCATATGTAAGTGTCAAACAAAGATTAGTTTAAACTGCTAGATACTTGTAGAACAGATTTGAAAGTCTATAAACAAACAGCGCTCTTCGTGTTCTCTTAACCCTAACCATACCAGAGGCCACACAAAGCCACAGACTACCGCATGCTTCAAAAGGTCTTGAAAAAGTCTTTTTTTTAGCTCCTCTGTTAGCGCAATCAGTTGCTTGTCTGTCTACCACGCGGGCGCCCCGGGTACGATCCCCGAACAGTTATCTTTCCCGAAAGAGTTGACCCGTTTTTTATCCGCTGATAGTTTAATTGTCAAAACACGCTATAAGGGAGTTAGGTTAATAATGCATATCTGAAATATGATAACGTCATTGAATGGTATCTTTTTTTTAATAATTTGAAAATCAATTAATGCGAGAATTGTGATCTAACGCTTTACTCTCCTCAGTTTCATAAATAATACAACATTTCTCAACAGTTATATCTACTTATATAACCTGCTTGTGGCGTCACATTACGTAATATCTGTTTACGAATTCTTCAACTCGTACTCAGTTCATACATGTAGATCACCTCCGTGTGCCCGATACATCGGGGGCAGCACATTTAATGTTGCCAGTCTTGTTTCAATTTAGTGTATTAATGAGCATCTTTTCATCCACAGTCGTAAACACTTCAAGTATAACAGCCAATGAAACCATAGATTACATATCCAAATCTGATTTTCTTGTGACGGTACCATTCCAAGATACAGTAGATATTTACATTAATATCACCGACGATGACGTCATGGAACCGGAGGAAACCTTCACCGTCCATGTAGGCGGTCCTGGTGTCGGAGATGGATTTCAATCAGTGGTTATCAAAATCATTGACAACGATCGTAAGTAGACTTTATGTTTGTAGAGTAATCCCCCTTTAAGTCTCAAAATGGAAGAATTTGGAACTGAATTTTCCACCTTCGAGTCTCAAAATAGAATAATTGGGATTTTTGGCGAAATGAAGCGAGTGGTCAACTGACTCTTTTGAATGTGGGAGTGATTTTCGAATTTTGAATGAATATGGGCGTATTTCAAACTGAACGCAGAGGGGGTAAACAAACGTATGTCTTTAGGTAGGTAGGTATACCGTAGAATAAAAGTGCTCTCCCTCTTTTTTCCTATGTAATTTCAATACCGTGATCCAAAGAAACTATAGTTTTATCATCGGGTCTAAAATTATGTACTTCAAAAATCCTTCCCTTGAAAAAGAATCAGCTTTAATATCAGTCATGTTCTTAATCTCAGCACAGCACTGTTCTATATGATTTCAATTTCCAAATGAAAACGATTCTGAAATATTCTATTGGGGGCTCTAAAACTAAAGTCCCTAATATCATTATTATCTATTACAGCTTCTATCAACTTCGACGTTTCGACAGCATCGATAGAGGAAGTATATGAAATCTTCAGGTATTCCCTTACCAACGACGGTCTTGGACGCGGTACAGTCAGTAAGTAATATTAAAAATTCAATAACGAAACATGTTTATGTTCCGTCCCGGTCGATTTCCCATTCAGGAAGCATTCCTGAACTGGAAGTATTACCACAATGCAATGCGCGATAGTTTTGGCTATTCCTCTAAAATCTCAGCGTTCAGTGGCTCGTTTTAAATTCGTTATATATTGATTTGAGGGTCTATGAAGTTGACTATAAATGAATATCGATTCTTTATTTTAATTTGCGACCTGCTCGAACTTGGTAATATGAAAGATCATACAATTATTGAAAAAAATGTCGGAGGAAAAAAAAGGTTATCGCGTACTTTTTCAGATAAACGAATTTGAATATTTAATGAGTTAATTAGCCCATTTTCTTTAAATTAGGAAAATCGCCACAATAATAGCTTTTAATTATGACTAAACAGTTTATCTTATATCGTGACTCATTTACTGATCGTCATTGAGTCAAAGATCCATCATATTTGGTTTAAATTAATAAATTGGTCTCTTTGGTATTACAACTACAAATAATTTGCAACATAAACATTCGCAAGGGATTTTGGGTAATACTTCCAGTTCAGGAATGCTTCCTTAACGGGAAATCAGCCCAGACTATATATTGTTTGCAAACATTTTGAATTTCGTTTCCGCTTATCATTGATTTCTTTTTTGATAAGTAAGTAATGAAAATGGCTTTAAAAGGGACAGCCCATGCTCAATTATGTTTCTATTTGAAGGATGAATTAGGCCTCTTAAAGTTAGCATTGTTTCGTTAATTACTGTCTATGCTGATGTTTACAATCTGAAAATTCAACGACAGCGGAATCCCTCGTGGTCAACGATTATGATTTCAAAATGTAAACCCCTCAAGCATGTCAAGAGAAGTTCGGAGTTTTTTTTTCTTCAATATCGCCTATATTTCGTATATTTCGTTATATTATGTTGATAGTGTCGTGGACATCAATGGAAGTGTTCATCTTTCAAATGATACTAAATGTGTAGCAATCACTTCTTTCAGTGCTCAGCAAGTTGCCTGAGAATATCGGAAGGTCTCTTACTGAATGTGCCAAAAATATTGGAGGGTCTCTTTCTGAATGTGTTAAAATTATCACTTTTGTGTGCTCATGAAGTCAATTGAGAATCACTCTACACTGTGGTTTTCAATGTAAAAACTTCACTGAGCTGACGACAGAGTTGTTCGTTTGCTAAATAGCTACATTTTACGTTGTTGTGTTTATCTTTAGCCGTACATTCATCTAGCATCACAGCTACGATAAACGAAGATTTCGTTGCAGATACGTTCGAGGTGCAGGTGCTGGCAGGTGAAACAGTCACAATATCGATTAACATAACTGATGATGATATCGGAGAAGCGAACGAAACGTTTGCTGTGATGATTACAGGAGTAGATGTGGGTGAAGGGATAACGGACCTCATGGTGACAATCATCGACAATGACGGTAAGTTCAATCAAGGTTCAGTATAACAAGGGTGACACATCAGGCTGTTTTAACTATACAGTCAACAAAAAAGTAACTATACAGGTAATAAATGGCCTTCTAACTCTACAAATATATATCCTACCTAAAAATATTAAATTATAAAGGTGTTGAAACAATTCATCTTCTTTAATATGAAATATTGCACGCTAGGATCGGGTGATTATTGAGGAAATGACACTCCCAAATGTAAGGTGAAGTCCGATTTTCATTTTCACATTTTTATTTTCTACACGCGGACCCATCTACGGGTACCTTATCGATTACCGTAGTGCAATTGGGGGATGCATGCGCAGGTTGGACAAACGGCCGTATTGTTCCGATGGATCAATACGCCACACACACGCTATCTGTCATACTCTCGGCCCCGTGTTGAAGTGTAAAATGTGTAAATGAAATTGTGACTTTACCTAACATTTTGGATTGTCACTTCTTCAATATACAACCGATCCTAGCGTGCAATATCTCATATTAAAGAAGATAAATTTCTCAACAACTTAATATTTTTAGGTAGGACATATATTTTTTGAGTTAAAAGTCCATTTATTACCTGTATAGTTACTTTTTTTGATGACTATATAGTAAGGGTATATAGCTTTCGGTAGGTAATGGATTCTTCACTGGCTGGAGAATCGGAGAAATTAGAGATATAGTGTTCCGTTTGCTGGCCCGATTTTCAACTTGATGTTTTCTCATTCTAGTGAAGAGTCATTCAAATAGTCATATTAAGTTTGAGTTGCATAACTCCAATGGTTCTTATTTTAGAAACACAAGATGACATGAAATTTGCCCATTCAGTAGTACACAAACTGGCCGTGTGGTTAACCACCTTTAGTAATAATTCACTGCATGTTGGCCTGTAACGTCTAAATGGAACATATCTATCGCCTAAGATTTTACAGAAATAATGAGAAAAAATGGGTTTTCTTCTGTTATCAAAATATTACGATGTGAAAAAGCTGAAGTGATAGGAACATACCCCGTTTTCAAAAATGTATACGTTTATTTTGAAACCTTATTCATAGCTTGCAATTTCAATCGTTTTGCGGTCATTTTAGAAATATGATAGACAGCATGTGTCATGTCTAAGACCTAAAGGCTATTTTGTAGTCTGATTTACGAGAACCAGATAATTATATAATAGATCACAAAAAATCTATTTGATTTAATACTCTCATCGATGAAACTAACACAAACTACAGATATGTGCAGTAAACACGTAAATGTATACAGTATATGCCAGCTTGATAAAAAGTCACTACTCATCTTCCTCACCCTCGCACCAACCATCTCTCTCTCACCCTCCTCTCTCCCTCTCTCTCTCTCCAGCTTCACTTAGCTTTGATAACTCAACAGCCATTATTGGAGAGTCAAGTGGATTGGTGTGGATCCAACTTACAAACACTGGATATCGAAATGGATCCGTTGGTATGTATCCATAAAATGAATTCGATATGTAGACCATTTCAAATCGAGACCAGATAACTGACAAGATGCGCAGAATAGATCACAGACGATAATCCTAAATATAAATTGCAAAATGTGTGGTATGTATTTACGCGACTTTGAGCCTGCAATATATTCTCGAAATTAAATAGATCGCGAAATTAAGTAGTATTTTGCCTCTTGCGTCTTTACCATGTTTACGAATCACGTTGTTTGATGAATCATGCCAAGAAAATATTTTTCTACGTTTTGACCAAGGCTCATACATTTTGACAGTAAGGTTTAGATATGTTTTAAAAGGTTTAATTATTTGACTAAGTGACTAATTTATAATCAATATTTGCTATTATTTTTATTTTCATTCAAACATGACTTTTATACATCAATGTGTTACTGCTAAAGAAGCAATCTTCTTGCAGAGTGCTCAATGCGATGCATCAATGTTATATTATAAAATATCAAAATAAAATGTCTTAAAATCAATTTTGACCAATAAGATCGCTGAGAACCAATGGGGACTACTTAAACTGTCTGAGCTGTTTAAGAGTAGCGAAGGGTTATCAGTATAATCATGATAATCATCATAGTTATTTCAACGAGGTATTAATTTTACTATACATTGGTTTACATTCAAGCAAAACAATTGTCAAATTAACAATATTATATAAAATTTGACCACGCTAATACATGGTTATTGTTATTGTTATTCTTTTATAAAATGTATGAACATGTATTGGATATTAGTCATATTTAATATTATCAAATAAATTATTACATCTATTGAGTATTGAAACATTAGTGTTGCAGACTGTGATGGCAACGGCAGTAGAAAACCTCGACTACAGTGAAATAAGAAACCACACCGTCTACATAGCAACAGGTACCAGTGCACAGATACACGTGAATATCACCGATGATACAGAGGCCGAACCCGATGAACAGTTTCTTGTCGCGATGTCGGGATTAAACGTCGGGTGGGGATTTACCAATGTCACGGTCACAATACTGGCCAATGATCGTGAGTTGCATATACACCTAAGTACCGGACCAGGTGCTTTGATGTTAGCTAATTTAAAATCTGTAATCAGTATCAAAACATCTACGATATACACTAAACTAACAACTGTCTCTCCACAATACGGTATGACACCTCATTTACCAAAGATTAAGTGGATATTTTTAAGTTATGATGCTTTTAGTAACCACACCTAAGTAAAAAGTGTTTGTGTGTGTATGAACAGTGTCATTGATTTGTATTGGACACTGTGTGCTATCAAAACAGGTCAGGCATGTATAGCTGAATGGTGACCTGTGATTCATTTCACAAAAATTGTCATTGCTGAGCAACACACTAGGTAATACACACAGAAAACACTATGTAAACAATTATGTAAATATAGAACTCCATAATTATTATGTAAGAGTTTACATAAAACCATGTAATATATACCCAAGCTTGTGTAAATTCCTATGCAAAAGCTTAACACAACTGTTTACATAGTATTATGGAGTTCTATTTTTACACAGATTATGTATTTTTTACATAATTTGTGTAATTTTTTTACATAGTGTTTTCTGTGCGTAATAGTCCATTGAAAATACATTTGACTACAACTTTATTCCTCGGTTCTTTAAAGTATCCACTCGATTTTTATGAATGAGGTCTTAAAATTGCGAGGAAGAAATTGAAATGTAATGTACGTATAATATAAAGTGTTTGATACAGATTACTGATTTTAATTAGCTTAACATTAAAACGCGTGGTCTGGAACTGTTTGTGCTAGATGTAGAGCGTTTACATGTCAGGTCACTAGTTCAAGTCATCCATCAAGTAACGTGTTCCAAGCAATAAGTTGTACTCCATTATTTGTGTATATAAAGAGCAAATGTGAACTATATCACAACAGACATTAACAGGGTTAATTAGCTGAGTGATTAAAAATCAATCTGGTTACTCTCTACAATGAGCTCTGAAAGGCCAATACATGTGTTCACTGCAACTCTAAAATATGCATAATACAAGAAACACAAACTGGCAGGTGTTAAAAATACCAATGAAAGTTTGAAGTGATTGAATAAAATAATTGCTGAAAAAACTTATTATAACAAAGTAAAATTTATTTTCATCATTTAGCTTCCATTAACTTTGAGGAGGAATCCGTAACAGTTGGCGAATCGGCAGGGAATCTTTTCCTACCACTGACGAACATAGGTTTTGACAACGGCACTGTTTGTAAGTAAAATTTTCTGAGTGTTAAAGCATCACTTTCCACGCGGCTATAGGTTAACCCATGGTTTAACCTATTCAAAACAGATTTTGCCAATAACTTTTCTCCACTTTCAAGGTCTATCTCATGAATTACTGAACCAATACTAGACATGTTTGTACTTATGTCAATGCATTTCTCATGGTAATTCAAAATATGATAACGAAATTCAATAACTGTGACACTTTTGAAACGTTTTGTGAATTTTGGAATAACGTCTGCAAGACGCCTGCCGCGTGGATAGTGTTAAAACAATAATCAATAAATCAATCAATCAAGTGATTGATTAATTCAGTAATTCAGTAATTAAAATAAGTATTTGATTAATTAATATAAAATCTCATATATTTTGGTTAACAATGTCAAATTTCAGTTCGTCCGTTTTCAACGTGAATTTTTGAAGTGATTGTGGTGAAGTGAAGTATCGAAGTACGATTAAAAGTAGTGCGTCTTCTATGTTATTGACAAAAACAAACACGGGACTCAACATTGTCAATTTCCATCATGATACTTTTTTCTTTACTTTTATTTTTGTATTGCTATAGTTCTACACACAAGGAGCATATCCGCCATAGCGAGCGACGACTTCTACGCCCAGAACAATACGCCTGTTTCGGTGGCTACTCTAACGAAACGTAACGCGATTATATCCATTCTGGATGATGACGTCATGGAACGGGACGAAACGTTTGCCATTGAGATAACAGGTGTAGCCGTTGGTGGCGGTATATCACGAGTTAATGTGACCGTCATGGATGATGACCGTAAGTGTTCTACCTAAATGCTAAACCCCACCTTCACAAAATGACAAAATTCGATACCTGCCACTAATTTGCTCAGAATAGACTAGGGTCTGTCCTCTGTTACTAGGGCCAAGAACTTGGTATTATTATGACTTAGGAGAAAGTGTGGTATGTGTTTAATGTAACACACCACACTTTGGTAGAACTTGGGTGGGGTAGGGTGTGTGTGCTCCTAATGAGTGACACATAGATCTACAGAGCACGGCTATAATTATTACAGTGCCGATTTCTCATCAATTTCTTACGAAGTTAGTTCAAATATATATCAAAAATGAAGTTTTGGGCACCAAATCGAAAGAAATCTCTACATTACCTAATAATATTATTATATATTGTGTTTCCAAGATGAAAGTATGGTTAGGTAGATGGTATAAAGAAAATTATCTGATAATCAAAATGAGGACATTATTTCCGTTTTAGCCTCCATCAATTTCGTCAACGCAGCAGCAACATTTGATGAATCAGCGGGTGTTGTTTTCTTACCAGTGACGAATATCGGACTTGGAAATGGAACCGTGTGTAAGTATGCTGTTGTTAAACAGTCAGCGTTGTAACTACTGGGGAAGAATCCGCTAATAAACGCTAAGTTTTCCCGGTAGAAACAGGCAGAACCCACTAAGAATCGGTATTTTTTGGTAATCCCAAAAACCTTCACAAACCAGGTTTGGAACCGGCAATAATCGGCAATAATCGGCAATAAACCCAATAAAAACAGAAAGGCGATTAATCTTAGCGGTTTGTGCCGTGAACCGTGTCACGCTGGGTTATACACATTGTGAAGCAATCTTTTTCAGGTGCGGTGGCATTGTTTGGTATTACAAAAGGTCAAATTTCGTGGCCCATCGACTAACTAACTTTTCGCGAGTAGAAACTTTTTGCAGTGCCCCGTAGAAATACGCTCAAAGAGTACCGCTTGTAAGGAGGCCCCGTAAAATGGTCAACTAAATGTTGTCCTAAGGATTGCTAAAATATCAATCAGTTTATACAACGATGTTTATGTCAATTATGGCCGCGCCCTGGTATCGTTGGTCAAATTAGAATATATGAATATCTGTATTCATTCAAGCTGACTCTTAAAAGCTGTAAAGCCATGTTATCTCCATTACGGCATAGATATAACGTTTATATTTTGCAAACTTAGGAATTGGTTTCAAGCGATAGCACCACACAATTAACACGTTCAACACATTTTCGCGGTTTTTATATACATGATTTTACACTCGATCGTTGTAAATCGTGAAATGCACCATACCGAAGGCGCAATCTAAATGTTGTTTACCCATCATGCCCATGATGGATCCGGTGTGTGCATGTTTAAAAATGGCTATTGACATTAGTTTTTCAGAGAACACATTTTAAATATAAATAGTCTGTATTACATTATTTGATTTTGTTCTTCTTATTTCGGGGCAGTTTTACACACCGCAAATATGTCAGCAGTGGAAAACGACGACTACCAAGAGCAGAATAATGTGTCATTGTTTGTGCCAGCTCAAACGAAAGAATTGGCGCTAGTTACGATTATAGATGATGACGTCATGGAACGGACGGAATATTTTACCGTTGAAATAACAGGTGTTGCTGTCGGTGATGGAATAACATGTATGAATGTTACCATCCTGGATAACGACCGTGAGTGATTAATTCAATGTTTTTTCTTCTTTACGTTGGAATGAGCACAAACATGTCTAGTATTGGTTCAGCAATGTAATCCTTGAGATTGATCTTAGCATTTCATCAAGGCGTTGCTAGTTATGCTGATGTGTGAGAGCGCCCTATATAAAAATAGTCTAATAGTCTAAGCTTGTTGTTCGACGGTCAATTTTGCGAAGTGTCTTTGACAAAGTCTAAATTGACCTTTCAAGTTGGGAAATAATTTTGAAAAATCTGTTTTGTATGCATTAAAACCATAGCTGCGTGGAAAGTGTTAAAAAGGTAAAGTAGTGGGACTCTATAGAATATGCATGCTAGAATTCTTATTGATGACAGTAACCAAGTTATGAAAATATTATCCATTTCAGCCTCCATCAATTTCGTCAACGCGACAGCAACCTTTGACGAATCAGCGGGTGTTGTGTTCTTACCAGTGACAAATATAGGACTTGGAAATGGAACCGTGTGTAAGTATTTTGTTGTTAAACGGTCAATAGTGTAACTAGGGATGGGCGAGTCACCCACTTATAATGTAGATGATTCTTACTGATTTTTCACATTGGTTTTGATGTGATAGTACGGAGGTTATTTATTTCCATAACGTTTCTTCAAGTTTAATGCAATAAAATTAACACGTTCAATATATTCTCGTGGTTTAATATGGGTATACTTGAACGTTGTAATTCGTGAAATTAACCACACCTAAAGCGCATTTAAAATGTTGTTCATAAGTGATGAAACCCGGATGTGTGCATGTTTGAACCTGCCTGACAAAACTCTTATTTTCTTAGTCGCTTACATCAGTTTATTTATGCAACGGCATTGTAGCAGTAATTGTTGAAACGAATTGCAAATATTAACACTCTATATTTCATTATTTTATTTTGGTCTTCTTATTTTCGGGGCAGTTATACACACCGTAAACATGTCAGCCGTGGAAAACGACGACTACCAACAGCAGAATAATGTGTCATTGTTTGTGCCAGCTCAAACGAAAGAAGTAGCTTCCGTTACGATTATAGATGATAACGTCATGGAATGGACTGAATATTTTACCGTTGAAATAACAGGCGTTGCTGTCGGTGATGGAATAACGCGTATGAATGTAACCATTCTAGATGACGACCGTGAGTGAAATTGGTTCAATGTTTGTTGTTATATTGGCACTAAGGCGACAAAAAACTATTCTACGGGCCCGAGCGACTCACCTTTAAACATTAAATACGACATGTTTTAATGGAAAATATTTGGATTTGTTTTCTTCTTTTACATTCATATGATTTTTTTTTGAAAATTATAAAAAGGAAAGAAAAAACGACTAACCGACCGACCCTACCTGAGAGGTCCATTTGCCAGTAGAACAGGATTTTTTTCGTCGCCTTTATATTCGGAATATATCTTTTATACGACAGATATTTAGTATACTATATATTTGATAGTGGTAATTTTTGAAGAATGTTCTCTTTGTTTGCAATTGATTTGCATCGTGTCCACACAACATTCAATAGAGATAATCTTACGATGAGTGACAGCACTACTGAGCAACAGACGTTTTGTAGTCTGTGATAGACACGGGGCTGTCTACGTTATTTCTATTGATCAAGGGGTTGTCTTGTGGAATAGGTTAGAAATAGAGGCAAATTTGTAGTATGCCAGTGGCAACCTACATCTCTGTTCATTACAAAAGGGTAATCCATCTGAACGGCTCTTTTCAGAGCCACGAATCTTTCACAAGTAGAAATGGGGCACCTAATCAAATCATCGGGCAAGGGGCAGCCCAAATGATGTTAATAATAGAGAAGTGACAATCTCTATGTTTTTCTTAACATTTATAATAATCTGTTCCTGAAGAATTCGGAGCTAATCGTGGCGAAAGCTTGTCAGTTTTAAACTTGTCCGACGCCGAACCCGTTAAACTCTGCACTTATAGATAAAGATAATCATCCCTCTATTAGAGATCTATGATTGATGGTCAACGTCATAAAACCATCGTGCGTCTTGTTACCACGTGATGTATTGTTCTTTCCTTTTATTTCTATTTAACATCAGCCTCAATCAATTTCGTAAATATCAACACAACTGTGATGGAATCTGAAGGAGAAGTATCTGTACCATTGATCAACATTGGAAACGGGGACGGCATCGTGTGTAAGTATATTGACAGCTAAAAGAACACATTATACAAATATTTACTGTTCATGAGGGAAATGGTGCAAAATAGCTTGTAACTGTCAAAATTGAACTGACACCAATGCAAATATTTGTATTATTATTGTGGAATTATTTGCACTAGTTTAGTTCAATTTTCATAGGTGCTTGAAGGTATGGTGATGAAAAGAAATTACTCTAGCGACTATACAAGTAACTTGTATACGTATGATGAGCCTTATAACTAGTTTTACAGTGCGGGTTCTAACCCTTACCACACGCCAAATCCAACAGAATCCAACAGAGGCGCCGCGTCGGTAGCCCCCGGCTTTCCCATTGCTTTCCTATCCCATTGCGCATGCTCACTCACGGAAAGCTACATAAAAACTACATGAAAAGTTATTGGGATAGCGCGACCCTTTACTTTACTGTGATGCATTATATAACCTTGATTCCCACCGCGACGCCCCGGGTTCGATACCCGGGCGGCCCATCCATGATGCTGTCATTATTTTGTCCCACGTGTTCTGTTAGCATTCTTCCTACAAAACAATCGTTTGGCATGTCTGGGTTAGGATAATTCCAAAGAATATTTCTTGATCAGTACCAGCATGCTTCATTTTCA
The DNA here is from genome assembly GCA_035610835.1 of Ophiura sarsii. Lineage (NCBI taxonomy): Eukaryota > Metazoa > Echinodermata > Ophiuroidea > Amphilepidida > Ophiuridae > Ophiura > Ophiura sarsii. The sequence continues at coordinate 42,780,134 of CM069457.1, read as the reverse complement.
TCACATGACCAGTGGTTTCTGTCTCCAACTGGCTCTCATTGACATTATATTGCAATGAAAAGCTTATAATGTTGTTTAAAAAATGTTAATTAAGAAAATACTTCTTTTTTATATGTGTGGCAAAGTTTTGCCTATCTGTACCATGTATTAGACGGTGGAATTCATATGACCTTCAGCTGCTAGTTAATTTGATTGTCTTTGTTCTAGTTAAAAAGCCCATTAATGAAAACAGTCATGCAACGTATACTGGGCTACACAATAAATCTTCTTTAGGGTTATATTCAATCACTAATTTTTTTTTCTTTCTCCTTGCAGATCTTAACTTAGTGGACTTGTCAGCAACTGAACCGTTCGACTATCGATTCACCCACAATGCAATTGTGGTGTTGAAGGCGAAACAGAGTACAATGATTCGTGTAATCATAGTTGATGACGACGTGGACGAAGAACCTGAAGAACAATTTATGATCGTAATAACAGGATCCGATGTCGGCACTGGCTTCAAGGTTTTCGATGTTACAATAACAGACGATGACCGTAAGTAACATTTTCATTGTTGCCATAATATTTGAAATTCAATAATTAAGTTTTCCGACGTGCATGCAAGGAGAACAGAGTTGCCGGCTGAAGGTTTCTCCTTTCTGGGCTTGGTCAAATCGTTGTAAAGGTGGCCGTGGCCGATGCGCGTGGGAATTTAAATATGCTACTGTTTGATATAAATACATGATAACAGAGTTGTGGTAGGCAGCCAAATTGCTACCAATACCAGATCGGTGTGTTGTTTCTCTCCTCAAACTTTTCTGCGGGCAATGAGAAATACAATAAGGTGACGAAAAGAAAATGTTTTATTTGAAAATTCTTTTGAAATGTTTTGATTTTTGTTTATTGATTTTGTATTAGTGTGAACATTTAAGAGATTAGGTATAGCTGTTGCACAGGGTGAGTTTACAATCTAGGCGTTAAATATGGTTGAGCGCCGAAGCCCGGAAGCAAAATTATTGTAACGATTTCCTAATGGCAACGTAGTAATGGCGGCAATAATCGGGCCTTGGTATCATGTAGGATGGATAAGTGGGCGTTAAAAAATCTACATTATTATTAGTGTTATTATTAATTATTATTATTACCCTTTTTCATGTTTCATGTTTAACAAGACATTGACACAGCAGAGGAGGTGTTTGAAAGTGCAATAAACGAAGCTATTCAACAGATAAGTAGTCTAGAATTTGAACCCGGGACCACACATGAACAGCAGATTGAACAACTTGAAGATTTAGGAACTGTGAGTATGAAACAACAATTGTAGTTAGGGCTCTTTCCCTTTTACAAGTAGAGGAACCCATTCAGTGAGGTGTTAATCACCGATCCTTTGTCACTCCTTTTAACAATATAGACAAAAAGAATCGCTCTTTTCCCGCTCTTTCCTCAGGCTTTCCTCTACTTGTAAAGCGCAAGAGCCATTAATTAATATTATCAATTAACGAAGGTTATGAGCCTTATCAAGCAATATAGAACGACTTTAATACTTTATAAAAGGAATGACTAATCATGTGATGACATTTAGGTATGCTAATGTTCTCAAGAAAGGAATTCAATGACATGTGGCCTTGGTAAGAGAGAAGTATAGCTTGCTGAGCTAGACCTCGGCGATGCAAACACTGACATGGACATGTAAATGTTTAAGTTAAACTAATACAAAATTACCTTCTCCGAGAAAGTAGTGACCTCAGTGATTCCTTTAGTTTCTCGTAAATGCATGCACATTAGACGAAGATGAATGATTCTAACAATCATTTCAATGAATCTGCATGCAGTCAAAGCAACCAATATTTAGCTACAGCGATGTGAATGATTCTCTTTGCAGGAGATATTTGCAAACATATATGAAGGCCTGGTGGCGCCAACATCTCACGAAGGTGACAAGGAGGATGCAGATGAGAGCATAGCCGTCATGACAACGGACACCACTCAAGACACAGTCAACATGACACGAGACACTACTCAAGACAGGGTACACAGTTATTACGTCTTTAAGAATCTCTCCAATTTTCCGCGATCTGAACTGGCTACCTATTAACTCCCGCTTCATGAACATGATTGTTCTTCCTACAAATCTCTACATGGACTTGCACCGCTATTTGTACAAGAACTTATTCATGAATACAAACCTACATGCACTCTTCACTCTACGTTTCAAAGTCCGCAATCGGAACTGCCTACCTGTACCTATCAAATCCCGCATATCATGTACAAGATTCTTCTTCTTACCTACAAATCTATACATGGACTTGCGCCGCTATATTTACAAGAACTTGTTTATAAATACAAACCTACACGCACTCTTCGTTCTACGTCTCAAAGTCCGCGATATGAACTGGCTACCTATCAAATCCCGCATATCATGTACAAGATTCTTCTTCTTAACTACAAAAATATACATTGACTTGCACCGCTATATTTACAAGAACTTGTTTATAAATACAAACCTACACGCACTCTTCATGCTCTTCGTTCTGCGTCTCAAAGTCCGCAATATGAACTGACTACCTATCAAATCCCGCATATCATGTACAAGATTCTTCTTCTTACCTACAAATCTCTACATGGACTTGCACCGCTATTTTTTACAAGAACTTGTTTATAAATACAAACCTACACGCTCTCTTCGTTCTACGTCTCAAATTCCGCGATCTGAACTGCCTACCTATCAAATCCCGCATATCATGTACAAGATTCTTCTTCTTACCTACAAATCTATACATGGACTTGCACCGCTATATTTACAAGAACTTGTTTATAAATACAAACCTACACGCTCTCTTCGTTCTACGTCTCAAATTCCGCGATCTGAACTGCCTACCTATCAAATCCCGCATATCATGTACAAGATTCTTCTTCTTACCTACAAATCTATACATGGACTTGCACCGCTATATGTAATAGAACTTGTTTATAAATACAAACCTACACGCACTCTTCGTTCAACGTCTCAAAGTCCGCGATATGAACTGGCTACCTATCAAATCCCGCATATCATGTACAAGATTCTTCTTCTTACCTACAAATCCCTACATGAACTTGCACCGTTATTTTTTACAAGAACTTATTTATGAATACACACCAACATGCTCTCTTCGCTCTTCACTCTACGTTTCAAATTCCGCGATCTGAACTGGCTACCTATCAAATCCCGCATATCATGTACAAGATTCTTCTTCTTACCTACAAATCCCTACATGGACTTGCACCGTTATTTTTTACAAGAACTTATTTATGAATACACACCAACATGCTCTCTTCGCTCTTCACTCTACGTTTCAAATTCCGCGATCTGAACTGCCTACCTATTAAATCCCGCATATCATGTACAAGATTCTTCTTCTTACCTACAAATCTATACATGGACTTAATTGCACCTCTATATGTAATAGAACTTGTTTATAAATACAAACCTACACGCACTCTTCGTTCAACGTCTCAAAGTCCGCGATATGAACTGGCTACCTATCAAATCCCGCATATCATGTACAAGATTCTTCTTCTTAACTACAAATCTATACATGGACTTGCGCCGCTTTATTTATAAGAACTTGTTTATAAATACAAACCTACACGCACTCTTCGTTCTACGTCTCAAATTCCGCGATCTGAACTGCCTACCTATCAAATCCCGCATATCATGTACAAGATTCTTCTTCTTACCTACAAATATATACATGGACTTGCACCGCTATATGTAATAGAACTTGTTTATAAATACAAACCTACACGCACTCTTTGTTCTACGTCTCAAATTCCGCGATCTGAACTGCCTACCTATCAAATCCCGCATATCATGTACAAGATTCTTCTACTTACCTACAAATCTATACATGGACTTGCACCGCTATATTAACAAGAACTTATTTATGAATACAAACCTACGCGCACTTTTCGCCCTACTTTTCAATATTGTCTTGTACCTCCACCAACTTCATCTCAGTCTTATTGGCGTCCTGTATTTTCTTCTGATGCAGCACACCTCTGGATTGAATAAACTCCCAAACAGTGTATCACAGACTGATTTATCAATTTAATGTCAAAACAAACTTGTTTATTTTCTTTTTCATGTTTGTAATGGTTGTAAATTGTTTGTGTATGTTGTTTTTTTACGTGATCATACAGTGTTTATATATTGCGCCATGACATTTGAGGGTTAACACTTTATAAGCATGGGCAAATTATAATAATTATTATCATTATTCTAAAATTGTATTGTTTGAATGTCACGTTTAGTTAATTTCGAGATTTTCCGTTTGTGTTTTTATGTGTATTTTTAATCTGGTCTGAAGGACCTCTCGACTCGCGGGCAGCCCTTGTGGGTGAATGCCCAAATTACAATTATTCGACCTACGGCTGAGATACTTGACTTCTCAAAAACTCACTCTGTTACGTATAATACGTTGAATTTCAGGATTTGCCCAATTTGGCGGTGTTATCTGAAGGGCCTCTTGACGCACTTGCAGCCCTTGGACAACACGTGCCAGAAGACGGAGGAGAGCTTGTATTGAATGTTTCACTCCCTGGACTCCAGTCAGGTACGTCATTTCTAACATGAACTCAAAAAGACTAGGACGAAAAGAACCCAGTTCTATGCGTAAACGGACCTCTCAGGGTCGTACGTGCGTGTTTCTGAGCTGTGTTTTTCAAAACAAGTCTTGTTGAATTTTCAACAATTTTCGAAATTAAAAAAATATATATATAGGCCTATATTAAAACTGTTCAAGATATCAAAACATTTCCATTGTTTCTTCTTTTCCCCTGCATCACATTGTACGTGCACAGGTTCATCATGCGGGTAATCGGTTGATGAGGTTGTAGGGAAACAGTCAAAAATATTCCCCTAGGGAAATAGTACTTGGGATAGGAATTGGCCAATGAATTGCAATGATTAGTTCATGAATATTTATGAGGTGTAATAATTTATTTGTTCTATGAATTTGCATTGTCTCACTTTTATAGTTGCCATGATAAAGCGTATCGAGGAAGACGGCACAGCGCTGGACTTCAGTTTTGCTCTGCCAGTTCCACATGCTGATGCTGACATTCCAACTGTCAAACCACTGCTATTTATCTCGAAGGAAGACTTCTCCAATCTTCCAGCTGGTAAGTGAACTCACAATTCCGTTACAGAATAAACATTCACGAACCTCACCACGGATGGTTAGTCGCGTTATGCGAAGGGTCTAAAAAATTGTTCAAGAAAAAGGATATAGTTCATAATACTGTCGATGTTAACGTGTTTAGCGGTCTAATTTGTGGGGGAAACGCAAAATCCTCATATTGTTACGTATTTTGGCTTCGGGGGCAATTAGCGTTTAGAGGGTGTTTGGAAAATCGTTTGCCACACATATACTTGTAGCTATGCAGTATGGTGTGTGACTGATTCCCGTCCTCCCCGGGAACCTTACCCAAAATGTTTAGTATTATGCCGTCCATTGCTTTATTCCGTGTTTCAAACGGTGTTTCAAAGACATTTACTCAAGTCGGTTCTTACAGTTATGTTATGAGAGTCCCGTTTGCCCGTAGAACAGGGGTGTTTTTGAGTTATAAGAACCATGACTGACGCATTAAATAACGTGGCTAAATAATCCTTTATTAATAGTTTAGAATTATATTTCTGTTGTAACTGTAGGTAAAAAGGTGCTGCTACTTAATTACGTTAAGAGCGAGGAGGATGCGAACATAACAGCAAGACGACCCGTTACTACGTGGTAAGTTTTGAAGAGTTACACCTAGCATAAAACGTTCCTGATCAGGTGCTTTTATGTTAGTCAGAAGTCAGTATCAAAAACCTAATGTACAGTAACGAGCAGATTACTTCTAAGCAGATGACACCTCATTCATACAAAAATGAGTAGACACTTCAGATGTTATGATGCTTTTTAGTAACCACACATAACCACACATAACCAAACAGGTTGGCGTTTTGAATGGGATGTCAATTATTTGTAATTTACAATAACCCGTTAGACGTATATAAATGAATGATGAGCTGTCATTTATTACACACAAACTGTTACTGCTGAGTATCCAATGGGCAATGATATCCCATAGGAAAGAACGTTACTACAACTTTGTTTTTGGTTAGTCTGTGATTAAGGTATTAAATAATTCGGGTAGTAATTTGGTCAATGACCTAACGAGAACCTTCAATTCCCCTCACACAAATGAAAAACATAAATTACTCACTGTTCAGATACTTTATGAACTTTTATATTGCAATAATCTTGAACATTGTTTGCCGTTTAGAAATGTAATCCTACCCCTTTCTACTACTTGATGTACACATTTTATGTTCATGGATAGGAATGAGGCAACAAAACAAAATGACACTGTTCTGATAGCAAGTGGGATGGTGGCCATACGTCTGGAGATAAACGATGTCGCCCACTCAATACAAGCGGATTTTACCTTGCCATTATTGGTATGTATACAAAATGTAACACATCTAACAACGTTTATGATTGGTTAAATTCAAGCTATACTTATTTATTCCAATAACCAACTGAAATACTGCTCCTGAAATATGTCACTGCAATCTCTACCAGGGACACGATCCTATAACAATGTCTCTGATTGGTGCATCAAATGATCGTGCTTGACAGGTAGTTCTCAAGAGGTTAATATGAGTGAAAATTAACAAATATTTAGAGAATAATGCATTTATCCGATTAATACCTACAGTGAAAGAATTGGAATTTTCTTTTTAACAAATCCATGTGTACTCACTAGTATCGACGTTTCACAACCTACTTCTCTGGTTGTTTCTTCCTGAAGAAACAACCAGAGAAGTAGGTTGTGAAACGTCGATACTAGTGAGTACACATGAATTTGTTAAAAAGAAAATTCCAATTCTTTCATTGTAAATTTCAATCCTGATGAACTTCTTCAAACAAATACCTACAGTATTACAACATAAATCTTACTCAGTAAAAAATGAACGAATCCGGCTAGGTTATTTATTGTTTTTGTGTGCTATTTACGATCTTGCGTCTGTACTGCCCGTGCGCTGCGCTTTGACGGCCTGTCAATCTTTTAACTCCCAGTGCATTAACCCTAACCCTATAAGCGTGTTTTTTTAACAATTTGAACTATCAGGGGAGAAAAACGTGACAAATTTTGACTGGTTGAGACCATTTGACAGCTCGTCGGATCGTGCCACGAGATAGAATCGTGAAGCACGCTATACAGCGATACACACGATACAGCAGCAGCTATTTGCTGTGGCCTTTTGTGGCCTCTGGTAAGGGTAGGGCTGATAGGACCGGTTTGTAATAAAAAATAAATCAGTGCAATGTCATTACTCAAATAGGGTTAAGTTATGTTTAAAACTTTAATCTTACAGACACCGAATAAGTGCGACAAATCTGATAAGGCGAAGCCTCAAGACACCGAGTGTTCATTCTGGGATCCTGAGAGGAGGTGTGTATGCTTTCCAATATTACTCCATTGTTAATTGTATTAATTCGCGGTTATTGAAAGTCATGGTAACAATGACGTCATGGGCAAGTACGAATGACTTCACTGATACCGAGACTTTCGATCACCATGATGAGTAAGAAATTCATGAAACATAATTCAAGTTACAGAGCGATACGTTTCTTAATTACTTCAAAATCATGGTTTGAAATAGGTTGAAATAAATTGTCGGGGTCTGCTCCAAAATTGGAAACAAATTTCCATTATGATTTAGTAAACGCTCCGTGATGGGTTTTTTCACGGAAAATAAAAGTCAAGATAGATTTGTATGAGTCCAGAAAAATCTTTTCTGATAAGTCAAATGTCATTATAAGAGATTAAAGAGAAGTATGTGTAAAAAATTGAAATAATATTACTTTAAACTATTCTTCATTGTAGCACCTTCTCCTCCTTTGGGACAGATAAAATCGACGAAGACGACGAATCGGTATCTTGTCATACCACACACACCACAAGTTTTGCTATTCTGATGCAGTTCACTGGATGCCCGGTATGTTACCTTTGGCTATTCCGTTTGAAAACCATACACCCTCTATGATAGAAGACTTGAATTGCCTTGATCTTCAATCTTTCGTAAACTCCAGACATTTAGGGGAAACTGTAATTTTAGGTCATTTTATCGAAAATATTCAAAAAGGTATCCAAAGAAAATGAAATGAGATTTTGGATTCAATCTTTTTGATTTCTAAGTCATTTGACCACTTCTTTTTAAAAATAAATGGAATGCTGAACTTAGATCCATAGTGGTTACAAAGAGTGTTTCAAGAAAGTGGATCAATTTGTTGTGTGGCAAAATGTACTAAGTCGATTGTATTTTGGAAACAAAAGAGATAATAACAAAACGACAAAGGTTATTTTAGTTTAGTTTCGTATAGGCATAGAATAGCGATATGCAATATTAACCAAATCAACCAATCCAAAATGTCCATATTGAAAAAACGTGAATTTCTCCAAAGTACACTTTGTGGGATTTAACACGTTCTTACAATGTCTCTGATTGGTGCAACAAATGTTGTATACGTCTTCTTGACCAATCGGCTGGCAATTCCCGGGCAAAAAAATTAATAAAATAACAGACAGGGATAGTTATTATTCCAATAATTATGACATTGCAGTTTTATTAAAGGTGCATTTTTAAATGCACTTTTAATAAAAACAGCACCTTGTACACAGCTCAGATCAGGCAGTTAAACAGTTAAACCACCTGTTTTATTCATTATGTATTCATGTAATTTACATGTAGATACCAGCACAGCATGAAGAAATACTGGAATTGTTGACACGGTTGCTTGGTGGCATTTCTATCGTATCACTTTTTGTGACAATAGCGGTTTTTCTTTCACTGGAGTGAGTAATAACAATTATATAAACAAAAATATTTTGGTTTTCTTGCATTTATTATCAGATCACATCATATATAAATATAAATAATCAATAATGACATATTACATATTTCACTTCCCCTTAAATCAAATCTTACAGAAGTTGTCTAATTTTAAGTTCAAAATATATGACACCTTAGTAAATCGGGAAATTTCCCATATTTTGGTAGTGCTTTAGTTGATTTGGCAACGCTTTCAACATTATTACTATTATCATCATGGTAGAATAATAATACATATTTTTTCACTATATTTATGTCTAGATTATAGTGTCACAAAGTTGGTGGGGTTCAATATCTTTCTATATTGTTTTGGTGTTCTGACAGCTATACAAGACATGTTCAATGTAATCAATTTCGTTAGAAGTTTCACAAAATATTGTTTTCCTCCATTATTTTCTTAAGAAATACTATGTTGGATAAATGTTGCAATTTTCTTGTTCAATGTCGATGTTTTTCAAATATTAAAATTGACAGTTTTAAACTTCTCCGATGCCGAACCCGTTGAACATGTAACCTATATTTGCCGAGTGTTCTGGATGTTTATCCAAAATAACAACGTTACTTTGTTACTACGTTATGTTACAGATCTCTTCGCACCAACGAACGTTATATTATACACATCAACCTCGCAGCAGCGTTGCTCGTTGCACAATCACTCTTTTTACTGGGAGTTGACAGAACGCATAATAAGGTATACTTATTGACATTTTCAAAGTTTTCTGATTGTATCCAAAAATGAACTGCATATAAAATAAGTGAACTATTACATCGTTCAATTTCGCATTGACGCACGGGTGGGTCTTTAAAATGGTCGTGCAATTTTTCTATATTTTATGGTTCTACCTTTGAAATCATCAATAGTAAACCTACATGTAGTGCGAAGCCCGGTTTAGAAGCTAACATGGATCAAGTAGGTGTTATAATCAGTTGAATGGTGATGGACTTAAATCCGTTCATGAATATCATAGGTAACACCATTTTGTGTCCTTTGTATCCAGACTGTCTGCACCGCCATTGCAATGATGTTACATTACACATTCCTGTCAGTGTTTGGTTGGATGATGGCTGAAGGCATTAATCTCTACATGAAGATCGTGAAAGTCTACGGCGCTGAGAAGAGTCAGCTGCCTCTGTACTGTGGAATAGGATGGGGCCTTCCCGCCGTCATTGTTGGCGTAAGTGGAGCCATAAAATACGACAGCTATACTACACTGAATAGGTGAGTCTTTTGGCCACACTGCAAAACTATTTCGTATGGCTCATGGCGTATAAGTGACTTGTACGTAAGACGTAAACGATAGGCGCCTAAGTAATATTAATTGAATCACCAGATGTACAACCAACAATGAAAATACTTGCATTGGTCTCCAATTTAACACTTTCCACGCGGCGATATCACAAAATGTTTCAAAAATGTCTACATTATTAAATCTCATTACATTATTTGGAATCATATTTGGAATCACCATTTGAAATGCATTGAAATAAGTGCAAACTTGCCAAGTAATGAATAAGTAATCCTTTGGATAGACCTTGAGAAAGGTTTCTGAACCAATAGCCGCGTGGAAAGTGTTAAGGTTGCGTGTACGTATGGTGCTGAAATGATATTACTTTGGCGACTAAGTCTTACATACAAGGCCTTATGCACAATACGAACTGGTTTTGCAGTGGATCCTTGTGTAACTCCACAAAATAAGTACGTGTGGTTACTGTGGTTTTGTTTTGTTTTTTTATCCCTAGAACATTTCATGTGTGTAGGGGAAATTCTTTAATACAATGTTTGCATAGTATTCATGGACCGAATCACTACTAAATCATTCGTGCTCTTCATCATTTGATCTTCGTTCTTCATCTGACATAACAAAGCTCAATCCCGTTCGTTCACATAAAAGAGCTGGTGATTGTTGTCTCACTGTTTTCGGACCTCAGCTCTGGAATAAGCTTCCTATTTATGTCAGAGAAGCTAGGACTGTGTCTACTTTTAAGAGTCTTCTAAAGACCTATTTATTTCAAAATTTGTAACTTTGTATTATTGTATATGTTTTGTGTATTATGTCTGCCGTTTATTGTTTTTCGGGGCGTTGTTTAAGCGCTGTGCTTTTCGAAAGAGCGCTATATAAGTGCCTATTATAATAATAATAATAATAATAATAATAATATGTCATCTTTCGCTCATTTTTATCCCTACAGGGCTCAACAAAGTAACTCGCCTGGTAGTAAATACGCTCATAGCTCTATAACTATAACTCCAACTTGAATATATACAATTATGCATATGAAGGAATTTCTCCTCTTGAATCTGAGATGTTGTTCACGTACACTACACCGAAAAGAATGAGACAAAATGCAGTTTTCATTTTCGCACGGTGAATTTGAACATGCAGGATAGTGTGGCAATAATGTGTTGGGCCACATTGATTAATTGGAGATATGAGTATATTTATCACCTGGTAAAAAAGTTACTTTTTTGATGACTGTAAATATGTTATTAGGTCACAAATGAATCTCCTTTGGCATCTGAAACCATCAAGTACATTAAGTTCTAATCGGTTTTTTTTTTTAAAGAACAGATCTTATCAGTTCCACATCATTATATCAATATATTATTTCTATCCTTAGTTGCTGGTTAGATATGTCATCTGGACTTATATGGGCTTTTGCGGGACCGGCCGCTCTTGTTTTAGGGGTAAGTCTGAAAACACACCTTTCAAAAACACTTCCTCACGGCCATGTGTTTTTAACTGACCACCCAAAAGGGTGGCAGCGTTGCATTTTTGGTGACGAATCATCCATTTCTCTCTATTAACTCAACAACTAAATGTGGTAGAGCTATGGTTTAAGTGTCATTTGAAAGCCTATTTATCTAGCTACATTGTGTGAATAAATCAGGTATTTCAATTACTGTTTGGCTGAGATATGATTGATTATATTTCGAGAGTCAGGAGTATTTATTAAACTTGATCCAGACGTATCCTTGGAGTATGTTTGCTAGGATGATTTATGTTACCAAATATTAGAGTATTCCGTGGCATGATGGGACAGGAAGTTAATTATTATGGTATGGAGAAGAAGCACATAATTGTATGTCACTCTGCGGTTTGGATGTTAGAGGGGTTCTCCTCCGCTTGAAGCTTTTGTATGAGAAGGATGTGTGCTACCAGTGTGCAGAAATAAAAAATTGATGACATGGATCGGTGATAAGCTGATACTTCGCATTATTCATAAATGTGTGATTTAATTAATCATACAACTAGCCACGCGTATGTAGACATGGTGGCAGCTAATAACGAACTTGACAATAATATCAATTCCCCTTTATTCCACCAGTTGAATACGACATTGCTGTTAGTGATCGCACGCATCCTGTATAAGTCTGCAAAAGCTGTCGGTGGTTCACAAACCTTGCCAGGAACCAGGTTGGTACCGAAAAACACCAGCTATTACTTTAGGCGGCGAACAAACCCTGTTCTTCGGGCCCGGCCGACCCCGAATTAAAAGGGGTTTTTGTTTACAAATTTGTTGGAAATCTTTTGAAATCTTTTGGTGAAATTGAAACATTTTTGAAAATATCACGATTTTTTTTGAAAAACAATTCAAAACAAAAAACGCCTGACCAAGCGACCCTACCGGAGAGGTACGTTAGCCACTAGAACAGGGGTGGGGGATCGTTGCCTAAAGAACAACGTGTCAAATAAATAGAAAAACAGCTATTGCTTTCATTACCCTTTATTATATTTATCTTGAATGTGTACAAAATAAAAGTGACTAATTGTTCGTAAATTGCTTGTTGGACTAGGCCTGGTAAGCAAACGAAATATTGCTTCGATTTCAAGTCAATGCTCGTACGAGTTATTATACCATTTACGTATTTACATATAATTATACGTAAAGGGGATATTGTATTTCTGATTTGAAGCGTTTGCTTGAACAAAGTACCAAATTGGAAGCATATTTCTAGTATGATTTAAGTTCTGTGGTGTTTCTGACGGAAAATACTTTCGAGATATATTTGAGTCCAGAAAAGTATTTTCTGAAAAGTATCTTCATTACATGAGAGAGAACAAAGGGGCAAATATTTAAAAAATATATATTCAAGCAACATATGTATGCTCCTTTACAGGGCATCACTCAAAGGAACGCTGTTACTCACCCCTATTATGGGCAGTACGTGGGTATTTGGATACATGTTTATCAGTGATGCAGCCATAGTGTTTCAATACTTATTCGTCGTATTCAACTCGCTACAAGGCATGTTCATCTTTATCTTGTACTGCGCGATGAACAAAGAGGTTAGTCTATTGTTCTAATTCGTTGACGAAGTGCACGTTAGCAACTCATGGTTACTGGTTCAAACCTTGGCTCGTACATTTGCTAATAGGCTTTGTGTTATGATCAATGTGATCAGTGGTTCGTAAGAAAGATGGGGTGAGCCAGTTGATCTTGCAACGGTTATATTCTAACGTGCACTACACCAGCGAATTTATAATGGGCGGAATTGAGGGGAAGGCCGGTACCTCTGATGGCGGATTCAAACCCGGTTCCATCAAACATTAGTTCAAGCAGGGAACCGGAACAACGCCAGTTGTTCGAAGGTTTTAGACAGCGTTTTTTACAATGTAGCTGTCAATGTAACACTTAATTGAACGTATGACAGAGTTGTTCTTTTGAGATCGAAATAGTGGTAAATGTGGCAATGAGACCCACATTCACAAGCAGGTGGCTAAGCTCTTGAAACAAGTGATTGCTACTAATGAGGTATCGATGGAGGAACACATCAGCCTACATTGATATGAAACACGATATGAATATATCACGAAATATTTGAAAAATTGGCTACTGAAAACAAATTTCCGAACTTGTTTGTGCAGTTTATAGTAATACGAAATATGTTATTATTACATTATTCTGACTTTTTTATCATTCGTATGCTGAGAATGACAAGTTCTAACTGACATTTCAGTGGTTTTTTTAAATATTTTTGTTTTGAAATTGTCATTTTGTAAACTTTAAATTGATACACAAGGTGTTTATAATTATAAGATAGATGTTTTATCATGTTTATAGACGTAACTTAATATTTCTCATGTTTGTATTGTTTTTTTGTGAACTTAAAATGACTATATTTCAAAATGACCAAAATGTCAGTTGGAACCTTTAGCTCATTTTACCACCAAACACGGCCTTGCAATGGTTCACAATGAACGCCCATTTCCTGACATTTTACCAAAGTTTCAGGTGTTCCCTTCTTTGAGAATTTCATAAGTATTTGTATCAAAATGGCGTTGTTTCTTAAGTTTCCATGAAAACAACATCCTACCAATAATTTACGTTAAAGGCTTTGACAATGGGGGAGGTAGTTGGCTTATGAAATTCGACATGCAATTATTAAGTGTTGTTGGTTTCGTTTTGAAGGTACGAAACGTGGTAACAAAGACCTTTGAAAAGCATCAATTGTCTTCGGGAAACTTTAATCGAGTGGCACCGTCGGGATTGAAGTTGGTAAGTATAAAAACTGAAATGTGTTGGCATCATTTAAAAAAAAAATTATCCGAGTCCATACCGAACATACAGCTACAGTAATTATTCATAAACGAATGGATGTACCATAAAAATAAACCGACAATTTTATAACATTTTGTGTGATGCTAACCTGACAAGCCACTAGCCAGTACTAGTCGGGTCACGGTGGAATAAATGCTTATAAGGAGCGATTTCGATGGCAACATTATCAAACGAGTATGGATTGATCGCCAATCCTTAAATGGCACTTTATATTTTAAATTATGTTATTAAAGATAAGCCTAATGATAGTAGATCTACTTGACTTTCCCAATATTTTTATTTGACTTATGATTTTAAAAATGGTAAGCGAGTTTGATTGATATAAACCTATTGTATCGTTGTATTCATACCCAAACCCTTGTAACCATGAATTGACACAGATTGCAGGCAACCCTTAAACCCTTAGGTCCAATCTTTCCAGCCAGACCCTTTTGGAATATTTCAAGGTTGAGATATTCCATCTTAACTCTATTTCATCTGTCATCAAATGAACAGGTGTACCCTGAGTGAACTAGCCAAATGGACCTATGCCTTTAAGGAAAATCTTAATATTGTATGTATATTTTTTTTGGTAAACAGAGTGCCGTAACTACAAAATCTACTTAGATGAGATGTACCAGGCGCAGTTTAACCGAGGTAAATGTAATAACCATAACACGTAGTGAAACCATAGAGGTTATCCATAACGGATTAGCAGCCGGTCATGATGTCGAGAATACCAAATTGTATTCTTAAAAGATTTGCAGAAGAAAGAAACATCTGTTTCATGATATTTATTTGGTAGTACAATTGTTATGCTATGACATGCACCAAACTCTATTGAATGTAGAATAGTCCGGGTGCGAATCCCTTTTGTTATCTGTTACGTCTGTCTACATGGATAACCTCTAGGCCTATCATAGCAAGCATCTGGCGGTCACTTCCTGGCACATATTTCATCATCCTTTTGAATAACCCATTAAAATACGGCTTATCATCCACTATTATTTTACTCCAATCTTCATCAGGGATACCATTTTTTTCTAACTATGTCTCTGATTGGTGAAACAAATGATGGATCCAATTTTGTGACCAATTGGCAAGTTGTTCTCAAGGGGGTTTAAAGATAATATAAATGTGTCTATGATCTCTTAGCTTGCGTGTTGGGTACCTGTAGGTAGGAAATGCGTGTTAGTAATCAGTGTAAACATTGTTACCATTGCTAATAAATTATAAGACATGATCAAAAACATCTTTCGATTTAGTTAGGTGAATAAACCTTTTATGTAGAACATATTTTTTGCGATTGGTTAATTACAAGATATGCTCATTTGAATAACCCATTAAAATACGGCTTATCATCCACTATTATTTTACTCCAATCTTCATCAGGGATACCATTTTTTTCTAACTATGTCTCTGATTGGTGAAAAAAATGATGGATCCAATTTTGTGACCAATTGGCAGGTTGTTCTCAAGGGGGGTTAAAGATAATATAAATGTGTCTATGATCTCTTAGCTTGCGTGTTGGGTACCTGTAGGTAGGAAATGCGTGTTAGTAATCAGTGTAAACATTGTTACCATTGCTATTAAATTATAAGACATGATCAAAAACATCTTTCGATTTAGTTAGGTGAATATACCTTTTATGTAGAACAAATCCATGGTTTACTCACGTTTAGACGGTTTCGATTTCCCAGTCGATAGACTTCTTCAGTAATGGCTTGATCCACATGATATTCCCGCGAGATTTGTTGTCATTATCGTTCCCAGTGGATCGTAGACATGCGTTAAAAAAATAAAAGCCTCGTCAAGGTTGGTGAATTTGGCGCTCCCTGACTTGAGTATGCAGATCGCATCTCTTATCCATCGCTTTTGTTTGCCATTGTCTTTATCAAGTTTGTTGCCCCTTTCCCAGTCGATAGTGTGATACTGTTGTAAAACGTGATGAGTATGGATTTCTTCAACATATATATTCACCTAATCTTCAATCAACAATCATGATGAACTTATTCACAGATCTGTCGATAGTAATGCGTGGTATACATTACACGTTACTTCCGGTGTCAAAGGTATCTAATAATGTATCTGGTCAAATGTTTTAAAAACAGCTTCCAGTCAATGTTTCAAACAATTCTATTAATTCATTTTACTTCTTATAGCTGGTTACAATCTTCCTATAATAATATTATATAAATGATGCATGTTAGATGATTACGTTATCTCTCAAACCTGATGCAGTTAGGTATATAATTATGCTAGGTATAATTTATGCTAGTTCCCTGCACCACCCTGGATCCACTTGCTAGTTGAGGTGACGAAACCCATTGATGCAGGGAACCAGCATAGGTATAATTGGGGTTTGTTTTTGTTTGTTTTTGTTTGTTTCTACTTTTTTTTACAAAACAGGTGGATGAAACACGAGATCTGAAGACTTGGAAAATGGGAATGCTCTATGAAATGTGGATCAACGATGTATATTTTGTACTTGACAAGTTTATGTACATGTATATTAATCTAAGGTGAACATTTTAGAGTAATCAATTTTGTTTCAAATTAAGTCGTTGGATTTGTACGGATTTCGAAAATAAGGGGTTTCAATACCACATGCATTTAATTAAGGTTACCACCGGTCAAACGGGGTCAAGGTTTATCAAAAACTTCTACTTATGATACGTCTGATTTTTCATAACGTATTAACATTTCAAAAAAAAAACTTAGTATATAGCTGAATTGCCCTATTGCGACTCCTCTGTTGAAATCTCTCCATTGCTGAACAAAGGATTTTTAAATTGGTCCTGTATGTTGTTAAATGGTCTTTCACCTATCCTATGTACCAATCAAACTGTAAATTTGTATGTTCCAAATAGACACTTTTAAGATCATCCAAGGATCATCTCCGTCGTGAGTATCCTATGACAAGAGTTGAAGCTGGTGATTGGACTGTAATTACTGTCTGTGCATCCAAATTATGGAATGACCTACCTATGTATATTTAGTAGACAGTCTGTTTCTGTTATTGCCTTCAAGAAGGCACTTAAGACATATTTGTTCCCCATGTCATTTTGTTTCTTATATTATTATGTTGACTTATGCTATTTTGTATCTCCTGGCCATGGCGTCAATCTGACCCTTACCAAACTTGAATACACTAATTGTATTCCGATTGTATTCCGAATATATTCAGAGATGTTTTCGACATAGATTTGTAGTAGAAGTGTGGTTGTTGTATTCCACTTATCAGAATACAACACGACCCCAATTGCTTGAAACATTTCGATATTGTATTCGGAACAGCCCTTTGTGGTCATTTGCATTCGAATGCTTTCACATCTGAATATTGGTATTCAAAGGATTTGAATACATACATTTTTGAATGTACATTATATTACTAAATGTTTGTGTGTGTGATGTAAACTAGTCAGGGAATATCAATAAAATCATGAAATGACCGTGAAGTATATGTAGGGTACACATGCAATTGAATTGTATCATTGCTGAAAATGAGCCACACCCACTTTTTCGATAATTTAAAATGATGACAAATGTGGTTTTACTTACAGCATAATATCATATTTGGTATCAAATCAAAAATACCTGTCTCCATAATTTGAGTTAAAGGCACATCACAGCATACTGGTATTTATTTGTTGAAAAACTTTCAAATATTAAATACAGTCATTTTGAGACTATGATTTATAATATTTGTGATCATTATGATTTATCAAAACCTTGTGTTGTTCAAAGGATTCTAATACTGTTTTGCTAAGTATAAACACTCAATTCGAACTTTCATGGCATGTATTTGGGCAACAGAGTGGTAAACTATCTATACAAGCAAAACCGTAAAGGGCGGCTATGGTCTAGAATCATTACCAAAATCATCATATTATATGCACACCTTTAAATGGATCCCACTACAAACCAATAATATTGCAAAGAGTGCACTCTCATATTTAAATGATTTTGTATTGGTTATGATGTTAATTATTTAAAGTAGTTATAATGTTATTATTCTTAATGGTGTATGTTCTGATCACTTTTGTGGCTATGATTTTTTTCACATCAAGATATGTTGATATCAGGGGAATCCCCATATTTTCTCATTATGTCTGTAAAATCTTAGGGCCAGAAATGTTCCATTTAGAAATTATAGGCTAAAATGTGGTGAATTACCAAAGGTGGTTTACCACCCGCCAGTTTGTGTACTACTCAATGGGAAAATGTCTTGTGACCTTATGCTTCTATAATAAGATTTATTGGAGTTATGCAACTCAAACTGACGATTGCTACACTTTTAAGGGTGGCCTTAAAATAGAAAACATCAAGTTGAAAATCGGGTCAGCAATCAGAACATCTACCTTTAAGCTTAACACTAATTTTAAGCAAAGCATGCCATTGTATATATTAAACTTTACAACAATAAAGTTGCCTTTTTTGTCTTAAGGGGTTGTTAACTAAAACAACACATGAAATTTAAAGCGCTGTAACTTTTGAACTATTAAGAGTGCGTGCCTGAGAAAACCAAATGGTGGGCGGAACATGAAGGTTGTCGGATTTTGCTCTTTTTTGGTTTAGTATATGTACTTGATGAAATATTCATGCTGACAAGGTTTGAAAATTCTGGCCCCTATAGCTTGGATTTTGTGCCCCATCAAGTTTTAGCCCCTTTTAAGCCCCAACATCTCCCAAAATTGCATATAATTGCCCATTTTTGCATAATGTTCATACTTGTAATCTTGATGTCCATTGTCAAATTATTTTTTAATCAAGTTAAAATATTGTAAGTACATGGGTTTAGTATTGTGAAGATCAAACCAAATTTTACTTAACTCCTTCTTCCTCACCAGGGGGGGTCCCACTTAGGACCCCCCTCAAATATCTTGATGTTTTATGTAAAAATGGGGCTATCTTCAATCGCTTGCAGGAATTTATCCCAGCAGTGAATTAAAATAACCTGATTGTAGTCTCATAGCATGACACATTGGCTATCAAAAACTATTCAAACTTAGCTGGGGAAATGTGTCTGGATACTGAAAAACATAGTGTTTCTATATAGTAATTTTTAATATTTTCTAAAACAAGAACACATATTAGTCGGGTATATACAGGGGTTACCGTAAACCCCCTTCTCTCCAGGACTCCCCCAAATCAACTTTTTTACTTACTTTCATGGTTCTAAAACATATTCAGAATGTTACCAAAAATAATTTTGCTATGCCAAGGGATTAGTCAAGATGGCGTCCAAAATGGCCGCCAGAACTGGTCAGATCTCATAAAATGACATATAGCAATAAAAATGTATGGTGAAAGTATAGTTTTAATAGTGGGATGTATGAATTAGACCACTACACTCTCATATCCAGAACGTTTGCTTTGTTGACACACCTAAATCCAAGATGGCCGCCAAAATGGCCGCCAAAAATGGTAAAATTTCATAAATTGGCATAATATGAACCAACATGTATGATCAGAGTATAGTTTTAAGGAGGGGGTGTATGTGTTAGACCACTAGTAACTCATGTCCAGTATTTTGCTTTGTTATCATAGTTAAAAATCCAAAATGGCGCCCAAAATGGGTCCCAAAATGACTGAACCAATTTTGAATTCAGTAAAATGGGATAATATTAACCAAAATGTATCATGAAAATATAGTTTTAGTGATGGGATGTATGTATTAGTAACTGGTATGTACTAGTAACTCATATCTAATATGTTTTGATTTGTTAACATACTTAATAATCCAAAATGGCCACCAAAATAGGTCCCATAATGACTGAACTAATTGTCGGAATTCCATAAAATGGGATAACATAACCAACTTGTATGATGAAATTATAGTTTTAACATTGGGATGTACATGTATGTATTAGACCACTAGTAACTCCTATCCAGTATATTTGCATTGTAACAATGTACTTTAAATCCAAGATGGCCACCAAAATGGCCGCTGTACATGTACATATAGTCTACATGAGTGTATGGTAATCCAAAATAGATTGTGAGTGTAAGTGTATATTACATCAAATTCACCAACTAGTATGTTCTAAACTGATAAGGCCCACCTCTGTGACAATTCTGATTCTGTATCACTTTCCAAAATGGCTGCCAAAATGATTAATTTGATATTAAATTACCTAAAACAATTGTTTTGTAAAACTATGTAATACCAATACCCCCAAATCTAATGGGACAGCATTCACTATAATATGTCTACGATAAAGCTTAGTGGCTGTAGATCTGATCATACATGTTGGTTCATATGCCAATTTATAGAATGTTAACATTTTTGGCAGCCATTTTAGCGGCCATCTTGGATTTAGGTGTGTTAACAAAGCAAAAGTCCTGGATATGAGTGTCTAGTGGTCTAAATACATACATTCCACTTTTAAAACTATACTTTTACCATACATTTTAATTGCCATAATATGGCGGCCATTTTGGACGGCATCTTGAATAACCCCTTAACGTACCAAAATATATTTGGTAACATCCTGAATATGTTTTAGGACCATGAAAGTAAGTCAAAAAGTTGGTTTGGGGGAGTCCTGTGGGGTGGGTGGGGTGCACTGGTCGGTAACCCCATACCCGACTAATTTTCTTATTCATAATATCCAATAACTGGTGAACATGAGTCATGTAGATGATGATGCCTAACACACCATGCTTGGTCCCTCTGATATCAAGGCTGCTGTAGTTGTGCATGGTTTGCCAAAGATCAGTATACTATAAGTAGACCTAGCTGGTCCACACAAATTCTAAATATTGTTTGTGTGACATCTCATTCACCATCTTGTTATTAAAAAAATGTGGTAGCCCAAATAGTAGGCTATTGCCCCATAGTTAAAACACCTGTTACTAGAAGAAAATTAGACAAGATAAAATCAAACTAGAAAGTGATGCATTTCCCATCTATCTATCTATCTATGAGACTAACTTTTGCCCTAGTTATTTTATTGGGATAATGATGGGAATTGTGCCTCTACTATATAGAAACACTTTGTCCTATTGCATCTATAGATATACATTTATATCAAGGGTGATAATGTATATTCAATTGTCATAGTCCAATTGTTATAGTCCCGATAGTAGATTATATACGTCATTCATATATTCTTGTTCATTGATTGGTTAAAAGTGGGTCACATGATCAAAAATAAACACGCTATTTTGCCAAAAGTACTATTTACGGCTCCCAAAAGTACTATGTATGGCTCCCAAGAAGACTATTTACGGCGCACCCGCCGGTAGTTTCACGCGGCGTTGTACTCCGCGTGACGCGAGAGGGCGCACGATTGCATCCCCGGGCGCAGCGTGACGATCGTTCGATGCACTGCCTTTGAATTGAACTTTTAAAGCTTTTTAACTGATGAAGATTGGAACTTACCGGATGATTTTTGAATTTGAACTTTATGGAACTAGAAATATATGAATGACGTATAAAACAAATATATACTGCCTTTATTCGAGTCTCTGGATTAAAACTATGGTCCCTCGGTGACTGCAATAGGCTATTTAGCTTCGGGGCAACCAGAGTCTCTCATGGCAGTATATATTTGTATAATATCTATTATAGCACACACCACCCATGGATCAGTCATCCTCCCGTTTGGAAAAAAATACTATAAAATAGAAACACTTTTTTACCCTTCCACATTTCCAGTATGATTGACACTAGGATCAATGCATTTAAAACTAATGATGTAAAAAACTGATTGACGTAGGCTATTAGTATTTGAACCTGACCTATTCTAAGCAAACTATTGTGTCTAATTTATATTACTATACAATCTAGAAACACTGATTGCTTCAAAAGACCATTACCTTTGATTACACAAACCTTTGCTTCAATTCTCTGATGTGAGAGACTTTGGAATAAAGCTATCGCTGCTCAGAAGCAGCAATGTATGGTTTAAGTAACCTTTTAAAATCAAAACAGTTCAATATCTTATTTCAAAACACTTCAACAATATTTTCTGTCTAGAAACAATCATTTAGATACAAATATAAATATATTCTTAAAGTCTGTGACCTATTTGATTGAATTACATTCCTGTATTACAACAATATCTCAAATAAATCATATATCTTCAATTGTTTTAAAATGTCTAAAATGCCTTATAGAAACACTGCATTGGGTGTATCTAGAAACCATTTTCCCAGAACAGATTTACGTTTTCTGAAGAGACAAGTGATTTGGCTATTCGGCTATGAAAGAAATTTTTCAATTCACTGCTGGGATAAAATCCTATTCACATTTAAAGATGGCCCCTTTTTCGTCACAAAAATCAATGCCTCGTAGGGGCACTTTTTTCTGTGACCCCCCTCGTAATTCAGAATGAGGTGGGTGATTTTTGGTTGAATCTACACAATACCAATGCTGTATATCAATGATATATAGACTGGATTCAAAAATCAGTTGATGCAAAGAATCCCATTTTGTGCCTTTAGAAACAGAGACAATTTAAACGATTTTATATGATTTTATGGCTCAAAATGGGGCTAAAATGCCATGGGGCAGAAAATCCAAGTCAGGGGGGTCAGAATTTTCAAACTTTGTCAACCTGAATCTTTCATCAACTGTACCCAGCAAACTATATATGAACAATATTGGACAACCTTCATGTTCCTAGATTTTGTCATATCATCCTATTCTCTCAGGCATAGACTCTTAATGTGATGTATACGAAAGTATACATTTTGGAAAGGAAATGAGTCGGAGAATCCATTTTTGGTATCAAATTTTACTAAAAATGGTGATTGTTTAAATTCTCACCAAAACAATCATTTCTTCTGCTCAACATTAGCTACAAACGTAGCAAAATCAGTTTTTGGTAAATAATGCTGAAATTGCATCAAAATCATATTTTTACATACATTTTTTTAGTTTTCAAAATGTTGATCAACAAGTACCAAAAAGTTGTTTTTTAGGGTTAACAGCCTCCTTAATACGTTGCTTTATAAGCTATCTAAAATGAAATGTCATGGTTAATTGTCCATATAAAAAAAATGTTGTAACTTTGTTATTTCATGTGGTGTTAGATTCGTGGAATAAATGTACATACAGGGCGTGTCTAAAAAGAGACACATGTTGGGGACATATATAATTAAAAAATACATCCCATAATGTTTGCTTAAAACAATTATTCCTAATAAATCCTATTATAATAGCTCTCTATAAAAATGTATCCCAATATAGTTGACCCCTAACTCCCGAGATATGATCAATTCAGCAACAAGAGGGTACTTCCCCACTTAGGCCACTTTCATGACTTTGGAACTAGAATTAGATTTTCAACAAAAAATCAAGATTTATAGGATAACTCTATTTAATATTTAAATATAAATGTACTGCAGACGACAGTTCCAAAATGTCTCAAAATTTTTCAAAAATGTCAACATTATTTTATGTCATCTCCAAGTATTGGTTCAGTAATTCATGATGTAAGACTTTGAAAGTTGGCAAATATTTCTGAAAAATCTGTTTTGTATAATTATGCTTAAACTAATAGTCGCGTGGAAAGTATTAAAATGCATATTCACAAATGTTGTTGTTTGTCATAGCTATAATATGGATGAAAATAGTTTTTCTGATGGTCAAATTTAACTAACTATCAACATTTAGTAGATAGATCATTATTGATGCTATGGATTATGTTCAATTACGATTCTTAACCAAGGTCTCTGCCCTTGACAAGTGGCCAAAGCTGAATTCGACATGCCCGAGTAGAATTTCCAAAAGTTGATAATGAAAGCTCCAAAATAGACAGCAAAAACTGTTATGACACATTAAAGATTGCATAAACTAACCTTCATAATTCTTAAATCGGACCACATAGTCAGCGGTTGACAACATTTGAGATGATTTATTATTGGCGAAATGTCAAAATCACCGGTCCAAAAGTGTTAAGGGATGGGAACATAATGGAACATGAATATTACTATTTCATTCATATCTTTCCTGTCCAAAATGTGTTTCACATGGGACAATTTTGACACGTCCTGTACAATGTATTCCACTGTATTATATAGTAATAGTTTCATTATTGTTCGAAAAAAGTTGTATTCATGTTGACTAGTCTTGTATTTATGGATAAATATAGATTATTGTCCAAATAATGGTCCCATGTGCACTAACAATCCAATTCCCTTGTTTGGAGAAAATCCCAAATTTAAAAATAGATATATCCTATAATTATTTATTACCGTTCTTGGATTAAGAAATATTTGGCATTAGTGTAGGAGAGGACACCTGAGCTATATAGGGATTAAAAGTAACTTTATTATTATTCTAAAGCATCAAAACAATTTTAACAAGCAAGCTCCCCAACCCTCTATGGTACAAGGTTTAATTTTTGGAAAGAGGGCAGGGCTTTGAGTTTTGAGGGAAATTAAGGGGTAAAACAACAAGGTTTAAAATGTTACATGAAAAACAACAATTTGTATGCAGAAAAATTTCATTTTGAACAATAAAAACGTGATTACAAATGCAAAAACTTACATGATTGGATGCAGTTTACAATTCGTTGCAAGAAAATAATTTTAAAAATGTTCATATTTTGCCAGGATTTATGTCAAAAAAGTGAAATAAAAGCGATAAATCGTGCATGAAAACAGCGCTGGCCGCCATCTTGGTTTAAATTCTCGAGCCCAAGAATCTTTTTACGCGATCTCTGATTGGTTGAAAAGTTGACGCAGTATGGTAGAACTGTTCGTATTCGCTGTTCATGTTGGGAGAATTGAATATCTAATCAGAATTAAATGTGCGATCTCTGGGTTCGAATGTGATCGGGAAAAGGAGTGATTTTCGCCAGTTTCCCCTTATTATTTTGGTGAACAATTAGGACTTTTTTCTCTCGAAAAACAGATTTGGAATGTTGAAATGTTGTTTATGTGAAAAAGTACTTTAGAATGTTTGTATTTGTTGATATGTATTCATTTAATCCCTTTATAGTTCAGGTGTCCTCTACTACACTAATGCCAACTATTTTCATTATTGTTCAACAACAACAACAACAAAATGTATCATGTTGACCAGTCTTGTATTTGTGAATGGTGAAAAAGGGTCGCGTTACAAAACTTATCACATTTTCCTTATTTTCATGACGATTTTGTTGATTTTGTTTCAGAAAAGTAACTATAACGCTTTACACAAACAAGATCAATTGCATGATTCACTGTCCATATCAAGGTCAAGGGTCGTTACAATATGTGCACAGTCTTTGTATTCAACCTGTCTAAGGTATTGGTTTCACACTCCCAATGTGACGTTATAATTACGTTTTCTGACGCGCATGCCAGGAGAAAAGTTGACTGCTGGAAGTTTGTCCTTTATGAGTTCGGCGCGCTCATACCTTTTCGCGGTCTTTTGGACTTCCGCTTCCGGGATTTTCCCGCGGTTTGATTCGGCAGATCGCCGATCTCGGCATATCTCCACAAACTTCTCTGTTGGTAATGACCCATAGCCGTTCCGAAAAACATATAATGCTATCATCATCATCATCATCTACCTATACTGTGCATAAACCTCAATATTGAGTATACTCGCACAATGTATCCCTGGAACCTAGGAATACAACCAATCACACCCACCCAAATACTTACACATTAGGATACATCCATTTGAAATTCGTATCCCATCATCATGATCAAATTATAAAATAAAAAAGTCCGAAAATTGTTCTGCCGGACGAAAATTAACGTTCCGTATTCTTGCAGCAAGATTTCTGGACACATCTTTTCATTCCGTAACATTTAAACGGAACCTTACGATGAGTTTAATAGACGTTATTCGTAATTGGCGATTTCAGGCTAAAGAGGGAGACA
The DNA here is from genome assembly GCA_035610835.1 of Ophiura sarsii. Lineage (NCBI taxonomy): Eukaryota > Metazoa > Echinodermata > Ophiuroidea > Amphilepidida > Ophiuridae > Ophiura > Ophiura sarsii. The sequence continues at coordinate 42,753,862 of CM069457.1, read as the reverse complement.
TACTCGATGTGATGTCACTAATCATAACGAAAGCGAGGCCAATCGTGGTAAATTACGTCAAATTACGTCACAAGTGACGTAATTTACCACGATTGGCCTCGCCTTCGTTATGATCAGTGACGTTACATCGAGTATGTCTCCCTCTTTAGCCTGAAATCGCCAATTACGAATAACGTCTATAGGTGTACACGGTTGTGGGTGGGATAAGAATATGTGTGTGTCCTATTTTATGTGTACTTGTTGGGCGTGGGGTGTTCGGTCGATCAACTAATTAGCATTATGCTTTACGGAACGATTCCGTATTTGTTTGGAAACAATACGGAATATTTCGTATTTCATTTACGGAATTCGTAATTTTACGGACATTTCTAACAGTCAGTGCAGGCCATAACAAACATATATCCCTATTTTCACTACCATCATGTGTTGCTTTTATATGAAAACATTTAGCAACATATAATATATCATGTTCAATTGTATTTAATATCTGTATACAGTCGTGTCCCGAAAGTTTCGATACTGTTTTATCTCTCCGTTAAAAAAAATTGAAATATATAACTGAAAACATGTTTGGAGAGAGAAATCTTGTAATTTTGATACCAACACTTACAGCATGTCCAAAAAGACTGGGTCCAAAAACTGGAGAGCTTATAACTAAAAAAAGTGGGAAACGTAGGATATTGAAGTAGATAGTACCTTAATTGGTAGACTTGTAAAACCAATCTAGTGTGAAGCAAAGCTTTGAATAGAACGTAGTCAGAACCCTTTGTTCTGATGTTAACAATAATTCACCCATGCGTTGAATATGTGCGTTATGTGCAAATTTTCCTGCATGAAGTTTAATCTCTAAAATAACTTTATGTTTGGTCAAACTAAGTTCATTTTAAAGTTTACATATGGGCGTCTGGGATAAGTATTTCTATGTAATGCTGAATATTGATCCACAATAACTTCAATTTAAATTTGAAATACCAACCTTTACAAAAATACGGTTATTCAAAGGCAGCATACTTGCCAACAACAGAAATTATATATTCTTTGTATTACCTCCTAAGAAAACTTCAGAAGAAAGTGATTTTAATGTAATATTAATTTGCAAATATCTTTATCATATTGTCAAATCCCTATTTGGAGAGAGGAAAGGGATATTAATCTATATGTCAACTATTTTAGAAGCGGTGACAATTTCTCTGATGTTATTATTGTTGAATATTCAGATAAGAAACAGACACCCAAATGTAAACAGAACTATAATGTACTTTTTAGTTAGACCAAACATAAAGTTATTGCAGAGAATAAACTTCATGCAGGGAATATTTAAACACAACACACAAATGCAACACATGGGTAGTTAATTGATAAAATCGGTAAAATCGGGTTATGACCACGCTCTATTCAAAGCTTTGTATTTCAAAAAGTTGACATCGGATTGGACTCACAATTTCACCAAATAAGACGTTACATATATTTACCTTTACACCCCTAAACATGAAGCAGCTTTCATTATGCCTACCTTTTAAGTTATAAGCTCTTCATTGTTTGGACCCACTTTTTAGACACGCTGTACAAAAACAGCTATATGTGTTGCAAAAGTACACAAGACAGTTTTCTGATCTGTAAATATGCACTTCCCCGGGACACTTCCTTATAAACGCGTATACAATATATAAGCGGGCGGGTGTAATGAACGGAAGGAGGAAGGGAGAGAGAAAGTGAACACATGTTTTCCGTGATGATCTTTTTAAATTTCATATTGCAATAGATCTTATTATGAGCATTAGTTAATGTAAGTTTTGGGTAGAAATGTGAGAAGTAGCATTTTTTTGCAAAATCCACGTGAAAGGCATTAATGTAACAACTAGCTACACCCACCTGGCTGGTATTGTGAGTTATGTGACCAAAGGTATCAGCGTCTGTTTCGGTATCAATCCAAATATGTTTTCAGTTTGATACTGCGATTTTTTAACCAAGATATTACAAATTTTCAAAAAACCTATCGACACTTTTGGGACACCCAATATTGTGTGTTGCTATTCCACCAACAACTTAAGATGTAATGGTTCACCTGATGGGTAAGGACAAGTGTTAGGTGAAAATAAAACATTGTTAGGCTAAGGTTAAAGAAGTGTGAATTGAGTTCTGCTGGACTCCTTAGACCGACAAATAATTATTATATTATGTAGTGCACTCACAATAAATTAAACAAGCACAATGGCATTTTGTGTATGAGTCTTTATTCGCCCGGCTATAGAGAAAGTGTCAACGTTTGGACCATAGGCAATATTCATGACTAGATTCGGGGCCGTGTCTATGGGCAATATTTAGGCGTGACAAAACCAGTGAAAAGAATAACTCCATACACCCAGAAATTAGATGGCACATGCTCTCTGCCCTATTGCACTAAAGTTAAGATTCTTCTTAACACTTTCCAATCGGCATTCAGTCGTCTGCAAACGACAGTCCAACATTTCCCAAAATGTTTCATAAATGTCAAAGTTATTGAATTTTATCACCACATTTTGAATAACCATGAGAAATGCCTTAAATTAATTACAAACATGCCTGAAATATACTTTAAAGTTGGGAAAGATTTCTGAAAAAAAGTGTTGGTTAAAAAAAAGGTAAACAAATTGCCGCGTGGAAGGGGCTCAAGAGTGATTGTTAAGTCTTAAGTTTTGTTCTGATGATCAGAAGATTAAAGAGTTCTTCCTAAGTTGAGCTAGATATTAGCGTTGAACACCGGTTTAAAGTTTGGTGTGGGCCCAGGGGCTCGCCGAGGGCATTTCTAAGCCGTTTCAAGGCTCAAACTTTACATGCCAGGATTTGTGTATACATTTAGGCATTGCTGTTTCAGTCCTCATTTTTTAACTCATGACTTTATATGTAGACCCAGAAGTGTGGGGCATGCCACCCTGGCCCTTTGCCCCCCCCCCCCCCTCCCCCTCCCCCACCCCCGGATCCACCGCCGTTGCCGAAATTATGTAATAATCCAAGAAGAATTAAGAACTTAAGAATAACTTATGTAATTATAGGACACCGGAATACTAATAGGCACTCTACCCTCTCCGCTAATTAGATGACTTCAAGGATGGCAGTAATACTCTCTTCAAATTCTTACCGATTCTCCAGTCTTCAGACTATTACAAGATGGTTTTTGAACAACATCCCATAACCGCATTCCGCAGACCAACAAACATCAGAGATACACTTGTCCGCTCACCCCTACTTGCCAACACTCCCCAAAACCTAAGGTTTTACTCCATGTGATAAATGTGCTGCTTACACACATCAAATACATGGCAACACTGCTTATCACACGGAACAAGCCATACGAACAAGAATGTGTTCAATATCAGTATCAGTTTCAGTTTCAGTTTTATTTACCAACAATACATATACAATAATTTTAACTACATACATTGGTGGGTTATCCAAAATCAGAGCAGAGCTCACAAATATATTTGGCCACCCTTAATAAATCATTTAAACGTAACAAATTCGGATACATGTCATCAGAGGCATGGACATTACTGTATACTGATGATGTACACATTACGAAATAAAATATTGTTCTAATATTACTACATACGGTGATTTATAACATATATAGGGGGTAATCCAAAAACAAACAAAAATGTGACTATGAAATATGAAATGAATTAAATTCGCTGGCGATGTGATTACATGGCAATTCGGTACCACGCGCCATTATGATGCCATAAAAGACGATGAGATAATAGCGATTAGCGAATGGGTTCTGGGAAAAAAGTGTACTTTAGGTCCCAGATACTGGTATACCAGTATCGTTCAATACTGGAACATAAAAGTCGCCAATATCGGTACGATTTCACTGTTCCAGTATCGTGCGATACTGGTACTTATGATACCAGTAAGATTTGTCCCAGTATTGAACGATACTGGTACATAATTATGTTCGCCCGATACTGGAACATTTTATATGTGTCAGTATCGGCCGATACTGGAACACTAACTTTGTACCAGTATCGGACGATATTGGGTGTTCCAGTATCGGATGATACTGGGTGTTCCAGTATCGGATGATACTGGGTGTTCCAGTATCGGACGATACTAGTACACATACTGTGCGCATTGAAAAGCCAATAAAAAAGTAATAATAACCTTCAGGTCGAAGGTCAAGAAGGGGTCACTATGGTCAATATTTTTCAATCAAAATGCTACTCCTCCGAGAGGAAATGATTGATGATTGTCAGAATTGGTCAAAAGATATAGGGATCTTGGCGTGTAAAAAGATATACTAAATAAAACAGATTTATAATGTTGCGAGTTTCATGAACTCGAGAACTATGAAAATGCAGAAAATAATCAATTTCCCGGTCGATCTGCTGTAATTGAACAGAGCTCCGGCCGCATCCATATTTACACTTAAGCCACGTGATTCCTGACGTCACCGCTCCAGGTGAAAAAGTATACAAGTTAAATCATGTTTTAGTAATAATATCACAAAATACCTAGTATATTTCTCATTTTTATTCATTTTATGCAATTTTACAGTAAATTATAATGTCAATTGAACTAATTTTGGTGACAAAAATAGACCATTCTACGAAGAAAAAAATTCTGTTTAGTATAGTATAGTATAGTAGCGCGGCAGCAAAGTTCAGTACAGTAATAAAAACATACGTATCTATCTAGATACGCGACCGTGACTACGAGGTTACATGATTCAAAATGGCGTTGTATTCGTGATTCGGTCGTGTTATGACAAATAAATAGTGTAATCAAGATTGTTCATAAATACTACACAATGCGAATCTTGTAGTAGAAAAGCATTCCTTAATATTTTGATTCAATAATACTGCACTAATATAGGCCGTTTTTGTTTTGTATTGCATAATTGGTAGGCTTTTAATGGATAATTGTATTTGTAGTCAATCGTTTTGTAAAAGTAAACATCACGAACAGCCAGACGAACGAACATAACAACAGCCGAATCAAAAAAAGAAAATCGTGATAATGTATGTTCATTGAACAAATATAGTGGAAAATATTAATAGAAGAAAAAAAGAGTCTCGTTAATAAACAAACTATGATATTGTAAGTAGACAATATAATGGAACATCAAAAAGTACAATGTAATATACAAAAAAAGATGCGTCCCTCAGCAGAATCGAACCTTGGACGCGCGCGTGACAGCCGGGGGAATAACCGTTACACCACAGTCTCTTCGTTTCAAGCGTAGACGTTGCAACGGTATACGTTCGTTGAGACTGTCTCGGATAACATCGACCCCATGAGAATGACGCTATTTAGAACAACAAATCCAATACTATGACCGTGTTTCATTGCGATTTTATTGCTATTTACGATTGAAATTATATTCAATAAATATTCTTTAGTAAAACTACGGTTGAAGGAGAATTTCTTTGTTCAGAAAAAAATAATTTAGATAGTGAACTTTGCCGTATTGAACGCACTGTCCAGAACATTAACGCTCAGTTCTTTAGACCGTATACGTCACCAGCCTCCATCAGTCACGTGGTGATTTCTCGCTGGCTTCTAAATCTATATTCGGGATATATAAACGCTGAAACTGCAGAGAATAAAATAGCAGCGCCCTGTCATCGAAACGAAACGCTGGGTTAGTGAATAAAATCGTCATCATTTCACTTATGGGACCACTATGGACCCTGAAACTGAAGCATATATAATTTCATATTATAATGTACCGGCAGTTTGGGGTTACTTGCTCCCCGGTCACCTTCTTTAACAATGACATGTCATATGGAGTCACAAGGGGTCATTGAACTATACAGGTGTAACATTTAAGACATGCTCCGATTTTGACCGGACTTGTTGCACCTTTTGTGTATTGATAAGACAAAAAAACCCAAGTCAATCATGTCATGAGGTCAAAGGTCTAGAAGGGGTCACCTTGGGGTCACAATGTAATTTGTCCACTACTACAGGGCCGAGATTTAAGAAATAACTTACCAATATAGTACAATTAAAAATATTATAAGATTATTGTCCTTTGACAACTACCAGTCATATAACAAGGTCAAAGGTCAATGCTCTCGACTAATATTCGTGATCTATGATCACAATTAGCTCTAGTTTTTTTGTCTTTCTTTCTTCTTTCTACTGTAATCAAACATATAGCTCCGTAACCATTGGGCCGATTTTGACCATACTTTATCATAAGTACTACTCAGGTTTTCTAACACAAGGCGTCAAAGGTCACAGAGGGGTCACTAGGGGTCATTGAAATATACAAGGGAAAAATTTAAGACATCCGATTTTGATGTGATTTATTCCATCTTGTGCGCATTGATATAAGGTCAATATAGAAAGTGAATCATGGCTCTGTAATCACTGGTAATAGCTGCCCAGTCAACTATTGCACGATTTAGCGAGTCTTTGAAATGTAAGGTTTTCAAACCTTACATGAATTCCTAACATTTGACGCCCCCTATCGACAGAGCCTTGCATGGCTTGCAGAATAATGTGTAAGGATTTCAAAAACCTAACATCGAGAAAAATAATGTAAGGATGTTAGAATTTGAAAAACCTTACATTTAAAAAAAAATGTAAGGATGTAATGATTTCAAAAACCTAACATCGAAAAAAATGTAATGGTGTAAGGATTTGAAAAACCTTACATTTAAAAAAAATGTAAGGAATTAAGTAAGGAATTCAAAATCCTTATGGCCCCTCACATGTATCCGTGTGAGCTGGGCGGCCCCTTACCGTCTTATAGAAAAACAACAGAGTCCAACACGTTGAACAATCAGCAAAAAATGTCAACGGCCGTATTGGGGTTTTTTGTCACCGGGTTCATACCGTTCTATACCGGGTCTTCATCGGCCTGGAACCGGGCTCATACCACCTCCTCACCAGGTCCTCACCGGCCGGAACGCCGGGGTACCGGCCGAACCGCCTTGATAACGTCATCAAACCGCCCTTTATAAGCTGAGTGCTCAAGCTTCACTCACATTCACTCACATTCCGAGAATCTCTGTATTACTCACATGTATCCGTGTGAGCCAACCGGCCCCAGCCGTGTGACAAATTGGTGCAGACGGTGGCACGCGGTGAGGACACACGCAGGGCCGTTCCCATTCGTTGAACACGTTGCCGGGGGACATTGCCGGCCATCCGCGCCCGGCAGGAATTTTGAGCATGTTCAAAACTCCTGCCGGGTGAGTAAAAGCGGCGGCGAACGGTGAGAGTCCGATTTGAGGACGGTAAAAAGACGGCGGGCCCGTTTCGCGCTCGTTCGCAGGGCGGTGGTAGTAGGCGACCACCTTACCGTCTAATAGAAAAACAACAGAGTTCAAACAATTAGTAAACAAATTCAACGGGCGCATTGATTTTTGTTGGTCCATACCGTCATATACCGGGTCTATGCGGGGTCCTCACCGGCCTGGTACCGGGACCACCGTTCTCATACGTTGCTAGCTTACCGTTCTCACCGGGTGCATAACACCTCCTCACCGGGTCTTCGCTCCATACCGCTCTACACCGGGTCTGTACCGGGTTCTCACCGGCCTGGTACTGGACTCACCGGCCTCATACAGGTCTAGCTTACCGTTCTCACCGTGTCCTCAACGTGTGCATACCACGAAACGGGTGCAAAACGGGTGCAAAACGGGTGCGAAACGGGTGCGAAACGGGTTCAAAATGGGTGCGAAACGGGTGCGAAACGGGTGCGCCGTCCTTATACCGTCCTCATACCGGGCTCTCATCGTTTGCCGCCGCTTTTACTCACCCGCCAGGAGTTTTGAGAATGTTCAAAACTCCGGTGGCCGGCAAAGTCCCCTGAACGTGTTCAACGGACCGTGTGTGCCGCCGTCCGCATCCATTTTTCACACGGTAAGGGGCCGCCCAGCTCACACGGATACATGTGAGGCGCCCATTACATCGAGAGAAAAAAAGTAAAGTGTAATGATTTCAAAAACCTTACACAGAGAAAAAAATGTAAGGATGTTAGGATACCTCACATTGAAAAAATATATATAAAGATGTAAGGATTTCAAAAACCTAACATTGAAAAAAAATGTAAGGATGTAAGGATTTCAAAAACCTTACATCGACAAAAAATGTAAGGATGTTAGGATTTCAAAAACCTTACATTGAAAAAAATGTAAGGATGTAAGGAATTCATAAACCTTACATCGAGAAAAAAATGTAAAAGTGTAAGGATTTCAAAAACCGAACATCGAGAAAAAAGTAAGGATGTTACGACTTCAAACTCCTTACATTGAAAAAAAATGTCAGGATGTAATGATTTCAAAAACCTTACATTATCTTGCATCGAAAGAAACCCAATTACATACATAATAGGATGTATTGAAAAATCAAAAACACAGGTATGAATGTAATGATTTTAAAATATGTTAAAATGCAAGCAAGTAATATAAAATCAATACAAGAAGGAAAGAATATAACACTTTTTCGTACTGTCATTGGTTGAATGATCAGTTTTCTCAAGAATATGTAAGGAAAAAGAAAATTACGTTCCTATAAAACTCATTATATTTTGGAACATCCGAATTTCTAGAATTGCACCGTTTCAAATTAGTTTCGGAGTAGAACGGTGGTGATAAAATTATATAAAGGCCAATATTTCAATCCTATCCTGCAACCTTGTCTAACCAAAGAAGTTCTGAAAATGGAAAACAGCTAGGGATATGTTGAAATAATAGAGCGTGTCTGTTTGTGTTTATGCGTTTCCAGGCAACGCTTCATCAGTGTTCTATATAACAAAAACCCATCGAATGTATAGGTGATTTGCGCGGATGTATATTATGAGCGGAAGAAATTACAATAGATGATCATTTATAATTTATGTCACACTCTTTATATTTATCGTCTGATCCTCTTATCGACAACCAGCTATCGTTTAAACATTCATTACGTTATTTGCCCAAGATCCGGCTCCACTTAATTACATTTGTCTTAAATTGCACGCATTATGCACATGTCTTTACAATAACGAAATATGTGATCACTTTAATGGCATCATACAGTTGATCGATACAGCAATTACGTTAGCCTATTATTTATTTATGTTCAACGTACTATCATAAGGTTATTTTCGAATTTCAGGCACTTATGATGTTCAAATTCAAAATATTGTTCTGTATGAGCAAGGCGAAAACACTCGCGCTCCAAATGAAGTTCAGTTACGTAAATGTATTTCATTGTTTATTTTCGTTCAAGTGTATGAGGAGATGGCCTATCCACGCACTATATATATGGTGTGGCGGGGTTTTTTTTCGCGTCCGCATTGTAATGCAACATGATTTTGACTGATGTTTTAAACTTGTTTAGGTTCATCGATGGCGCTACATTACGGAAACAAATTTGCGCGTTATTGAGCCGCAACAGGTCTGTCACTAAGACACTCTTTTCCCTTGCGCATTTGGAAACCCTCTTTTGAAAAACTGGCAATTGCTTAATTATTTAATTAAAGATATTTTCACAGTACCGATTCTACTTAATAATAAGTTCAGAACCCATCGTTTATAAGTGCACGCATTATGCACAAATATTCACAATATCGAGATAAGTAATTTACCTTTCATTCAAAGTAATCGACTTGGCAATCATTCAGGCCTATTAGTGATGGTTGAGTTCAACTTCATTGAGTGTTTTGAATAATCCTATAGTGACGAAGCGAATAATGAAGTATTTATATTATTTGCGTGGCAACCGTCGAATTGAACCGAATATGTGCACAATACTGTCGTGTTTACTAAATTGCACAGACTGTATACATGAGAGTCGTTAACCCACGCGTCATGTAGCCAAATTACACATACTATACACGATATTCCTCAAGGCGACGCTAGTGCGCAGATGTAAATCGACTGGTACACGACGACACGATTCCACACCAGTAAATAATGTCTGTCAAACTTTTGTTGTCAGCTTTCATCCTGTGGCCCAATGAATATAGAGTAATCAGAAAAGGTACTTATTGCTCCCAAATTATTAAAGTTGTAATTTAATCCTGATGAATTTTGATTGTAAATGTTCGGGTAACATTTCTCAACTTATTCAGATAGATAAGGGTGCTAGTTACCCAGTTCTCTAACTCTTATTTAGCCATTTCTCCAACTCTTATGCTAGTTGTCCATTTCTCCAACTCTTATTTAGCCATTTCTGAAAGTGGGGTATAAGTTTCATAATTGATAGGACAATGCATGTTAGCTTCAGTTTATTTATTTTCATCCCCGGCGGCTCATTTCTCGGAACTTTCAGGGTTAACATATATATATTTGTTCATAAAATTTAAAGAAAATGTCAAATTAAAAAATACAGTCGCTTTATAAGCGAGAAAATGGGCTTTTTGTAACACCCCTTTATAATGTAAACCTATAGGGAAACCATTTAGTGGTGTGAAATCACATTACAGCCGTGCTCGAGTATCAACTTAATTTAACCTTGTGACTATAATCTCTTATTTAGCCATTTCTGAAAGTGGGGTATAAGTTACATAATTGATAGGACATGTTAGCTTCAGTTTATTTATTTTCACCCCCGCCCACGAAATGGACAACAAGAATCACAGGCTTTGCCCCCTAGTCTATCTCGTGCACGTCTTTATTTCCCTACATTTTTTTCGATGTAAAGTTTCTGAAATCGTTACATCCTTACATTTTTATTTTTGATGTAAGGATTTTGAATTCCTAACATCTTTACACTTTTCGTTGAATTCCGAACATTTTACGCTCCCTATCGACAGAGCTTTGCATTGCTTGCAGTGTAAGTTGTAAGGATTTCAAAAACCTTACACCAACAACAAAAATGTAAGGATGTAAGGACTTCAAAAACCTAACATCGAAAAAAATGTAAGTATGTTAGGATTTGAAAAACCTTACATTGAAATAATAATGTAAGGGTGTAAGGATTTCAAAAACCTTACATCGAAAAGAACGTCTTCCTTACATTTATTTTCGATGTAAGGTTTTCGAAATCCTTACATCCTTACATTTATTTTTCAATGTAAGGTTTTTCAAATCCTAACATCCTTACATTTTTATCTTTCGATGTCAAGTTTTTGAAGGCTCATGATGTAGCGCATTTATAGTGGCGTGTATCCTTGATAGAGCCTATATAATTTCAGTTTATTACTATACCAGCCAGGAGTAGGATTGCATTTTCCCAAAGGTGCGCCTTAGGCTGCTCCGAGTTGCATTTAATTACCAACAACCCCATATAACACAGCTGGCAGCTATTACAGATGGGGCTTTGTGGCACTAAAAGCTCTTCATAAAAAAGTCTAACTATCAATGCTACCTAGACCAAAACCATACTAGCAGTGTAGTACATTTTATATTTTCAGTATGCCATATAATACAATACAATCACCAGTTGCTTTCAATTTAACAAAGCGCATGCGCAGAGATCAGAATCGTAAAGGTTTTTTATTTTTTGTTCTTGCGAAAAATAAAACTGTTAATTACTTCTCTGCTGGAAATTAATACGACAAGTACATGGACACCTAGCGGATACAATGTAGTTATACAAATCCTTGGAATTATATATAGATCTTGTTTGCTGTTATCGCCATAAGTGGACGTGTTTAGGTATGTAAACCTTATAATTCAATGTTTTTAAATTGTTTGTTTATTTATTTGATAAGAGGTGGATGATAGTTATTTACATGTACATACACAAGAGGAACAATGTGCTATAGTTTAATCAATAAATGAATACCGCGTTATGGTAGGGCATAGGAAGAGTCGTAACGTACGCGGTCTAAACGCAGAACTTGTCCGCGTCACATAATGCGGCATAACATGTACGTACGCACCGTCATCCTACGTCGCACACGATGAAAAAGAGATAGCAATCAATCTTCATCCGCAAACTGATGAATGGACGAATTGGATTCTTAATGTGTTTGATAAACGGTGATTAAGCAGTTTTTTCGTGAATTTAAGCCCATGTTGTAATTGTAATCAAGTCTGTGAATGATTTCAAGGTGGATTTTTAACCGTCTGAAACGAGTGATAAGACCTAATAAAGGCAACGTTTCATATACTTAACAATCAAAATGATTATATCATAATCCATTTGGTTGGTTTTCATTTGGTAGGCCTTGTTTGATATTTGTCAGTTTTTAAAAATAGAAAATTTATTTAAGACTTGGACATGGGGTTAAAAAGACATGAACCCCGTATCACAGGTCCGAGTGTCATTTCATCGAAGCAGTGCGTATTTTCTCAACATTATTTCTTTATTTTGAGAAAAGGTATGGAAATCGCGAAAAGGTATGGAAATCGTGATAGGTATGGAAGAAATTTTTTTTTTTTAAAAATTCAAAGCCTATGTATTTCTTTATTTTTCAAAATTGTGATGTATTTCTTTACTTTTCCAAATTGTGATGTATTTCTTTGTTTCCTGAAATTCATAAACTTATTAAAAAAAATTAAAGGTATGATTTCGTCCATACCTATTACGATTTCCATACCTTTTCGCGATTTCCCTACCTTTTCTAAAAATAAGGAAATACATAGGAACTCTGACGGTAGAGGGCGTTCTTTCAGAAAATAAAGAAATACATGACAATTTACCAAAAATAAAGAAATACATAAGCTTAGAATTCTTTTTAAAAGGTAGGATTTTGTCCATACCTATCACGATTTCTATACCTTTTCGCGATTTCCCTAACTTTTCTCACTTTATCTAACTTTTCTCACAATAAAGAAATACATAAGAACTCTGACAGTAGAGTGCGTGTTTTTTCAGAAAATAAAGAAATACATAGCAATTAGGAAAAATAAAGAAATACATAATAATTTTGAAAAATAAAGAAATACATAAGCTTAGAATTTTTTTTAAAAGGTAGGATTTCGTCCATACCTATCACGGTTTCATATCTTTTCGCGATTTCCCTACATGTACCTTTTCTCAAGATTAAATAAATACATAAGAACTCTGACGGTAGAAGGCGGTTTTTTTCAGAAAATAAAGAAATACATAACAATTTTGAAAAAATAAAGAAATACATAGCTTAGATTTTTTTTTTAAAGGTGGGATTTCGTCCATACCTTTATACGATTTCCATACCTTTCGAGATTTCCCTACCTTTTCTCGAAATAAAGAAATACATAAGAAATCTGACTGTTGAGGGCGTTTTTTTCGGATAATGAAGAAATACATAACAATTTTGAAAAATAAAGAAATACATAACAGTTTTGAAAAAATAAAGTAATACATAAGCTTTGAATTTTTTAAGGTAGGATTTCGTCCATACCTATCACGATTTCCATACCTTTTCGCGATTTCCCTACCTTTTCTCAAAATAAAGAAATGCATAAGAATTCTGACGGCAGAAGGCTGTTTTTTCAGAAAAAGAATGAAATATATAACCATTTTGAAAAATAAAGAAATACTTAAGCTTAGATTTTTGTTAAAAGGTAGGATTTCGTCCATACCTATCATTTCCATACCTGTTCGCGATTTCTCTACCTTTTCTCTAATACAAAAATACATAAGAACTCTGACGGTGCAGGGCGGTTTTTTTCTTCAGAAAATAAAGAAATACATAATAATTTAAAAAATAATGAAATACAGATCAATTTTGAAAAATAAAGAAATACATCAGCTTAGATTTTTTTTAAAGGTACGATTTCATCCTTACTTTTCATGATTTCCATACCTTTTCGCGATTTCTCTACCTTTCTCACAATAAAGAAATACATAACAACTCTGACGGTAGATAGCGTTTTTTTAAGAAAATAAAGAAATACTTAACAATTCTGAAAACTAGAAAATAAAGAAATACTTAACAATTCTGAAAACTAAAGAAATACATAATAATTTTGAAAAATAAAGAAATACACAATCATTTTGAAAAACATAAGCTAAGAATTTTTTTAAAAGGTAAAGATTTCCATACCTTTTCGAGATTTCCCTACCTTTTCTCAAGATTAAAGAAATACATAAGAAATTGACGGTAAAGGGCGTTTTTCGTAAAATAAAGAAATACATAACAATTTTGAAAAATAAAGAAATACATAGCTTAGACATTTTTAAAATAGGGAGGATTTCGTCCATACCTATCACGATGTTCATACCTTTACGCGATTTCCCTACCTTTTTTCAAAATAAAGAAATCTGACTGTTGAGGTCATTTTTTCACAAAATAAAGAAATACATAACAATTTTGAAAAATACATAGGCCTTTGAATTGTTTTTAAAAGGTAGGATTTCGTCCATACCTATCACGATTTCCATACCTTTTCGCGATTTCCATACCTTTTCTCAAAATAAAGAAATACATATGAACTCTGACGGTAGAGGGCGTTTTTTCAGTAAATTCAAGAAATACATAACAATTTTGAAAAATAAAGACCTCAAATTGAGAGATTGACCCCTATCATACTCCCATTTTTATTATTTTCTGGTAGAAATATCCCTAGTTAACAAGAATAAGTTGTCCTGCTCCTTCGCAACTCTTGCAAAAGCAGAATGTGACAATATCTATTACACCACCCTTTTGAATGGAGAAATAACTGTTTTACATCACATCGTAGTGGGTAGGGGTAGGTGAAGTGATTTTAAATCATAGCTACTGAATCAAACGGGGAAAACATCCGAATTCATATAATATTTTGAACAATGGTACATGCGTCAAGACTGAAGGAAATTATATGGGTCAAGGTCAAATGAGAGTTAACATCACACCAATAATATCAATGTTTGGACGTATTTATATTCAGATTCAATACGTGTATTTGTGCTCTGAGATCCTAATAAGTATATAATCTAAATATGAGTATATTAAGTTATTCGTATTATCACTATGGTTTGGCTTGTTTATTTTACGATTGGCAAAAGGGTAAATGGAAAACTATCCAAATTTCAAAATGAAGCTCCATTGAAACACTAGCGAATAGTAGCGCGTTGCCTAAATATTGATGATGTTCTATTGGATTAATAAATATTTGAGATTTTAATAAATGGCAAATTGGCAACAGACACGGCAAATTAAGCAGGATTCATCAACTTAACCCTATGTGTAAAGAAATCGTGTTTCACATCATATCAAATTTTCTTATTATATATACGTTATATTGCTTGCAATAATTGCGACAATGAAGTTAATCAATACGTGTGATGGTGAAGGTTACAAGGATGCATTAATAATCTGGTCCACGTCTTTTTTCTGCAAAATCAGATTGTCTGTTTTATTCTTATTGAGTTACTTACAGCCGGAATTAGAAGGCCCAGTTCGATGTCGAGTCGTATTGCCAATAAGATGTTGTTGTCTATTTTTTGTTGACCCTCGATTGTTTGTCCTTTTTTGCCCTCAAAATGACCTTCTTTCTTTTTGAAGTCGAGGTGCATTTCCGGTAGGTTTATATAAAGGCGACCAATAAACCCTGTTCTACGGGCGAACCGAACTCTCACGAGGGTTGGTCGGTCTTTTATCTTTTATTTTTTTATTCTTCTTCTTCTTCTTCTTCTTCTTCTTCTTCTTCTTCTTCTTGTTTTTTTTGGGGGGGGTCTAATTAGTCGTGAAAAATGTTTGGATTTTTAACAATTTTCGTAATATTTAAAAAAACAGAATCACCTTTGTTAAAATAAGGCAACACATTTGTATTAAGAAAAATCAAATTCGACAAAAAAGTGGGTCGGTCGGACCCGTAGAACACTCGTCGCCTAAAGGGCTAGTTATTGCGACATACATGATTGGGTGTAATATAGGTCCTTCAAGGATATATATGCTGTAATCAAAGGTAGTATTATGCAAGGATCTTGTAAATTTAATTCATACTTTGTGATGTGTAAGTAAAAACCCATTGGCTCGGCCTAGATAATAGTTTCTGTTTATATGAAGCTCCATGGAAACACCCGTGTCGTGTGTTGTTGTCGTGAACAGAGTATTCAAAACAACTGCGGCCTATGGATATTAATGATGTTTTATTGTATTCATAAATATTTGAGATTTTTAATTAATGGCAAAAGACATGGCAAATTAAGCAGGATTCATCAACTTATCCTATATGTAAAGAAATCGCGTTTCACATGATATCTATTTTTCTGGGAAGATAATCGATACATGGGATGGTAATTGCTACAACGATGCATTAATAATCTGGACCACGTTTTTCGGCAAAGTTAGATATTTTGGTTTTGTTGCTTTTACTACTCACAGACAACATTATAGGCTCAAGCCGATGTCGAATCGTATTACATAAAAAAACTAAAACACAAAAACCAGACCAATATCTTTACTGCATAACATAGGCTTATAATACATGTACAATATGATAAACCCTATTAGATTTGATTAGACCAACAGGATCATTGTACGTTTTCAATAATATATACAAAAAACAACATCGTAAACAACAATATAATCCAATATAGGATACATTATTCTAGTAACAAAAAGATCATTAAGAGTGACCATTTACGACAACCAGACGTATAGTCCAGACCCCAGAGGTTGTACCTATCTAAAAACCGTAATTACAGGAGTATGTTCCGAGGTCATGGGGTCAAATCATTTCTAAGCCGATTTTTGATGTCTGGGGCTCCTACTATAACGATTTGAAAAATAAAGAAATACATAAGAACTCTGACAGTGGAGGGCGTTTTTTTCAGAAAATAAAGAAATACATTACAAATTTGAAAAATAGAGAAATACATAACAATTTTGAAAAATAAAGAAATACTTAAGCTTAGATTTTTTTTTAAAGGTAGGATTTCGTTCATACCTATTATTTCCATACCTTTTCGCGATTTCTCTACCTTTTCTCTAAATGAGAAAATACATAAGAACTCTGACGGTACAGGGCGTCTTTTTTCACATAATAAAGAAATACATCATAATTTTAAAAATGCATTTACAAAAATACATAAGCTTAGAATTTGTTTTAAAAGGTACGATTTCGTCCATACCTTCACGATTTCCATACCTTTTCGCGATTTCTCTACCTTTTCTTAAAATAAAGAAATACATAAGAACTCTGACGGTAGAAAAATAAAGAAATACACAGACGACGCTGGACACGGGCGTATTCACGAGTACTCAGGTTAAAATATGCGAACGAGGTTACGTGATCAAGTGAATGGGACGAACGCTTAACAACGGTTTAAATCCAAAAAATGATACTGACACTGTGGATGGTTAGCCATCCACAGTGGTTTTAGGATGAAATAATTTAGTTCCAACGTGTGATGAATTTTATGGGGTCATATACATGTATAATCAAAATCCATTGTTACATTGAAACCAACGGAAATTCAAATTTAACGACCGTTCGTGTCCACCGTCGTCTCGAAATACATCACAATTTTGAAAAATAAAGAAATACATATCAATGTTGAAAAATAAAGTTTCTGAAAATCTGTTTAGAATAATGGTAAAACCAATAGCTGCATGAAAAGTGTAAATTTGGGTCTACTTGATACTTGTTGGCAATTGTTATGTGGACTCCCCTGACAACGGCCACGTATGACTCCCCTGACTCCCCTGACTCCCCTGACAACGGCCACGTATTATTGTAGTCGTACTGCGTTTAAATATTATTCATAGTCTATTATTAAATTCACTAGCTTCTCGAGGTTAACAATTTATTTCACCACTAAGTAATTAAGTGCTTGTTACATTTTATTTATGATCAAATATGTATTACAGTAGTATTAGTAGAAGTATTATTATCATTGTTGTTGAAGTTATTATCAACACAATTATCATGATCTGTTCATCCTCCTCATTATTATTATCCATTGACAGATCAAACATATCGATGGAGTCCATTCGGAGGTGGATTTTTTTGGTAGGATTATTCTCGATTCCTGGTTACCAATTAGGAAACGCCAGTCATTTTCGCGGCGGTTTCATCACGTGGACTCCTGTACCAAACCAGCCAGACCAGGTATGTGTCCCCGGGGTGGGGTGGGGGTTCAAATGTTATAATGTAAGCATGCGTGACCCACACACAAAAAAAACCGCGTACTACGGCGACGAAAAAAACATGTTTGTACATGCCCGACCGACCCATTTTGTCACGTGCAAATTAACACCCACGAGGGACGGCGCCCATAGGAGCTGTACACTCTTTTACATCGATCACAACAAATTCGACTCTGACGAGTGAGGGCAGTATTTATTTTATTTTATCATCGTTCTGAGTGACTTCGTCACACGGGTTCGATATATACAAAAATGGCATTTGACTCCTGATAATGAGATTACATGATCCGGGGTTGTAAAGTGTTTGTTAAGAAAGAAAAATCCTAATAATTACCGAAAAAAGTACATAAATCGGACGTAAATTAACCATTTTATAACTATTTGATTATGTGCAATTTTTCACGAAATACAAGCCGGTTTTTGTTCAACTTATTTGGCAAAAAAAAAAAAAATCCGATTCATCGCCGAGAAATATTATTAGTGGCAGTGCCAAGGTTCATCAGTTTCTCTTTCCAGTAATAGAAACACTATATGGGGCATCGAAGGGGAAATAAATGAAATTTGAAGGCAATTCTTGTCAACGGAAATGCACTTTTGCAAGCTTGCGCTTGTGTTAGAGTCGAATTATGCAGACTTGTCGATCACTTTACGGTACAAGATCGATCAATTATTAGAGTTCGTCGTAAAATGTGAAAATAAAATGAAATATGACTGCGGCATGTTGTGTGCCGCGGTGTGGGGTGGGGAGATCGGCGGGTGGTGAAGGTAGAAATGAAACCTCAGTCTCCAGTCCAGGGCCTCCAGACTCAGTTTGATGAGTTATTATAATAGAAACTTTGGTATAATTTTCCTGTTTATTTAGTAGTGTGGTCCCACAGTAATAATAGAGACATAAATAAGTCCTGTCCTTTCACGAACCTTTCCCCATGCCCCCCCCCCCCCCCCCCCCCCCACACACACACAGTCAGCTCAACCAAGGAGTTATTATATGATAACTCCGTGGCTCAACTCAATTATCTTTAAAATGTCAACGTAACTTACAGGGTAACTTATTCCGTCTAGTTTGACATTATTAAAAGGTAACATACCCGAGGTCCACACGTTTTCAGATTATTTTGGTTATAATATAAGAAATATAATATATAACAAATTATCATGATAGAAATGTACGAAAATAGTATAAGGCGAAGTTATACTTGTTATAGCGTGGCATACTGTTTGTGCACGCCTAGACAGTCACACAGTAGTAGTAGTAGTAGTAGTAGTAGTAGTAGTAGTAGTAGTAGTAGGAGGAGGAGGAGGAGGAGGAGGAGGAGGAGGAGGAGGAGGAGGAGGAGGAGGAGGAGGAGGAGGAGGAGGAGGAGGAGGAGGAGGAGGAGGAGGAGGAGGAGGAGGAGGAGGAGGAGGAGGAGGAGGAGGAGGAGGAGGAGGAGGAGGAGGAGGAGGAGGAGGAGGAGGAGGAGGAGGAGGAGGAGGAGGAGGAGGAGGAGGAGGAGGAGGAGAAGGAGAAGGAGAAGGAGAAGGAGAAGGAGAAGGAGAAGGAGAAGGAGAAGAAGAAGAAGAAGAAGAAGAAGAAGAAGAAGAAGAAGTATTGGACGTAACACCCGGTGATACATTAGAACATCAAGGAGAGGATGTCGAGATATTAGATGACTCTTTTGAGGAAATATCAAGATATTCCGTTATAGTCTTAAACTAAAACACAGCTATGACGTCTCTGTTAAGAGCGGGGGCAAGTCGGAACAAGTTGCTAGAATACATCCATGACGTCGCATACGGTCAAGTAGCGATAAGTTTGAACCGCCTAAATATTCAACGTGATGTCAGTGCCCCATCGAGCAGTGACGTAACAACCGACCATTGGAAATCGCGTACTTAATGGGGCGAAGAAGCAGGCGGCTTTGTTCGAGAGTATACTAGAGGCGTAGATGTACATCATTCCATCGAAGCGAAGCTTGCATAAACAGTGTACTTACATGTCTTATAGCTTTCGCACTGTGTTAGACAACTTAATAGTGAACGAAATGGATGCCTGGTTTAAAACGGTGGAATTTCAGAACTTAGGGCGTCTAGTCAAGTACATATACGCTCAATGTCTCACTGAGGAAGCGAACAAATTGTTAAAAAATAGATGCAACGGTTGCCAAACGGATCATCCTGGTCAGCTGAATCATATATGCATCGACCCCCAACCAGCCTTGAACCCTTTCATCTTGTACTTGTACGCTGAGGCGTTGGAGTCGATAGATCTCACCCGCGTGGAATCGACGTATCATAGGTCCAGAAAGATATGGGGGTACGGAAACAGCGCACCTCGGCAAGATTACAGTTGTCATATTAAAAAATGTGTCAGTGTATGGTACTTCAGTGAACTTGCCAAGTCGCTACAGCTACACGATGATGATGACCCTCTAATTTCTGATTCCGATGGATCCTTCTGGAAACCACCAACATGACGTCATCGTCTAAAAATATAACCTAAGGTTCGAGCGAGTCTGGACAAGTCGATTATGTCATCGATTAGTCGATGACACGAGACGACGATCAATATAAAACGTTATAGTAATTGTGTAATCATGGTAATCTGCTAGGAGTCATCTTTGTTACACATTGTGGCATCGGCAAGAGAACTACTCGCGGACGAAGCTGGCGCTTTGGAAAGAAAGCGAGAGAGAGCCGTAACAAACTATGTGCTAGCCACTATGTTAGTTAAAAAGGCTACGGATTATATAAGTATACATTGTTCCGGTTGCACCGGATTCAAGCCCCATGAGTAAAATGAGTAAAATTAGTAAAATTAGTAAAATGAGTAAAATTAGTAAAATTAGTAAAATGAGTAAAATTAGTAAAATTAGTAAATGAGTAAAATGAGTAAAATGAGTAAAATTAGTAAAATTAGTAAAATGAGAAAAATTAGTAAAATGAGTAAAAATTAGTAAAATTAGTAAAATTAGTAAAATGAGTAAAATGAGTAAAATGAGTAAAATGAGTAAAATGAGTCAAATGAGTAAAATGAGTAAAATAATGAATATCGTACCTTCTTCGTCATTCGGAGATTACTATTCAAAGAGTAAACATCGTGAATTCTAACGGTAATTTTGGCACATTTGATTTGTGACTTTGCCTCATTCTCATTCATGTGGCCAAGTCCAGCAACATGTCATCATTGCACATTCGGTATCATTTTAAAGAGGAACACTTAAGCTTTCCATTGATATGCAACATAATACAAGAGGGTAATAAACAATAAAAATATACTTGATTAAAAAAAGTGTCCTTACTTTTTGTGAGCAGTTTATATAAAAGCCTAATATATATCGTCGGTACATCATGCATTTTGTCGGTATAACTGCATGCTCATTTCCCCTCCTCCCCGTGTCATTCTCATTCATGTGGCCAAGTCATCATTGCACATTTGGAATCATCTTAAAGAAGAACACTTCAGCTTTCCATTGATATGCAACATAATACAAGAGGGTAATAAACAATAAAAATATACTTGATTAAAAAATGTTTCCTAACTTTGTGTAAGCAGTTTAGATGGCGCGACAGGTGGTGACGTCATACCAAACATTTGCCCGGTAGTTGCGATTGTTCTTCGACCGGCAGTATGCGCGCCCATCCTGTTTTGTTTAGGAAGGGCAATTATGCATATTAGACAGTGCTGTGGTCATATGCTGTTCCCTTAAGCATGTATCGACAGTCCAGTACCTTCGACCGTTGCTTTTATTTATAAACATTGTTGTCAACCCGTCTATATAAAATATGGATGCTATCTTAAGCCATTTCGAAACCGTTTTAAGGCTATCAAACTTCATATTTTTCTTTACACTTCAGGATTCTTTTTTGAAATTTTGTTATCCCAAATGAAAGTAGGTTGGTATCAAGAGGTGGTTTCCCCCACTCCCACGGCGAATGGGTATCAATGCAACAGGGCTTTTTGAATTGAGATGATCTGTAAGGGCATTAAAAATATTTGACGCGAATCTGACCATCATTAAGATACGTTTGGTTTGAAACGGGCTATGATGATTGATATTCCTGGACAAATGGTCGAGCATTTGCCATTTTATACGGATTTTCCCGTCAGGCAAATTCTTCTGGCTGAATTAGATTCCCCAAATGGGTGGAATTCTCTTAAAGTGAAAATGGAAGGGGCGGAAAGTCTCTCTCCCGGTCTATTGATTAAACTAAGCCACTGAAGCTACGTAATGCACGCTCACATAAATCATCAAGTGTTTGGAAGGGTAAACATTTTCTCTTTTTCCAAGTTTCTTTTCACTTTTCATTTCATTTCTTTCCCTTCCAAATACAACATAAATCTGTCCCTTTCCCTCCATTGTACTTCCCTTTTTTTCTCTTCGTCTTCATCCTTTCTTTCCCTTTCCTGTCCCTTCCCTTTCCTTTCCTTTTTTTCTCTTCCTCTTCTTCCTTTCTTCCCTACATCTCTGCCCCTGACCCCTCTCCCTGAAGATATGCTACTGCTTTGCTTTGGGTGGGGTGCGGGGGCAAAGACCATATCATTCATCCATTCATTCATTCATTCATTCATTCATCTATCCATCCATCCTTCTATCCATCCATCCATCCATCTATTTATCGTTCCATCCATCCATCCAACAACTGACTCAAATAAAATGTATTTCATTATTCCAGATACAAATATCTTGGCGATTATCGTGGAATCTTGTTCGTGAAGATTGTGACCAGACAACAGTTAACACCGGTGGTCTCATCGGCTCGGGAAGCCTCTGTCAATTCAATAATCAAGAGTGTTTCTCGGCCTTAACACCTTGTACGGATTTCAGCGTTGAGGGTGTATGGTCATCCGGGACATCCGAGAAGATATATACACGCCCAAATGGTGTACTCTCCTTTACAATACAGTATGTGGCTGTATGTCTGTCTGTCGTGGTGTCTTGGTGTAGGGGTGTCTGTATGTGTGTCTGTCTGACTGACTTTCTGTCTAACTGTAGTGTTGTATCTATCTCTTAGTCAGGTGTCATTATGGATATATTTTGAATTTGAATGAATCCACTGTGTCCTCCTCACTTAGTCGAATAATCCCAAAATGGCTCATTTTATTAAAACAGGAATAACTATTGATAGGAAGGATTAATTTCAGTCATTCGTCTTTTCACGTGAGCGGAAGAATATGCTCTTTGAATACGTTGGATATTTTTGGAAACAAATATTCATTCACGTACAACTTCGTTTTGACTCGCGCTGTATTATTAAGATCATTATACGAAAAACTCAACATTCGAGGATAATCGCAATATACAGTTTGATTGGAGACCTAATGCATATTGTACAAATTCGCTGGCGCCTGCACGTTAGAATATAACCATTTCCTGGTCAACTTGCTCACGATAACTTTGATATGAACCACTGATCGATCACATTCATTATAACACAAAGCCTATGGCAGTATCATAATTCGGAACAGTTGTATGGGCCCGGGCTTGAACCAGTAACATGAATTACTAACGTGCACTATATTTATACGTACGTCAACGAATATATCGCAGAGAAGTCTGTGTTTGTTTGTTTGAAAAGACAAAACGTACAGACATTGTACATGTAGCATAGAATCGTTAACATTCATGGAACGGTTTTAATCATCAGATACACTGGAAGTAATTGGATACCATTGATAAACGGTGGCAATACCTGGGATTTAAGAACTTACGTAAATCTTAAACCAAGGGCCGATGGTACTATCAACACTTCACCGTCTACAAATATGGATCCGGCAATTAAAGTTGCACCATACAGCACGACGACCATACGTTTACCAAGTAAGCATTTGCACAGTTATCATCCCAGTCCAGTTCAAAATAAATGACTTACTAAACTGGAAAAAAATTGTTCCGAAAGAGCGAAGCAACTGTTATGTGAACCCAAAACCCCGTGGCGTGTTTATGGGGAGGAAAAACGGGTCAAATGATGGGGAATTGTGTGGAAGTCAAACTCAACTGATGTAAGTAAGCAAAGGAGTCAGCTTCGAAAATGTTATAATGTTCGTCCACATAATTATCATGATAGCCAACCTGATCGCGCCGCGAAATACAAGATAGATTTGGAAAGTAGTACATAGTGGTACTAGGGTAAAAGTGATTTTAATAATTATGAAATATGCCAAAGCAAATTACAACAATCATGACAATGGCTATTGTATTATCAACAAGTTTGGGAAAATGTTAGTGAATTTCGAACAGGGTTTTTCTCTCGAAATGTCCAAAAAGAAATGTCTAATTGTTCATATTTTAAAATGTCAACATTTTAACATTCAAATACAATTTCCGTAGTTAACATTTGAATAGGGTACACAGATGTATTTAGTTTTATTCCGTAGTTTGACCTTGTTGTAATAATACCCGTATTCAAGTCCTTTCCCTGATGTCAAAATATAGACGCCCTATCAAATGCAAACTACGGATAAAAACTATCGCGCCCGGGTGGCATTTCTAACTGTGTGTCACCCTCTACTGTTTTTGTTTACGGAACCATTAAATTTCTCTCTTGGGCTTCCACATCTTTGCCCACTGTTTTAGAGTGTTTTTAATTTGGTTTTTATCCTTGTTTTAGTTCTTTACGAAGATAATATGCAAATATAATTACTATTTTTAAAATACTTTTACTCCATGTTTCTATCCACAGCTGTAGACGCTGATGGCGATTATGTACGCTGTCGCTGGGCAACTGGACAAGCCGGTGGTATTACACGACCAGCTTCAAACGTGCTAGCATTAAATAATGTAAGTCTAAGTACAACAACTATACTGATCACAATGGGGTGGTTGGTTCCCTTTCAGCAATACTTTCTCGCCAAGCCCCCGCCGCTTGTCGGCTCACTTATGTATGAATACATGCCGAGGGCGTAGGATGTGTCGGTATATTATGCTAAAACCCGAATTGAAAATGAACAATAGTGGAGACAACAAGGCAAGACCGGTGGTACACAATAACACTATGTGCACAGTGTGCACCAAGAATAGCAATCACTATGTGCACAGTGTGCACAGAGAATAGCAATTACAATTAGTGTGTTGAAATCTTGCAAAAATGCAAGAAATCCAGCGTTATCATATTTAATAACGGCAGAGCTCGCTACTCCTAGCTGGAGTAAATCGACCAGATTTACGCGGCGTAGCTTACGCCAGCGACCGTTCACACGGTCACTTACTCCATCAGTTAGAATACTATTGTAGATATGAACTATCTACGATGTGTTTTAGGACACAGCTAAGCAAAGAACCTTTTATGTGTCAATTACCAAAATAAGATTTCAAATCACTGCCTGCCTCACCACAATTGCAATATAGGCCTACGTGTATTACCTTTTACTGAAATAGTACTGCGGCCAAAGTTTATGACGCCATGTTATGGTATCACCGATCGTGCATAAATGCTTATGAAATTTGGTTGCAGTTGGTCTTCCCGGCCACGATTTTGTTCGTAACCTAACCCTAACCCTATCCCTAACCTTAATCATAAACCTAAACCTAACCTATACCCTATATCCTAACATGTGTTACAATCCCTCGCTAGGTTATGAACATAAATAGTTATAGCGCTTCCCGGCCATGGAACGTTTGAAGTCAGTATTATTCAAATTGAAAAGCGCGTGTGAAACGATTTTAACAATAACTACAACAGTCAAATGAATATTACTTTGGTACCCAGCGTCCTGAATTCGCAGCGCCACCCCATTATTCTTACTTTTGCGAACGTTTCAATTCCTATAATTTACAATTCAATTTTTAGAATACTTGCGTGATGACTTTCACGTCATCTGGCGTTGGCTTTTGGGGTGTTGCCCTTTTGATCGAAGATTTCCTGTCATCCTCAAGCTACACTCCTCTCAGCAACATCCCACTACAGTTTCTAATAGAAGTGGCGAATTTACCAGCTGGATGTACGAATGCTAGGCCCACGCTGGTATCCCCGGCCAGCAGTGCTCAATTTGCACTCGTTGGGGATTCTCCATTTTCGCTAGAACTACGGGCAAGGGCTGTATCATCATCTAGACTGTAAGTTAGACTATTATGAATTTCCATAATAGGGCTATAATAATAATAATAATAAATAAATGGAAGTAGTTGGCGAGTTTCAGGTCATAAAAACATAAAAAGCATTAAAGGTCACAGGTTATGGGTGTATTCATTCATTATAAGTGTACAGACAAATAGGTAAGTGTGTCCTTTTATAAATTGGCCAATGGCGTGGTGGTGTAAATCTTAAAAGTGGGCCGGTCGGTCGATTACCTTTTCTTTTCCTTTTCTTTTTCTTTTTTGCTATAGCCACTTCGGAGTTTTATTCTTACGCTTACCCGACACTTTTAGAGAAGGAAAATACTACACAATTTTGTTTTCAATTACCAGTCAGTAAGATCGAATTAAAATACGCGAATTTTTAAATTCGTGTCCGACTATGGGGGCCGCCATTTTGTTTCAAAAGTATATTAGTATCCCGGATGTACACAGTTAAGAATATAGCAATTAAAGTTTTTTGGCTGCGGGGTAATTTGATTAATTCGGGGGTATGTTAAAACTTGTGAATCCGATAGTTAAATGTATTTACTAACTTTTCACCGACGACAAGGAAAATCTGTAGACGGAAAAAGGAGTCAAAAGTGATTTTAAACCAAAAAAATGGAATAAATTCGTGGTGGTTTTTGTCATTAAAAATGACGTCATTTGTTTTTTGGGGTCAATTGAACGCACAGAATATCATCTGGAATCGAGTTTAAGTCAAATTTAGTTTATTTAATGATAAACTGAGCACTCCATTCAAGAAAAGGCATTATTAGCAGCAACTATAATGACGTAATTTTAAAAATGGCGGCCTCCATGAATTCGCTGCACCAATTTAAAAATTCGGGGTTTTTTTATTCGATCTTACTAACTGATTACTTTGATGTTCTTATAAATTTGTTTTAATAGCGCCGAGCCAAAACAATGTGAACAGTCTAAAATATCAGTAAAGGCATGGGTGTTGAGTACAAAGAATGCAGCCCGTAGTACAGACACTCAGGCCATGTTTGAAGTCCTGTTTGTTGATATATAATCTTGAAATTGCATCTCCTTGGTGTTTACAAGTGAGGACATGGTTATAATGACAGTCTAGGACAGTTTTAATATATATTTGGCAATTTCCGATATAAATATCACTCAAACATAACAACACAGTAGTGTCGGTGTGTCGTTAAGTCCTAACGCCGTCTTCTTACAAACTCAATTTAAACCATTAACTTTAACCTTATAGGATCACAAGCATCTCGTTAGTCGGGCCACAGGGAATGACTAGGTCTCCACTTGCAAACAAGGGAAATAACGAGAAATCCATAACCGTTAGTTGGACGCCTACGATAAGAGGACCAACCATAATGTGCTTTACTGCTTTTGATAGTTGGTAAGATACTCATCTGTTCATGCATTTTTTATGATAATGATTTCAGCCGCCCCTGCCCCTCATTCTTATGTTATTTAACATTCAATTATAATAATGATGAAAGTGGGTGTGGATGTCAACAGGGAATTTGATTTGTTTCTAAATTTCAGCCAATACGCACTTTTGTCGTCGTCTTTCGAAATAGCAAGAGGCATTCCCCTATGTAATTGTAATAATTCTTTATTTTATTACAGTCAATCGAGTGAGCAGGCCTGTGTGACGCTATTCGTGCAAGGTAGTTATAGTAGATTCGTAAACAAGCATGACGCAATTGATCATCATTTCTTCTTAAAGTTTCTTGTATTCATGAGGATTAAATTAGAAAGACAATCAATTTGGACAACGGTACAAGAACACTCTGTCATTATTCTGGATATGAACTACGACGAGATCCATGCCCCAGAGAAGCATGATGATAGACCCATGTGTGATCAGATTAAGATTTCAAAAGTGTTCCCCTTAAGTGAAGGATATTACCTTAGTCGTTGTCAACGACACCTCGCAAAATTACCTGTCGAACGCGGCTGAGCGAAGCGAGACCGTGATGCCGACTTGTTGTCGACAGTCGACGGAGCGAGGCATCTTTGCACAAATAGCTATTCTACTGTGTAAGCATTAAGTGTCGATCAAACAATGTTACCTATTCTGAAATGGTACATCGGCTGAAGTCTGTGAAACTTCTATAAATAGTTAACAACATTTGAGTCGAATATCACATTAAGAATTAAGAAGCTTATTTCGTTAGCCTGCTTCGATAATTGCCTAACTCACTTTTCAGTAAAATTGATTTTTTTTTGTGTGCATAAATCATGACTTCATTACATTATGCACATGCTGTAATAATATCTAAGTCATTGACAAATCAAAAGTGTTGATAAACGCACAATTGCAATCCTGCCTAAGTCAGCATTGTGAGTTAGGCAGATTGTAATAATTATGTAATGTTTAAAATGGGTCATATTAACTCGTAGTAGGCCTATAACAAGCCACATTTCACTTAAAGGTATATCCCCAACCTAATTCTATCCAACAGATACTGTTAGCTGCTGGAATTCACCTGCACTATTCATGGTGCTATTCAACATATCGTCAGCCTGCTTCGATAACTGCCTAAATCACTTTTCATATTTTTGTTGTTTTCTCAAAACTAGAACAAATGAGTTAGGCAATTATCGAAGCAGGCTGACGATTTGATACCTAACGTCAGGATATCGTTACGTCTAAATATCAATCTTTAACGTAATTCGTTGGTCCAGGGGTGGGTCAATGTGTCCATGTTGTATCACACGTTATAAAAACTGTAAACGTAACTAACAACCGTAAATGTAATAACTTTTAACATTAAAATGTAATAAACTGACCAACCGTAAATGTAATAACAGTAAATGAAATAACGCGGTTTTTAGCTGTAAGTCTTGGGTTTTTGTTTTTATTACATTTAGCGTTAAAAGTAATTACATTTACGGTTGTTATTACATTTACAGTTGTTAATACATTTACGGGTAATACACATGTAACCTGTGGTAAAATACCAGTATAATATTAATCACGACACAAAGCTAATCATCATTATATTTATCTCCAGAGACTCCAGTGATATGCAATCCAGTGTGTTTAAACGACGGGATATGTGTACAAGAAAACCGTTGTAGTTGCCCAGGAGGTCTATACACCGGAAACGCCTGCCAAATAGGTACTGTCTCTTTATATTTTATACAATTAAATATATATATACGCAGCAATGGGAATACCCATATGACTTTCCAACCGGGATAGACAGTCCCGCGGTTGATCAACCCTAAGTTGACCAATCCTGGGTGGACTACAATAGCGCCCTCACGGAATAAACCGCATAATACTGTTTAAAAACACCTTGGAAACTATATTCATTCTTAAATTATAAATTAAAACACGTAGACCTAACCCTATCCACCAAGAGTTGGTCAACCCAAGGACTGTCTACCCCGGGACTGTCGACGCCGGGACTGTCTACCCCGAGTGGAAAGTCATGTGGGTATTTCCATTGCTGCATATATACAGCATCACCTGCATCTCAAATTAAAATATTTGGCTTACCTGAGTAGTGAATTCATTTCAAATATACTCACCATGTATGGAAGAATAAGGTCATGCCTTCCAGAGAAGATGTATGAATTTCAATCGAAAGAGCCCATTATTTTATAGTGAAAATAAACATCACTGTCAGAGCGCACTTGTATGGAGACACTCTACTGAACTATCATGTTTCCGAAAACAACACTCTTTCTGCTCGCTCCCATGACCTAAGGGGTGTTAACTAGGGTGGCAATCCCCCTGCCAGAAGGCTGATGCCCCTGATGCCCCCTAGTTACGCTGCGCGTGACCTTGAATCTGACTTTTCTAGATGCAATTAGTTAGCCACAGATATGTCAATTACTTACAGCCCTAAAATATCAGATATTGACAATGTGGGCAGGGCAGCACGAACATCTATGGAGAAGCTCCTATTAACTATCATATTTCAGAGGTCGCCTCCTTGATCTTGTAGATGACATTCCCATATCAGAGATTGACAAGAGGGTCACCTCTAAATGAGGTTGCGCTATATAAAGTGGGTGCCAGCTCGTCAGCATAGTAATCGTTATTGATAACAGCTGTTAGCGCTTTTAATTGCTGTTGACATATTCGCCCGACCCAAGGTAAAGAAACTATACAGATGTTTTAAAGAATACCTAGGCTGCAAATTTCAAATAGCTACACAATCTCCTCTAAGGCGCGATCATACTCTCGCCCTTTCGATTCTGCCGAAATTGGCGAATAAAATGTTTACAATGCGTCAACTCGCGCGTCAATACTCGCCGATGTCGGCCGATGAGTTTTACCACGTTTGTTGACAATAACACGCTAAATACCTTCGTAATATAGTATAAACATCGAGGTCACCATACATTTATTCTCAAAACAAATTCACTACAATCACACGTTCTGCAAGATGATCGTTCAAGCGGTCTCATCTAAACATAATCCCGGCTGTGCGACATACTGGAGGGTAAATACAAGCGCTGACTGTAGCCTGCCTCGCTTGAATATGTCGTAGTAGCCTACTTAAGGCTGGTCTCCCATCCAGCGATGATGATTTTAAATGTTATTTTGTCTGTTTCTTTGCCATGAAGCCATCTGTTCTCCGCCGTGTGTTAATGGTGGCATATGCTCCTCTCCGGGTGTGTGTGATTGTCCTATTACCTATACCGGACAGGTCTGTGAGACGCGTAATCAGTGTAAGTAACCGAATCGAATGTTCGTAAACACTTTCCACGCGCCTAATGGTTTTACTACCATACAACAAAACAGGTTTGTCAGAAACCTGTCCAAACTTTCAAGGTATATCTCAAGGATTACTGAACCAATAGTAGGCATGTTTGTACTTATTTTAATGCATTTCTCTTGGTGATTCCAAATATGGTAAATAAATTCAATAATGTTCACATTTTTGAAACATTTTTGTTACAACAATCGCACTGGGCATCATATGCCTGACGGATGCGTGCGACCCAAAGCGCGTGCGTGCCCGAACCGCGTGCGTATGGCCCGAACCGTGTGTGTTGCCCAAATGGGGTGAGTGTACGCTTGGATTCTTTTTACGCGCGGAGATATAAAAAAGAATATTCTCACCAATTTGGAACTGATTATACTTTTACGATGTCATCATAACATTTTGGATCAATTAGCGTAAAAATAGTTATATAAAATGGTAACAGTGGGTCCAAAATTCCACAAAATGGTTAAGAAATGTCAGCATAATTAAATTTCATTTCCGTATTTGGAATCACCATGACAAATGCGTTGAAATAAGTTCAAACATACTTAGTATTGATTCAGTAATTCTTGAAAGTTGGGACTGGTTTCTGAAAAATATGTTTTCCTCGTGGAGAAGTATTAACGTAGCTTATTTTAAACATATTGAATTATGTTGACTAAAATTGAAGAAACGTTGAATTAAAGGTGCGCTGCAAAACTAATCCGTATGGCTCTTACGTATAAGTGACTTGTACGATATGTAATATTTTGCATAAGCTACGTACAAGAAACCTTAACAATTGAACTGAGACCGTTGCAAATAATGTTTATCATTATAGTATGATTGCAAATTGAACCAACAACACGCACGCAGCACAAGGATGACCGCGCCCGAAATCATCACGCTTATGGTTGTGCGCGCTTCACGCAATACGCTGCTTCAATGTGTTCGTTCAATTTATAAATTCGACTATAGTATGGAATATATTCATTGATTTACTTCAATTTACATACGTGCCTATCGTTTTGCGGACAAGTCACTTATACGCATGAGCCACACGGACTACGTTTGCAATGCAGCCTACCTGCGGCAGCGTCTTTCCACCATTCACATTTCACATTGCTTAATAGACTAGGTCACTTTTATTAATAGGACTATGTATGTTTCATATCGATTTTGTTCTCATCAATGTTATCAAAGTTTTGACATTTGAATTAACTAGTATATTATGCAACCCTATCTTTACAATCAGCCTGGATCAATTTCATCGAAGCCGAAAGGTCTATAGGCGAATCTGATGGAAAGGTTACATTGACAATCTCCAACGTTGGCGCTTTAGATGGAACCATATGTAAGTACGTCAATCAAGGATTCGTTGAAACTGCTATATATAACAGATTTAGAAGTCTATTTACAAACACATTTCTTCGTGTTCCCTTAACCCTAACCAAGGCTAACCTTACCATAGGCCGCAAAAGGCAACAGCAAATACCTGATGTACCGCATGCTTCACGGTTATATCTCGTGGCACGATCTGGCGAGCTGTCAAATAGTCTGAAAAAGGTTAAATTTTTCGAGCTCCCCAGTTTGCGCAATCAGTTGATCGTCCGCCTTCCATGCGGGCGTCCCGGGTTCGATCTACGGCGCGGGGGAACAGTGATCTGTCCCAAAAAATGGCCGCTGATAGTTTAATTGTCATTAACACGCTTAGGTTAATAATGCATATCTCAAATATGAAAACGTCAATACTTCATTGTACCTGGTTTTTTTAAATGCAATAACAATGCTATCAAACATTAATATCCACCTATGTAACCCGTGACGTCACATTAACGTAATGAAGTTTTCCTCAACTCGTACTCAGTTCACAGATCATCTCCGTGTGTCCAATACATACGGGGACAGCAACTTTAATGCTGCCAGTCTTGTTTCAATTGAGTGTGTTAATGAGCATCTTTTTATTCACAGTCATATACACTTCAAGTATAACAGCCAATGAAACCATGGATTACATATCCAAGTCTGATTTTCTTGTGACGGTACCTTTCCAAGATACAGTAGATATTCACATTAATATCACCGACGATGATGTCATGGAACCGGAGGAAACCTTCACCGTCCATGTCGGCGGTCATGGAGTCGGAGATGGATTTCAATCAGTGGTCATCAAAATTATTGACAATGATCGTAAGTAGACCTTTCTTTTCTATAGCTGCTTTAAATTATCCAACAGCAAAGCATCAAACTAATCAGATCGCTTTTCCAGAGACCGCTATCAACCCAGCGATATTAACACTCTCCTCGCGGCAGGTGGCAGCAAACGACATTCCAAAATTTCACAAAATGTTTCAAAATTTCACAATTATTGAATTTAATTACCATATTCGGAATCAACGTGAGAAATGCATTGAAATATGTACAAACATGCCTAGTATTAGTTATGTAATCCTTGCGATAGACTTTGATATTTGGGAAAGGTTTCTGAATTTTTCTTTTGATAAAACTAATAGCCGCGTGATAACTGTTAGAAAAGAGGGTTCTGTTCGATAGACCTTGTTAATTGTTAGGGTTCTACCTATGGGTTTCAAAATAGAAGAATTCGGAACTGATTTTTGGCGAAAAGAAGCAACTTGTCAACTGACTATATGATTTCATTTTCAAAATGAAAAACATTTCTGAAATTATCTATTCGGGGGCTCTAAAAACAAAGTCACTAATCCCATTGTTATCTTTTCCAGCTTCTATCAACTTCGATGTTTCGACAGCTTCGATAGATGAAGTATATGAAATCTTCAGGTGTTCCCTAACCAACGACGGTCTTGGACGCGGTACAGTCAGTAAGTAATATTGAAATATCGAAACATGTTTTTGTTGGTTGCAGATTATTTTGAAATTCGTTTCCACTTATCATTGATTTCATTTGATAAGTAAGCAATTACAATTGCTTTAAAAAGGACAGCCCAGGCTCAAGTATTATTCTATTTGAAGAATTAGGTCTCTTAAAGTTAGCATTGTTTCGTTAAATACTGCCTATGCTGATATTTACAATCAGCAAATGCAACGACATCGGAAACCCTCGTGGTCAACCATTATGATTCCAAACAGTTAATAAGTCAGCTAAATGGCTATGTTTTCCGGTATGTTTATTTTTTTTTAGCTGTACAGTCATCTAGCATTACAGCTACGAGAAACGAAGATTTCGTTGCCGATACATTTAAGGTGCAGGTGCTGGCAGGTGAAACAGTCACGATATCGAT
Source organism: Ophiura sarsii (assembly GCA_035610835.1). NCBI lineage: Eukaryota > Metazoa > Echinodermata > Ophiuroidea > Amphilepidida > Ophiuridae > Ophiura > Ophiura sarsii. The sequence continues at coordinate 42,719,949 of CM069457.1, read as the reverse complement.
TAACATAACTGATGATGACCAAGGGGAATCAAACGAAACGTTTGCTGTGATGATTACAGGAGTAGATGTGGGTGAAGGGATAACGGACCTCACGGTGACAATCATCGACAATGACGGTAAGTTCAGTCAAGGTACTAGTAACCCTGGTAACACAGAATTTTAACTATAAAGTTATTTACAGCTTTTGCCGGTGTGCAATGGCTTCTTCACTGGCTGATGAATCGGAGAGATTAAAGGTGGGTGTTCCGTTTGCCGGCCTGATTTTCAACTTGATGTTCTCTATTCTACATTCTGGTCATCCTTAAAATAGTAATATTCCAAAGTTTGAGTTGCATAACACCAATGGTTCTTATTTTAGAAGCACAAGATGACATGACATTTGCCCATTCAGTAGTACACAAACTGGCCGTGTAGTTAACCAGCTTTGGCAATAATTCACTGCATTTTGGCCTATACGTCTAAATGGAACATGTCTTGCGCCTAAGATTTTACAGACTAATGAGAAAAATATGGGTTTTCTTCTGATATCAAAATATGACGATGTGAAAAAGCTCAAATGATCCGAACATACACGTTCAAGTACTGTTTTCAAAAATGTCTACGGATATTTTGAAAGCTTATTCATAGCTTGCAATTTCGATCGTTTGGCGGTCATTTTAGAGACAGACAGACAGCGTGTGCCATGTATAAGACCTAAAGGCTATTTTGTAGTCTGATTTACGAGAACCAGATAATTATATAATATACCCCAAAATAATCAAAATTTTATTTGATACTCTTATCGATGAAACTAACCCAAACTACTGATATGTGCGGTTAACACGTTAGCTTATACAGTATATGCCAGCTTGATAAAAAGTCACTACTTATCTTCCTCACCCCCTCAACGACCATCTTTCTCTCCACCTCTCTCTCTCTCTCCCTCTCTCTTTCTCTTTTCCAGCTTCACTTAGCTTTGATAATTCAACAGCCATTATTGGAGAGTCTGGTGGATTGGTGTGGATCCAACTTACAAATACTGGATATCGAAATGGGTCCGTTGGTATGTATCCATAAAATGAATTCGATATATAGACCATTTCAAATCGAGACCCAGATAACTGACAAGATGCGCAGAATAGATCACAGACGATAATCCTAAATATAAATTGCAAAATGTGTGGTATTTATTTTCGCGACTTTGCAATATATTCTCGAAATTAAATAGATCGCAAAATTAAGTAGTTTTTTGCCTCTGGCGTCTTAAGGAATCACGTTGTTTGATGAATCATGCTCAGAAAATAATTGTCTACGTTTTGACCAAGGCTCATACATTTTGACAGTAAGGTTTGATATGTTTTAAAAGGTTTAATTAATTGATTAAGTGACTAATTAATAATCTTCTTTTTTTCTTCTTTTTTTTCATTCAAACATGACTTATATACATCAATGTGTTACTGCTAAATAAGCAATCTTTGCATCAATGTTATATTATGAAATATCAAAATAAAATGACCACAAATGACCAATAAGATCGCTGATAACCAATGGGGATTACTTAAACTGTCTTAGCTGTTTAAGAATGGCGAAGGGTTATCAGTATAATCATGATAATCATCATAGTTATTTCACCGAGGTATTAATGTAACTATAAATTGGTTTACATTAAAGCACAACAATAGTCAAATTAACAATATTATATAGAATTTGAACACGTTAATACATGGTTATTTTTATTTTTATTCTTTTTATAAAATGTATGAACTTGTATTGGATATTAGTCATATTTAATATTATCAAATAGATTATTGCATCCATTGAAACATTAGTGTTGCAGACTGTAATGGAAACGGCACAAGAAAACCTCGACTACGGTGAAATAAGAAACCACACCGTATACATAGCGACAGGTACCAGTACACAGATACACGTGAATATCACCGATGATACAGAGGCCGAACCCGATGAACAGTTTCTTGTCGTGATGTCGGGAGTAAACGTCGGCTGGGGATTTACCAACGTCACGGTTACAATACTGGCCAATGATCGTGAGTTGCGTATACACTAGTCTTTGTCAAAGACACCTCGCAAAATTACCTGTCGACCGCTTTCGGCGGGATGCCGAGAGAATCCTATAGAGGGCGCTCACACTGTTTTACCGCCACAAAGCCTTGATGAAAGGCTACGTATACAAGTACCGGACCAGGTGCTTTGATGTTAGCTAATTTAAAATCTGTAATCAGTATTAAAACATCTACGATATACACTAAACGAACAAATATATCTACACAATACGGTTTGGTCACACCCCATTGCTAAAGATTGAGTGGATATTTTTAAGTTAAGTTACCGCACCTAAGTAAAAAAGTGTTGAGGCCGGCATTGATTTGTATTGGACACTGTGCGCTATCGAAACAGGTCAGGCATAGCTGAATGGTGTGTTGTGATTCATTTCACAAACATTGTCTTTGCTGAGTACACACTAGGTAATAGAAAATGCATTCTACTACGACTTTATTTCTCAGTTCTTTAAAAATATCCACTCGATTTTAATGAATGAGGTCTCAAATTGCGAGGAAGAAATTTAATGTACGTACGGTTATATCTAAGTATTTCATACAGATTACTGATTTAAATTAGCTAACATTAAATCACGTGGTCTGGAACTGTCTGTGCTAGATGTAGAGCGTTTACATGTCAGGTCACTAGTTCAAGTCATCAGCCATCAAGTGACGTGTTCCAAACAATAATTTAGTTTTGTACTCCATTATTTGTGTATATAAAGAGCAAATGAGATCAATGTCCCAACAGGCATTAACAGGGTTAATTAGCTGAGTGATTACAAATCAATCTGGTTACTCTCTACAATGAGCTATGAAAGGCCAATAAATTTGTTCACTGCAACTCTAAAATATGCATAATACAAGAAACACAAACTAGCAGGGGTTAAAATTGCCACTGAAAGTTTTAAATGATTGAATAAAATAATTGCTGACAAAACTTATTATAACAAAGTAAAATTTATTTTCATCATTTAGCTTCCATTAACTTTGACGAGGAGTCCGTAACAGTTGAAGAATCGGCAGGGATTCTTTTCCTACCACTGACGAATATAGGTTTTGACAACGGCACTGTTTGTAAGTAACATTTGCTGAGTGTTAGAGGTTATTTAACACTTTCCACGCGGCTATGCAAAACAGATTTTGTCAGAAACTTGTCTCCACTTTCAAGGTCTATCTCATGGATTACTGAACCAATACTAGACATGTTTGTACTATGTCAATGCATTTCTCATGGTAATTCAACATATGATAATGAAATTCAATAATTGTGACACTTTTGAAACATTTTGTGAATTTTAGAATGTCGTCTGCAAGACGCCTGCGTGTAAAGTGTCAAAACAATAATCAACAATCAATCAATCAATCAATCAATCAATCAATCAATCAATCAATCAATCAATCAATCAATCAATCAATCAATCAATCAATCAATCAATCAATCAATCAATCAATCAATCAATCAAGTGATCGATTAATTCAGTAATTTAGTAATTAAAATAAATATTTAATTAATTAATATAAATCTCATAATATTTTGTGGAATGTTAAGTTTCAGTTCGTCCGGAAAGTGATTTGAAGTATCGAAGTACCATTAAAAGTAGTGCGTCTTCTATGTTATTGACAAAAACATACACGGGACTCAACATTGTCAATTTCCATCATGATACTTTTTTCTTTACTTTTAATTTTGTTATTGCTATAGTTCTACACACAAGGAGCATATCCGCCATAGCGAACGACGACTTCTACGTCAAGAACAATACGCCTATTTCGGTGGCTACTCTAACGAAACGTAACGCGATTATATCCATTCTGGATGATGACGTCATGGAATGGGACGAAACGTTTGCTATTGAGATAACAGGTGTAGCCGTTGGTGGCGGTATATCACGAGTTAATGTGACCGTCAGGGATGATGACCGTAAGTGTTCTACCTATAATATGCTAAACCCCACCGTTGCAAAATGACAACATTCTATACCTGCCACTAATTTGCTCAGAATAGACTCCAGCGTCTGTCCTCCGTTACTAGGGCCAATAACTTGGTATTGTTATGATTTAGGGAAAAGTGTGGTATGTTTGTAATATAACACAACACACTTTGGTAGAACTGGCGTTAGCAACCGTTGTGTATGACATCATTCACACGACACGTTGGCTGCCGGCTGAGGTGAACAATACAGTTGTGGGGGTGGGGTGTGTGTGTGTGCTTCTAATGAGTGACACATATATCTACAGAGCACGGCTATAATTATTACGGTGCCTTTTTCATGAATTTCTTGCAAAGTTTAGTTCAAATATATATCAAGAATGAAGTTTTGGGCACCAAATCGAAAGAAATCTCTACATTACCTAATAATATTATTATATATTGTGTTTCCAAGATGAAAGTATGTTTAGGTAGATGGTATAAGGACAATTATTTGATAATCAAAATGAGGACATTATTTCCATTTTAGCTTCCATCAATTTCGCCAACACAACAGTAACCTTTGACGAATCAGCGGGTGTTGTTTTCTTATCAGTGACGAATATCGGACTTGGAAATGGAACCGTGTGTAAGTATTTTGTTGTTGAACAGTCAGCGTGTTATCTAAGTATCGGCCAAAAGGGGCGTTTTAACATTATTTAAGTAAAATAAATGTCATGCTTATAAACGTGCTGGTATGTGACGGCTTTACACAGAGTACCGCTTGTGAAGAGGCTCCTATTGATTCAACGCACAGACACGTAAAATGGTAAACGAACGGCCGAGTGCACCAATGACGAGTACGGTAGCTGAAGAATAGCGGTACCTCGCTAGTAGCTGAGGCGTAACCAAGAATGTACACTACAGTTTAATAGAGCATAACTACTAGGGAGGTAGCGTACCTCCTTATTAAGTTACGCTAGTTTGGTGCACTCGGCCGGTTCATGTTATCCGAATAATTGCTAAAAAATCAATCAGTGTATACAACAACGTTTATGTCAATTATGGCCACGCCTTTGTATCGTAGGTCGAATTAAAATATGCGAATATTTGCATTCATGCAACCTGACTCTTAAAAAGCCGTGAAGCCATGAGCGATAGCACATAGATTAAATCTTCTTCCCACACCGAAAGAGCAATCGAAATGTTGTTCAACATGATGAATCCGGTGTGTACCTGTATAAACATGGCTATTGACATTAGTTATTCAGCAAACACATTTTAAGTATAAATAGTTTGTATTGCATTATTTGATTTTGTTCTTCTTTTTTCGGAGCAGTTTTACACACCGCAAACATGTCAGCAGTGGAAAACGCCGACTACCAACAGCAGAATAATGTATCATTGTTTGTGCCAGCTCAAACGAAAGAATTAGCGGGAGTTACGATTATAGATGATGACGTCATGGAATGGACGGAATCATTTGCCGTTGGAATAACAGGTGTTGCTGTCGGTGATGGAATAACGAGTATGAATGTTACGATTCTGGATAACGACCGTGAGTGAAATTGGTTTAATGTTTTTTTCTTCTTTACGTTGGAATGAGCACAAACATGTCTAGTATTGGTTCAGCAATGTAATCCTTGAGATTGATCTTAGCATTTCATCAAGGCGTTTGTTAGTTGTGCTGGTGTAAGAGAGTGCCCTCTATAAAAAAAATAGTATAATAGTCTAAGCCTGTCGTTCGACGGGTAATTTTGCGAAGTGTCTTTGACAAAGTCTAAATTGACCTTGCAAGTTTGGAAATGTTTCTGAAAAATCTGTTTTGTATGCATAAAAACCATAGCTGCGTGGAAAGTGTTAAAAGGTAAAGTACTGGGACTCTATAGAATATGCATGCTATAATTCTTATTTACAACAGTAATCAAATTATGGAAATATTTCCATTTCAGCCTCTATCAATTTCGTCAACGCGACAGCAACCTTTGACGAATCAGCGGGTGTTGTTTTCTTACCAGTGACAAATATCGGACTTGGAAATGGAACCGTGTGTAAGTATTTTGTTGTTAAACGGTCAGTAGTGTAACTAGGGTGGGCGAGTCACCCACTTATAATGCAGTTGATTCTTACTGATTTTTCACATTGGTTTTGATGTGATAGCACAGAGGGTTTTTTCCATTACGTTTCTTCAAGTTTACTTGACTTTACTTGACTTGACTTAGGGCGGATGATTTGTCTGAACCACAATGCCTCTCTTGGGCTGTTCTACAACGCTTTCTTACTCCGTGCTTTGGAATCCAATGTATGAGTTTGTGTACAAGCTCCTTGGGCCCCATGAAGAAGTCTCAAGCAAATCTTGCTCTGCGTTCTCTGATCTTGTCCGAGACTTTTGGCATGTCCCCATACAGGTCCTTCTGTCCTTATTTGTCACACATGCTGACTCCAGTTGATGTTGATGTCTTCAAGTTTAATGCAATAAAATGAACACGTTCAATACATTCTCGTGGTTTGATATGGGTATACTCGAACGTTGTAATTCGTGAAATTAACCACACCTAAAGCGCATTCAATATGTTGTTCATATTAAAGTGGTGATACCCGAATGTGTGCAACTCTTATTTTCTTAGTCGTTTACATCAGTTTTTTCTGCAACGGTATTGTAGCAGTAATTGTTGAAACGAATGGCAAATATTAACACTCTCTATTTCAATATTTTATTTTGGTCTTCTTATTTTCGGGGCAGTTTTACACACCGTAAAAATGTCAGCCGTGGAAAACGACGACTACCAACAACAGATAAATGTGTCATTGTTTGTGCCAGCTCAAACGAAAGAAGTAGCTTACGTGACGATTATAGATGATGACGTCATGGAATGGACGGAATCTTTTACCGTTGAACTAACAGGTTTTGCTGTCGGTGATGGAATAACGCGTATGAATTTAACCATTCTAGATGACGACCGTGAGTGAAATTGGTTCAATGTTTGTTGTTACATTTTGATTTTGATTTTTTTTTTTTAATTTAAAAAAGGAAAGAAAAAATGACCGACCGACAGATTTTACCTGAGAGGTCTATTTGCCCGTAGAACAGGATTTTTTCGTCGCCTTTATATTCGGAATATATCTTTTATAAAATAGATATTTAGTATACTATATTTGATAGTGGTAATTTTTGAAGAATGCTCTCTTGGTTTGCTATTGATTTGCATCATCTCCACACAACATTTCAATAGAGATAATCATACGATAAGTGACAGCACTACTGTGCAATAGACGTTTTGAAGTCTGTGATAGACAAGGGGCAGTCTACGTTATTTAGTATTGATCAAGGGGCAGTATTGTGGAATAGGTTAGAAATAGAGGCAAATTTGTAGTAGGCCAGTGGCAACCTACGTTTACAGCTCTTTTCAGAGCCACCATCTCTGCTCAGTACAAAAGGGGCAATCCATCTGAACGGCTCTTTTCAGAGCCACCAATCTTTCGCAAGTAGAAAAGGGCACCTACTCAAATCATCGGGCAAGAGGCAGCCCAAAATATGTTAATAATAGAGAAGTGACAATCTCTATGTTTTCCTTAACATTTATAATAATCTGGTCCTGAAGAAGTCGGAGCTAATCCTGGCGAAAGCTTGTCAGTTTTAAACTTGTCCGACGCCGAACCCGTTAAACTCTGCACTTATAGATAAAGATAATCATCCCTCTATTTGAGATCTATGATTGACGGTCAACGTCATAAAACCATCGTGCGTCTTGTTACCACATGATGTATTGTTCTTTCCTTTTATTTCTATTGAACATCAGCGTCAATCAATTTCGTAAATATCAACACAACTGTGATGGAATCTGAAGGAGAAGTATCTGTACCATTGATCAACATTGGAAACGGGGACGGCATCGTGTGTAAGTATATTGACAGCTAAAAGAACACATTATACAAATATTTACTGTTCATGAGGGAAATGGTGCAAAATAGCTTGTAACTGTCAAAATTGAACTGACACCAATGCAAATATTTGTATTATTATTGTGGAATTATTTGCACTAGTTTAGTTCAATTTTCATAGGTGCTTGAAGGTATGGTGATGAAAAGAAATTACTCTAGCGACTATACAAGTAACTTGTATACGTATGATGAGCCTTAGAACTAGTTTTGCAGTGCGGGTTCTAACCCTTACCACACGCCAAATCCAACAGAATCCAACAGAGGCGCCGCGTCGGTAGCCCCCGGCTTTCCCATTGCTTTCCTATCCCATTGCGCATGCTCACTCACGGAAAGCTACATAAAAACTACATGAAAAGTTATTGGGATAGCGCGACCCTTTACTTTACTGTGATGCATGATATAACCTTGATTCCCACCGCGACGCCCCGGGTTCGATACCCGGGCGGCCCATCCATGATGCTGTCATTATTTTGTCCCACGTGTTCTGTTAGCATTCTTCCTACAAAACAATCGTTTGGCATGTCTGGGTTAGGATAATTCCAAAGAATATTTCTTGATCAGTACCAGCATGCTTTATTTTCATCACATGACCAGTGGTTTCTGTCTCCAACTGGCTCTCATTGACATTATATTGCAATGAAAAGCTTATAATGTTGTTTAAAAAATGTTAATTAAGAAAATACTTCTTTTTCATATGTGTGGCAAAGTTTTGCCTATCTGTACCATGTATTAGACGGTGGAATTCATATGACCTTCAGCTGCTAGTTAGTTGGATTGTCTTTGTTCTAGTTAAAAAGCCCATTAATGAAAACAGTCATGCAACATATACTGGGCTACACAATAAATCTTCTTTAGGGTTATATTCAATCACTCATATTTTTTTTCTTCTCCTTGCAGATCTTAACTTAGTGGACTTGTCAGCAACTGAACCGTTCGACTATCGATTCACCCACAATGCAACTGTGGTGTTGAAGGCGAAACAGAGTACAATGATTCGTGTAATCATAGTTGATGACGACGTGGACGAAGAACCTGAAGAACAATTTATGATCGTAATAACAGGATCCGATGTCGGCACTGGCTTCAAGGTTTTCGATGTTACAATAACAGACGATGACCGTAAGTAACATTTTCATTGTTGCCATAATATTTGAAATTCAATAATTAAGTTTTCCGACGTGCATGCAAGGAGAACAGAGTTGCCGGCTGAAGGTTTCTCCTTTCTGGGCTTGGTCAAATCGTTGTAAAGGTGGCCGTGGCCGATGCGCGTGGGAATTTAAATATGCTACTGTTTGATATAAATACATGATAACAGAGTTGTGGTAGGCAGCCAAATTGCTACCAATACCAGATCGGTGTGTTGTTTCTCTCCTCAAACTTTTCTGCGGGCAATTAGAAATACAATAAGGTGACGAAAAGAAAATGTTTTATTTGAAAATTCTTTTGAAATGTTTTGATTTTTGTTTATTGATTTGTATTAGTGTGAACATTTAAGAGATTAGGTATAGCTGTTGCACATGGTGAGTTTACAATCTAGGCGTTAAATATGGTTGAGCGCCGAAGCCCGGAAGCAAAATTATTGTAACGATTTCCTAATGGCAACGTAGTAATGGCGGCAATAATCGGGCCTTGGTATCATGTAGGATGGATAAGTGGGCGTTAAAAAATCTACATTATTATTAGTGTTATTATTAATTATTATTATTACCCTTTTTCATGTTTCATGTTTAACAAGACATTGACACAGCAGAGGAGGTGTTCGAAAGTGCAATAAACGAAGCTATTCAACAGATAAGTAGTCTAGAATTTGAACCCGGGACCACACATGAACAGCAGATTGAACAACTTGAAGATTTAGGAACTGTGAGTATGAAACAACAATTGTAGTTAGGGCTCTTTCCCTTTTACAAGTAGAGGAACCCATTCAGTGAGGTGTTGATCACCGATCCTTTGTCACTCCTTTTAACAATATAGACAAAAAGGATCGCTCTTTTCCCGCTCTTTCCTCAGGCTTTCCTCTACTTGTAAAGCGCAAGAGCCATTAATTAATATTATCAATTAACGAAGGTTATGAGCCTTATCAAGCAATATAGAACGACTTTAATACTTTATAAAAGGAATGACTAATCATGTGATGACATTTAGGTATGCTAATGTTCTCAAGAAAGGAATTCAATGACATGTGGCCTTGGTAAGAGAGAAGTATAGCTTGCTGAGCTAGACCTCGGCGATGCAAACACTGACATGGACATGGACATGTTTAAGTTAAACTAATACAAAATTACCTTCTCCGGGAAAGTAGTGACCTCAGTGATTCCTTTAGTTTCTCGTAAATGCATGCACATTAGACGAAGATGAATGATTCTAACAATCATTTCAATGAATCTGCATGCAGTCAAAGCAACCAATATTTAGCTACAGCGATGTGAATGATTCTCTTTGCAGGAGATATTTGCAAACATATATGAAGGCCTGGTGGCGCCAACATCTCACGAAGGTGACAAGGAGGATGCAGATGAGAGCATAGCCGGCATGACAACGGACACCACTCAAGACACAGTCAACATGACACGAGACACTACTCAAGACAGGGTACACAGTTATTACGTCTTTAAGAATCTCTCCAATTTTCCGCGATCTGAACTGGCTACCTATCAACTCCCGCTTCATGAACATGATTCTTCTTCCTACAAATCTCTACATGGACTTGCACCGCTATTTGTACAAGAACTTATTCATGAATACAAACCTACATGCACTCTTCACTCTACGTTTCAAAGTCCGCAATCGGAACTGCCTACCTGTACCTATCAAATCCCGCATATCATGTACAAGATTCTTCTTCTTACCTACAAATCTATACATGGACTTGCGCCGCTATATTTACAAGAACTTGTTTATAAATACAAACCTACACGCACTCTTCGTTCTACGTCTCAAAGTCCGCGATATGAACTGGCTACCTATCAAATCCCGCATATCATGTACAAGATTCTTCTTCTCAACTACAAATCTATACATGGACTTGCACCGCTATATTTACAAGAACTTGTTTATAAATACAAACCTACACGCACTCTTCATGCTCTTCGTTCTGCGTCTCAAAGTCCGCAATATGAAGTGACTACCTATCAAATCCCGCATATCATGTACAAGATTCTTCTTCTTACCTACAAATCTCTACATGGACTTGCACCGCTATTTTTTACAAGAACTTGTTTATAAATACAAACCTACACGCTCTCTTCGTTCTACGTCTCAAATTCCGCGATCTGAACTGCCTACCTATCAACTCCCGCATATCATGTACAAGATTCTTCTTCTTACCTACAAATCTATACATGGACTTGCACCGCTATATTTACAAGAACTTGTTTATAAATACAAACCTACACGCTCTCTTCGTTCTACGTCTCAAATTCCGCGATCTGAACTGCCTACCTATCAAATCCCGCATATCATGTACAAGATTCTTCTTCTTACCTACAAATCTATACATGGACTTGCACCGCTATATGTAATAGAACATGTTTATAAATACAAACCTACACGCACTCTTCGTTCAACGTCTCAAAGTCCGCGATATGAACTGGCTACCTATCAAATCCCGCATATCATGTACAAGATTCTTCTTCTTACCTACAAATCCCTACATGAACTTGCACCGTTATTTTTTACAAGAACTTATTTATGAATACACACCAACATGCTCTCTTCGCTCTTCACTCTACGTTTCAAATTCCGCGATCTGAACTGGCTACCTATCAAATCCCGCATATCATGTACAAGATTCTTCTTCTTACCTACAAATCCCTACATGGACTTGCACCGTTATTTTTTACAAGAACTTATTTATGAATACACACCAACATGCTCTCTTCGCTCTTCACTCTACGTTTCAAATTCCGCGATCTGAACTGCCTACCTATCAAATCCCGCATATCATGTACAAGATTCTTCTTCTTACCTACAAATCTATACATGGACTTGCACCTCTATATGTAATAGAACTTGTTTATAAATACAAACCTACACGCACTCTTCGTTCAACGTCTCAAAGTCCGCGATATGAACTGGCTACCTATCAAATCCCGCATATCATGTACAAGATTCTTTTTCTTACCTACAAATATATACATGGACTTGCACCGCTATATGTAATAGAACTTGTTTATAAATACAAACCTACACGCACTCTTCGTTCTACGTCTCAAATTCCGCGATCTGAACTGCCTACCTATCAAATCCCGCATATCATGTATAAGATTCTTCTACTTACCTACAAATCTATACATGGACTTGCACCGCTATATTAACAAGAACTTATTTATGAATACAAACCTACGCGCACTCTTCGCCCTACTTTTCAATATTGTCTTGTACCTCCACCAACTTCATCTCAGTCTTATTGGCGTCCTGTATTTTCTTCTGATGCAGCACACCTCTGGATTGAATAAATTCCCAAACAGTGTATCACAGACTGATTTATCAATTTAATGTCAAAACAAACTTGTTTATTTTCTTTTTCATGTTTGTAATGGTTGTAAATTGTTTGTGTATGTTGTTTTTTTACGTGATCATACAGTGTTTATGTATTGCGCCATGACATTTGAGGGTTAACACTTTATAAGCATGGGCAAATTGTAATAATTATTATCATTATTCTAAAATTGTATTGTTTGAATGTCACGTTTAGTTAATTTCGAGATTTTCCGTTTGTGTTTTTTATGTGTATTTTTAATCTGGTCTGAAGGACCTCTCGACTCGCGGGCAGCCCTTGTTGGTGAATGCCCAAATTACAATTATTCGACCTACGGCTGAGATACTTGACTTCTCAAAAACTCACTCTGTTACGTATAATACGTTGAATTTCAGGATTTGCCCAATTTGGCGGTGTTATCTGAAGGGCCTCTTGACGCACTTGCAGCCCTTGGACAACACGTGCCAGAAGACGGAGGAGAGCTTGTATTGAATGTTTCACTCCCTGGACTCCAGTCAGGTACGTCATTTCTAACATGAACTCAAAAAGACTAGGACGAAAAGAAACCCAGTTCTATGCGTAAACGGACCTCTCAGGGTCGTTTGTGCGTGTTTCTGAGCTGTGTTTTTCAAAACAAGTCTTGTTGAATTTTCAACAATTTTCGAAATTAAAAAAAATATATATATAGGCCTATATTAAAACTGTTCAAGATATCAAAACATTTCCATTGTTTCTTCTTTTCCCCTGCATCACATTGTACGTGCACAGGTTCATCATGCGGGTAATCGGTGGATGAGGTTGTAGGGAAACAGTCAAAAATATTCCCCTAGGGAAATAGTACTTGGGATAGGAATTGGCCAATGAATTGCAATGATTAGTTCATGAATATTTATGAGGTGTAATAATTTATTTGTTCTATGAATTTGCATTGTCTCACTTTTATAGTTGCCATGATAAAGCGTATCGAGGAAGACGGCACAGCGCTGGACTTCAGTTTTGCTCTGCCAGTTCCACATGCTGATGCTGACATTCCAACTGTAAAACCACTGCTATTTATCTCGAAGGAAGACTTCTCCAATCTTCCAGCTGGTAAGTGAACTCACAATTCCGTTACAGAATAAACATTCACGAACCTCACCACGGATGGTTAGTCGCGTTATGCGAAGGGTCTAAAAAATTGTTCAAGAAAAAGGATATAGTTCATAATACTGTCGATGTTAACGTGTTTAGCGGTCTAATTTGTGGGGGAAACGCAAAATCCTCATATTGTTACGTATTTTGGCTTCGGGGGCAATACGCGTTTAGAGGGTGTTTGGAAAATCGTTTGCCACACATATACTTGTAGCTATGCAGTATGCTGCCCTCCCATGACAAAACGGCATAACAGACAGTTTTGTCAAAATTGAGTTATTACCATTAGTTGGTCATGGATTGCAAAACCTACCCATTACACATATCAAACTATTCAGTTTCAAGCCCAAAACACCAACAAATACACCTACAAAATTAAATATGATGTACAAGTCAATGGTGGCTCAGCACAGTCAATACAGATTATCTCAAAATAATCAATTAGTCTGTTATGCCGTGTGTGACTGATTCCCGTCCTCCCCGGGAACCTTACCCAAAATGTTTAGTATTATGCCGTCCATTGCTTTATTCCGTGTTTCAAACGGGGTTTCAAAGACATTTACTCAAGTCGGTTCTTACAGTTATGTTATGAGAGTCCCGTTTGCCCGTAGAACAGGGGTGTTTTTGAGTTATAAGAACCATGACTGACGCATTAAATAACGTGGCTAAATAATCCTTTATTAATAGTTTAGAATTATATTTCTGTTGTAACTGTAGGTAAAAAGGTGCTGCTACTTAATTACGTTAAGAGCGAGGAGGATGCGAACATAACAGCAAGACGACCCGTTACTACGTGGTAAGTTTTGAAGAGTTACACCTAGCATAAAACGTTCCTGATCAGGTGCTTTTATGTTAGTCAGTAGTCAGTATCAAAAACCTAATGTACAGTAACGAGCAGATTACTTCTAAGCAGATGACACCTCATTCATACAAAAATGAGTAGACACTTCAGATGTTATGATGCTTTTTAGTAACCACACATAACCACACATAACCAAACAGGTTGGCGTTTTGAATGGGATGTCAATTATTTGTAATTTACAATAACCCGTTAGACGTATATAAATGAATGATGAGCTGTCATTTATTACACACACACTGTTACTGCTGAGTATCCAATGGGCAATGATATCCCATAGGAAAGAACGTTACTACAACTTTGTTTTTGGTTAGTCTGTGATTAAGGTATTAAATAATTCGGGTAGTAATTTGGTCAATGACCTAACGAGAACCTTCAATTCCACTCACACAAATGAAAAACATAAATTACTCACTGTTCAGATACTTTATGAACTTTTATATTGCAATAATCTTGAACATTGTTTGCCGTTTAGAAATGTAATCCTACCCCTTTCTACTACTTGATGTACACATTTTATGTTCATGGATAGGAATGAGGCAACAAAACAAAATGACACTGTTCTGATAGCAAGTGGGATGGTGGCCATACGTCTGGAGATAAACGATGTCGCCCACTCAATACAAGCGGATTTTACCTTGCCATTATTGGTATGTATACAAAATGTAGGCCATAGTCAAGACCAATGACACAGATATATGGAGCCAGGGTGTCTCCTTGTAGTACTCCAGCCAGTATCTCAAACACTTCTGTTTCTCCATCTGGTGATATAACCTTTGCCTTGGTGTCTTTGTATATCTCTGCTATCGCATTTGTAAGCTGATCAGGTACACCATAGGCTTTCAATATTTGCAGCATTCGTCCCTTATGTATTGTGTCAAACGCTTTCTTGAAGTCGATAAAGGTTATGATGCCTGGCAGGTTATTTGATCTTATTCCTACCAGATTCATACCTACATTGATCATAAATCGTAAAGATCGTCTAGGTTACACAGTGATACGTTTCCTAATTACTTCAAATTCATGGTTTGAATAGGTTGAAATAACGTGTCGGGGGTCTGCTCCAACAACTTTTTTTTCCTCCATGGTTTAACACCGTGTTAACGCCGTTTACAGTTTTTCCGGCTACGATCGCAACACTACAACCGTGTCTAACTGAATGAGGCCATTTGATAGCTCACCGGATCGTGCCACGAGATAGAATCGTGAAGCACGCGGTACAGCAGCTATTTGTTGTGGCCTCCGGTAGGGCTAATAGGACCATTTGTTCATGAAATATAAAGTGGGAATTACTATTTTCTCACTTCAGTGCAATGTCGAGACAGAAAGGATTAAGTAACATTTAAAACTTTAATCTTACAGACACCTAATAAGGCAAAGCCTCAAGACACGCAGTGTTCATTCTGGGATCCTGAGAGGAGGTATGTATATTTTCCAATATTAACCATTGTTCATTGTATTATAAGCCTTGGCAGGGTTTAGACCTTAAAATTGGAATAAAAACTGCCAACTCTCAACATGCCTTTTTTAATTCGCGGTGATTGAAAGTATTTTCCAATATTAACCATTGTTCATTGTATTATAAGCCTTGCCAGGGTTTAGACCTTAAAATCGGAATAAAAACTGCCAACTCTCAACATACCTTTTTTAAATCGCAGTGATTGAAAGTCTTGGCAACAATGACGTCATGGTTATTGGTGCTCAAACTTGCGCAAGTGCATTGTATAACTATGACTTCCACTGATACCGGGACTTTCAATCACCGCGATTTATTTCAAATTGCACGTTGAGAGATGACAGTTTTTATTCGTGTGATGTATGATGTTTTTTCTAAATAACTACGCGATTTGGGTTCAAAAAATATTTGTCTGACATATAATGCACAATGTTGTGCTTGCTGGACACCTCCTTTAAAGTCATATTATGCGATCTATTTCAAGTGATGCCTTTTTGATCATAAATTGTAAAGATCGTCTAAGTTACATTTACACAGCGATACGTTTCCTAATTTCTTCAAAATCATGGTTTGAATAGGTTGAAATAGTTTCGGGGTCTGATATCCAACAACTATTTCCACCATGGTTTGACACCGTGTTAACGCCGTTTACAGTTTTCCGGAGCGTTTACTAAATCATAATTGAAATCTGCACGTGATGGTTTTTTCACGGAAAATAAAAGTCAAGATTGATTTGTATGAGTCCATGAAAATCGTTATTGATAAGTCAAATTTCATTATCAGAGATTAAAAAAATATGTATACAAAATTGAAATAATGTTGCTTTAAACTATTCTCTATTGTAGCACCTTCTCCTCCTTTGGGACTGATAAAATCGACGAAGACGACGAATCGGTATCTTGTCATACCACACATACAACAAGTTTTGCTATTCTGATGCAGATTACCGGATGCCCGGTATGTAACCTTAATCCATACACCCCCTATAATGTAAGACATTACCTTACTCTTTCACATGATGGGAAATCTCTCAATCGTTCGTAAAATCCCGACATTTATGGGGAAATTGTCATTTTTAGGTCATTTTATCGAAAATATTCAAAAAGCTATCCACAGAAAATGAAATGAGATTTTGGATTCAATCTTTTTGATTTCTAAGTCATTTGACCACCTCTTTTTTTTTTAAATGGAATGCTGAACTTAGATCCATAGTGCTTACAAAGAGTGTTTCAAGAAAGTGGATCAATTTGTTTTGTGGCAAAACGTACTAAGTCGATTGTATTTTGGAAACAAAAGTGATTTTCATTTGGAGTACCACAAGGCTCTGTGTTGGGCCCTCTATTTTTCACCATTTATGCTTCTCCAGTTGTTAATATTGCTCGTAAACATAATTTAGATGTACATACATACGCCGATGATACTCAACTATATTTGTCGTTTAATGTAAATGATGCTGCTGAGGAAAGTTTAGCCCGTCAGCGTATTGAACTGTGTATTTCTGATATTGGATTATGGATGTCAAAAAACAAATTGAAATTGAATGATAGCAAAACAGAACTGCTGATTATATCTTCAAAAAAGGCTCAGAATAAGATCCAGCATAAGAATATTCAGATTGGTTCTTCAACTATTTCTGCCTCTACCAATGTTCGCAATTTGGGAATATATCTTGATTCTACGTTATCAATGGAGAACCATGTCAAAAAGGTGTGTCAATCAGCATATTTCCAAATTAGAAACCTCAGTTTCATTAGAAAACTTCTCTCTAAGGATACAGCAGAAATACTATTGCATGCTTTTGTAACATCGCGCCTAGACAATGGAAATGCTTTACTTAATGGAATAACTGAACAACAACTTAAGAAACTGCAACGTATACAGAACTCGGCTGCTCGCGTTTTAACAAAGACTCGCAAATTTGATCATATCACACCTACTCTGCGGAGTCTTCACTGGTTGCCTGTTCGAGAACGGATCCAATATAAAACTCTACTTCTGACATGGAAAGGTTTAAACAATATGGCACCTTCTTATATAACCGACCTTCTCTCTCCATATACTCCTACTCACAGTCTAAGGTCATCAGAAAAGTGTTTATTATCAGTTCCACGAACAACATCCTCTTACGGAGATCGTGCTTTTTCAACCGTTGCTCCAAAACTTTGGAACTCTTTACCCATAGATGTTCGTCAGTCAAATTATCTCCATCGGTTTAAATCAGGACTCAAAACATTCTTATTTAATTCTGCTTATGACTGCTAATATCAACTGTTTTTGATTATTACATTTTGTTTGCCATGCTATTGTTATTGTTTTGTTGTTGTTTTTTGTTGTTTTTTATATTCAATTTGTAATTTAATTTGTTTTTAGTCATATATTTTTAGCATGGAACAATTTTTTGTTTTGGATTTTGTTCAGCGCAAGTTTGTTACATATCATATTTTTTTCTGTGATTTTCACTGTACTGTATTGTTTTTCTTGTTGTTCATTGCGCCTTGGATTAGAACTTGTTTCTAGATAAATGGCGCATTATAAATGCTTATTTATTTATTTATTTATTTTATTTATTTATTTATTTATTTATTTATTTATTTATTTATTTATTTATTTATAATAACAAAACAACAAAAGTTATTTTATTCTAGTTTCGTATGGGCATACAATAGCGATATGCAATACTAACCAAATCAACCAATCCAAAATGTCCATATTAAAAAACGTTAATTTCTCCAAAGTACTCTTTGTGGGCTTTAGCACGTTCTGCAAAATAAACAACTTTATTCTTACAATGTCTCTGATTGGTGCAAAAAATGTTGTATACGTCTTCTTGACCAATCGGCTGGTAATTCCTGGGCCAAAAAAATCAATAAAATATCAGACAGGGATAGTTATTATTCCAATAATTATGACATTGCAGTTTTATTAAAGGTGCATTTTTAAATGCACCTTTAATTTTTTTTTTAAACCAGCACATTGTACACAGCTCAGCTCAGGGAGTTAAACCACCTGTTTTATTCATTATGTATTCATTATGTATTCATATCATTTACATGCAGATACCAGCACAGCATGAAGAAATACTGGAATGGTTGACACGGTTGCTTGGTGGCATTTCTATCGTATCACTTTTTGTGACAATAGCGGTTTTTCTTTCACTGGAGTGAGTAATAACAATTTATAAAAATAAAAATATTTTGGTTTTCTTGCATTTATTATCAGATCACATCATATATAAATATAAATAATCAATAATGACATAAGTTACATATTTCACTTCCTTTAAATCAAATCTTACAGCATTTGTCTAATTTTAAGTTCAAAATATATGACACCTTAGTAAATCGGGATATTTCCCATATTTTGGTAGTGCCTTAGTTGATTTGGCAACGCTTTAAGTACACTTATTAATGATCAACATTATTACAATTATCATCATGGTAGAATAATAATACATCTTTATGTCTAGATTATAGTGTCACAAAGTTGGTGGGGTTCAATCTCTTTCTATATTGTTTTGGTTTTCTTACAGCTATACAAGAAATGTTCAATGTAATCGATTTCGTTACAAGTTTCACAAGATATTGTTTGCCTTCTGTATTTTCTCAAGAAATATTTTTGTTGGATAAATGTTGCAATATTCCAGTTCAATGTCGAGTGTTTTTCAAATATTAAAATTGACAGTTTTAAACTTCTCCGATGCCGAACCCGTTGGACTTGTAACCTATATTTGCCGAACGTTCTGGATGTTTATCCAAAATAACAACGTTACTTTGTTACTACGTTATGTTACAGATCTCTTCGCACCAACGAACGTTATATTATACACATCAACCTCGCAGCAGCGTTGCTCGTTGCGCAATCACTCTTTTTACTGGGAGTTGACAGAACGCAAAATAAGGTATAGCCTACTGATTCACATTTTCAAAGTTTTCTGATTGTATCCAAAAATGAACTGCATATAAAATAAGTAAACTATGACACCATTCCATTTCGCATTGACGCACGGGTGGGTCTTTAAAATGGTCGTGCAATTTTTCTATATTTTATGGTTCTACCTTTGAAATCACCAATAGTAAACCTACATGTAGTGTGAAGCCCGGTTTAGAAGCTAACATGGTTCAGTAGGTGTTATAATCAGTTGAATGGTGATGGACTTTAATCCGTTCATGAACACCATGTTGTGTCTTTTGTATCCAGACTATCTGCACCGCCATTGCAATGATGTTACATTACACTTACTTGTCCGTGTTTGGTTGGATGATGGCTGAAGGGATTAATCTCTACATGAAGATCGTGAAAGTCTACGGCGCTGAGAAGAGTCAGCTGCCTCTGTACTGTGGAATAGGGTGGGGCCTTCCCGCCGTCATTGTTGGCGTAAGTGGAGCCATGAAATACGACAGCTATACTACACCGAATAGGTGAGTCTTTTGTCCACACTGCAAAACTAGTACGTATGGCTCATGCGTATAAGTAACTTGTACGTAAGACTTATACGATAGGCGCCAAAGTAATATTAGTTGTATCACCAGACGTACAAACACCAATGCAAATATTTGCATTGGTCTCCAATTTAACACTTTCCACGCGGCAGGCGTTTGCAGACGACATTCCTAAATGTCACAAAATGTTTCAAACATGTCTACATTATTGAATCTCATTACCATATTTGGAATCACTATGTGAAATGCATTGAAATAAGTGCAAACTTGCCAAGTAATGAATCAGTAATCCTTTGGATAGACCTTGGGAAATGTTTCTAAAATAGCCGCGTGGAAAGTGTTAAGGTTGCTTGTAGGTATGGTGCTAGCATATATTGCTTTGGCGACTCGTATATAAGTCTTACATACAAGGCACTAATACGTATGCAATATACGTACTGGTTTTGCAGTGGATCCTTAACATCCTTATAATGTTCGGGTGTAACTTCACGAAATAAGTCCGTGTGATTACTGTGTTAGTTTGTTTTTATCCCTAAAACATTTCTGTAAGTCATGTTTCATGTGTGTAACTCGGAAACATGTTAAAATATGGATCTGAAGATTCAGGGGGAAATTCTTCAATACAATGTTTGCAACTATCTATAGACCGAATCGCTATTAAATCATTCGTGCTCTTCATCATTTGTCATCTTTCGCTCATTTCATATCCCTACAGTGCTCAAAAAAGTAACTCGCCTGGTATATAGTAAACACGCTCATAGCTCTAAAAGTATAACTCCAACTTGAATATATCAAATTATGCATGTGAAAGAATTTCTCCTCTTGAATCTAAGATGTTGATGTTGAGACAAAGTGCAGTTTTCATTTTCGCACGGTGGATTTGAACATGCAGGATAGTGTTGCAGGATTGTGTTGGGCCACATTGATCAATTGGAGCTATGAGCATATTATGTATGACCTGGTAAAAAAAGTGTTTGTTTTTTTGATAACTGTAAATATGTTATTAGGCCGCAAATGAATCTTCTTTGGTATCTGAAACAATCAAGTACATTAAGTTCTAAGTGTTTTTTTTAAATAATAGATCTTATCAGTTCCACATCATTATATCAATATATTATTTCTATCCTTAGTTGCTGGTTAGATATGTCATCTGGTCTTATATGGGCTTTTGCGGGACCGGCAGCTCTTGTTTTAGGGGTAAGTCTGAAAACACACCTTTCAAAAACACTTCCTCACTCCTTCTTTATGAAAACGTTCACGTTTAAAATGATGTATACTAGTGCTACTTGTCTCAGATGGGTAATATAATTGATCGATATTTCGTCTGATTAAAATTGGTTATACATTATTGTCATGAAATTGGTTAATGTGACACTTCTGGAGCAGGACGGGTATAAATTCGGAGTATTTATTTAACTTGATCCAGACGTATCCTTGGAGTATGTTTGCTATGATGATTTATGTTTCCAAATAATAGACTATTCTGTGGCATGATGGGACAGGAAGTTAATTATTATGGTATGGAGAACAAGCCCATACTTGTATGCCTGCAGTTTGGACGTTAGAGGGGTTCACCTCCGATTGTAGGTTTTGTATGAGAAGGATGTGTGTTACCAGTGCGCAGAAATAAAGAGTGATAGCATGGAACGGTGATAAGCTGATAAATTTGCATTGTTCATCAATTTGTGATTTAATAAATCATACAACTATGATTTACAAGTATGATTTACAAGTAGTCACAAGTATGATAACATGGTGGCAGCGAGTAATGAATTTGACAATACGAGTAATATAAATCCCCCCTTTATCCCACCAGTTGAATATGACATTGCTGTTAGTGATCGCACGCATCCTGTATAAGTCTGCAAAAGCTGTCGGTGGCTCACAAACCTTGCCAGGAACCAGGTTGGTACCGTTAATAATAAGGTGTCGAATAAACAAAAAGATATACAGCTATTACTTTAGGCGACGAACAATCATTGTTCCACGGGCCCGACCAACCCAGAATTAAAAGAAAAGAAAAAAATGTTTTGTTCACAAATTTGTTGAAAATCTTTTGAAAATGTTTCGTAAAATTGAAACTTTTTTGAAAATGTCACGACATTTATGAAAACAACAATACAAAACAAAAATCAACCGAGCGATGCGACCATACCGGAGAGGTCCGTTTGCCCGTAATACAGGGGGGGTGTTCAGTGCCTGAAGAACCATGTCTTAAATAAATTAAAAAACTGCTATTGCTTTTTCTGCCCTTTTACTTGACTTTGTATGAAATACAAGTTTGTAATTGTTCGTAATTGCTTGATGGACTAATAAGTCCTATTAAGCAAAAGCAATTGCTTCGTTTTAAGTACAAATACTCAAGTGCTTATCATTTACTTATTTACCAAAAAATATAGTGATTTGAAGCATTGGCCTGTATTCTGCTGTATCTTCACCTTTTGTGTACCACAGATATTGAACTGCATGTTGTGTATACTTAGATAAACATTGGAAGGTGTATGGCTATCCATGAATCACAATACTAAAAGCAAGGTTTATGTTTGATAAATAGAAAGCTGAATTTCTGGCATTACCATATCTGTCTCATTCATGCTCCTTCACAGGGCATCGCTCAAAGGAATGCTGTTACTCACCCCAATTATGGGCAGTACATGGGTATTTGGATACATGTTTATCGGTGATGCAGCCATAGTGTTTCAATACTTATTCGTCGTATTCAACTCGCTACAAGGCATGTTCATCTTTATCTTGTACTGCGCGATGAACAAAGAGGTTAGTCTATTATTCTAAATCGTTGACGAAGTGCACGTTAGCAATTCATAGTTACTGGTTCAAACCTGGGCCCGTACATTTGCTCCGAATTATGATACTGTCATAGGCTTTGTGTTATCAATGTAATCAGTGGTTCGTAAGAAATATGGCGAATTTTAAATGGGCGGAAATGAGGAGAGGCCGGTGCCTCCGATGGCGAGACCTACATTCACAAGCAGGTGGATAAACTCTTGAAAGAAGTGATTGCTACGAATGAGGTATCGATGGAGGAACACATCAGCCTACATTGATATAAAACACGATATGAACATACAGGGTGAATCAAAAAAAAGTAGGACTCTGTTTCATGACGGTGTAATATTTGTTATAATCATTGGACCATGAATCATTTAGTCTCAATATAGACCCCAATTAAATATTATGATATCCTGAAAATATGAAATCAATCCGATGAAAAATAAAAAATAGCATACTTTTCGTAAACCATGTCATTTACTGGTTTGTACAATGGAATCTACATGTACATACCACTAAATAACATGTTTTACGTTTAATACGTTTCAATAATTATATATAAAGAACATATTAAATCTATAGAGGTAGAACATCGCAACAGGGAAGAGGTGATGACACTGTGTCGAATGACGACTATCATTGCCTGAAATTATGCTTTCCTACTGGAATTTTCTCCTCAGAAAGAACACTAAGTAATAATTATAACACGGACATTTTTTATCTGACACATTGATTAATGTCGCAGCTGTGTCGTCTTCAAAAGAGAGACTTCTCTACATTTTTAGGTTGTCCAAAACATGCAACAACTAAGTTACAACAATGATGTGCAATCGACCTATCAATTATGAAATACTGTTTGACACGTGCAAGTATGGATCATTGATCTTAACTTTCTTAATTTGTAATTCAATAAACCATCCACAGTGGATTCGAGAACTGTTTAACAAAACAAAAAAATATTTGCACAGAATATGAATGCATCTGATTTGTGGATTATTTAGCCAGTATTGATTTGTGCCAGGAATAAATGGATTACCAAACTAATCTTTGCTATTGATTGATAAGATTATTTACTACTTTAATATTTATTGTAACATATTGAAACGTTAACCATGTTATTTACTGGTCTGTACATGTATATCCCATTGTACAAACCAATAAAAATGGTTTACGCAAAGCACGCTAGTTTTCTTATTTTTCATCGGATTGATCTCATATTTTCAGGATTTTAGAATAATTCATTTGGCATTACAATGCTTTCTAAATTAGTCATGGTCCAATGATTATAACAAATATTACACCGTCATGAAACAGAGTCCTATTTGTTTTTGATTCATCCAGTATCACGAAATATTTGAACAATTGGCTACTGAAAAGACATTTTCGAACTGTTTTGTGCAGTTTATATTGATAAGTAATATGTTACATTATTCTGACTATTTTATCATTCGTGATCTGAGAATGACAAGTTCTAACTGACATTTCAGTGTTTTTGGAGATATTTATGTTTTTGAAATCGTCATTTTGTAAGCTTTAAAATGATACACAACTTTGCCAGGTGTTTATAATTATAAGATAGATGTTTTTATAGATGCAGCTTAATATTTCTCATGTTTGTATTGATTTTTGTGAACTTAAAAGGACTATCTCAAAATGACCAACATGTCAGTTGGAACCGTGTAATTCTCAGCTCACGCATTGGTACGGTACCGTATTGATAGCTCATTTACCACCAAAACTGCCTTGCAAAGTTCACAATGAATGCCTTTTTCCTGACATTATACCAAAGTTTCAGGTTTTCCTTTCTTTGAGAATTTCATAAATATTTGTATCAAAATGGCGTTGTTTCTTAATCTTAAAGTTAATGAAAACAAAATCCTCCCTTTAATTTTTTACGTTAAGCGATCTTTAACAACGGGGGAGGTATTAGGCTTATGATATTCGACATGCAATTATTAAGTGTTGTTGGTTTCGTTTTGAAGGTACGAAACGAGGTAACAAAGACCTTTGAAAAGCATCAATTGTCTTCGGGCAACTTTAATCGAGTGGCACCGTCGGGATTGCAGTTGGTAAGTATGAAAACAGAAATGTGTTGGCATCATTTATAAACAGAGATCATCCGAGTCCATACCGAACATGCTACAGTAATTATTCATAAGCGACGGTATACTATAAATAAACCGACAATTTTATAACATTTTGTGTGATGGTAAACTATTATTATTCGGGTCACGGTGGAATAAATGCTTATAAGGAGCGATTTCGATGGCAACATTATCAAACGAGTATGGATTGATCTTTTATCCTTAAATGGCACTTTATATTTTAAATTATGTTATTGAAGATATGCCTAATGATAGTTCATCTACTTGACTTTCCCAATATCTCCTATTTTAGCTATGATTTTAAATATGGTAAGCGAGTTTGAGTGATACAAACCTATTGCATTGTTGTGTGTCAAAGTAACCATGAATTGACATAGATTGTAGTCAACCTAAACCCTAAACCCTAAATGTCCAATCTTTCCAGCCAGATCCTTTTGCAATATCTCAAGATTGAGATATTCCATCTTAACTCTATTTCATCTGTCACCAAATGAACATGTGTAAGCTAGTTCACCTACCCTGAGTGAGCTAGCCAAAATGGACCTATGCTTTTTAAGGAAAATCCTAACATTGTTGTTATTGTATGTATATTTCTTTGGTAAACAGAGTGCCGTAACTACAAAATCTAGAGATGTACCAGGCGCAGTTTAACCGAGGTAAATGTAATAACCATAACACGTAGTGAAACCATAGAGGTTATCCATAACGTATTAGCAGCCGGTCATGATGTCGGGAATACCAAATTGTGTTCTTAAAATATTTGCAGAAAGAGAGAAACATCTATTTCATGATAGTATTTGATAGCACAATTGTTATGCTATGACGGGCACCAAACTCTATTGGATGTAGAATAGTCCGGGTTCGAATCCCTTTTGTTGTCTGTTCCGCCTGTCTACAGGGATAACCTCTAGGCCTATCATATCAAGCATCGGACGGTCACTTCCTGGCACATATTTCATCATCCTTATTTTGCAGAATGTATTGTTAATTAACACTGTGAGCACTACCTGTATATATCTAACAATGTTTGCAATTGGTTAATTACAAAATAGGCTCATTTGAATAACCCATAAAATACAGCTTATCATCCACTATTTCACTCCAATCTTCATTAGTAATACCAATTTGTTCTAACAATGTCTCTGATTGCTGCAACATATGATGGATCCAACTTTTGACCAATTGGCAGGTAGTTGTCAAGGGATTTTAAAGATAACCTTGCGTGTTGGGTACGTGTAGGTAGCAAATGCGTGTTAATCATCAGTAGGCATAATCAAAAACATCTTTGGATAGGTTGGTGCGTAGTTATGTTGAACCCATCCATGGTTAAATCATGTTTATAGTACGGTTTCGTTTTCCCGGTCGATAGACTTGTTCAATAATTGCTTGATCCACTTGATATTCCCGCAAGATTTGTTGTCATTATCGTTCCCAGGATGCTTTGGTGTTATCAGTGGATCGTAGCTAGACTTGATTTAAAAATTAAAAAAAAACTCGTCACGGTTGATGAATTTGGCGCTCCCTGTCTTAGTATCCAGATTGCTTCTCTTATCCATCGCTTCTGTTTGTCATTGTCTTCATCAAGGACGGTTGCCCCTTTCCAGTCGATAGTGTGATTCTCTTATAAAACGTGATGAGCATGGATTTATTCAACATAAATATTCACCTTATCTTCAGTCAATCAACAAACATGATGAACGTATTCAAAGATCTGTCGATAGTAATGCGTGGTATACATTACACGTTACTTCCGGTTTCAAAGATATATAATATTGTATCTGGTCAAATGTTTTTAAAACAGCTTCCAGTCAATGTTTCAAACAAATATATTAATTCATTTTACTTCTCAAAGCTGATTACAATCTTCCTATAATAATATATAAATGATGCGTGTTAGATTATTACCTTTTTTCTCAAACCTGATGTAGTGATGTATTATGCTAGGTATAATTTATGCTGGTTTCCTGCACCCTGGATCCGCGTGCCAGTTGAGGTGACGGAGCCCATTGATGCAGGGAACTGGCGTTGTATAACTGGGGTCTGTATTTGTTTGTTTTTGTTTGTTTCTTCTTTTATCACAAAACAGGTGGATGAAACACGAGATCTGAAGACTTTGAAAATGGGAATGCTCTACGAAATGTGGATCAACGATGTATATATTTTTCTTGACAAGTTTATGTACATGTATATTAATCTAAGGTCAACATTTTAGAGTAATCAGTTTTGTTTCAAATTTAACGTCAAATTAAGTCGTTAGATTTTTAGGGATTTCGAAAATAAGGGGTTTCAATACCACATGCATTTAAATTAAGGTTACCACCGGTCAAACGGGGTCAAGGTTTATCAAAAACATCTACTTATGATACGTCTGATTTTTGATAACGTATTCACATTTCAAAATCAATATTTACTTAGTATATAGCTGGATTGCCCTATTGTGACTCCTCTGTTGAAATCTCTCTATTGCTGAACAAAGGATATTTACATTGCTCTTGTATGTTATTAAATGGTCTTGCACCTATGTACCAATCAACTGTTAAATTGTATGTTCCAAATAGACACTTTTAAGATCATCCAAGGATCATCTCCGTCGTGAATATCCTATGACAAGTGTTAAAGCTGGTGATAGGACTTTTACTGTCTGTGCATCCACATTATGGATTGACCTATGTATATTTATTAGGCAGTCTGTTTCTGTTATTGCCTTCAAGAAGGCACTTAAGACATATTTGTTCCCCATGTCATTTTGTTTCTTATATATCGGAAGAGTAATACCCGAGCACGTTAAAAAGGTTACAGACTCTTTCGTAAAGAGTAGGGGATCATCCCGGTCAGTATCTGTTCACACATAACGGACCCCAATGGAAATAAGCTATATAAGCTTATTGGGTTATTCAGGGTCGTAGGACCCAAATGATCTCAAATCAAATAAAATGTTGTATCTTTGTAAGCGCTTTGAGCCTCCGGGCCATGACGCATCACAAATGCGTCTTGTATGTGTATGTATGTTGTTAGATAAAATGCACCTGTTTTAATCTGACCCTTACCAAACTTGAATACACTCATTGTATTCTGAATGTATTCCAAATATATTCAGAGATATATTCGCCATAGATTTGTGGTAGAAGTGTGGTTGTTGTATTACACTTCAGAATACAACACGACCCCAGTTGCTTGAAAGATTTCGAATTGTATTCGGACAGCCCTTTGTGGTCATTTGCATTCAAATGCTTTCACATCTGAATATTTGTATTTAAAGGATTTGAATACATAAATGTTTGAATGTACATGATAAATTATTACTAAATGTTTGTGTGTGTGATTAAAATTAGTCAGGGGATATCAATACATTATGGCATGACCGTGAAATAGGGTACACATGCAACTTAATTGCTGAAAATGAAATTTCGAATGTACATTATATTACTAAAATGTTTGTGTGTGTGATGTTTACTAGTCAGGGGTTATCAATACAATTATGACATGACCGTAAAGTACATATAGGGTACACATGCAATTTAATTGTATCATTGCTGAAAATGAGCCACACCCACTTCTTCGATTAGTTAAAATGATGAAAGAATGTGGTTTTACTTACAGCATAACATCATGTTTGGACGTATCAAATCAAAAATACCTGTCTCCATAATTTGAGTTAAAGGCCCATCAGCATACTGGTTTTTCTTTGTTGAAAAACTTTCAAATATTAAATACAGTCATTGTGAGACTATGGTTTATAATTTTTGTGATTATTATGATTAATCAAAACCTTGTGTTGTTCAAAGGATTCTAATACTGTTATGCTAAGTAGAAAAACTCAATGCGAACTTTCATGGCATGTATTTGGGCAACAACGTAACAGCCTATCTAAACAAGCAAAACCGTATAGGGCTGCAATGGTCTAGATCATAACCAAAATCATCATATTATATATATGCACACCTTTAAATGGTTCCCGCTAAAGTAGAGACAAAAATATAATTGTAATATATCGTCAAATAAAATAACCAATAATATTGCAAAGAATGCATTCTCGTATTTAAATGATTTTGTATTGGTTATGATGTTAATTATTTAAAGTAGTTATAGTGTTATTATTCTTAATGGTGTATGTTCTGATTACTTTTTGTGGCTATGATTTTTTTTACATCAAGATATGCTGATATCAGAGGAATCCCCATATTTTCTCATTATGTCTGTAACATCTTAGGGGCCAGAAATGTTCCATTTAGAAGTTATAGGCTAAACTGTGGTGAATTACTGTCAAAGGTGGATTACTACCCGCCAGTTTGTGTACTACTCAATGGCCAAAATGTCTTGTGACCTTCTATAATAAGAACCATTGGAGTTATGCAACTCAAACTTCGGATTGCGACAATTTTAAGGATGGTCTTTCATGTAAAATAGAAAACATCAATTTGAAAATCGGGTCAGCAATCAGAACATCTACCTTTAAGCTTAAAACTAATTTTAAGAAAAGCACTGTTTTTCTTATTGAGATGCCATTGTATATATTAAACTTTACCAAAATATAGTTGCCTCTTTTGTCTTAAGGGGGTGTTAACCAAAAAACACATGAAATTTAAAGCGCTGACACTTTTGAACTATTAATGTAATGTATACAAAAGTATACATTTTGGAAAGGAAATTAGTCGGAGAATCCATTTTTGGTATCAAATTTTACTAAAAATGCTGATTGTTTAAATTCTGACCAAACAATCACTTTTTTGGCTCAACATTAGCTGCAAACGTAGCAAAATCAGTTTTTGGTAAACAATGCTGAAATTGCATCAAAATCATATTTTTACATACATTTTTTTTAGTTTTCAAAATGTTGATCAAAAAGTACCAAAATGTGATTTTTTTGGATTAACAGCCTCCCTAATACGTTGCTTTTTAAGCCATCTAAAATGCAATGTCAAAAAATGTTGTAACTTTGTAATATTTAATGTGGTGTTAGATTCGTGGAATAAATGTTTACATACAGGGCGTGTCTAAAAAAAGTCATACATGGGGGACATCTATAATTAAAAAATACATCCCATAATGTTTGCTTAAAACAATTACTCCTAATAAATCCTATTTTAAGAGTTCGCCATTAAATAGTTTACCCCTTAACTCCCGAGATATGATCAATTCCCTTAGGCTACTTTCATGACTTTGGAGTAGAATTTCCAAAATAGACAGACTAAACTGTTATTATGAGACATTACAGATTGCTGAACATGAATATTACTATTTCATTTATATCTTTCATGTCCAAAATGTGTTTCACATTGGACAATTTTGACACGCCCTGTACAATGTATTTCACTGTAGTAATATACAGTAATATTTTCATTATTGTTCACACAAAAAATGTATTCATGTTGATTAGTCTTGTATTTGTGAATGGTGAAACAGAACTTTATTGTACTTTTTAGTTAGACCAAACATAAAGTTATTGCAGAGAATAAACTGCATGCAGGGACTATTTGAACACAACACACAAATGCAATACATGGGTAGTTAATTGAAAAAAATCGGTAAAATCGGGTTATGAACACACAGATTGGACGTACAATTTCACAAAATAAGACGTTAGATATATTTACCTTTACACCCCTAAACATGAAACAGCTTTCATTATGCCTACTTTTTAAGTTATAAGCTCTCCATTTTTGGACCCAGTTTTTAGACACGCTGTACAATAACAGCTATACGAGGGGCATTCAGTAAATAATGAAAGTGATCATGGTATGGGATGCATGAGTGATTCTATTGAGGGGATAATGTGATCAATACAAAGTATGAACCTTTATCTTTCAAACAGTACAGTTTTGGATTTATAAGTGTGAACTATGACGTCATAGCATTGTCTCAAAATAAGTACACTTGGGACACTACTTAATCAGTTATTTGGCGGGAAATTTGAATTATTTGTATGAAACATGTGATAAGAAGATTGCATAACATGACACCAGAAGCAGGTAAATCCCATTTTTTTTCACGTAAGTATGATAAAAAGACAATAACTTAAATCCCTGTGTAATTTGATGTATGTAGTATATGAGTAAAAAGTAAGGAGAGGCAATCGAATAAAAAGTATACAAATATCAGTATTTCAAATAGCCAATTTTCATTGAAAAATGCCCAGTCAGCGAATCACTAATATTGCGGAAAATCAAACAATTTATGAAAAATCCAAGCAATTAACCAGTTTGGGAGATTCCATATGATAGTTAACTAATTTTCTGAACTTATTCGCATGAAACCTGCAGAAAATGTGCGCATGCGCAGACGGCAGATCATTTTGAACAGGGCCACAAATGGCTAAAATCAAGAAATTTACCAGATAAAAGCTTACTGTGCCTTCAAATTCTAATCAGAAATAATTAAAAATGCTTAAATCAATGTGTTTAAATATTGTGATAGTCAAAATAAAGATATACATGAATGTATCAATCAAAGATGGCTGCCACAACCTCTCTTATTACTGTTATCTTTAGAGCTACTATATATGTATTGTTAAAGTAATCGTCACATAATTTCAATGATTTGAGGAAATTTTATGAACAGCTCCTTCTGAAATCCCCACTATTATTGCTTTACATCCCACACAAATTTACTAAATTATAATCCCTCCATTGTTCTTTATCCTTTGTTGTTTTCAAAGGTATATTATTGCGGATTTTGCTAAATAAAAGCGCATTTGAGATGGTCCCTTCTTATTTGCGTTAAGGAATTCATGTCTAAAAAATAATGTCAAGCGGAGATAACTGTGTGTTCTAACTATGTGCCAAGTGTTATCTGTTTTTATGCTTGCATTGCCGAGATATACGCAAATGTATCGATCAACCCATTTTCAACATATTACATATCCAGCCAAATAATTGACAGATTTCAGTCAGTGTCTGAAACCTACATTATTGTGTTTATGTTAATGACATTACATAACCAAAGGTATCTAACATTCCAAAAGTGTATTGTTTGAAAGACAAAGGTTCATACTTTGTATTGATCACATTATCCCTCAATAGAATCACTCATGCATCCCATACCATGATCACTTTCATTATTTACTGAATGCCCCTCGTATGTGTTGCAAAAATACACACGAGACAGTTTTCTGATCTGTAAATATGCACTTCCCCGGGACACTTCCTTAAACGTGTATACAATATATAAGCGGGCGGGAGAAAGGGAGAGAGAAAGTGAACACATGTTTTCCGTGATGATCTTTTTAAATTTCATATTGCAATAGATCTTATTATGAACATTAGTTAATGTAAGTTTTGGGTAGAAATTTGAGAAGAAGCATTTTTTTTGCAAAAGCCACGTGAAAGGAATTATTGTAACAACTAGCTACACCCACCTGGCTTCATGTGCAATTTGAACAAATTCATGGTATTGTGAGTTATGTGACCAAAGGTATCAGCGTCTGTCTGGAAAAGAAGACAAGTTTGGTATCAATCCACATATGTTTTCAGTTTGATACTGCGATTTAGTACCAAGATAATACAAATTTAAAAAAACCCTATCGACACTTTTGGGACACCCAGTATAAATCAATATTGTGTATTGCTATTCCACCAATAACTTAAAACGTAATGATTCACCTGATGGGTAAGGACAGGTGGTAGGTTTAAATAAAACATTGTTAGGCTAAGGTTAAAGTAATATGAATTGAGTTCTGCTGGACTCTGGACTCCTTAGACCGACAAATAATTATTATATTCTGTAGTGCACTCACAATAAATTAAACAAGCACAATGGCATTTTGTGTATGAGTCTTTATTCGCCCAGCTATTATAGGGAAAGTGTCAACGTTTGGACCAAAGGCAATTCATGACTAGATTCGGAGCCGTGTCTATGGGCAATATTATGGGCGTGACAAAACCAGTGAAAAGAAAAACTCCATCCACCCAGAGATTAAGCAACAGATCGCACATACTCTATGCCCTATTGCACACAAGTTAAGAGTACTCTTTTTAACACTTTCCACGCGGCATTCAGTCGTCTGCCAACGACAGTCCAACATTTTCCATATTGTTTCATAAATGTCAAAGTTATTGAATTTCATCACCACATTTGGAAAAACCATGAGAAATGCCTTGAATTAATTACAAACATATGCCTGAACTAGATTTTAAAGTTGGGAAAGGTTTCTGAAAAAGAAGTATTGGTTAAAAATGGTAAAACAATAACCGCGTGGAAAGTGTTAAGGGGCTCAATAGTAATTGTTAGTCCTTAAATATTGGTCTGATGATCAGAAGATTAATGAGTTCTTCTTAAGTTCAGCTTTATATTAGAGTTAAACACCGGTCTAATGTTTGACATCTGGTGTGAGACCCAAGGGCCCCGAGAAAAGTTTTAAATTAAGGTGCTTGCCGAGGGCATTTCTAAGCCATTTCAAAGCTGAACTTTGCATTCCAGGATTTTCTTTTTAAATTTAGGCATTCATAACTTGTCGTTTCAGTTCTCATTTTTTTACTCATGACTTTATAGACAGAAGTGCAGGGGTTAGAAATCGTTATGACCCGCAATATATCAACAATTAAAATAGAGATGTCTTATTTACATAAGATCACTTGGTATGTTTAAAACGATAACGTGCCTCATCTAATTAGCTGAGAGGGTAGAGTGCCTATTAGTATTATAGGGTCCTATTATTACATTAAGTTCCTAATTCTTCATGAATTTGAATTATTACATAATTTCGGCAAAGGCGGTGGAAAAATTCATATATTAGTTAAGTACGTAGTTTGATAAACGCCACAACAATGCAGGCTAATGTACGCGTCATGGATGCAGTGTTATAAAGGGCGTACTGGTCGTCGTTTTTCGTTTTACTTAGTAAATTCTCCTTGATTGAAGCCTCTAGTGTGCTAGCGCCCCCATCTGTCGGTATAAATTCAAAGAGAGCTCTAGTGGGGAAAACCACCTTTTGACACCTAAATGTTAAAAGAAACCGGGAATTTTAATAAAGTTTGAGCCTTGAAACGGCTTAGAAATGCCCCCGGCGAGCACCTAAATTTAACACCTTTATTGGGCCCCACACCAGACTCCAAACCGGTGTTTAACTTTAATATAAAGCTCAACATAGAAAGAATGCTTATATTGACTTCGCGATGCGAGCCAATATAAAAATGATCCTCCCTTTTCTTTATATTAGTTGAGTATTGACTTATTTACTGTATTGCAACAGTTTCCTTCTTTCTTTCCGTCTTCTGGCAAGAGAGCCATAGCTATCCAAATTCATCTGGAATCTAAAACGCAAAAAAGATCCATTCCTCATCAAATGGTCCATCATCCAACACGCGACTCCATACAACCCGTCCTCAAAGCGCTGCAACCTATGCATCGCGGAGAAGTTTCACATCATGACTGCACCCAGGATATGCACTCTAAACAAACGCTGGGAACTATACTCTATGTGCTGACACAAACGGAAACACAAACTCAATGCTTTTGGTGTAACGTAATGTTTTTTTCTGGATGGCCACATTTTCCCATTCTAACAGCTCATACTGTTTTCTATTGACTATTCTTTTCATTTTCATTATTATGATCCAACTTTTATGACTGATTAGTGATTACCTACCTAATCTGGTGATTGACTTTCATCTATACAACTCATAATGAATTATCCTATCTGGAGAATGACTTTCACACGAGTCATCCAGCAGGTCACGCTCTATGCACGGCAAGGTATTTTTTTTCTTTTCACGGGATGAAACTGCAATCTTTCCAAATTTTCCGAATAGAAGAGCTCACCTTAGACCGCTTTCTCATTGTTTGATTTATCATTTTTTGCTATCATTCATATCATATATTGTACATTTATGACTGTATAAAACGATGTAATTATTGATTTAAAAAAGGTAAAATGATCATAATTATGTGATATGCGATTAAAAACCCTAGTCGTGACCGTTTGAAGCATTTGAATATCAATTTGCTAACACAGACCTCAAGTTGAAGCATTGATCTTTCATAATAGTAAAAGATTAGAAGGGTTGAGAATGATTATCTGCTTGAAATATGCACATGAAATATACAGTTTTGGTGGAAAGATCGGAATGTTGCTGTGGTTCCACATGCTCTCTGTACATGTATAGACAAAGCATATGTTATGGATATCCATGTGTTTCCCGTGACACTACATACGCACGGCTGGTTTACTTTATCTTGACGGTACAATAGGTTCATCGATCGGTAACGCGACTTTCTACACAGAGAATGACAGATTGTGCAAAATTTGCCAAACTAAAATCATCTGTTCATCTTATTTTCCTGGTCTTGACCGTTTGAAGCAATAAGCCTTTCGAATGTTGACATTTTACGGAGACGAAGACTACACTCTATTTGCTGCGAGATAAGGCAAATGTATGGAGACACTTTTCAATGTAAATATTGCAGAAAAATTGCGATACTGTTTTCAGTATTTTAGGTCATACACATCATTTTAAAGGATCAAATCACCTGTATTAATTAAGATTAAAGCCTTGCCAACCATAATAAGAAGTTTATAATGGAGATTTGCCCTTAAATGACACCAAAATAGCAAATTTAAAA
Source organism: Ophiura sarsii (assembly GCA_035610835.1). Taxonomy (NCBI): domain Eukaryota; kingdom Metazoa; phylum Echinodermata; class Ophiuroidea; order Amphilepidida; family Ophiuridae; genus Ophiura; species Ophiura sarsii. The sequence continues at coordinate 42,684,239 of CM069457.1, read as the reverse complement.
CTCTTCTCATTTTCATCCTTGCCAAAACGTCCGATGGCCGAGCGAGGTTATTCGCAAAAAGAAAAAAAACGACCATTTGCGTGACATGCTAGCTGACTGACACCTATTATAGATTATTGATATTCCACTTATGTGTGTCAATAACTTGGATATGCTGTATTATTATATTATCATTATTGTTGACTATTTTATAATAAGATGTGTATACTTCAGTCTGAAGATTGCCACCGCCCTGTGTGGTTAGTGTACATGGAACTGCCAGTTACTATGTATAAATAATTCTTAATTGACTGCTTGTTTTCAACATACCGTATACATATTATATATATATAGGCATTACAAAGTTAATTTCGTTGCTACCGTTGGTTACACGCCGTACGTGTGGAGATTATCAGACGTTAAGATGACTACTTTTTCTTTTTAAAGTTAAGTGGTTTTCTTTTATTTTGGCGACATTTTGAGAGGATTTCCGTGCGACTGTTGATGATTTTGGTTTTGTTCGTAGCAATTGCCAGTTTGTCTTCCATGCATAGATTACAGTGTCCGGTATTACGCCTAAATTTGTTGGATTGTTTGATGATTTCCCATGTTATTTGGCACGCGGTATTTTGTTTCTTGAGACGCCAGATGTACTTAGAGAGTTCAGTTTCCTTTTCAGATTTATTGTGTTTTAATGATTTTGTGTGATTTCCGAAACGTTCTTTGAATGTTGCCCCTGCGAGTCCAATGTAGACAACCGAGGTGTTGTCGTGGGTTACTGTGGCTTTGTAGATTGAAGATTTCACCAAACACTTACCACGCAGGGGACATTCTGCCTTTTTGTTGCAATTGCATTGCTTAGTAGGGGTGCTCGGTATCTTGGGTTTTTTATTATACTGTCGTTATGGGTTTTAATTACCGATTTCATGTTTTCCATGCAACTGTAGCTTACTTTGGTTGTGTTCTTGTTGAAGATTTTGTGCAGTATGTGTCCTGGTGGAAAGTGTTTGGTGATCAGTTTCAGAAATGTCTGACCAATGTTTGTTTTGACATTAGAACTATATGGTGGATTAAACCATGTGGTTTTTCGAGATCTGGTTTTCCTTTTTGTTCGCTGTGTCATTGCTTACTTGCTTAAGGCGTCCCGAAGGGACGGACTTCTGTGATGGCCTTCCATACTGGTCTTTCAAGCATGCAGTTTTTCATGTCCTGCCTAGTTAGTCCTGTATCCTCTGATAAAAGCTTGATGTAATTCTTTCGTGGTGGTCCTCTAGCCTTGTGTCCATGCTTGGGTTGCCACAGGAGAACTTTGAAGACTGCTTCCTCTTCCCTTCTGGCACAGTGGCCGGCAAATTTTAATCTCCTCCGTCTTAGCCTCTCTGATATTGGTAGCAGGTTCCCATATAGATCTTTGTTGGTGGTGTGAGATTGCCATGATACATTAAGTGCTTTTCTAAAGAGGCGAGTGTAGCAACCATCCAGCGCTTTTCTCATTTTAGCTGTTAGTGTCCAAGTCTCGGCTCCATAGGTCAAAACAGATTCAACAGTGGTGGTAAACAGCTTTATTTTCAGGTTTCTTGGGAGTTTACTGTTCCATATTTTTGTCATGCTGTTACAGGCTTTCCAAGCTTGAGCCTTTCTTATGTTGAAATCTTGTTCACTACTAGCAATCCAGGCACCAAGGTATTTGAAGTCTTGGACAATTTCAAGATCATTACCATCCAGTGTTTTAATTGGTGTTGGATCTTCTTTGTACAGCATTGCCTTTGTTTTTTTGGCGTTCATCCCAAGACCAACTGTAAGCGCAGCTGCTTCCACCAGATGTAGTAGTTACTCTGCATCCCGTAGATTGTCTGCAAGGAGAGCAATGTCGTCTGCGAAGTCAAGGTCTGTAATTGTCTGCGGCCCTATTCTTCTACTTTGCCTGGGAACAAGTGTGAAGCCTAGTTGCTCTTCTTTTCCTGCCAATGCCTTCCTCAGTACATAGTCTAGGATGATTATGAACAAAAACGGTGCTAGTGTATCACCCTGAAGAACCCCTGCTTGTATTTCGAAGTCCTTAGTGATGCCATCTGGAGAAGTAACATGTGCTTTGGTTTGTTGGTATGTAAGTCCAATGGCAGCCACTAGCCTCTCTGGTACACCATAGGCTCGTAATATATCCAACATCTTACCACGATGGACGGTATCAAATGCTTTTTTGAAGTCTATGAAGACCAATGCTGCAATGAGGTTGTTGTTATTAATTTTCTCTACTATCCTTCTTAATGCCAGAATTTGAGACACTGTTGATCTACCTGGGCGAAAACCATTTTGATTGATTCGTAGAACCGGGTCTAGGTGAGGTCGAATTCTGTTAAGGAGCAGCCTGTTGTAAGTTTTTGCTACAATGGACGATAAGCAGATTCCCCTATAGTTCTTTCCTTCTCGTAAATCTCCACTCTTTGGAATTGGGATGAGATTTAGTATGGACCACTGGTCTGGTTTTCTTCCGCATCATTGCAGAAGTTAAGAATTATATCATCCAGGTCACATCTTTTGAGAACTTCCGGTGGGATCTCGTCTTCACCGGGGCTTTTGCCTTCAGTAATATTCTTCTTGGCAGCGTTGTATTCTTTCTGATCAAAAGCGTCTGTTCGTATGTTAAATTCCTGAAACAATTGACTTAATTCTTCATCCTCATTTGTTATGACAGGGGGATTTCCGAGTAGTTTCTGGAAGTGGGTATGCCAGGATTCCAATCTTTCTCTCTGTGTTTCACTATTGATCTGTCCCTTTTTAGCTGTTTTACGCCCACTGATCTCGTTGATAAGGTCCCAAGATGCTTTATGCTGACAGTTTATGTTGGAATTTTCTACTTGCTTGATCTTCCTTCCTAGGATCTCTTCATTTACCATCTGGTATGTGCTGCTTAGGCGGTTCTTCTCAGTTTGCAGCTCCGATCTTGATATACATGATCCCTCCTGGATGTCAATGAGCTGAGCCTTTTGCAGTTTTTTCCTGGCTTCCTCAATCCTAGGGTCATCCCAAATGGCTTCTTTGGGTCGCTTGGGGGCTTTTGGGATCAGTTTCTCTGATGCTTCCCTGTTTGCTTGTATGAAACATTCATAAGCCGATGTGGAATTCTCATCACAGCTCTTGTGTAAGACACTAAATCTGTTGCGTACCTCTACAGTGTAACGATCCTGTACAAGTTGTTTCCAATCATATTTTACTTTCCTTGGTGGTGTTTTCCCATTTGCTCTGACACTCAGCTGTGTCATTGGTGGTTGGACTTTGTAGCTTATTGGTGCACTATACCCACTACTTCTTAGAGCTTCGTTGTATGCTGGCGCGGCTTTGTTGGATATTTCGTTGCTCGACGATAGTGACGATAATATTCGCTTTTCAACTGCTAGTGGTATGTGTTTGGTGATAGTTGGTGGGTGGTTTGAGTTGGCGTTGACATACATAGGTGTATCGTTCGGCTTTCTGTAAGGTTGGTATGTGTCGATTTTAAGATTCAGGGTAATGTCCAGGTAGTTGACAATTTTGATAATTTTGAGTGTTCGAGAATATTTTGTCTATGAGTGTTGCTGTTTTTTGGATGTCAGTTGATCATGAAGAAATATTTCAATGTGCAGTCTATATTTTTATTCATCACCTATTTAATTTCCATGAATTCTCAATTTTGTACTACACTTAGTCCTCGTATATATTTTTTTGGCAACAAAAATATATCTATCACATAAAAGGCCTACATATATTATATCGATCAATCAATCTATAGTTTGATAAGTTCCAAATTGGCCAAGCCTCCTTACAGTAGCGAATGAATACAGAAGGACTCGGGCGCGCATGAAGGCAACAAGCGCACTGTTCATCATTTATGCGTTACATGTGCGTTTGACCAAACTCGCGTGTGGCCATAATCGAGTGCGTAAGCGTGGACTTCTTTTGCGAGCGTAGAGATAAAAAAAAGGTTTATCGCCAATTTGCAACTGATTGAACTATAGATGTTCAATTCTTCTAAATTAGTATTCATAAAACTGAACATCGGCTTTTACAAGCCGTGTAGTAACTGCATTTCTCCAATGTATCCAGAATGATCCATCATATGGCATAAAGTGCAAAGGCCAAACAATAGAGCACCAATCACAACACGTTATGATCTCGGCTCGTGGGTATAATATATTTGTTCCAAGAATACATGGGAGCAGTGAAGCATGCAGATAGCTTTTAGATCAATCGATTAGATTATCATATTTTGCACCCAAAACAACCATTCGGTCTGAATCTCACATTTCATCATACGGTTTTTCTTCAACATGTGGGCATTCAGCCAGAAAACAATTTTACAGCAAACAGAAAGCACGGCTTTCGAGGTTTGGTAAGGTGGATGGCATATGTATTTATATGTGGAACCTGTATCAGTCCTCATCAGGTATCAGATTGTTCATCGTGGTTTTTTTTCTATAAAATCATAAAAATCTGTGTGGCAAATAAGATTGGATCAAGACTATTCTTTTCTCATGTCCAAACCAAAGTATGTGAAGGTGGCAGCACCATAAAGTACAGTATTACAAAACTGCCATAAAAATTTTTAAAATTTTTTTAAAAATGATTTTTTTATCTTTGAAAATACCGATTTTAACAGGGGTTTTCTTTTATTGGTAAAATCAAAATACAACAAAAACTGTAGCCAGATCTGAAGCCACGAACATGCTATAATGTCGACAATTGTGCTCTCAAAACAACCTACCAAAACAATTTGAGCTACAACCCAATGGGGTTCATTCAGTGACAGGTTTCATAATGACAGGGGGATGACTTACGCAGGTGAGGATTGTTGAATCTTCTTGAATATAATTATGTAAGTTTATTATTTGAATACGTAAACGTCAGCAAAGATCATTAAAATCGATCCAAGGTCACCGAGGTCATTCAATGACAACTTGTAAAGATTGTTGGACTTTCGAGAAACGTATGTCAGGGTCCAAGGCTATAATACGCAACACTATACGCAATGCGACAATACGCAACGCGACAATACGCTGGCGTCGTGGCGACGAAACCACGCGGGAGAGAGCAAAACAAAACAAACAGAAAAGGCAGAACGAAGGACGCTGGAAAACGGGACGGAAGGGCGGATGCCCTGAAGGCCAGGAAGGCCAGGCCGGAAAACTCAAAAGAATGATACGGCTCTGCGTGAATCTTCTGGTATCTTTGGCTAGACTATAATTATAGCTCATCCCTGTTGGATGAGGTCGGAGAACGTAGAAAGATACGGCACTGCGAGGATCTGCGGTTGTCTATGGCAGGACGATAATAAGTCTAGCTCATTCCTGTTTAAAATGAGATTGGAGAACATAAAAGATACGACACTGCGAACTTCTGTAGTCTATGGCCAGTACGAAACTTTACTGCTGAAGAACTGACTTCGGTATTTTGCCGCCGATAGTGAAGACCTTCAATAAGACTCGAGCCCGCGACAACTGATCTTCTGGTGGAACATTTTATACGATAAGTGCACTTTGTCAACCAAATCAGTGATCACTGAGCGCGTGCAATGTGTTGCGTTGTTTATTCATGATTTATGTTTTATTTATATTAAATTGTTGTTTACAAAGTCTGGGTATTACAGTGAATCCTTTAATTATAAAGTCCGAGCTAACTCGGGTCGTGACAACGTACTTGAAAAATCGTACTTTAGTTCACAGATACTGGTATACCAGTATCGATAAATACTGGAACATCAAAATTGCCAGTATTGCCCGATACTTGTACGATTTTACTGTTCCAGTATCGATCGATACTGGAACACCAAATTGTGTTCCAGTATCGCTCGATACTGGCACGTTATGTCCCAGTATCGGGCGATACTAGTTCACATGCTACCAGTGTGATTCGTCTTAGTATTTAACAATACTGGTTTATAATTGTGTACTTGTTCTAAGATTTGCTATGTAATATGATGCCTGACCTACTTAATGGAGGGTGGTATTGGTTATAACATAACAACATAACAATTAATATTTATATAGCGCTATTCCATCTAGATCATAGCGCATGTAACACATCAGTACACAAAATACATTTAGCATGGAAAAAGGTGAGTCTTTAGACTACAACGAAAATGAGAGATATTGTCAGAGGGAGATTGTTCCATGCCCGTGGACCAGCTACACTGAAATATTTCTGACCCAAGACCTTATTTGTCCTAGGAACATTTAGGCGAGTAATGTCATTTGCAGAACGAAGAGCTCTTCGAGGAACATATGGTGACAGTAAATTGCATAAATATCCAGGTGCAGTATTGTTCATGCTTTTGAAGACAAAAAGACAGAGTTTGAATTGAATCCTTTCCCGTATGGGCAGCCAGTGGAGTTCTTTAAGCGTGGGAGTAATATGGTCACGCATGGATATGGAACATATCAACCGAGCGGCATTGTTCTGCAATCTTTGAACTCTGTTCAATTCATGTTCCGTAGCACCAAAGAGAAGAAGATTACCATAGTCAAGACGAGAGATAACTAAAGCTCTAACGACATGATGAAGAGTGTCTTTATCGAGGTATCGCTTTATTCTACGGATGTTTCTTAACTGGTAATGTGTAGATTGACAGAGGCTAGATATTTGTTTGGTCATGGTCATATTTGCATCAAATTTTACACCCAGGTTCCGAACAGACAGCGTTGCTTCAATATGTGCATCACCAATTGCCAGGGACACAGGTGGCAAGCTCTGGAGAAAATGGGGTGATCCAAACACAATAAACTCTGTTATCTCTATATTTATTGAGTTTGATCCTTTTATTATAGTTGTGGTGTATTAATGTCATCGCTATGTGTTATTATCTTAACAATGCAATTAATACGACTCCGAGCTCCAGTAATTATAGTTCACACCTTTTGTATTATAACATTAATTTGACATACTACTGCATTACATTTGCACCCGGTATAGGAAAGTTAGCGTTAATATAAAGTGCATGATCTGTATCAAATTGCATTTAGTTAACGTTGCCTTTCCCATACCAGGTGCAACTTGCATTAAATCCTATGTAAAATGCTTAATCCCTTGTGCACCATAAATGTAGTTATTGCTGCCTTTCCTTATCGGGTGCAACTTGCATACAGTATAATGTCACATTCCATCCCTCGTGCAACTCAAAATGTATTTTAATGCTGACTTTCCTAAACCAGGTACGACTTGCAAATAATATGTTAACATCTTACTTAAATGCAGTTTAACGTGAACTTACCTATACTAGGTATAACTTGCATACAGTACAATGTAAGATTCATGGATCAACATGAAACTTTGAACTTATTCTTGCAACTCTTGTGTTTTAAAGGTCAACACGGGTCATAGGATATATAATTAATATGTATACAGAGTATTGCATTATCACAAACAGTATTCAAATTCAAAAGCAAAATTCAAATTCTTGGAAAATCAGGGGACCTGATTCTTGTTTGTGAATTATGATCCGTATTGTGGTCAAGATTTTCATCGAATTTCATGTGTACGTTGGCCTATTTATTGGAATGTATTCATTTCATTTCGAGAAAAACTGCGTGGATTTAATTTTATTCGTGATTTTACCGGCGTTTGAATACACATTGGGCATTTGTGAAGCAGACTTTTGATGTTACCTATGAGTTAGATACTCATGAACGGATTAAAACTCATCACCATTTAACTGATTATGTTAGCTTTTCAATACATGTAGGTGGTTTAATGAATATCTTACTCATAGGTAGATCTGGGGTTTCAGTGTCGAAATTACAAGCCTGTTGTAATGAACATAAATACAAACATCTTATAGAAAGATGTGTCATGAAAATTCATGTACAAATCATCTTTATACAATCATTGCAAGGTAACTCAAGATAAAGACGGTTTTCAAATCAACACCATAGGAAAGTATGAGTTATATCCATGTTACGGATTAACTGCGTTTAAGATTTTCAGAAAAAAAGAAGCACCTGTTTCAAGCTGATGATGTAAACCAATTTGGTAATATATTCCACGCAATGAATTGGACGTCATGCATGCACCGATTAAATGTACCATAGACAGGGTTCGGCTCATCTATAATCAGTGGCGAGCGGAGGGGACATGACCTTTGACCTTTGCCCTCAGCCCCCTCCTCCGTCAGCTGTAGCCCCAACCAATTGTCCCCCAAACAATAAACAATGTTGAATTTGAATGTAACATTATTAACACTGTGCAATGTATTTTTGATTTTTGCAATTAAGCAATTCTCTGAAAAACAAGCACTTTTGGGTAATACCCGACAACAACAAAAAGTGAAATCACCTTGATACTTAATCACTTGATAGGTCACAGTTTGTAGTTATAAATAAAAGAGGTATATTATTGAATGACACCATTACATCACCATCACATCGCGATAATCAAGCATTTTCCTTGAAAATGTTGATATTTTTGAATTTTTCATTAAATCTGAAAAAATCCATGTTAAAATTGTTGAGCATAAAGACATAATTCCAACATGGCATAAGTGCTGTTTGTGTAAGCCACGACCTAAGTAATCCAGACTTTCTTCCTTTATGCTTATTTATGCGGTTTGACGCTGTTACAAAATGTATTACAGGGTATATAACAAGGAGTTTTATATTTTGATAGAATTTGACACTAACAAATTGCCTGTTTTGTGCTTGATCAACACATACCTCACAAATGAAAGGACCACTTGCCTTGTTTATACATCTGTTCTTGAAAACATAAATTGAGACCACTAATTCTGTTCTGTTATTCAAATATCAAGCACATTTAAATCATTACAGTCAGTTTTATATTATATTTTATTTATTTATGCTTGATGTGTCCTTTAAAATTATAAAATCAACGATCCTGATTCAATGTAGCATGATTAGGCCTGTTAAGGATGGTACACGCCCCACTCAAACTCAAACAACACAAAGAGGACTGAATATACTAAGTATGTTACTCATCAAACAGTTGTTTTATTTTACTATATTTCCATTTACATATACATAATATACTTCAACATTTATATAAATTACATTTTGAAGACTTTTGTTGGTAAAATGGCATAACATTCAACGGTATACACTTGATCATAGGGTTAGAAATTTCTGTCCCTATGAAGACTCTAAATTGTTTGTGAAATGGCTATAAAACATCTAAAGGTCCCTATGAAGAGTTTGATTGTTGGTAAAATGGCTATAACATATAAATTTGATCATAGGGTTAGAAATTTCTGTCCCTATGAAGACTTGTAGTGTTGGTAAAATGCCTATAACATTCTTAAGTACAAACTTGTTCATAGGGTTAGAAATTTCTGTCCCTATGAAGACTCTAATTGTTGGTAAAATGGCATAACATTCAATGGTATAAACTTGATCATAGGGTTAGAAATTTCTGTCCCTATGAAGACTTTTATTTTTTTGTAAAAATGGCTATAACATTCAACGGTGTAAACTTGATCATAGGGTTAGAAATTTCTGTCCCTATGCAGACGCTTTAATTGTTTGTGAAATGGCTATAACATCCCAAGGTAAAACCTTGATCATACGGTTAGAAATTTCTGTCCCTATGAAGACTCTAATTGTTGGTAAAATGGCATAACATTCAACGGTATACACTTGATCATAGGGTTAGAAATTTCTGTCCCTATGAAGATTTTGATTGTTGGTAAAATGGCTATAACATATAAACTTGATCATAGGGTTAGAAATTTCTGTCCCTATGAAGACTTGGTGTGTTGGTAAAATGCCTATAACATTCATAAGTACAAACTTGTTCATAGGGTTAGAAATTTCTGTCCCTATGAAGACTCTAATTGTTGTTAAAATGGCATAACATTCAATGGTATAAACTTGATCATAGGGTTAGAAATGTCTGTCCCTATGAAGACTTTTATTTGTTTGTAAAAATGGCTATAACATTCAACGGTATACACTTGATCATAGGGTTAGAAATTTCTGTCCCTATGAAGACTTATTTTTTTGTAAAAATGGCTATAACATTCAACGGTATAAACTTGATCATAGGGTTAGAAATTTCTGTCCCTATGCAGACTCTTTAATTGTTTGTGAAATGGCTATAACATCCCAAGGTAAAACCTTGATCATACGGTTAGAAATTTCTGTCCCTATGAAGACTCTAATTGTTGGTAAAATGGCATAACATTCAATGGCATAAACTTGATCATAGGGTTAGAAATTTCTGTCCCTATGAAGACTTTTATTTTTTTGTAAAAATGGCTATAACATTCAACGGTATACACTTGATCATAGGGTTAGAAATTTCTGTCCCTATGCAGACGCTTTAATTGTTTGTGAAATGGCTATAACATCCCAAGGTAAAACCTTGATCATACGGTTAGAAATTTCTGTCCCTATGAAGACTCTAATTGTTGGTAAAATGGCATAACATTCAACGGTATACACTTGATCATAGGGTTAGAAATTTCTGTCCCTATGAAGATTTTGATTGTTGGTAAAATGGCTATAACATATAAACTTGATCATAGGGTTAGAAATTTCTGTCCCTATGAAGACTTGGTGTGTTGGTAAAATGCCTATAACATTCATAAGTACAAACTTGTTCATAGGGTTAGAAATTTCTGTCCCTATGAAGACTCTAATTGTTGTTAAAATGGCATAACATTCAATGGTATAAACTTGATCATAGGGTTAGAAATGTCTGTCCCTATGAAGACTTTTATTTGTTTGTAAAAATGGCTATAACATTCAACGGTATACACTTGATCATAGGGTTAGAAATTTCTGTCCCTATGAAGACTTATTTTTTTGTAAAAATGGCTATAACATTCAACGGTATAAACTTGATCATAAGGTTAGAAATTTCTGTCCCTACGCAGACTCTTTAATTGTTTGTGAAATGGCTATAACATCCCAAGGTAAAACAATGATCATAGGGTTAGAAATTTCTGTCCCTATGAAGACTCTAATTGTTGGTAAAATGGCATAACATTCAATGGTATAAAGTTGATCATAGGGTTAGAAATTTCTGTCCCTATGAAGACTTTTATTTTTTTTGTAAAAATGGCTATATCATTCAACGGTATACACTTGATCATAGGGTTAGAAATTTCTGTCCCTATGAAGACTCTTAATTGTTTGTGAAATGACAATAACATCCCAAGGTCAAATATTGATCATGGGGTTAGAAATTTCTGTCCCGATGAAGACTTATAACTGATCATAGGGTTAGAATTTTTTGTCCCTATGAAGATTTTGATCGTTGGTAAAATGGCTATAACATTCAACGGTATAAACTTGATCATAGGGTTAGAAATTTCTGTCCCTATGAAGACTTAGTGTTTACCAACACTCTAGGTACAAACTTGTTCATAGGGTTAGAAATTTCTGTCCCTATGAAGACTTACTTGATCATAAGGTTAGAAATGTTTGTCCCTATGAAGATTTTGATCGTTGGTAAAATGGCTATAACATTCAATCATAGGGTTAGAAATTTCTGTCCCTGTGAAGACTTACAATGTTGGTGAAATGGCTACAACACCCAAAGGTATAAACTTGATCATGGGGTTAGAAATTTCTGTCCCTATGAAGACTTAGAGTGTTGGCAAAATGCCTATAACATCCAAAGGTATAAACTTGATCATAGGGTTAGAAATTTCTGTCCCTATGAAGACTCTAATTGTTGGTAAAATGGCATAACATTCAACGGTATACACTTGATCATAGGGTTAGAAATTTCTGTCCCTGTGAAGACTCTTAAATGTTTGTGAAATGGCTATAAAACATCCAAAGGTAAAACCTTGATCATAGAGTTAGAAATTTCTGTCCCTGTGAAGACTCTTAAATGTTTGTGAAATGGCTATAAAACATCCAAAGGTAAAACCTTGATCATAGAGTTAGACATTTCTGTCCCTATGAAGATTTTGATTGATGGTAAAATGCCTATAACATTCATAAGTACAAACTTGTTCATAGGGTTAGAAATTTCTGTCCCTATGAAGACTCTAATTGTTGGTAAAATGGCATAACATTCAACGGTATACACTTGATCATAGGGTTAGAAATTTCTGTCCCTGTGAAGACTCTTAAATGTTTGTGAAATGGCTATAAAACATCCAAAGGTAAAACCTTGATCATAGAGTTAGAAATTTCTGTCCCTGTGAAGACTCTTAAATGTTTGTGAAATGGCTATAAAACATCCAAAGGTAAAACCTTGATCATAGAGTTAGACATTTCTGTCCCTATGAAGATTTTGATTGATGGTAAAATGCCTATAACATTCATAAGTACAAACTTGTTCATAGGGTTAGAAATTTCTGTCCCTATGAAGACTTAGAATGTTTGTGAAATGGCTATAACATTCAAAGGTATAAATTTGATCATAGGGTTAGAAATTTCTGTCCCTATGAAGACTTGGGGTGTGTGTGAAATGGCTATCACATCGAGGGTACACACATGACCTCAGGGTTAGATATTTCTGTCCTTATGAAGACTTGGACTGTGTGTGAAATGGCTATATCAATTAAATGTACACTTGACTATAGGGTTAGAAATTCCTGTCCCTAAGAAGGCTTGGATCATATGTGAAATGGCTATAACAATCAAATATACAAACTTGATCATAGGGTTAGAAATTTCTGTCCTTATGAAGACTAGGATACATACATAAATACATACAAATAACACACACACAAAGTGAAATGGCTACAACAATCAAAGGCAAACACGGACATGGGATCATAAATGTCTGTCTGTCATTTCTACTGTCCCTACGAAGACTTCCATGTAAAATGAGCATAGCATACCAGTGCCAGTGTATGCCTTGTTCATCGGATACAAATATCAACAAGGCGGTTCTCGACCGGCGCGTCTCGCCTGTTCATCAAAAGTGACTTGAAAGAAATGATGAAACATATGATACAATGTAGCACTGTCACAGAGGTATGCATTGTAGTTAAAGCAAGGGATGTAATGCCTTGAAAAATGTAATCAACAAAAAGAACACACCAACCCCCTTCCCTACACCAAATCACATCAAGATAGGCCTTACAGATCTTATTTGACCCCAGATGACCTCTGATGACCTTGAAAATTTAATCAGCAAAAAGAACACACCAACCCCCTTCCCTCCACCAAATCACATCAAGATAGGCCTTACGGATATTATTTGACCCCAGATGACCTCTGATGACCTCGACAAATTAATCAACAAAAAGAACACACCATCCCTCTTCCGTCCACCAAATCCCATCAAGATAGGCCTTACGGATCTTATTTGACCCCAGATGACCTTGAATGACCTCCGATGACCTTGAAAATTTAATCAGCAAAAAGAACACACCATCCCTCTTCCGTCCACCAAATCCAATCAAGATAGGCCTTACTGATCTATTTGACCCCATATTTGACCCCCGAAGACCCGAAAAATTAATCAACAAAAAGAACACACCACCCCCCGACAAATTAATCAACAAAAAGAACACACCATCCCTCTTCCGTCCACCAAATCCCATCAAGATAGGCCTTACGGATCTTATTTGACCCCAGATGACCTTGAATGACCTCCGATGACCTTGAAAATTTAATCAGCAAAAAGAACACACCATCCCTCTTCCGTCCACCAAATCCAATCAAGATAGGCCTTACTGATCTATTTGACCCCATATTTGACCCCCGAAGACCCCGAAAAATTAATCAATAAAAAGAACACAACACCCCCCTTCCCTCCACCAAATCCCATCAAGATAGGCCTTACTGATCTATTTGACCCCATATTTGACCCCGAAAAATTAATCAACAAAAAGAACACACCATCCCTCTTCCGTCCACCAAATCCCATCAAGATAGGCCTTACTGATCTATTTGACCCCCGATGACCCCTAAAAATTAATCAACAAAAAGAACACACCACCCCCCCCCCTTCCCTCCACCAAACCCCATCAAGATAGGCCTTACTGATCTATTTGACCCCATATTTGACCCCCGATGACCCCGAAAAATTAATCAACAAAAAGAACACACCATCCCTCTTCCGTCCACCAAATCCCATCAAGATAGGCCTTACTGATCTATTTGACCCCATATTTGACCCCCAATGACCCCGAAAAATTAATCAACAAAAAGAACACACCATCCCTCTTCCGTCCACCAAATCCCATCAAGATAGGCCTTACTGATCTATTTGACCCCATATTTGACCCCCAATGACCCCGAAAAATTAATCAACAAAAAGAACACACCATCCCTCTTCCGTCCACCAAATCCCATCAAGATAGGCCTTACTGATCTATTTGACCCCATATTTGACCCCCGATGACCCCGAAAAATTAATCAACAAAAAGAACAAATCACCCCCCTTCCCTCCACCAAATCCCATCAAGATAGGCCTTACTGATCTATTTGACCCCATATTTGACCCCCGATGACCCCGAAAAATTAATCAACAAAAAGAACACACCATCCCTCTTCCGTCCACCAAATCCCATCAAGATAGGCCTTACTGATCTATTTGACCCCATATTTGACCCCCGATGACCCCGAAAAAATAATCAACAAAAAGAACACCCCATCCCTCTTCCGTCCACCAAATCCATCAAGATAGGCCTTACTGATCTATTTGACCCCATATTTGACCCCCGATGACCCCGAAAAATTAATCAACAAAGAGAACACACCATCCCTCTTCCGTCCACCAAATCCCATCAAGATAGGCCTTACTGATCTATTTGACCCTATATTTGACCCCCGATGACCCCGAAAAATTAATCAACAAAAAGAACACACCACCCCCCTTCCCTCCACCAACTCCCATCAAGATAGGCCTTACTGATCTATTTGACTCCATATTTGACCCCCAATGACCCCGAAAAATTAATCAACAAAAAGAACACACCACCCCCCTTTTCTCCACCAAATCCCATCAAGATAGGCCTTACTGATCTATTTGACCCCCAATGACCCCGAAAAATTAATCAACAAAAAAAACACACCATCCCTCTTCCGTCCACCAAATCCCATCAAGATAGGCCTTACTGATCTATTTGACCCCATATTTGACCCCCGATGACCCCGAAAAATTAAGAACAAAAAGAACACACCATCCCCCTTCCCTCCACCAAATCCAATCAAGATAGGCCTTATGGATCTTATTTGACCCCCGGTGACCTTGAATGACCTCTGATGACCTTGAAAATTTATTCAGCAAAAAGAACACACCACTCCCCTTCCCTCCACCAAATCTCATCAATATAGGCCTTACTGATCTATTTGACCCCATATTTGACCCCGATGACCTCTGGTGACCTTGAAAATTTAATCAACAAAAAGAACACACCATCCCTCTTCCCTCCACCAAATCCCATCAAGAAAGGCCTTACTGATCTATTTGACCCATATTTGACCCCCGATGACCTTGAATGACCTCCGATGACCTTGAAAATTTGATCAGCAAAAAGAACACACCACCCCCTTCCCTCCACCAAATCCCATCAAGATCGGCCTTACGGATCTTATTTGACCGCATATTTGACCCCGATGACCTTGAATGACCTCCAATGACCTTGAAAATCTAATCAGCAAAAGAACACCCCACCCCCTTCCCTGACATCAAGTCCCATCAAGATAGGCCTTACGGATCTCTAGATATCGCGTCACAACGCGTCTCAAAAGTTTTAAGCATATTTGACCCCGATGACCTTGTATGACCCCCGATGACCTTGAAAAATCAATCAGCAACAGAACGCACCACCCCCCTTCCCTCCACCAAGTCCCATCACGATAGGCCTTACGGATCTCCAGATATCGTGTCACAAAGGTATTTCTTAGCACACGGCGGACGGCATACGGCGGACGCCAGACGCCGGACAGAAATAGTGATAACATAGTCTCTTTCTGATTACATCAGGCGAGACAAAAAGGGGTCCGCAATTTTGTCAATACATTTCTGCACAAAGGTTTTTGACATTCATGTAACAAAATGGATTTTTCTTAAATTCTAGATAAACAAGGCATACATTTATTACAAAGATAATGGCCTAAGTATGCCTTTAAAAGACTATGATAAAAATGATCAATTTATTAAGGTGTTCATATGCGAATGAATCATGCGACAAATAAGACAGTTTTTACAAATAATGGTCGTTTACACACCAAAATAAGTCATAATAGGGCCTATATCACTTTTACATTTTGTCAGTTTATAAGCTGATGTGTTATAACAGTGGCGGATCCAGGATTAAAATTTACAGGGGGCTGACCAAGTTTTTTTAAAATTAGTAAAACACTTTTTGATTCATATGAAAGGTTAGACATGTGTATTAACATTTGGTGTGAGTATAAAGTTGGAGATTACATTTGTATATGTATATATATATATATATACACAAAGAATTAAGTTAAGCACCCCCCCGTTTTTTTACAACCTCGCACATTACAAGTTTGTTGTCGTCAAAACAGTGTAGTATACCCATGATATTGCTATATTTTCTGGAGAAGTGATATTATGGTCACATAAAAACATAACAATCATGCCGTTTTCAATATTTTATTCTGAATAATTTAAGGTGACATTTTTTGGGAATTTTAGGCATATTTTCACCTCAATTTAAGTATGGAGCTATAGGTCCATCACGGACAGTGTGGATGACGTTTATGTTTTCTAACGTACAGTCATTGTTCTGAGAAGACCTCTAGCGATCTTTGCGTCAATAACGTGTGTAGGACCCACGTGATCGGATCACTGACTCAACCCTACGTCTCATAGACCCTGTAAGCCGTCGTATGCGTTGCTGTGGCAGGTTGTTCCATTCCCGATGTAATGCACGTTCCAATTCATCCAGATTGGCTATTGGCCAATCTGGATGAATTGGAACGTGCATTACATCGGGAATGGAACAACCTGCCACAGCAACGCATACGACGGCTTACAGGGTCTATGAGACGTAGGGTTGAGTCAGTGATCCGATCACGTGGGTCCTACACACGTTATTGACGCAAAGATCGCTAGAGGTCTTCTCAGAACAATGACTGTACGTTAGAAAACATAAACGTCATCCACACTGTCCGTGATGGACCTATAGCTCCATACTTAAATTGAGGTGAAAATATGCCTAAAATTCCCAAAAAATGTCACCTTAAATTATTCAGAATAAAATATTGAAAACGGCATGATTGTTATGTTTTTATGTGACCATAATATCACTTCTCCAGAAAATATAGCAATATCATGGGTATACTACACTGTTTTGACGACAACAAACTTGTAATGTGCGAGGTTGTAAAAAAACGGGGGGGTGCTTAACTTAATTCTTTGTGTATATATATATGTTACAAAGGCTTACTATGATAACCCCTTCATTTTTGGACCTGATTTGACCAGTAATGTAAAATTTGGATGCATAATTTACGATTATTTATAATTAATGTAGGCCCATCCCGATTCCCAACTGAAACAACAGTCACTTCTTGTATCCCTGGTCAAGATTCTGCCTACTTTATACCCCGGGCACCATGGCTCAAAATACATGGAGCGAAGGGCGATAGTTTCAGCTTTCTTATGATATAAATATCTCCAATCTGAATAATCTCACCACGTAGTGGGTTTTCACAGATCGCATCACATTCACATGCCTTGCATTGATAAAACACTCCCTTGTTTTTCTATATAATTACCTTTCTCAGTTTAATGGACATTCAACACCCTTCTCAATCTCAGTTTTAGGCACCTTTTTCTGTGAATCGCTAAAAGACAATGAATGGGCTTGGCTAATTGGTCATTTTTTTTCTTCTTAAACAGTGCAGTCTGATCGTGAAGTCCAAGAAGAAGGAGAAATCTGGATCTCAAGAAAGAATCGGAATGTGAGTGTTTTTAGTTGATGACAACGTTAGGATACACGGGTGCCTGCCTGTAAATTGATGCAGTGTGATCTTCTGAACATGAGTTGAGACCATTTAATTGAAAACAGTAAAACAATGAGTTTAAAATGCCTGAAGTTTTGTGTTTGAAAAAAAATGTGGGCTTGGGTGGTTAAGATAAGAAAGAAAAAAAACAAATTTTCACAAAATTGAATTGTTCGATCCTTACTAAACTTTAACAAAAATCGGACTAAAAGGTCATGTTGCTGATTATTCATTATTTTTCATTTTAAGTCCAAAAAGGGTAACTATTTTTGAAACTTTCAATGATAATGTACATCATGTACATTTGTTTTGCTCCTAATGATCTCAGGAAATGTTTGATTTTCGGGTCATCAAACCTTCTCAGCTGATTAACACTTCTTGGCTCCAGGGCTATTGACCAACTAAAAAAAATAAAGCAGTTTCTCGTCCCCTCGTGCATAATTTTTCAGGAATTCTATAATTTTCTCTTTTTTCTGTATGTATGCAGGGTTGTTGTTTTTTGAGGGGGAGAAGTAATGTGTGGGATTACTTTCCGAAGGCAACTTTCGCAATGTACCATGAGCCGAGAACCTTGAATACACAAATACGGAGCCATTTTGTTGATAAAGATCCAGGTACGAGCATTTGAGCAGTTGAGCCATTTGGAAAGGCGCTTTTACTGATTATATTATTAATTATCATGTTGATTTTGATAAAAAAATGTTGGCAAAAAAATGCTCCCGGGACACGCGGAAGGGTGACAGGCTATTTTATTTATCTCAATGGAAGTGCCGTCTCCCACATTCGAGTGTTAATGCAAAATGTTCTACTTTTTCTACAGTAATTTGTATACCTCATTTAAATCGCTTTTTCACAAATGCGAAAACATTTAAAGGTAGATGACCCGATCACATTCCGATTTTCAACTTGAAGTTTTCTATTCTACATGAAAGGTCATCCTTAAAAAAGTCGTGTTCCAAAGTTTGAGTTGCATAGCTCTAATGGTTCTTATTTTAGACGCACAAGATGCTGTGAACTGTAGGGGAGAGTGGGGTATGTTGGAACATTTTTCAGAAAAATGACTCTATAACGCAATTAAAATTGATTCAGGATTTAATCACTATATCAGTTCAAGCATATATCTGTGTGTTACAAATACAGCATAATAAAATTTTAAGACTTGTTTATGTTTATTAAAATAATCCACTTTGAAAAAGTTATCTCAGCTGTTTCAACTAACCCCATGCATGGGGTTAGTTGGAACATGGCATGGGGTTAGTTGGAACAGGGCATGGGGTTAGTTGGAACATGGTGTGTGGTTACTTAAAAACTACACTGTAACTACTTACAGCTGTTGTTAAATGATTTTAAAAATCAATTTAAAAATCAATATGGCATGCCCTAATGATCAACAACAACAATCAACAACACTCAATTAAGGATACACAGTCTTTTAGTTTGTCTACTTCGGAGTCTGCTTGAGACCTTTTGCAGTCACTGAAGTCTGTAGGTGTCTCAAGGGGGCTACGGTGAGATTAGCTGAAAAGACGATGTAGACTTCAAGTTCAATGGTTATAAAGTTGTTTACTGTCTATTGTTACAAATTGTACGCCTAACTATTTGTTTCCAAAACAATATTTCAGGTTCAGAACCTTAAGGATGTACCACATTTAAGTGTTCCAATAAACCCCATGCCCAATGTTTCAACTAACCCCGAGAGCACATGGCAGATGTTTAAGCTTATTGTGCAAAACATGGCATACAACTGCACACCTATTTAGCCTTATTTTGTAGCTTAGTATAAGAGCCTAACATACCAAAAATATAGCCACATGAATCTACAAACATCATAGAGATAATACAAAATGTCTTAATGTCAAAAAATTTAGTCAAAAGTTGAAAAATCAAACTTACCTTTCTAACTCTAAGAAGACTGAGACCCATGTGCTGTAGGCAATGTGGTATGTGGGGGTTGCTTTTGCACACCACCTGATGGCAGTGTTTCTATAAATTAATTGTTGGTTTTTAGGAAAATCTCAATGTTTCAACTAACCCCGCGTTCCAACATACCCCACTCTCCCCTACCCATTGAGTAGTATACAAACTATATCGGTGGTTACCACCATTCGCGATAATTCGACGTTATTTCATCGATTTCTCCGTAATTATACCGATTTCGGCCGTCAAATTTCAGTATGATGATGAGAAAAATACGAGCTTTCATATGATATGAAAATCTCCGTATGTTTGAAATAATTCTGTGTTACGAAAATGTGATCGGGTCATATACCTTTAAGTCGGCAAAACAAAATACATGCGGCCTACCCGAAACAAACATGGTTTTTCCCCCACCTAATTTGTGTTCTATTTCTCCTTTGTTATAATAAATACAGGTGATGGGCATAACCAGAAGCAAAATCAGAGATGATGGACATCCAATCCAGGTCCTATCAACTTCTGGACTTGCAACTGCAGATGAACCTCTTTAATTAAAACAAACTTGCCTGGGGGCTTAGTGATTATCAGGTTATGTATTATAGAGTACAATATACTGTACGCCTGTGACTAAGTACATGTACAAACTCTTTAATTATATCATTGCATTTTCGTTTTAAATTTAAACACAGCTCCTGTAATGAGATTCCAAGAAACTACATTCATGTAGATCTATGCAATAAACTTTGCTCAATACCAGCTTTTTGAAAGTGGGGGAGGGGGCACAACATGCTGTTAGTGTATGTACATGTACCAACGAAAGACATGACGTTCCAACGATGCCATGGTGATCGGGGCCCGAGAAAATTAGGAATCGTTGATGATCTGATAGCATTTCTAAGCCATATTAAGGCTAGATCGAACGTCATAGTCTTCATAAGGACAGAAATTTCTAACCCAATGATCAAGTTTGTACCTTTTGATGTTATAGCAATTTCAACAACAATCAAAGTCTTCATAGGGACAGAAATTTCTATCTCTATGATACACCTTTTGTTTGATGTTATAGCAATTTCAACAACAATCAAAGTCTTCATAAGGATAGAAATTTCTAACCCAATGATCAAGTTTGTACCTTTTGATGTTATAGCAATTTTACCAACAATCAAAGTTTTCATAAGGACAGACATTTCTAACCCTATGATACACCTTTTGTTTGATGTTATAGCAATTTCAACAACAATCAAAGTCTTCATAAGGACAGAAATCATAAGGACAGAAATTTCTAACCCAATGATCAAGTTTGTACCTTTTGATGTTATAGCAATTTCAACAACAATCAAAGTCTTCATAAGGACAGAAATTTCTAACCCAATGATCAAGTTTGTACCTTTTGATGTTATAGCAATTTCAACAACAATCAAAGTCTTCATAAGGACAGAAATTTCTATCCCTATGATCGAGTTCATACTATTTGATGTTATAGCCAATTCACCAACAATCAAAGTTTTCATAAGGACGGAAATTTCTAACCCTTTGATCAAGTTTGTACCTTTTGATGTTATAGCCATTTCACCAACAATCAAAGTCTTCATAAGGACAGAAATTTCTAACCCAATGATCAAGTTTGTACCTTTTGATGTTATAGCCATGCCCATTTCACCAACAATGAAAGTCTTCATAGGGACAGAAATTTCTATCCCTATGATCGAGTTCATACTATTTGAGGTTATAGCCAATTCACCAACAATCAAAGTTTTCATAAGGACGGAAATTTCTAACCCTATGATCAAGTTTGTACCTTTTGATGTTATAGCCATTTCACCAACAATCAAAGTCTTCATAAGGACAGAAATTTCTAACCCTATGATAAGTTTTGTACCTTTGGATGTTATAACCATTTGACCAACAATCAAAGTCTTCATAGGGACAGAAATTTCTATCCCTATGATATACCTTTTGATGTTATAGCCATTTGACCAACAATCAAAGTCTTCATAGGGACAGAAATTTCTAACCCTATGATCAAGTTTGTACCTTTTGATGTTATAGCAATTTCAACAACAATCAAAGTCTTCATAAGGACAGACATTTCTATCCCTATGATCAAGTTCATACTATTTGATGTTATAGCCAATTCACCAACAATCAAAGTTTTCATAAGGACGGAAATTTCTAACCCTATGATCAAGTTTGTACCTTTTGATGTTATAGCCATTTGACCAACAATCAAAGTCTTCATAGGGACAGAAATGTCTATCCCTATGATATACCGTTTGATGTTATAGCCATTTGACCAACAATCAAAGTCTTCATAGGGACAGAAATGTTTAACCCTATGATCAAGTTTGTACCTTTTGATGTTATAGCCATTTCACCAACAATCAAAGTCTTCATAAGGACAGAAATTTCTAACCCTATGATCAAGTTTGTACCTTTTGATGTTATAGCCATTTCACCAACAATCAAAGTCTTCATAAGGACAGAAATTTCTAACCCAATGATCAAGTTTGTACCTTTTGATGTTATAGCCATGCCCATTTCACCAACAATGAAAGTCTTCATAGGGACAGAAGTTTCTATCCCTATGATCGAGTTCATACTATTTGAGGTTATAGCCAATTCACCAACAATCAAAGTTTTCATAAGGACGGAAATTTCTAACCCTATGATCAAGTTTGTACCTTTTGATGTTATAGCCATTTCACCAACAATCAAAGTCTTCATAAGGACAGAAATTTCTAACCCTATGATAAGTTTTGTACCTTTGGATGTTATAACCATTTCACCAACAATCAAAGTCTTCATAGGGACAGAAATTTCTATCCCTATGATCGAGTTCATACTATTTGATGTTATAGCCAATTCACCAACAATCAAAGTCTTCATAAGGACGGAAATTTCTAACCCTATGATCAAGTTTGTACCTTTTGATGTTATAGCAATTTCACCAACAATCAAAGTCTTCATAAGGACAGAAATTTCTAACCCTATGATCAAGTTTGTACCTTTTGATGTTATAGCCATTTCACCAACAATCAAAGTCTTCATAAGGACAGAAATTTCTAACCCTATGATCAAGTTTGTACCTTTTGATGTTATAGCCAATTCACCAACAATCAAAGTCTTCGTAAGGATAGAATTTTCTAACCCTATGATCAAGTTTGTACCTTTTGATGTTATAGCCATTTCACCAACAATCAAAGTCTTCATAAGGACAGAAATGTCTAACCCTATGATCAAGTTTGTACCTTTTGATGTTATAGCCATTTCACCAACAATCAAAGTCTTCATAATGTTAACGATTTGTATGTATAGTGTTGAGAAGGAAAATAAATATTTTTATAATGTGATAAATGTGATTATGGATTTGGTGTATATTTGTATTACTTTGTGAGTGTCCGTGGTTTTTTTACTTGTCCTCTCAGAATATGCAATTTTTCTATACAATTCTTAATAACACAGAAATGGGTGAGTCACGAATTAGAAAACAAGCGGAAAGGTTTTCAACCAATTAATATAATTTAATATCAACAGATAAACATCATGTTTGAACGAACCTAGTGCTGATTCGCAAAGATAATGACACCAGTGTACCTAATCATGGACTTTTTCGAAAATGATTAAAGTCCCAATATATTTATGACATACGAAGTGGCAAAACTAGAGCTTTACCTGGATCTAAGAAAACTGAACTATAGAAGTAGGATGTTTTGACACTTGATTCATTGCTTAATTTCGAACTTCATGTATTTATTACAAATTGGCTTGAAATGAGAGTGACAATTTGAATATGAAAATTCGAACTGTTTAACAAGCTATTTTGATCTTGGAAAACCTTAATTGCAAAAATCAAAAATACATTGCACAGTGTTTATTTAAAATTAGCTTAAAATTGGTCCGAAATGTCAGATATAGAAATAATTTAATTTCAGGCAATATTTACAATAAAAGTCAGACATGATTGTCTTGCCATCCCCATATTCTTTCTTGCCCCCCCCCCCCCCCCCCCCCCCGTTTTAACCCCTAATATTGTGATGCTTTTGACGCACCTGCCTATAACCTCTATTGAGGTGCGCAATTATAGCTGCATGTACCCTTGATAGAGCCTATAAATGTAGGAATAAGTCAATTCAATTGAGTATAACCAAGCTTGACCACGTGATTACTAAATCAACCAGGAGCAGTATTGCAGTTTCCCAAATGTGCGCCTGATAGCACCATTACAGATAGTGATTGTTCACATCACTTGGTATATATATCACATTAACCAAATCTGCTATAGCTGTTCCGAATTACAATTAGTTTTTACCAATTGCTTAGCATGTATAACAACCCCATATAACACATAACTGGCAGATATTACAGATTGGGCCATGTGGCATTAAAAGGTCTTCTTACAAATATAACTATCAATGTTACCTACACTAAAACCATATTGTTTTCAGTATGCCACACAATACTGTCACCAGTTGCTTTCAATTTAATAAAGCGCATGCGCAGAGATTATAATTGTAAAGGTTGTTTTTTATTTGTTCTTGCGAAAAATAAAACTGTTACTTCTCTGCTGGAAATCAATACGACAAGTACATGGACACCTAGCGGATACAATGTAGTCAAAAAAATCCTTGGAATTATATATATATATATTTGCTGTTATGGATATTAGTGGACGTCTGTAGGTATGTAAACCTTATACTAGTAATTCAATGTTCTTAAATTGTTTTGTTTATTTATTTGATAAGTGGAATATGATAGTTATTTACATGTACATACACAAGAGGAACGATGTACTATAGTTTAATTAGTTCCAAATTGCCGAGAAATATGCGGTTTTTATTCTATCCGCGCACAAAAGTAATCAAAGCGTACACGCGAGAGCCCTACGCGAGCTATTTTGGCATCGCATCGAATCACGAAGCGCCATGCTGATCCATGCGAGCTTTTAACGCGCCCACGCTCTTCTGAATTAATTCGCTGTTATAAGCAAATTCACCAATTTGGGACTTATTGAACTAAATTCCTCAAATTCCTTTAATCCCTTGATGTTCATAGTGTGTTGCACATAAATAGAAAGCTGATATGTTTATCTTGTTGCAATTACGTGTTTCATTGCTAAGCCACTTGCTTCAGAATATGGTAACGCTGTAGTTGTAGTCATATAAGGAGCGTGAGTTATCGCTCCTCATCCCAAGATAAGGAGCGTTAACTAGGGATAAGGCCTCTTATCATTAGATAAGGCACGTTATTCCACAATGCGTAGCTAGGTTTGTCATATGATGGGGGGAGGGGGGGGGGGGGGGCATAATATAAAAGTGAACCGACAAACACTTTACCAGACTGTCATCTTTTCAGAATTGCGGCCGAGTCAGAAACGTGGAAGCTCTGAGTTTTCCCCATACCCATGTTTAAAGTTAGACAGTCTTTATTGAGTTAGACGCATGTTTAAATTAATCACATTTTCGAGAATTGCGTTTAATTAAACGGTGCGTTTAAAGTCAAAGTTAAACACGTGTTTAGCTTAAGTCCACGATACTGCACGATTTAAGGGACCAGCATTTTTGGAGGATGTTTTCCGAATCTTTTTCTTTTTCCTTACATATCCTTGGGAAAACTGATTATTCAACCAATGATGGTACGAAAAAGTGTTATATTCGTTATTCTGTCCTTCTTGTATTGATTTTATATTACTTGCTTGCATTTTAACAGATTTAATATCCTTACATTCATACTTATGTTTTGGTGGCTTTTCATTACATCATTATAATGTTTTTTGGATTATGTTTACGACGCAAAGATAATCCTTTACACCTCACCTTTTTTCTTTTTTTGATGTAAGGATTGTAAAGTCCTTACATCCTTACATTTTTTTCTCGATGTAAGGTTTTTGAAATCCAACATCCTTACATTTTTTTCAATGTAAGGAGTTAAAAAGTCGTACCATCCTTACACTTTTTGTCGATGTAAGGTTTTTGAAATCCTAACTTTCTTACATATTCTTTTGATGTAAGGATTTTGAAGTCCTCACATCCTTACATTTTTGTTTTCGATGTAAGTTTTTTGAAATCCTTACATTCTTACATTTGTTTACGATGTTAGGTTTTTGAAATCCTTATATTCTTACATTTTGTTTCTTCCGATGTTAGGGTTTTGAAATCCTTACATCATAACAATTTTCTTCGATGTAAGGTTTTTGAAATCGTTACATCCTTACATTTTTTTCTTCAATAAAGTCGATAAAGGGGCGTAGAATGTTGGCAATTTGTTAGAAAGTTTGAAAACCTTACATTTCAAAGACTCCTTAAATCATGCAGTAGTTGTTTAAATACGTACGAGAATACGGCTCATCGTGTCATGAAGAGGTAGAGTGAATGTTCACTACCAACGCGTGTATTGCATAATTTGATAATTCGATCATCAGCCAATTCTATGTCGTTTAGAACAATGACAGGATGTCGCCTCGAGCGACGTGGATGTGTCACAACTCCTGAATCAAGATCAGAACTGATGTGGCCTTCTTGAATAGGTAGTCGACCAATATGACAAATAGGAATGGTCCAATAGGAACATAACCATGTAGCACTCCAGTGGAGAGAGCAAAAGGATAAGAGATACTGCCATCGACCATCATAGTACTTCTAGAGTTGTTGTATAGTACACCCATGGCGTCGACTAGAGCTTTTGGGATCCCATAATGTCGAAGTACTGCAAGCATATCTTTCCTGTTTAGAGAGTCAAAAACCTTCTTGAAGTCTATGAATGTGACTGTGAGAGATAGCTGATGGTCTTTGAATCCTTCCATGATTCTCCTTAGGATGTGAATTTGCTGAGCACAGCTTCTGCCGTATATGGCTGAACAGCTGTCGAAACGAATGCTTAACGTGTAAATAGCGTATTGATCACTACGTTGTCACCCGCTCAACATGTTGAATATGCTCCAACATTTTCATAACACCAGCGTACCTCTGCGGACCGCTAACGAATACAACGAATACAACGTATGTCGGATTTTTTGTTGTTGTGCACATATACCCTGAACATGAATAGACAATATGAATTTGATGGTTTTTAAAACGTTGTGTTGCCTCGTATACTTTTCTACGACATACGGAGTTACTTGAAACAACTCGACATTCAAATTTGTATGCTATTTCGAACAATTTAAAGTTGGCAAGATTCTGACAACAGATATTTGTTTCAAGTAATGGACTGTCGTATATCGTCAGCCTGCTATACGATAATGGCCTAAATCACTTTTCAGCGAAGTCGAGCATTTTGCCTAAATCATGTTTTCCCTGCATTGTGAACATGTTGTAATAATGCGTAAGAAAGTGAAAGGTAAATGCAAAATTGCACTTCTGTACTTAAGTCATCCTTGTGGATGAGTTATCAGTTAGAAATAATAATGTAAAATGTGTAATAAGGGTCACATTAACTCATATCAGACAATTCACATGTCTCATGTTGGCTTACAACAACTTTGAAATTCTAGAAAGAGCAGAAAATGTATCATGATTTATATATTTCAATGAAGTATTTATCACATTGAGTATGTTTAAATGATTTAAGTGTTACCAAGCCACATTTCGCACATTAGGCGCACAAACACCACTATTTTGTTCACATTAGACGGTCACTAACTGAGTGCTAGCACACAGCTTCTCAGACCGGTTTCTACCAGTCTGCTTGGGTGCACAACCATATATGGAGACTCCACCCTTTTACTTGATTCTCACGTAAGCTCATTATACTTATTAGATATTTATCACTACAACAAAATATTAGTCCATTAGTGTTATATTTTGGAATATGAAAAAACATATTTGAAAATTACAAAATTAATTTCACTAGGGTATGTTTCACCGCTCATTATTATGGATGAATAGAATTAAACGTACCGTTAAAAGGAGCAGTGCAGCAAACACAAAAGTGTATGTTATTGCATCAATTATCGATTCGAAATCGCGTAGTTATATAGAAAAAGGAATCAATTACACTGATCGTAATAACTGCTATCTCTCATTATGCCATTTTAAAAATACGCGGTTTCAATGATGTCATGGTTATTGATGCTTACATTTGCTTACTTGCATTGTTTAACTATGACGTAATTGAAACCGGGGCTTTCGAAAATGTCAAAATTGTTAAATTTCATAACCATATTTGATACACTGCAAGATTCAAGGACGTACTGAAATGCTTTTTCCAAACACAGCACAAAACACAACAAATAAAAGAAGCATAAGAAATAGATCGAAAATGATATAAAACATAAGAACTGGATCTTTTGGGGTACATTATTTCCATACACAACACAAAACACAACAGATAATATAAAATATTAGAGATAGATCGAAAATAATATGAAACATAACTAGATTTTTGAGGGTACATTATTTCCAAACACAACACAAAACACACACAAAATATAACATAAGAAATAGTTCGAAAATAATATAAAACATAAGAACTGGACTTTTTGGGATGCTTTATTTCTGAACATAACTCATTGAATATTCAGTTTAGGGGCGTGAGGCTTTACTTTGATTGGTCGGTCAATGATCAAAACAATCGAACAATTTGGCGCAGTACTTTCGGGCAATTATTAGTAACCTGCACTCGGCGTGCGCGTTCTCATCTAACGATTCATTTGATTGGAACGCACTTGGTACGCAGCTATCGCGATTATTCATAAGTAATGAATCAGAAATAAAGCACCCCAAAAGAATCCAGTTCATGTTTTATATTATTTTCTATCCAGTTCTTATGTTTTATATTATTTTCAATCTATTTCTATGTTTTATATTATTTGTTGTGTTTTGTGTTGTGTTTGGAAATAATGCACCCCAAACAAATCTAGTTATTATTCCTAAAATAAGGAATAGTTCAAAAATAATATAAAACATAAGAACTGGACTTTTCGGGTGCATTATTTCTCAACACAACACAAAAAACAACAAATAATATAAAACATAAGGACTGGATTTTGTGTGGCACATTATTTCCTAACACAACACAAAACACAACAAATAATATATATAAAACATAAGAAATAGATCGAAAGTAATATAAAACATAAGAACTGGATTTTTGGTGGCACCTTATTTCCAAACACAACACAAAACACAACAAATAATATAAACATAAGACATAGATCGAAAATAATATAAAACATTTTTGTTAGAATGGCGGTTGCAAGCTTTTAATAGGCCAAGTCAATTTAGTTTTTTCTTCTTCAAATGTATCTTTATTAATCAATTGTCAGTAAAGAGGTTACAAGCGTTATTAAAACGCAAAAGCACTAGTCAGTTCATACTGATACTCAATAAAGGTAATACAAGCATTATGTAGTTACATGATTGTTTGTGATCGACTAGCTTGAAAGTCAACCTAAATAATAATTGCTACTCTTTTATAGAATGATAGTTTTTCGTTAGTGCACAATTGTGTCGATGTATTGTGTCATCATATGAAATGAATATCACGCTCATCTGAACAAGCGATTATCCAGACGGCAGACATTCGCTCGTTCGCGCATATTCAAAGTTAAATCATGCAAAATGAGTTGGCATGGTAAATGAGAAGTGCTCTCATTTTCCCGAAAAAACCACAAAAACAAAACAAGGCCTTCCGTGTCTTTTATTTAATGCTTTCATATGAAATATCTCATGGAAGAAAAGAGCCACATCTTGAGTATTTTTCTCTCAAATGAATAACTTTGTTGTTAAATACAGTCTAGCCAGATTTTTCTTAGGCCTATGCCCAATGGGCTATCCATCTCAGGTCATCTGAATTCCATACCATATACGCCCCCTATAATGGAAGACACGAACATAATATTTCACACAGAAAGAGTAGATTTCAAATAAAGTCACCTCACGGCTGTTTGATCCCACATAATTTGTCCGATTTATTCTGAGAACACCGTAACTTGCTGGCCCGGTTCTGGTTTTAACTTATTCAAGTACCTGAATATACTGGCCATCTTGTCAGATCATTTGTAGGTGCCATTTTTGAGAAATAGAGCTTTGAATATTATTATTTACTATAATAGCGCCCTCATCGGCCACATTTCCAATAGAGTTACATGTAAAATGTGTGTAAAGTAGAAAATGCCGATAATTTAAAAATGGCTCCTACAATTTTCGTGAACTTTTCACCGTATACTCGTATTCATTAGCGCTACCTAAATCAGGTCAAACCATATCTGGGCCACTATGTAATCTGTCTTTATTCCATAATTGTAATTATAAATCGAACAGTCAAACAGCCGTGACCCATGTTGGTAACCCCATGCCGACTTAAAAAATTAGCTAAAATAATTAGCATGTTGCAAAATAAGTTTAGAAAGGCCTATTTTCTGCTGTGGTCTTATATTCGCGGTATCGTTTGTACAGCGATATACACTCGTCAAAAGAAGTTCCTGGACACTTAAATTAAATTAATATTTAATAGAATATATATAATTATATATATAATTATATATATATAATTGTATATCAAAATAAGCAAAAATTAATCCTCTAACAGCTTAACATGGAATTTAGACATGATCACTCATGCATGGCAGATCCCATTCACTTGACAATGGCAAGAAGATTGCACACAATTGGATAATCCCTCCATTCAAATGACTGTAAATGCTCATTTCTTGCAATTTCCTTCTACGCACCTTACCAATTGCTTAATGAATGTGCTCAGCCATGCATGAATGCGTACATCTTAATTTCATACAGACATGATAGAGAATTATTGTCTGCTTATTTTGACATGCAATTGTTTAATTTATATTAAATATTTATGTGAAATATTTGAACTTCAATGAGTGTCCAGGAATTTCTTTTGACGAGTGTATTATTATGACATTACTGATATTGATAATGATATTATTTACATTTATCAGAAAGTTGTACGCTGTAACATTATCCATAAAGACCAGATCGCGTCACATGGGTTCGAAAATTGAACAATTTTCCAACTGTGAGGAAGGCCAGGGGCACAATCATCCCCCATATACTCCCGCCCGTCCGCGCTAGTGCGCACCCCTTATGGTTACCCTTTTGCCAATATTCAAAATTATACAAATTTCTTTGGTGTAACTATACATATGATAGCATTACCAAACAAAAGTACATGAAAGTGTCAAAATGATCTCTTCTAGTGTTGGACAATTGATTTGCTACCGATGATAATTGGCTACGTTACTAAAGATGTGTATATTAACATGATTAAGCCAAAGACAGTGTTATCGTCTTTGATTAAGCATTAAATAAAATTCAACCAATATTTTGACAAAGATGGCCTTCAAGGGATCGCAGCATTTATTCAGTCTGCTTGAGATGGATAAAACTTGAGGTATTACGATAATCATGACACCTATTTGAACGGTATGGATATGAGCAAAATGTATTTTGTTTAAAACATACAAAAAGTATGCTAAAACATATTCATATTTAATCAATCAAAACCCGACTATATAAGGATTTGAACTACGAAGCATTGTCTGAGTGTTTATCGTCGTGCTGCTTTTTGACTCTCATCATTTATATCTGCGGCGGTGTATAATTGAAATTAAACTTTCAAAATGATCGTTGTCAGTTGTTGTTTGTGTGAAGATTCAACAAAATACGATACCATTTATTTAAAGTAAGTTACCTTTTGATTAAAACAGCATCAGACCACTGCTAACGGCCTGTGTAGCGCGGTATTTACCCTGGTTCAAATGTGGCGAATTCGGTGTGACGTTCACGAAAAATACGCGGTTGTACGCGAAGTAGGGCGCGAAAGCACACGCGATGATTGCGTTTTACGCGGGTAGAGACACGGCTCTTGTACACGCACGCTGCTTCATTCGTTCTTTTCCGTGTAGTTCCGAAAAATACCGACATACCTCCAAATTTCCCCCCATGGTGGAAATCCAAAATGGCGCCCGTTACACGTAAAGAGATTGGGTAATGCATTTCGTCCGTATTCTCCTTTATAATTCTGTGGTGTCAGTTTATATATAAAGCCTGTCATATTTTGCTCATTTTCAGTCGAATACTTTTGTTTTTTCGTACCAGTTGATGAAGCATATAATGCGACCTTGACTCCCGCGGAAATGTTACAATCAATCGCTTTGACAATTAGGGAAATTATAAAAGAGCGAAATAATTTCATTGACATTATTGGGGAAATTGATGGAATTAAGATATTTTGGAGTCAACAATTTCAGACTGTATTGTGCTGCACATGCTGCTAAAGGTGTTTTTTTTAAATCATAATAGACGTCATACCTAACCAATTTGCTAATCTAACGCTAAGTGGATGAATTAATAAAAACATTAAATGTAAACTGGTCCTGCATACCATTAAAGTTGTTTTACACAAATACCAGATATGATTATATAGACAGAGAAAACCATCATATTACTGCTATCTTTAGAGCTACTAGATGTGTACTGTTAAAGTAATCGTAACATAATTTCAATGGTTTGAGGACATTTTATGATCAGCTCCTTTATTATTGCTTTATATCCCACAACAATTTACTCAATTATAATCCATCCATTGTTCTTTATCCTTTGTTGTTTTCTAAGGTTTATTGTTGCGGATTTTGCTTAATAAAAGCGTATTTGAGATGGTCCCTTCTTGTTTGTATTAAGGAATTCGGATCTAAAAAAAAGTGTGAAACAGAGATTATTGTGTGTTCTAACTATGCACCAATTGTTATCTGTTTCTGTGCTTGCATTGCCGAGATACACGCAAATGTTTCAAACAACCCATATTTCATCCTATTACATATCCAGCCAAATATTGACCAATTTCAGGCTGTGTCCCAAGTGTACTTAGTTTACGCTAATGCTATGACGTCATAGTTGATACTTAGAAATCCAAAAGTGTATTGTTTGAAATATAAAGGTTCATACTTTGTATTGATTACATTATCCCTCAATAGAACTACCCATGCATTCCATACCATGATCACTTTCATTACTTACTGACTAACCCTCGTATAATTATGTACGTAGTTTGATAAACGCCACAGCAATGCAGGCTAATTTAGGCGTCATGGGTGCAGTGTTATAGAGGGCGTACCGGTCGTCGATTTACTTAGTAAATTATCCTTGATTGAAGCCTCTAGTGTGCTAGCGCCCCCATTTGTCCGTATGAATTCAAAGAGAGCTCTAGAGGGGGAAACCACCTTTTGACACCTAAATGTTAATAGAAACCTGAAATGTTAATAAAGTTTGAGCCTTGAAACGGCTTAGAAATGCCCCCGGGGATCAAATAAATGTAAAACCTTTCTTGGGACCGTTAGGCCCCACACGAGACGTCAACACCCTAGACCGGTGTTTAACTCTAATATTAAGCTCAACATAGGATAAATTCTTATATTGACTTCGCAAAGCGAGGCAGTATATTGTGATCCCCACGTTTCTTTATATTAGTCGAGTATCGATTAATATACTGTATTGTAACAGTTTCTTTCTTTCCGTCTTCGGGCAACAGAGCCATAGCTCCGTAACCCTTTGACCGATGTTGACCATATTAAAAAGCCGGCCGGATTGTTCAAAGTACCCTTTGGTAAACCACCACTCAGGCCAGAAAGCATAAGGGGTCACATGATACACAGGGGTCAGTATGGGTAAAAACGTGATATTCACATAAAACGCCTTTGCTACTTCGCGAAACAAAATTGTTCAACATATTCCTTATGACCGTATGCATTATACTACGCCGGATTTTAAAATTAAAAACTATTTGGGGTCACTATGGGTCAAAATGTAAATGTTCTACCCTTTCCCTCATAATACTACTCCTCCGAGATGAAACAACCGATGATTTTCAGAATTGATTAAAAGATTTATTGGGTACATGTACATTTAGGGTCTTTAGCGATTAAGAATGACATCTATATGAGGTCACTATGGGGAATTGAACTTTACAAGAGTAAAATGTAAGACATGCTCCGATTTTAACTGTTCTTGTTGCATCGTGTGTGCATTGATAAGCCAAGAAAAAATCATGACGTTGGGGTCAAATGTCAAGAAAAGGTCACTAGGGGTCAAAACGGAAATTGTCAATCCTTTTACTCAAAATACTACCCCTGCCCCAGATGCCACAATGCCCTAGAAATAAAAGTAATACTATTATAGTATACTACAGTCATCAACAAAAGTAGCTATACAGGTAATAAATGGGCTATTAACTATAAAATATATATCCTACCTAAAATAATAAACCATAAAGTTGTTGAGAAATTTATCTTCTTTAATATGAGATATTGCACACTAGGATCGGTTGAATATTGAAGAATTGACAATCCAAAATGTAAGGTAAAGTTACAATTTTATTTTGACCTTTTTAAATTTCAGCACGGGGGAGAGTATGACAGGAAGCGTATGTGTGGCGTATTGATCCATCTGAACAATCCGGCCGACTATCCAACCTTCGCATGCATCCCCCAATTGCACTACCGGTAATTGATAATGTACACATACTTGGTCCGTGTGTAGAAAAGAAAAATGTGAAAAATGAAAATCGGACTTTACCTTACATTTTGGAGTGACACTTCCTCAAGAATCATCAGATCCTAGCGTGCAATATCTTATATTGAAGAAGACTAATTTATAACTTTATTATTTAATATTTTTAGGTAGAATATATATTTTTAGAGTTAGAAGCCCATTTATTACCTGTATAGTTACTTTTTTGATGACTGTATACATAATATACTATATAGGTTTTATACCATTAGGAATAGGAACATTACCTAAAACCTGCCACAGATGCCACAATGGCCCAGAAATAAAAGTAATACTATTATAGTATACTACACATATACTATATAGGTTATTATACCATTAGGAATAGGAACATTACGCATATATATAACATCTAAAATATCCCAAAACCTGCCCCAGATGCCACAATGCCCCAGAAATAAAAGTAATACAATTATAGTATACTATACATATACTAGATAGGTTATTATACAATTAGGAATAGGAGCATTATCTATATAAACGGCTATCTGAGAAATCCCAAAACCTGCCCTAGATGCCACCATGCCCCAGCTTAAAAAGTAATACTATCATAAATAGGCCTATCGTAACACTCTAACGGAGCGCCACCTGAAAACGCCAAACAATTTTCCCACTGGGAAATCTTTCATTTTATAAAATCATTTCAATGACTTTATTCCTGCCTCACTATGGCAACTGGGGCTCGGCCACTGCTTTTATGCGAGGCCAGCGGTCATATTAGTCAGCATGACAGTTCTAGATTGCTTTTTCTTTTTACTATTTCTCCTTTCCATATATTTCCCCCATCTTTTTCTCCTTTTCCCTTTTCCCTCTTTTCTCCTTTTTCCCTTTCCCCTTCCCCTTTTCCTTTTCTTTGCGTGCCCAATTTTGTCGCTCAATTGTTGACCCCCTCTGGCTACGCCACTGTGTTAGAGACGAGGGCATGATTATAGTTTTGGTAAATGTTATTTAAAATGAAGCACTATCGCAGTATAATATAGGTAGTCAAACATTGGCAAATTCGCAATTTTCAAAAAATCCTAAAGTGACTTATTAAAATCCCTAATATTTTAGTCAAAATTAAATGGCAACCTAGTGTTAAGACTTTATTAAAATAGAAAAAGGTTTAATTATCCAAATATTATGCATATATTTAACCATTTTGTGAGGCAGGTATTTGGATATTAAATATTTTACCCCCTCCTCCAAAAAATATCAAAATGGTTAAACTTGTTTTCGGCTGTTGCCATGGAAACAAGAATGATCGATGGAAACTAATATCATGTTTGTAAGTTTGGACCCAAGGCAATAAAAAGAAATCGCCTCTGGACACATCGCTGATATGTATATGGAGTCACAGTTAAAAGAAAGCTTCTAATGACATTGAATCGCTGTGTATTTGGTTATGTTCGTGCAATGAATGGATGACTATATCGTTTTTCGTCGTACTATGAATAATTTATCGCTAAAATTGTAAAAGGTATTATACAAATTACCCTAAACAATTGCGTTGTGATATGGTTGTATTCCTCGTGGGTGGACTCATTGATTAATGGGACGCTTGTATCAGATAATGCGTTCGCTATTCCATAGCAACACACATATAATTCAAAGCAACGATAATTAAAATAATAGGCATGTCTGTACCTGCAAAAACGTACGTTAGGCCGCACTGCAAATCCAGTATGGCTCATAGCACTAGTCATAAGGGTCGCTAGTCATAAACCCTAACCCTAACCCTAACCCTAACCCTAACCCAACCCCCACCCTAACCCTAACCCTAACCCTAATCCTAACCATACCCTACCCTACCCTAACCCTAACCCTAACCCTAACCCTAACCCTAACTCTAACCCTAACCCTAACCCTAACCCTAACCCTAACCCTAACCCTAACCCTAACCCTAACCCTAACCCTAAACCTAACCTTAACCCTATACCTAACCCTAAACCTACCATAACCCTACCAAAACCCTACCATAAACATAACCCTAACCCTAAGATACTTTTATGACTAGCGCACTCGTGGTATAGGAAAATACACGTTATGACTAGCGACCCTTATGACTAGCCCCACTTATACATGTACATAAGTCCAGTGGCGTAGCTAGGTTTTTATTTTTGCGACTTGCCGCCGAGTCAGAAATTTGAGAGTGGGGGGGGGGGGGTGACGTGGTGTTCCCAAAACCAAAAGCCTCCCTGCACACCCCCACTCAGGCTACGCCACTACAATAGTCGCCAAATTAATATGTTGTATCACCATTACATCGTACAAATATCAATGGTAATTGTATTAATGGTTCTAATGCAAATTATTTCCAGACTAACATGTTGCGTTACTCTCAGTTACTTTCACTTTCACGTATGGGAATGAAAGAGTTAAATAACATTTTGACAATTAATGTGATAATAATGACCATTTTAGCAAAACCAATTTTACCCGTGTGTAAATCCCATTGGAATAGCAAAAAAAGCGAAACTTGCCACAGTTTGCTTATTTTTAAGTTGATTACTGGGACGATAAACTAGATTAACCAGGCTTTATACAAACACAAAAAATCCATGGTTCAATGCACGCATCAAGGTCAAATGAATGCTTCAAATCGTGCACAATGTTTTTTTATTCACCCTGTACATAACTTTTTCAAAGGTACAAAAAAAAAAACCACAAATATAATGATGAAAGTAACCAATCTTATCTTAAATTTTCAAATGTCGGTTACTACACGCTCATTGCATTACCCGCTTCTTATGTTTTTCAACTATAAGTTCAAGTTCTATCCATTCATATCTTGTGCACTAAAAATATCTCAATTTAAATCATGTCGGGCACTTGGAGCCATAAAGCTCAGTAATCACTGGTAATAGCTACCCAGTTGTTATATGGGGTTGTTTATATACTGAGCATTTGGTATTAACTAAATGTAACTTGGAGCAGCTATTAAAGGTATGTTTTTTTAAAGATACCAAGTGATGTGAAAAGTCGCTATATGTAATAGCTGCTATAATTATCAAAACAAGTACTATCAGGTGCATCCTTGTAAAAAATGCATCCTTACACATGGCGACCATTCATTAATTACTTTTGGTTCCAAACCATTGAAATGTTGTAGTTTCAATGAAGTGATTAGGCCTACATACCACCTCTTTTTATTAAGAATCAGTTTGTTAGGAGTTCTTCAATGATAACAAAATAGTGTTTGAACACTTCATAGGTCTAATGTAAAGTCATCCATCTTTCCCCTGATCAATTTTGAGTCACCAAATGTGCCAACCAGCAGCCTCTCGCCACATTTTTAGGTGGGAGAAGGGAGGGGTATGTGGTAGCAGACCTTCCAGGCTATGACTAAGCAGGGGTCAGTGTTCGAGAATATTCTGTCTATGAGTGTTGGTGTTTTTTTTGGATGTCAGTTGATCAAAAAGAAATATTTCAAAGTGCAGTCACTGTCTATATGTTTATTTATACCAGACGTTTATCATCATTGATACTCATTTCATTTCTATGAATTCTCAATTTTGTACACACATATATCTATCACATAAAAGACCTACATGTATAGCCGACGCCAAGTAAAGAGACTTCGATCAATCAATCTATAGTTTGATTAGTTCCAAATTAGCCAAGCCTCCTTACAGTAGCGAATGAATACAGAAAGACTCTGGCGCGCATGAAGGCAACAATCAAACTGTTCATCATTTGCGGTACGTACGCGTGTGACCAAAATCGCGTGCGTGTGGCCATAATTGCGAGCGTAAAAATTTTAAAAAAAATGTTTAACGCCAATTTGCAACTGATTGAACTATACATGTTCAATGCTTAGTATTCATTTACAAGCATGATATTCGTCTGGAGTGTATTCTACAATGTATTCAAAATGCATACAGGGCATACAGTGCGAGGGCCAAATAATAGAGCATCAATCATAAACACATTGTTATGATCTCAGCACGTAGGCATCTGTTCCCAGAATTTATGTGAGCGGCGAAGCATGCAGACAGCTCGTAGATCAATCAATTATAATATAATATTTTGTCCCCAAAAAACAACCATTCGGTCTGAATCTCACATTTCATCATGCAGTTTTTCACCAACATGTGGGCATTCAGCCAGAAAATAATTTCACAGCAACCAGAGAGCGCGGTTCATGGCCTTCGAGTTTTGGTAAGGCGGATGGTATATACACATGTATTTCTCTGCGGAACCTTTATCAGTCCCCATCAGTTATCAGATTGTTCATCGTGGGTATTTTCTGTAAAAACGCCTGTGTGGCAAATAAGATTGGATCAAGACTATTCTTTTCTCATGTCCAAACCAAAGTCTGGCAGCAAAATGGTTAACTTTATTTGTTGGGAGTGGCTCTTTTTACTTCATTCTTTTCTTTCATTAACTTTCATTTCATTCAGCCAGCCAGCCAGCCAGCCATACAGGCTTTTTAAGCCTGGCCCGAGCATTTTGCTTGAGCGTGGTCCCTTCAGGACTCACGCGTGTGTCCGTACGCGGCAGTCGTCTGTTTCCAATCGTATTGTCAAAAAAATGTCAATCGTATTGCATTTCATCGGCATACCTGAAATCATCATGGGGAATTCATTAACATAAGTACAAACAAGTCTAGTATTGGTTCAGTAATTCATGAGATAAGACTTTGAAAGTTGGGAAAGGTTTCTGAAAAATCTGTTTTAAATATGGTATTAAACTATCATAACCGTGTAGAGAGAGTTGACTACGTTGGTCAGATCCTTCTTCGCATAGTGCAAGTACAGTGAACACGCAAAGATGTGTGCCGCATATATAACAGTCCGGGCAAATGACCAAATGTATCATATCTGGAAATCGATTACCTGATCTGGATATCCATACATTGTACATGGTTTATGAATTAAACAAAATAACACTTGATAGCAACATAGATTTCAGCACTAATTTTACTTTTTCTTAATTTGAAAGTGACTTAGACATTACTATAACATAATAAAATATCAACTAATTATTGCATAATTATATTAACTAATTAGTTAGTTAATTAATTAATTCCTTTGTTTTTAAAACAACACGATCAATATTTAAACGCCTCGGTCATTATGTATATGGTAATTTATCTGATAAGCATGATTTACCAACAAAGTGTTCGACCTTTCTTAAAATAAAGTATCCCGGGGTAGAAAACTATTTAATTTCGTGAAACATTTATTTTCGCGAAAATTCCAAGGGCTCAAATAGTTACCTCAATTAAATTCAATTCAATTCAATTCAATTCAATTCAATTCAATTCATTATGAAATAATATCGTGGCCAAAGGCCAAATTGCGCATTTTCTACAATATAAAAACATATAATATTATCATCAAAAATACATATATAATTACATGATAAAACAGCGATAACATATAAAATACATAATTATGATTGCAAATCCCCGCACAAAAAATATTTAAGAATCCAAACACACACATTTACAAGCAAATGAAACAAACATCCTCACACCACAAGTGTACACTCACACCTCCACACATAAACCCCCTATACCACACAGTTCGACAACACATGTACCCACTAAGCATGCACTCATACACAAACTCACAAGCCCACCTACCAAACAACATTGCACATGAAAAGTACTATTAGCCCCCCATCCCCCCCCCCCCCCCCCCCCCCATAATGACCTAAAATTGCACATTATCAAATAATCACAACATGTAAATGTTAACAGTACATCAAATCTCAATAGCTTGTATACTGGGCAGTAAAAATGAATTGTACAAAAGATTGACAGAAAAAAAGAAAGAAAAAAAGAAAGAAAAAAAAGGCACCCAAACCACACAACCCCCTTTACCACACAATTTGACAACACATGTATCCACTAAGCATGCACTCATACACAAACTCACAAGCCCACCTACCAAACAACATTGCACATGAAAAGTACTATTAGCCCCCCCCCCCCCCCCCCCCCCCCCCCCCCCATAATAACCTAAAATTGCACATTAACCGCGTGTAGTAATAATGTTTTGCTATCGCAGCCTAGTAAAATGACGTATGGCTTGTATACATAAATTACGCTCCAGCACTCAGGCGCATAATCTGTTATAGGGTGTCTTGTCCATAGGGTCGGCAAGCTTGTAAAGGTGGCAACACCATCAAGTGCGGTATTCCAAAAAGGGCGTAAACTAATTCTTTTTTTACAAAAATGACTTTTTATCTTTGAGAAAACCGATTTTAGCAGGGGTTTTTTCTATTAGTAAAACCAAAATACAACGAAAACTCTAGCCAAATCTGAAAGCCACGAACATTATATGACGTGGACAATTGTGCCCTTACATTCACGTAAAACCGTACCTACCAAAGCAACGGGCTGATAAGAAGGGGTTCGTTCAGTGACAGGTTTCATAACGAGAGGGCGATGACTTACGCAGGTGAGGATCGTTGGATCTTCTTGAATAATGTAAGTTTATTTAGAATACGTAAAGCGTCAGCAAATGTCACTAAAGTCATTCCAAGGTCATCAAGGTCATCCAATAACAACTTGTAAAGATTGTTTGACTGTCGAGAAACGTAAGTACTTGAAAGGGAAAAGCGTACTTCAGTTCCCAGATATATCAGTATCGATCAATACTGGAAGATAAAGGTTGCCAGTACTGCCCGATACTTGTACACCAAATTGTGTTCCAGTATCGCTCGATACTGGCACGTTACATCCCAGTATTGAGCGATACTGGTTCACATGCTACCAGTGTGATTTGTCCTACTTTAGTTTAACGTTGCCTTTCCCATACCAGGTGCAACGTGCATTCAATACTACATGTATATATGTCAAATTCTTAATCTCTAATCATAAATGTAGTTAACGCTGCATTTCCACACCGGGTGCCACTTGCACATCACTCGTGCAACTTATATGTAATTTAACTCTGATTTTCCTATATCGGGTACAACGTGCAAGCAGTAAAATGCCAAATTTCCTTTCCATCGTGCAACTCAAAATGTAATTTAACGCTGACTTTCCTTTACCAGGTACTACTTGCAAATATTTTTGTCAAAATCCCTATCCTCCTTTTACTTAAATGCAGTGTCCTATACTAGGTGTAACTTGCATGCAGCTGCTGCAGTACAATGTACATTCCTTACTCTTCGTGTATCTTGTGTGTAGTTGAACGCTGACTTTCCTATACCTGGTGCAACAGTATATCGAACGATACATTCTCTCTCGTACATGCAAGTGTACACTTTTTCCATTGAAAATGTATCAGAAAAAATCCCAGAGGTCATTCCAAAGAAGGTCTCCAGGGTTAATAGTAATGATTCGTGGGTCAACATGAAACGTTGAACTTATTCTTTGCAACTCTTGTGGTTTTAAAGGTCAACAAGGGTCATAGGAAGAGGCAGAATTTCGATATTACCTATGAGTTAGATAATCATTGTTTTTGGTCAATTTTGGGCCATTTTTATATTTGACGGCCATCTTGAATATTTTAACAATGTAATGGAATGTTTTGAAGCCTTTTACACATGTATCAACCATTCATGCTTCCAAAAGTAATCAAGTGTGACTCAACAGTAAGCCATTTCAAGCCTCAATAGGCTACAATCATAGAAAAAAGGTGTTCGAACACTGACCCTAATTGCAATGCTTATTGGAGCATAACAGGCACGCTATTTGGGTCACGTGAAAATCAAAACTTGTTTCTGGTAGCCTGAAGTATCCCCTTACTCATATCCTTCCCCCTTCTCCACCGATCAATGTTGCGAGGCCCTCTGCTGATGGTGGGCAAATTGTGGGATTCAACATTGATCAGGGGGGAAGGGGGAACACTTTATATTACACCTACAAAGTGTTCGAACACTTTTTTCTAACATTGTAGTTAGTTCTGTAGGTAGTAAACTAATGACATTTGGTATGATTTATACCTGTGATAAGATGTATCTTTTAAACTGACAATCAGTTTGATATCTTATCAAATATGCAAATTAGCTAATTAATTATTCAAATCTCACAAATAGAAATTAGGTACCAAAGTCAGCCATGAATGTAGATGAAATAGATTATCCGAGTCAAGAAATTGTATGGAACAATACGTGTGTTCAATGCTCTGGAAACACATTGTATTTTATCGATTGGATTAAAGCTGGGTTTGTCAGTATGTCAAGCTTATATAATGAAAATAATGCATTTCTATCTATGTCAGAAATAAGTAAGAACATTAAAAGGCCTGGAGGAATTATGCTACAATACATAACAGTAAAATCAGCAGTCCCAAAAAACTGGAAAAAAGAATCTAGCCAAACAAAACTGTTAAACATACGATTGGTCTTATGATCAATTCTGCTTGCCTGCCAATAGAAAAATGTAATTCTAAAACTGTGCGTAGCATATTGATATCAAAAATAACAGTTAGACCAATTATAAGTGAACGTTTTTGGGAGACAAAATTCCCCAACTATGTTTTTCAGTAGAGTGATATATGGAGAAATGCAACATGTTCAATAAAAGAAGCCAAACTGGTAACTATGAATTGGAAAATACTTTGCAATATTTATCTGACTAGAATCTTACTACTTAAAATGGGTAAATCTAACAATTATTTATGTGAAACATGTAACGAAAAAGAGTATCTAGAACATTTTTTTCTTTCATTTCAAGAATATAAGAAAAGTATGGTTAGAAATTAATACAATACTCTCTGACGTAACAGGGAAAAAAGAAAAGTGTC
Source organism: Ophiura sarsii (assembly GCA_035610835.1). NCBI lineage: Eukaryota > Metazoa > Echinodermata > Ophiuroidea > Amphilepidida > Ophiuridae > Ophiura > Ophiura sarsii. The sequence continues at coordinate 42,641,258 of CM069457.1, read as the reverse complement.
TGTGACAGATATTCTTTTTGGTTATTTTAAGGGTAAAAAGAAATGTAATAATGTAAGCAATACGATTATTTCGGTGGCCAAAATGTGCATTAGTAAGTTTAAATACGGAAAACATCCAAATGTTGTTGCATTATTATTGCATGAACTCAGAGTTAGACAACTGACATAAATGTAGCTTGTAGTCATATTACTATACAATTTGTGATAAATTATTATGCAACATTAGCATGATATACATTGTAATCAATTTTAAGGATAGATCAAGTAAGTAAGTGTTTATAATGATGAATAGAAATTATGCTATGTAAAGATTGAATGTATGTACAATGTAATATTGATAAGTGGCGATAAATAAATACAAAATATAAAAAACACCTTACGCCATATTTTGTTGACATGATTCTATTATATTGCATTACATTTTAATTGTAACCATGGTGACCATTGATTTGTATCAAATTATGCATACATGTCCCGATAAATGTCTAAATGCTTGTGTGCTACACTCACTGTTTTGAAAATTATACCAATAGATTCCCAGGAATATGCAGTACACAGTAGAATACTCTTTTTAAAATGTGCCCAAAAATAAGAAATTTGGCCCAAAAATGAGGTATTTTGAGCAAACAAATGTGGATTTGTTCAAACAGTCCAACCTCGAGTTATGGAAATCAATTTAGAACAGTACATACATTGGAATGTAGCTGAAATTCAGGGCTACCATATAAGGTAAGGGCATGTACATACATGGATCGAAGCACTCAAGGAAAATGCAATTCTTACAGACATGTGTATAAGAAATGAGGCAGCTGATTTCTGTGGGTGCACTCGATGGGAAAAGTAGTAGATTTCACGCGCTGTATTAAAACCACTGAAATACAATATTTTATTTAAAATATTTATAGAAGGTTTAATGAATTGACACTTCTTCACTATTTTAAGAACATAACTAAATTATATAAAATGAAAAGATCACATTTGTATATACCTTCGTTTCTCTATAAATTATATTTGAAGTTTAAATTGACATTTCTCAATTGTGCAAGGAAAGTGTGTGTGACTGGTTTGTACAACATGATTTGTACCAACGTCTAACTATCAATGTTTATGTTACCTCTATACCAAACCATACTATGTAGCAGTATATAATGCAATATAATCACCACTTGCTTTAATTTAATAATGCGCATGCACCGAGATCAGAATTGTAAAGGTTTTTTTTATTTGTTCTTGCGAAAAACAAAACTGTTACTTATCCGCGGGAAATTAATGCGACAAGTACATGGACACCTCGCTGATACAATGTAGTTATCAAATAAATCATTGGAATTATATCTATCTTGTTTGCTGTTATGGACATTTATGGACGTGTTTAGGTATGTAAACCTTATAATTCCATTTTCTTACAAAATTGTTTATATTTGATAAGTGGTAGATGATAGTTATTTACATGCACTAGAGGAACAAATAATGTACTGTCGATTTTTTTACAATGCGCCTTGCTTAACCATGCGAGCGTTTTACGCGCCACGATCTTCTGAATTTATTCACTGCTGTAAGCAAATTCACCAATTTGGAACTGATTGAACTCAATTCCTCAAACGAGTTCGGAATATGTTTTTTAATCGCCTATCTTTCGCACATATTGTTTTTGAAGTTTATAAACGTTTATAAATAGAAAGCTGATGTTTTCATATTTACAATTTTACCAAAATTGTTGAAATTACTTGTTTCATTGCTAATCCATTTGCTTCAAAATATGGGGACGCTGTATTCGCCAATGTAGCACATGCATATGAAGACCTGAGCGCAAGAAAGACTCAAGTCCATTTTTGGTAGCTTTAGGTGTGAGAAATGTGGGAATATTACTATTTTTTTAATTTGAAGTCTTAAAATATATTTTTCAGGGGGTTAAGTTTTGCACTGTCACCAATGTGAGCGCAAGAAAGACATAATTCCATATTGAAATACAGGCATTTTTTTTTTAAATGTTGCAGAAAATAACCAAAAGCTGTTATTGTAATGAAAATGTACAATACTATAGGTTATAGTCTTAGCATTCACATGGTATACTATTTTTGACAAAAATGTCATTTAAAGCGATATCGATCAATTTATTAAATTTGAACTTCTATAAAATCACCAATTATTACAAAATTGTGTAAGATGTTGTTGTTATTACATAATTACATGTCAATAAACAATATAAGTGTTATGTTGCCAATATCATTAGGATCATTATTAAATGGCATTATAATTGGTTTTAAATAAGTTCAATAAGAAGAATATGCAGACTTGTTGTATAACTTATTCGTATATCCTAAAAATGCACATTTGGTTCAGTTTATTTTATCATAATCGACGTCATTACGACGTTCGCCGTCATCATATGGGCATACCTAAGCAATTTGCTTATCTAACGCTAATTGGATGAATTAATAAAATCTTGCAATTTCTTAACTATCAAAACGAGGAAATATCATTTTCCTAAAAGGTAAATTATGAACATTAAATGTAAACTGGTCCTGCATACCATTAAAGTTGTTTTACATGGTCGACAAAAAGCAAAATGTCGACAGTATATGCAAACAAAAGTCGACAAGTAAAAGGTCTGATTCAAGCAATTAATGGAAATGTATAAACATTTTTTACTAAATGTGCGTGAATGGATTATCAATTGATGGGAGTATATTAGGTGATACTTTAATATTACTTGATTTTAATTTCGGGTATTGGTAATCGTTACCGTCTGAGTTTGACATATGTTTATGGCAGCAATTCCAACACGTGCTACTTATTGAACTGAAACCATTTTCAGTTTCGCGATACCTCTATATCTCACTTTCCCCTTACACACACAACATATAGTACAATATAATCTTGCAAGAAATGTTAAGTAAAAGTACTGTTTACCTAAACTGCTTTAGATTTATAATAGAAAGCAGTTTACCAATCTACGGTGTCTACAATTAAACAGTATAACAAACAAATATTAACACTTTCCACACGGCAGACGACATTCGAAAATTCCACAAAATGTTTCAATAAAGTCAAATGGGTTAAATTTCATGAACACATTATTTCTGGCCATGTGTTTTGAACTCACCACCCAAAATAAATCAAGTATTTCTATAACTGTTTGGCTGAGATATGATTGAATATATTGTGAAAGTGGTGGCGGCGGCGCTGTGTTCAATCTCTATGGGGAATATAGAAAATGTTCCCAATTCTACGTTCAATTTACAATAACTCCTCATATATGTATGGTACAAACATGATTTAGCTCTCATTTTATAGATTATTTTATAAGATTCTGTTTCAACAAACGTGACAACTATTATGTAACAATTCGTCTTTGCTTTTTCCCTAATCGCTACACAGTGAACTTGCCCTAATTCATCGGTTTTAACATACATGACTATAAGGTATTCAACCGATGATAGCAAAATTATACATTTTGGAAAGCTCTCAAATAGGGAATTCAAATGCCGTTTAAATCAGGATAGGGTGCTTACCACAACATATACTTGTAAACTCTAATAAATATGAAATTTAAACGTTTGTGCTAATTTACTTCTCAATATAGTATATTTCAACAAGTTACAATTGACAACCACTATGTTCTGATGGGAAATTGCATGCGGAACTAATATGCACAGCAAAATTATGATTGGGATGGGTATTAAAATATTATTGAGCTTAAATCAAAATATGACAAAAATCGATATTTTTGGAATATTCTTAATCACAACATGTTACCATTAGGTCCTATATAAATTCCAATAGCATAGTTGGATTCCTTGTGAGATTACTGTTATATGCTAATTCGAATCTCAGATGGTGTAAAAATGTAAAACTGTGGACATGCAACGGTAAGGGTGGCGAGTTCAAAACACATGGCCTTATGCCTCAATATGTCAACATTTTTGAATCAAATGGGGTGAATTATTGAGTAATTGTCATGCAATATTTAGATGAAAATATAAATGTATGATTATGTGATAATTGTATGGAAACAAAATTGGGGCGTAGACATCAGGTTCAGTTGTGAGATTAATCCTGATATTTTACATATTGAGGCTCAAGTCTATTTTCATAGGGTCTACCCGCTAGTCATAAGGGGTTAGGGGTTAGGGGTTAGGGTTAGGGTTAATAGGGTTAAGGGTAATAGGTTAGGGGTAATAGGGTTAGGATAATAGGGTTAGGGGCAATAGGGTTAGGGTTAGGGTAAGGGTTAGGTTTAGGGTTAGGGTAGATGATGAATAATGAGCCTTATGACTAGCGACCCTTATGACTAGCGAGTTTGACCCCATTTTCATTTACATGCCGATGGCACAAATAAGTTAACATGGAAGTTAACATGTGAAACAGACATTCAGTTCAATGCTACTTTACAAAAGCATCATCATATGTATGGGTTTGCGGTACTTGCTATTGATATCGCAAATGTGGGGGATCAGAACAAAGGTCACGAAATATATTGGTTGCAGTCAAATGTTACCAATACCATAATTCTCTTGTGTATTGCTTATTCAATTATCTGGCAACAATCAAAAACCTGTTGTTAGCATGGTTAGTGATCAATCATGGAATTTGTCTCAAATCTAAATTATTCAGTGATATTTTTCGCAAATAATAAATTAGTCTTAACATTATAATTGAGTTGAGTATCGCTTCTAAAATACAAATTTTCATTAATGATTCATAATTGGTATTGATAAAATGCAAACATTTCCTTACAAAATAGACCGTACATGACCTAATGCATCTAAAAATAAATTAGCGGACCCCCAACCAACGCCGAAAGACGCTCCGCTTGCGAGCGTGGCGATTAATGTTTTTTTTATTATAGATAAAATTCAGCTGAAAAAAATATGCAATTCTACTTACAACAAAATATACAGTAAATGGCCTCAGGATGCATCTAAAATGTCAGGCTTTCCGGGGCCCTTTGACCCCACGCCTTATGGCACTATGCGCGTACGCAAGGGGTGTCATTAGCGTGAAAAACAACCCCCTTGGGTTTGTCAGCTTAAAGGGGACTTAGTAAGGAGGGAAAACAGACAATGACATAAAACTACAAGAGCTTAAAGGGAACCGGAAGAGAATTACAATGAAAGATTGAAATCGGTGTAGGTCCTATCTTAATATGTATTGAACACCTCATCGCCCTACGTTTTGCTTTCCTGATCGTTATTATTTTCAGCTCCCAGGGGTTTACAATCCTGGATCCTTCCTTGACTGGAACATTTTATATGTGCCAATATCGAGCGATATTGGAACACTGACATTGTATTGAACGATATTGGGTGTTCCCCGTATTGTACGATACTAGTACATTCTAGAGAGTGTTCAGAAGTGCTTTGGGGGAGGGCAAAATGAGGTGGGGGTTGAAGTTGCTAAACAACTGTTTCAGTTTCTAAAGGGAGGGAGCGGTTAAAAAAGATACGACACCGACAAATGCAAGTTGCGCAGCCCACCCCACCAAAGTATTGCTGACCACTCCCCTCTGGGACCTAAAGTATAGACCTACACTTTTCCCGTTAAAGTTATTATCATATAGCTATCATGTTCTAATCATCATCATCGTTATTATTACCACCATTTACAGATCACACGTATTGATGGAGTCCATTCGGAGGTGGATCTTCTTGGTAGGACTATTCACGATTCCTAGTTACCAATTAGGAAACGCCAGTCATTTTCGCGGCGGTTTAATCACGTGGACTCCTGTACCAAACCGGCCAGACCAGGTATGTGTAGGGGGGAGGGGGTCAAATGTTACACTGTAAGCATGCATGACCCGCGCACACACAAAAAAAAACCGCGTACTACGGCGATGAAAAAAAAACATGTTGTATGTGCCCGACCGACCCATTTTGTCACGTACAAATTAACACCGACCCAAATAATGTTTCGCTTGTCGAGAAACGGCAAAATGTTTACAGATTTGATTTATGTTTACGGTCATTCTCAAGGGGACATAAGACCAACAAGAACAGCCCTTAATGTATTCATATAATGCGTACATCAGCATTGATCTGACAAAAGGCTGAAATAATTGGACTAAATAATCTAGTATACTTTTCACTTAATAATGTGTATACTTATGAAAATATAAACATATGACAATTAGTCTTCAATTGTATATTTTATTTATATTAAATTTTATTTTCCAACGTTCAGGCAAACTTTTATAGAAAGTTTAAACGTATTAATAACAATAACACTCCTTAAAAAGGACAAACTTCCGACAAAGGGCTAATGTAATTTGATGTGTTCACTAAAATAATATCATAAATTGGAATATGCGTAAATAATAATGAACAATTAGTCTTTATTTGTATATTTTATTTATATTCAATTTCATTTTCCAACGTTCAGGCAAACTTGTATAGAAAGTTAAAAAGGACAAACTTCCGACACGACAGAGGGCTAATGTAATTTGATATGTTCACTAAAATAATATCATAAATTGGAATATGCGTAAATAATAATGAACAAGTAGTCTTTAATTGTATATTTTATTTATATTCAATTTCATTTTCCAACGTTCAGGCAAACTTTGATAGAAAGTTAAAAAGGACAAACTTCCGACACGACAGAGGGCTAATGTAATTTGATATGTTCACTAAAATAATATCATAATTTGGAATATGCGTAAATAATAATGAACAATTAGTCTTTAATTTTAAATTTTATTTATATTCAATTTCATTTTCCAACGTTCAGGCAAACTTTTATAGAAAGTTAAAAAGGACAAACTTCCGACAGAGGGCTAATGTAATTTTATATGTTCACTAAAATAATGTCATAAATTGGAATTTGCGTAAATAATAATGAACAATTAGTCTTTAATTGTATATTTTATTTATATTCAATTTCATTTTCCAACGTTCAGGCAAACTGTTATAGAAAATTAAAAAGGACTAACTTCCGACACTAAAATAATGTCATAAATTGTAATATGCGTAAATAATAATGAACATCAGCATTAATCTGACAAAAGTGTTGTGACGCTAATTTCATAACGCGACATACACCTCTCTAATATAAGTTGAAGCTGTTGGTTTTCTTACTTTAATCGTTTATCCTTCTACTCTCTTCAAAAGGACAGACTCCCGACAGAGGGCAAATGTAATTTAATGTATTCATTAAAATAATATCATACATTAGAATAATGCGTACACCAGCATTGATCTGAAAAAAGGCTGAAATAATTGGACCAAATAATCTAGTATAATTTTCACTTAATAATGTGTATACTTATGAAAATTTAAACATATGACAATTAATCTTCAATTGTATATTTTATTTATATTCAATTTCATTTTCCAACGTTCAGGCAAACTTTTATAGACAGTTAAAACGTATCATTAACAATAACACTCCTTAAAACGGACAAACTTCCGACAGAGGGCTAATGTAATTTGATGTGTTCACTAAAATAATATCATCAATTGGAATATAAAATAATAATGAACATCAGCATTAATCTGACAAAAGTGTTGTGACGCTAATTTCATAACGCGACATACACCTCTCTAATATTATAGGTTGAAGCTGTTGGTTTTCTTACTTTAATAATTTATCCTTCTACTCTCTAAATGTAAAAGAGTGAAATTCCACTCTAATGGAGTGGATATTCACTACAGTGATCACTCTAGTAGATTGAAAGTCACTCCTTGAAAGAGTGGAACCATTTTCACTCCAAAAAAGAGTGAATTTTGTTCACTCCAGGAACGAGTGAATTTTCACTCTTCGAAGAGTGCCTACAGTGATCTCTCCCTTGGACTGAAAAAAGAGTGAATATATAAGGAGTGAATTTCACTCATTTAGAGTGAACTTCACCCTCATTGAGAGTGAACAATAATGGAACATTCTAGTACTTAATACAATCACACATCAAATGTTACTGTCAATTCCTTTTTTGAATTACTTAATCACATTCACATGTAATGTTAGCAGAATATGATATCAGATGTGTTTATTTTCGATAAATGCAATTTTGCGATTGGACAGAGAATATTAATCTATGGAATCGGAGTGAATAATTAATTTATTCTTGTTAAATCCTCATCACTCGGTGAGTGAGTGACATGAGAATTGGATAAATCACTCTCTATAGAGTGATTTCCACTCTTTTAGAGTGAAAATTTGTTCACTCCTGTGCTAGAGTGATTTGTTGACTCTTTTACATTTAGAGAGTAGATATGTTAATAGTTATCATTTAGGCCGCGTTTACTTGAACTGGCAACACTTGTGCCGCCGTGTCAAAACTCAATTTCGAAAACGTGGACGCCGATAGTTCGAGCCGACTCGCCACACAAGGAGTTTATCAATACTAATTTAGGCCGTGTCATTGCTTAGTGTTGTTGTCTGATATACAACGACACTACCGAGGACTTTTTAATTTATTAGAAGTCCAGATTGGAGCGAGTTCATTTAATATAGTCAAGATGCTGGGTGAGATAAATGCTATACGTAAATAAATAATAATAATAAATATAGTAAACTTTACAGCTATTCGTCCATCGTCTGGTTTCTAGTGTATATCCCCCCCCCCCCCCCCATGCCTTGCGAGTATCGAATCCCCTTAAATTCACGGCATAATAAAAGGATGACATAATTTTTCCGAGTACTCTAGAATAATATTCTTTTTAATTATGTATGGTCATGTGCTATAAGCTCGCCCCCTTTCGCGGTACAAACGGATTATATGTTGTTAAGCGCCTTGAGGCCCCTTTGGGCTAAGGGCGCTATATAAGCGCTTGGTATTATTATTATTATTATTGGCTTTCGCGACATGATTTTATTTTTACACATTTATTACAATTGTTTTGTAGATTTATATATTCTAATTTCTAGGAAATAGTGCATGGAAGCAATGAACGTTGCATTACTATTTGTATATTTCTTGTAGGTTACAATACCATATGCTGCCAAGTGCACCAAACTGGTGTAACACGCGCGACATGCCCCAACTACGGCGTAATTTTCTAGCAATGTAAATGAGTGTATGAGAGCAAAACTGGGAGAACAGGATAGAGGTTATTCATGTAGCCATGCGCAACGGACACCAATGGGGAAACGCAGTGGGTGTTATCATCTATGTAGCAATACTGAATGATCTTTTTGAATATTCATACAGAAATATATTTCATTATATTTGTTTGTCAATATATAGAGTTGTTTGCTTAATTATTAGTTGAACCATTTATTCATTCTATCATCTATTCTATTTCTTTATTTGATCATTTTCTCGTTATTAGTTAATCATTTATCTATTTTGCTAATTGCTTCATGCATTACTTCTATATGATCTATCTAATGATAGATTTTAGTTATTTTATGGTCGATTCATTTTGATTTGAATAATGAATAATTTGGTAGTAAATCTCCTGCACAAATTTAGCATCGATAATTATAGCGTAAAACTATGCTCCAACTTACTCTTGGGTGGGCAGATGTATGCGTAATTACTCGGAGTGTATTAGGCAAGTAGCTTTACTCCGGTTTGGCGCTCTCAAATGATGACCTTCCCCTTACTTTCTAGCGAAGTAGCGCTATTCCTCAGGTATAACTCACCATTGACGTCCGTATGGACCGCACATTGCATCCCCTTGTAAGCCTATGTGAGTTTTAAAAAAATTAAAGCATTTTCATTCTCACTCGACTTTATAAATCAATCCCTTGAATGTTGAAACATCCTTAATGCGCAGTTATGGCTAAGAAGCTTTGGGTCATCAGTGGCGTATCTGGGGTCACTTATCAAAAGAGGCAAAGGGTTCCCCCCCCCCCCCCCCCCCCCCCCCCACTCTCCCCCGGTGAACACCAGCTCGACAACGATGGTAAAACACCGTTTTCACAAACGTGCCATTATATTTAGAGAATATGAATGGCGTGGCCAACCTTTTGACACGGGGAGGAGGGGAAATGAGCATGCAGTTATACCGACAAAATGCATGATGTACCGACAATATATATTAAGCTTATATAGACGGCGTGACAGGTGACGTCATACCAAACATTTGCCCGGTAGTTGCGATTGTTCTTTGACCGACAGTATGCGCGCCCATCCTGTTTTGTTTAGGAAGGGCAGGTATGCATATTAGACAGTGTTGTAGTTATATGCTGTTCTCTTAAGCATGTATCGACAGTCCAATACCTTCGACCGTTGCTTTTGTTTATAAACATTGTTGTCACCCAGTCTTTATAAAAAAATGGATGCTATCTTAAGCCATTTCGAAACCGTTTTAAGGCTATCAAACTTCATATTTTTCTTTACACTTTGGTATCAAGAGATTGTTTCCCCCACTCCCACGGTGAATGGGTATCAATGCAACAGGGCTTTTTGAATTGAGATGATCTCTAAGGGCATTACAAATATTTGACACGAATCTGGCCATCATTAAGATACGTTTGGTTTGAAACGGGCTATAATGATTTATAATCCTGGACAAATGGACGAGCATTTGTCATTTGACATTTTTTCCTCTGGCTGAATTAGATGCCCCAAATGGGTGGAATTCTCTCAAAGTGAAAATGGAAGGGGCGAAAAGTCCCTCTCCCGGTCTATTGATTAAACTAAGTCACTGAAGCTACGTTATGTACGCTCACACAAATCATCAAGTGTTTGGAAGGGTAATTTTTTTTCTTTTTCCAAGTTTCTTTTCACTTTTTATTTCATTTCTTTTCCTTCTAAATACAACATAAATCTGTTTCCTTTCCCTCCCTTGTACTTCCCTTTTTTCTCATCCTTTCTTCCCCTTTCCTTACCCTTCCCTTTCCTTTTTTCTCTTCCTCTTCTCCCTTTCTTCCCTTTTCCCCTTAACTCTTCCCTACATCTCTGCCCCTGACCCCTCTCCCTGAAGATATGCTACATGTACTGCTTTACTTTGGGTGGGGTGCGGGGGAAAATATCATATCATTCATCCATTCATCCATCATTTATTCATTCATCCATCCATCCATCCATCCATCCATCGATCCATCGATCCATCCATCCATCCATCGATCCATCCATCCATCCATCCATCCATCCATCCATCCATCCATCCATCCATCCATCCATCCATCCATCCATCCATCCATCCATCCATCCATCCATCCATCCATCCATCCATCCATCCATCCATCCATCCATCCATCCATCCATCCATCCATCCATCCATCCATCCATCCATCCATCCATCCATCCATCCATCCATCCATCCATCCATCCATCCATCCATCCATCCATCCATCCATCCATCCATCCATCCATCCATCCATCCATCCATCCATCCATCCATCCATCCATCCATCCATCCATCCATCCATCCATCCATCCATCCATCCATCCATCCATCCATCCATCCATCCATCCATCCATCCATCCATCCATCCATCCATCCATCCATCCATCCATCCATCCATCCATCCATCCATCCATCCATCCATCCATCCATCCATCCATCCATCCATCCATCCATCCATCCATCCATCCATCCATCCATCCATCCATCCATCCATCCATCCACCATCCATCCATCCATCGTTCCATCCATCCATCCATCCAGGGTGTATGGTCATCCGGGACATCCGAGAAGATATACACACGCCCACATGGCGTACTCTCCTTTACAATACAGTATGTGACTCAAATAAAATATATTTCATTATTCCAGATACAAATATCTTGGCGACTATCGTGGAACCTTGCTTCTGTAGCTTGTGACCAGACAACAGTTAACAACGGTGGTCTCATCGGCCAGGGAAACCTCTGTCGAATCAATAATCAAGATTGTTTCTCGGCTTCTACACCTTGTACGGGTTTCAGTGTTGAGGGTGTATGGTCATCCGGGACATCAGAGAAGATATATACACGCCCAAATGGCGTACTCTCCTTTACAATACAGTATGTGGCTGTATGTCTGTCTGTCTGTCTCTCTGTCGGGGGGGGGGGGGTGTATGTATGTATGTATGTGTGTCTGTCAGTCGGGCGCGTGTGGTCCAGCGGATTCACCCTCGCTCCACAATGCAAAGATTGTGGGTTCGAGCCCCGTTGGTGCCAACGTGTTGTGTCCTTGGGCAAGGCACTTTACCGCACTTGCCACGCTTCACCCAGGTGTATAATTGGGTACCGGCATTAATTCATGTTGGGAAGTAAAACAGACTCGCTGTGCGGGTGGCCAAGTATTACATGGGGAGTCTGGCCCAAACGCTAATGAAAAAGAGATGGGCACTCCGCGCGCGAGCTTTGCTCGGCACGAGTCTATACTTCTTTACTTTTTTATGTGTGTCTGTCGGGGTGACTGTCTATCTAGCTGTAGTGTTGTACATATCTCTTAGTCAAGGGTCATTATGGATATCTTTTGAATTTGAATGAATCCACTGTGTCCTCCTCACTTAGTCGGATAATCCCAAAAGGGGTCCTTTTATTAAAACAGGAATAACTATTGATAGCAAGGATTAATTGCAGTCATTCATCTTTTCACGCGAGCGGAAGAATATGCTCCTTGAATACGTTGGATATTTTTGGAAACAAATATTCATTCCCGTACAACTTCTTTTTGACTCGCGCTGTATTATTAAGATCGTTATACGAAAAACTCAACATTCGAGGATAATCGCATTATACAGTTTGATTTGAGACCTATTGCATATCGTACAAATTCGCTGGCGTAGTGCTCGTTAGAATATAACCATTGCCTGGTCAACTGGCTCACGCTAACTTTGATACGAACCACTGATCGATCACATTGATTATAACACAAAGCCTATGGCAGTATCATAATTCGGAACAGATGTATGAGCCCGGGCTTGAACCAGTAACATGAATTACTAAACGTGCATTATACTTATACGTACGTCAACGAATACATCGCAGAGCAGGTTATGTTTGTTTGTTTGATAAGACATAACGTACATATATTTTACATGTAGCATAGAATCGTTAACATTCGTTGAACGGTTTGTACGTTTTAATCATCAGATACACTCAGCCTGGAAAATTTTGGATACCATTGGTAAATGGTGGTGATATCTGGGATTTAAGAACTTACGTAAATCTTGCACCAAGAGCCGATGGTACTATCAACACTTCACCGTCTACAAATATGGATCCGGTATTGAAAGTTACACCGTACAGCACGACGACCATACGTATACCAAGTAAGCATTTGTACTGTTATCATCCCAGTCCAGTACAAAATAAATGACTAACTAAACTGAAAGCAATTCCGAAAGAGCGAAGCAACTGTTATGTGAACCCAAAACCCCGTGGAAAACCCACTGTGTGGAAGTCAAAACTCGTACTGATGTAAACAAGCAAAGGAGTCAGCTTCGAACATGTTAACATGTTCGTCCACATATTATGATAGCCCATCTGATCGCGCCGCCGCGAAATACAAGATAGGTTTGGGAAGCCAAGAGTAGTACTTGTATAATGGTACTTGCTGTTAGGGTTAAAGTGATTCTAATTATTATGAAATGTGCCAAAGCAAATTACAACAATATTGTATATTGATATTGAATTATCAACAAGTTTTGGGGAAATGTTGGTGAATTTGGAACAGGTATTTTTCTCGGTATGTCCAAAAAGAAATGTCAGATTGTCAATTTAACTCATCAAAAACAATGTCAGTAGTTAACATGTATTTAGCTTCATTCCGTAGTGTGACCTTGTTGTAATATATACCCTTAGTCATACCCTTATTCATGGCTTAGTATACATACCCTTAGTCATGTGTCAAAATATAGACGCCCTATCAAATGCAAACTACGGATTTAAACTATCGCGTCCGGGTGGCATTCCTAACTGTGTGGCGCCCTCTACTGTTTTTGTTTTCGGAACCATTAAACTTCTTTCATGGCATGGGCTTCCACATCTTTGTTCACTGTTTTTAATTTGGTTTTATCCTAGTTTTAGTTCTTTACGAAGATAATATGCAAATACAATTACTATTTTTAAAACCCTTTTACTCCATGTTTTTTATCCACAGCTGTAGATGCTGATGACGATTACGTACGCTGTCACTGGGCTACTGGACAAGCCGGTGGTATCATACGACCGGCTTCAAACGTGCTAGCATTAAATAGTGTAAGTCCAAGTAAACAACAACTAACTGATCACAATAGGGTGTTTGGTTTCCTTTTAGCAATACTTGCTCGCCGATATTCGTTGCGATATAATATACCTTAAAGCTTTAAGCCGGGGCTTTAAGTAACTAATCCTCTAAATAATATACGTCCATGCATGACACTCATCAAACGTGCCATCTTAACAAGTGTCACATTTGATCATAGTTTCCTCATAGGATTTTATTCCTTGGTGTATATACAAAAGAGAATCAATTTAAAATACTATTTTAGAACCATTTTATGTGTCAATTACCAGATTCACATTTCAAATCACTGCCTGCATCACCACAATTAGAATATAGCCTACATGTATTATCTTTTACTGAAATAGTACTGCGGCCAAAATGTATGACTCCACTTTATGATATCATTAATCACCGATCGTGCATAAATGCTCATATAAATTTGATTGCAGTGGGTCTTCCCGGCCACGATTTTGTTCGTAACCTAACCCTAACCCTAATCGTACTCTTAAACCTAACTCTAACCCTGTCCTATATGCGTTACAATCCCTCGCTAGGTTACAAAAATAAATAATGTTAGCGCTTCCCAGCCATGGAACGTTTGAATTCAGTATTATTCAATTTGAAAAGCGCGGATGAAACGATTTTAACAAGAGTTACAACAGTTACATTGAAATTACTTTGGTACCTAGCGTCCTGAATTCGCAGCGCCACCTCACTACTCTTTGCGAACGTTTCAATTCCTATAATGCACAATAGCCTATCGTACATGTATTGTAACGATTCAATTTTCAGAATACTTGCGTGATGACGTTCACATCATCTGGCGTTGGCTTCTGGGGTGTTGCCCTTTTGATCGAGGATTTCCTGTCATCCTCAAGCTACACTCCTCTCAGCAACATCCCACTACAGTTTCTGATAGAAGTGGCGGATTTACCAGATGGATGTACGAGTGCTAGGCCCACGCTGGTATCCCCGGCCAGCGATGCTCAATTTGCACTCGTTGATGATTCTCCATTTTCGCTAGAACTACTGGCTAGGGCTGTATCATCATTAAGACCGTAAGTGAGACTTATTATGAATGTACTTCAATAGGGCTTTAGTGAATTAGTTATGGGTGTATCCATTCATTATAAGTTTACAGAAAAAAGGTAAAACATTGACCAATGGCGTGGTGGTGTAAATCTTAAGCATGCAGTATGTACTTACGAACGTGTAGCACCCAGCAACGACATGGTTCTTACAACTCATATCGGCATTAGACAAGGATTAGGGTTAAGTGCAACAGTGGAAACTGCATCATTTGTCATTCAGATGGCCACTGCATCATGAATATTTGTGCTATTGTAACAAATGAGATATAAAAATGTGCGGGAGAACATTTCTGTTCTTTCCCATATTTTGAATTTATTTAGGGCCCTATAGGAATTAAACACAGGGTGTCTCGAAAAAAGTGGTTACTTTCTTTTTGTGCAGTGTTTATGTGTTCGGCCTATTTACATGACCGTACGCGACCGAGTGCACCAATGGCGGGTAGCTGAAGAATAACGCTACCTCGCTAGTAACTGAGGCGTAACCCAAAATGTTGAGAGCACATATTTTAATACACCATTGAAAAAATCATTTACATAAACGGATTTTTATCAAGAAAATTGTTTACCTTTTAGTGCGACATTTGTATGTGACACTCGCCCAAAATATGTTTGTAATGACATGATAGTCCTTATTTTTGAAAAAGCGGTAAAGAACTTCGAAATGTTTGGCTACAAAAGTAGCATCATTTGGTCCGGACCGATAGCCGAGTCAACGTGATTCTTTATTTACACTCACATTATGACCTAGCGAGTGACGACACATTTTTAATATTACGAAGGACCATTCACGTCAGAACTTTACAGTAAAGTATAGTATATGAACACTTGGACAATTAATTTTGTAAGGGAACGATGCTGATTAATGTGGAGATTTACCTCGCTAGTTACTATTCTGGTGTTACTCGCCAGTTATGCTCTCAGAATTACATCGTTAGTAAGTTACGCTACAGTTAGGGCATAACTACTAGGGAGGTAGCTTACCTCTATTAAATTACACCAGTTTGGTGCACTCGGCCGCGTGTGTCTTAATCACCATGTATTGCTATATATTGCATCCATGTCGTCCTTGCGGCTCTCTAGAGTTTGTCTTTACGTGCTATGAGTTATGACCTACACATACAATGTACTCACCCGGGTGCCTGATTGGCTAATAGTTCACTCCAAAAGAGCGATAACGGGTTATTAGCCACTCGGCACGCGAGCCATATTGTTCACTCTATAGAAGAGCGGTGTTTTCGTGCCACTCTGTAGCGAGCGGACATCACTCTGATTTGAGAGTGAATAGCTGGAACGTTTTTGTCTTTTTCAGAGCTAAAACCCACTCAATTAGATTTAAATCATATTAACTCGAAATTTAGTGTGATTTTTCACTCTTCCACATTTAAAGTGTAGAGTACCAAACCACGAATGTCAGGCCAAAAAGAGTTTGCCCAAACAAGGGACAAAGTGGGTCGGTCGGTCGATAAACTTTTGTTCTCTTTTTCTTTCTTTTTTGCTATAAACACTTCGGCGTTCTATTATAAAGCAGTAAAGCAGTTACCCGACACTTTTAAAAGGAAAATACAATACAATTTTGTTTTCAATTACTTTGACTATGTTCTTATACATTTGTTTTAATAGCGCCATGCCAAACAAATGTGAAAAGTCTCAAATGTCAGTGAAAGTTTGTGTGTTGAATGCAAGGAATGCAGCCCGGAGTACAGACACTCAGACAATTGTTGATGTCCCGTTTTTGATAAAATCTTGAAATTCCACCTCCTTTGTGTTTACAAGTGAGGGCATGGGTATAAATACAGTCAAGGACAGTTTATATTGATCTATTTGGCAATTTCCAATAACAATATTACTCAAACCATACATTTTTCACCATAAAAATAACTTTACACCACAGTAGTGTCGGTGTGTCCGTCTTCTTACAAACTTAATTTAAACCATTAATGTTAACCTTATAGGATCACACGCATCTCGTTAGTCGGACCACAGGGAATGACTAGGTCTCAACTAGAAATCAAGGGAAATAACGAGAAATCCATAACCGTCAATTGGACGCCGACAATAAGAGGGCCGACCATAATGTGCTTTACTGCTTTTGATAGTTGGTAAGACACTCATCTGTTCATACATTTTTAAGATAATGATTTCAGCCGTTGCACCTCATTCTTATTTTATTTAACATTATATTATATTCATGATAGCAGTGGGTGTGGATGTCAACAGGCAATTTTGTTTCTGAATTTCAGCCGATACGCACTGTATTAAAAGCATTCGAAAGACAGCCAACTGAAAGCAATGGCAATCACTATAATCTAATCGGGGAAGTGGATATTTTTTCTTCTTCTTCGTATGTCACACAGATCGATGGATTAACGAAGAATTTCAATTCGCACCATGCATATGAGTTCAAATAGTTGCACCCTTACCGTTTGATTCAGAAACGCTACCATTCGACCTTAACATTAACCTAGTAACTCAGTCATTGCGATATTATGCATTTGACTTTACCATTTGACCATATCATCTGACTTGACCATTAAATCTTGTAATTTAATCTTGTAATTTCACATTGATATATCACACTTGCAATATCAAGGTATTATCTTGCCATCTAGTATTGCCCCTCAACCTTGCATTTGGCCTTGCCATTCAACTTTGCAATTTTACCTTTCCAATTTGACTTTACAGCTTTACCTTTCGTTTCGACCTTGTATTTCACCGTTTCATTTTGATTTGCATTTGAAAATGCAATTTGACCTTGCCGTTCGATCTGCCATCTGACCTTGTCATTTGACAATGCATTAGACTTGTTGTTGTCTCTCTCGAAATAGCAAGATACATTCCCCTATGTAATTGTAATATTCTTCATTTTATTACAGTCAATCGAGTGAGCAGGCCTGTGTGACGCTATTCGTGCAAGGTAGTTATAGTTAGTTATAGTAGATTCATAAACAAGCATGACACAATTGATCATCATTTCTTCTTAAAGTTTCTTGTATCCATGAGGATTAAATTAGAAAGATAATCAATTTAGAAAACGGCACAAGAACACTTTGTCATTATTCTGGATATGAACTACGACGTGATCCAAGACACAGGGAAGCGTAGAACTATATGTGTCAATGATCAGATTCAGATTTCAAATAACTGCGTTCCCATCAATTGGAGGATAATAGTCTTTGTCAAAGACACCTCGCAAAATTACCTCTCAAACGCTGAGCGAAGCGAGGCCGGGATGCCGACCCGTCGACCGCCGAGCGGAGCGAGGCATTTTTACACAAATATCTATTCTAGTGTGTAAGCATTAAGCGTCGATCAAACAATGTAGTCATCGTAACACACGATTAGCTCTACCAAATTATATTGACGACAACATTTTATGATAGCGCTTGATATCGATAACGTCGCCCGATAACTAATGACATCATCATCTACAAGTAGCAAGAGCGATTGTCCGGGATAAATCTTCCGAAAAACAACACAAAACATAACAAAAATGTTTTTAGGAAAATGCGTTGCATTAGACTATTTTTACAGAGGGCGCTGACACTTTTGTTAAGATGCTCACACACCACCACAGCTAACAACGCTTTGATGAACGGTTAATATTACCTATTCTGAAATGTTACACCGGCTGAAGTCTGTGAAACTTATATATATAATAAAAATCATAGAAGTTGAGTTGAATATCACATTAAGAATTATTAGAAGCTTATAATATCTAATGTCAGGAAATCGTAACGTGTATGTCTGGATGTAGACGATCGCGTGACTCAGAACAGATATACATTGTAGGTGGCGCTCAATCAGAATACTATACAGCAAAACAGAATAAATCTTTAACGTAGTTCGTTGGTCTCGGGGTTGGTCAATGGTACAGCGTTGGTCCATGTGTTCTGTGGTAATTTCCAATATAATATTAATCCCGACACAAAGCTAATCATTTAAAATCATTATATTTATCTCCATACTCCAGAGATATGCAATCCAGTGTGTTTAAACTACGGGATATGTAAACAAGAAAACCGTTGTAGTTGCCCAGAAGGTCTATACACCGGAAACGCCTGCCAAATAGGTACTGTCTCTTTATCTTTGATATATATATATATATATATATATATATATATATATATATATATTGACAACCGTTTCTGGTTACACTAGCCATTGAAAAAGTGCTCAATACGCTCCTGATTTATCAGTTGAGCACTATTTGATTATCTTTTGTATAAATCTCCTTTGCAATATATTGTTGCTCAGTCTGAT
Source organism: Ophiura sarsii (assembly GCA_035610835.1). Lineage (NCBI taxonomy): Eukaryota > Metazoa > Echinodermata > Ophiuroidea > Amphilepidida > Ophiuridae > Ophiura > Ophiura sarsii. The sequence goes on along the minus strand of CM069457.1, from coordinate 42,621,817 downwards.
CGCTGGTTTTAACACCATTGATTGTGTATTCTCATTCTCAATGTGTCAAAAGCTTACGATTACGACAAAATGACCGTATGTATCAGGCGCCTGGTTTTCTCGATCATCTTTTTCATATAGACAGGATGAGAGGGGATGAGAATATCCTTAGTGCTGTACTTGAAATTGACTTGCTGCATTTTGGATCGGGTGATAGCACAAAGTGCTCTACCAAGAAGGGAGCGAAATAATAATAATTATCAAAATGATGCACTGCCCGTATTAAAAGTGCTCAATTCCTAAGAAGAGCGTAATATGTTGATAAACAAGCAGTTAACAATTAATAATCATATATACATTGTAACTGGCAGTTTCATGCCCACCAACCACACAGGTCGGCGGCAATCATCAGACTGGCGCATATCTAATTACAAAATATAGTCATAAGTACAGCGTAACAATTGTTGACACATGTAAGTGATAATAATAAAATCTATAATAGGTGTTAATCACCAAGATAGAGATAATCCGTAATGGTTGTAAAGGTGAAAGTTAATCCTTGGATTAGGTAATCACTAATCAGTCACAACTGAATATGAAAGAATATAATAATGGAAACAAAAGTTAATAAGTGGATGAGCTGGTAGACATGGAAATTATTATGGCCATCCAGAAAAAAAGTTATTCTGTGATTTTTTACCGCCAAAATCATGAAAATCACCATTTTTGGGAAAAAAACACATTTTTGGGCACTTTTTGGTCTGTAACTCAAAAAATAAAAAATAAGATATTAAAAAAATTGGGGAATGTTATCAGGATTATCATAAAACTAGTATGACAAAATGTAACAAAATATATTTTGAGTTATCTTTTCCAAACCTAAAATGGGTCAAAAAACATGTTTTTTATAATTTTTTCCAAAATGGTAAATTTCATTATCATGGTTGGATTCATTGAACCCTTTTCTGCAAAAAACTGTATACATTTATAAAGATTAAATGAATATTGAAGAAGTTACGGCAGTTTTACGGAGGCTGTACCTGAGAGTCCACGGCCCCCTTAATTGAAAAGAAGCTGATTTGACAATGGAAGATATGTGCGAAGTTAGAGTCATTGACGCATCCATGATGAAGCCAAGATTGCGAACTTGTTTCACTGGAGCAATGGTTGAGCTGCCTATATTAATGTGAATGTCAGAAAGCTTGTCTAACATGTGTTTGGAGCCAGATAAGATAAATGCAGTCTTGCCATCGTTGAGTTTGAGAGAAATAATGTTCATCCATTGACGGATCTCCTCAACATATGCTTCAATAACATGAATTGCATCAGTGGCAGCTATCTGGTTAGCATCAAAAGAAAAATAAATGTGGGTATCATCTGCATATATTTGGTATTTGAGGTTGTATTTCTGAAAGATATGATGGATTGGTGCGGTGTAGATGACGAACCTTTGTGGTCCCAGTACGGAACCTTGGGGCACAGAATAGTTCAGTGTAACTGGCTCAGACGAGGTGTCACCAACTCTCACATGCTGTATCCTATCCCGTAGGTACGATTTACACCATTTCAGTGCTACGCCTGACACACCGATGTTATTTTAACATGATTTTGACCCTCGTCCTAAGAGAGGGGTTCGCCCATTGCGCTAAAAATGACAGTGGTCTAGGGCGAAAAACAAATTGATGGTGCCACATTACCCGGGGGTAGAATAAGCCGTCAAAGTCCGAAGGTTGGGGGTGATGTTTGCCACACTGTTTTTTTTATATTTTTAAATCGCCATTTTTAAAATATCTTACTTTTATGGTCCAGAATCTTATAGTATATTCGAAACATCTTTTTCCTCACTTATCACTTATAAGCAAAAAAACGGGTGAAATTCCGATATTCCTATGTTATTTCACTGTACATACAAATACAACGGGATCTTGATCCCACATAATTTGTCCGTTTTATTCTGAGAACACAGTATTCTTGCTGGCCCGGTTCTGGTTTTAACTTATTCAAGTACCTGAATATACTGGCCATCTTTTGTAGAAATTTCAGAACATTTGTTGGTGCCATTTCTGAGAAATAGAGCTTTGAATATTATTATTTTCTATAATAGCGCCCTCATCGACCACATTTCCCATAGAGTTACATGTAAAATGTGTGTAAAGTAGAAAATGCCGATAATTTCAAAATGGCTCCTACAATTTTCGTGACATTTTGACCGTATACTCGTATTCATTAGCGCTACTTAAATCAGGTCAAACCATAACTGGGCCACTGTGTAATCTTTTTTTTATTCCATAATTTTAATTATAAATCGGACAGTCAAATAGCCGCGGAGGGCGGCCATATTTAGTGACTTCATTGTGACGTCATGCGTGGGATGTCTGTACTTATATTGGTATATACATGATATATGGAAAGAGGAACTTACCTCTAGAAAACATCTCAGGGGGACGAGGGTTAAAGATTAATGAGATATTGTGTCTGTTTATTTGCCATGAAGCCGTCTGTTCTCCGCCCTGTCTAAATGGTGGCGTATGCTTCTCTCCGGGTGTATGTGATTGTCCCGTTACGTATACCGGGCCAGTCTGTGATACGCGTAATCAGTGTAAGTAACCGAATCAAATGTTCGTAACACTAACTTGCATACTATTAGTTTTACCACACAAAACAGATTTTTCAGAAATCTTTCAAGGTCGATCTCAATGATTATTGAACCAAAACTAGGCATGTTTGTACTTATTATTTTAATGCATTTCTCATGGTGATTCCAAATACGCTATTTAAATTCAATAATTTCTGACATTTTTGAAACATATTGTGAAATATATATGAAATATATCATGTCGTCTGCAGATGCCTGCCGTATGGAGTTGCGCAATCGATAGGATTGGCCCTAGAGTAAAGGTTACTTTAAATACTATAGTTTGATCAGTTCAAAATTGGCAAAGCCTTCTTGCAGCAGCGAATGTATACAAAAGGACGCAGGCGCGCTGAAGGCAACAATCGCACAGTGCATCATATGCCTGACGCGTGCTTGCGGCCCAAACCGCGTGCGTGTGACAATAATTGCGCGTTTACGTTTGGATTACTTTTGCGCGCGGAGAGATAGCGAATTATTTCTCCTACATTTGGAAATGGTAACAGTGGGTCTTTTGCACATGGACTCTTGCGCCTTGCTTGTCGATTGCTAGGCATGTTTCCTACATTCGCTTAATACGTAGTTATTTGAAACCTATGGAATTATGTAGACTAATACTGAATCCACGTTGACTTAAAGCCGCGCTGCAAAACAAGTACGTATGTCTCTTTATTTATTCTTCTCTTATCTCTACTGCTGACTATTGTGCAGGGCCTCTGTATTTTTTGATATGCAGTCTCTGTATGTCTCTTATATATTTGTATTTTATTATTTGTATTTTTCTCTTGGTATAGCGCTTTGAAACTTGTTGTAATGCGCTCTATTAGTATTTTGTATTACTAGTATTATTATTATTAGGATATGGACCAAAGTCATATTTTGCATAGGCTGCGTACACGAAACTTTAACAGTTACTGAGACCATTGCCGATATTCATATCATTAGTGTGGAATACATTGGTTCACTTCAATTTACAATAGTGCCTTTTTTGCGTACGGACTACGTATGCAACTTTGGCCTTTCTGCGGCAGCGTCTTTCCACCATTCACAGTTCACACTGCTTAGGGAGCAGTTCCATTTGTACGCGATAAAAATTGCGAGAATGTTCCGGGCCCCGATGAGTTTTTTTATCAGGCCCCGATGAGTTTTTTATCGCGTACAGTTGCGCGAAGCAAAGGATTATTTATCGAGTAGCGTATTACCGCTTGTTTAAATATAACGAAAGATAAGTGGTCGGTATGTAAATAGAGCTTCGGGCTATTTATTCTAGTTGTAAGGTAAAAATTCAGCATTTCATGTTTTTAGAGATAATGTTATTGATTATGGATGTTTAACGTAAATTATATTATCCTCGTGTATTTGCTAAACAATGTCCCGCTCTATTTGCTAAACATACCCCAGGGTATGGCAGAGGCCTCGTATCGGGCCCCGATGTCTATTTTATCGGGGCCTGATGACTATTTTATCGCGAATCAACTTGAAAAACATCGGGTCCAAAACATATCAGGCCCCGATACAGTCGCGATAAATTTATCGCGTATAAATGGAACTGCTCCCTTATGAGACTAGGTCCCTTTTAGAAATACTGTTATACTTTTATTAATAGGACTATTTAGTGTTCATATCGATTTTTTTCCCCTCATCAATGATATGTTGATATTTCAACTAACTAAAATATTATGCAACACTATCTTTATAATCAGCTTGGATCAATTTCATCGAAGCTGAGAAGCCTGTAGGTGAATCTGATGGAAAGGTTACAGTGACAATCTCCAATGTTGGAGCTTTAGATGGAACCATATGTAAGTGTATCAAACAAGGATTTTATGAAATTATTTCGCCTGATGCATATTTATAAGAGCATCCTCTTTTTTTATTGGTTTATTTTTAACAACATTTGATAAAAAAAAGCATGCCCTTAGGCGAGGGAAAAACAACCCTTTTCTTAGATTATTTTCTCTCAAATCATGTAAAATCAGCCGTTTCATGGCCGAAAATCTGTCGAACATTTGTTTCTTCACACTTTTTAAAAACACAGATTTTCGTGACAATTTAGGTAAGCGTCTCCTTATGCGTGTGTATTTCTTTACACTACTACTTACACTACTAACCCGACCGGAGTTGTGACTACTTCCCCCGAATCAACACAGTCCCCCGAAACAATAAGAGAGCCTATGAATATTACCAGGGAGAGTATATAATGGGAGAGGAAATTCGAATTGCAAAACTGAAGCCTCCTATATATGGCAAGTGGTGGGTATGAGTACGCGCGATGTAACTCTTAAAATGAAGGCGCTATCTTGACAACGCTATGGTTTGACAGTACGAAAGTCCTTAGAATGGACATTGAGACGCGCAATGTAACTCTCAGAATGGGGGCGCTAACATACTCGAGGCTGAAGAGGCTTCCATCTCGGCAATGGGAATACGTAAATATTGAACGGCGACGCCAAGTACGAGGTTGACAATAACAAAAATGGCGTCGTCTGCTATCCATCTGCTCCGACGAGATTCGCGAACCAACAGACACAGATTTGGGGCGATTTGGAATATTAAAATGTTGCATAGATCAAGCATATAATAATTCAAAAATCTCTAGCAAGAATTGTGAAGAATAGGATACCGTTTTCGATGATAGTGTTCTTCTGCCAGAGATATTGAGTCCGCCTTGCTCACTACGAGTAGCCCTATAATTTCACGGAGCTCCGTAAGCTTTCTTTTTTCAATTTATAATTTGATTTCGACAATTAAATATGTATGAGGTGTAATAAAACAAATACAACACGGTTCATTTCGGGAAAGTAGTTCAAACTACTGGTTCCTTGGTGTTGGATGACTGGTGACTACCTCCCTCCTTAAATAATGTTGTACTTGTTAACTGCATGCTATATAGACCGGAATTGGAAGTGATGTTTTTTATAGGCCTAGAACTATCCCAAGTATGATAACGTCAATACTTTTTTTCAAACCTGTTTTTTAAATTGTAATATAGCTTGTTACTCTCATCGGTTTCATAAAATAATACAACATGTCGCAACAGTTATATCCCCATATGTATAACCCGTGACTTCACATCAGTGACGTCACATCAACTTAAATGTTTATGAATTCCTCAACTCGTACTCAGTTCACATAGCATCTCCGTGTGTCCAATACATACGGGGCAGCAACTTTAATGTTGCCAGTCTTGTTTCAATTGAGTGTGTTGTTAAGCATTTTTTCATCTACAGTCATATACACTTCAAGTATAACAGCCAATGAAAGCACAGATTACATATCCAAGTCTGATTTTCTTGTGACGGTACCATTCCAAGATACAGTAGATATTCACATTAATATCACCGACGATGATGTCATGGAACCGGAGGAAACCTTCACCGTCCATGTAGTCGGTCCTGGTGTCGGAGATGGATTTCAATCTGTAGTTATCAAAATTATTGACAATGATCGTAAGTAGACCTTTCTTTTCAACAGCTGCTTTAAAATATCTAACAGCAAATCATCAAACTATTCAGATCGCTTTTCCAGAGACCGCTATCAACCCAGCGATATTAACACTTTCCACGCGTCAAATGTATTGAATTTAATTACCATAATCGGAATCACCGTGATAAATGTATTTAAAATAAGTACAAACATGCCTAGTATTGGTTCCGTAATCATTACGAAATATTTTGACATTTGGGAAATGTTTCTAAACAAATCTGTTCGTATTATGATAAAACTAATAGTCAGTCAGTTCAAATATATATCAAGAATGACGTTTTGGACACCAAATCGAAAGAAATCTCTACAATACCTAATAATATTATTATACATTAGGTTTATGTAGATGGTTTAAGGACAATTATCTGATAATCAAATGATGACATTAAATCCATTTTAGCCTCCATCAATTTCGCCAACGCAACAGCAACATTTGACGAATCAGCGGGTGTTGTTTTCTTACCAGTGACGAATATCGGACTTGGAAATGGAACCGTGTGTAAGTATTTTGTTGTTAAAAAAAGTCAGCGTTTTAACTAGTATCGGCCAACATTTTTTAAGTAAAATAAATGCATGCTTATAAACGAACTGGTATGTGACGGCTTTACAGAGAGTACCGCTTATGTAAGAGGCTCCTGTTGGTTCAACGGACAGACACGTACAATGGTCAACTAAATGCTGTCTTATGGATTGCTAAAATACAACGATGTTTATGTCAATTATGGTCGCGCCCTAAAGTTAGAGGTGAACAATATTTGTTGCAATACCGACCATAGGCTACATGTCCAAAAGATGGGGTAATTCACTCACAATCGGGGGGTTAATGCTACCCCTGGCCCCTGGTAGGTCAAATTAAAATGCGTGATTATCTGTTATCTCCATAATGTTTATATTTCGCAAAATTAGGAATTATATAACTTAGATGAGTCTTATGGCTTTTCAAATGGTTTCATGCGGTAGCACATAATAATGAATCTTCCTTCCAAAAGGTCTCTTCATGTGTCATACAATTAACACGTTCAACACATTTTCGAGGTTTTATACACATGATTTTACACTCGAACGTTGTAAGTCGTGATATTAACCATACAGAAGGCGCAATCTAAATGTTGTTCACCTATCATGCCCATGATACATCCGGTGTGTTCATGTTTAAAAAAGTTATTCAGCACACACTGAATAATTTCTGTATTGATGTCATTTTTTGATTTTGTTCTTCTTTTTTCCGGTGGCAGTGGTACACACCGTAAATATGTCAGCCGTGGAAAACGACGACTACCAACAGGATAGTTATGTGTCATTGTTTGTGCCAGCTCAAACGAAAGAAGGAGCTTCCGTGACGATTATAGATGATGACGTCATGGAATGGACTGAATCTTTTACTGTTGGAATAACAGGTGTTGCTGTCGGTGATGGAATAACGCGTATGAATGTAACCATTCTAGATAACGACCGTGAGTGAAATGAGTTCAATATTTTTTGTTATATTGGCTCTAAGGCGACAAAAACCTATTCCACGGGCCCAAGCGACCCGTTTTTTAAAACAACTACTATAAGGGAAAATTTCATTTTTTTTTTTACATATTTTTTGTTTAAATTAGAAATGAAAAGAAAAACGACCGACCCACCAATTCATTCTACCTGAGAGGTGCATTTGCCCGTAGAACAGTTTTTCCGTTACCTTTATATATGGAATATATCTTTTACACAATAGATATTTACTATAATATATATATATATATATATATATATATATATAGAGTGAGATAATAGATATGACTCGGACGAAGCAAGTAGCAGTACAAATATATTTGTACTGCTACTTGCTTCGTCCGAGTCATATATATTATCTCACTCTATAACTATTAACTTCGACATGACATGCTCTAAGCGTATGGAGATCAACACATTTTTCACAGTATATATATATATACAGTCAAAAAGACTGCAATAGTGGAAAGAAGCCATTTTGTTTTCAAAACCAAAATTAATTTTAAAACTTTTTAAACGTTGCAAGAATGATGTATTTAATCCTAACTTTGTGTGGAAAAATGAAGTCGATCGCACTTTTCATTTGTCTTTGGTGACCCTCTTTGCTGCACAACCAAATTTACCTGTTTGTCCACGAGCACAGTGATTTTCATTTGAAATGGCACACATTGCATTTTCATATTTGAATATCCCGCCAACAAAAAACCCGGAAAATTTCAGTTTTTTATTAAAATTTAGAACATTATACGCTTTCGTAGCATGGGTATGATTATAATTGATTATGCTAATTCACATGTAAACAAGAAAGGATGCATCAAATTCCAATAACATCACAAATGAACTCAAGTTTCCAAATTTGAACGAGAGGCACATTTTGCGATCTGATGCATATTTTGGGTATCTCGTGGACAAACGTGTGAAATGGGTGCAGTGGTCAAAAGGTTCACCAAAGGCAAACGGAAAATTATATTGACTTCATGTTTTCACACAAAGTTAGTATCATATACATCATTCTTGCAACGTTTAAAAAGTTTTAAAATTCATTTTGGTTTTGAAAACAAAATGGCTTCTTTCCACTATTGCAGTCTTTTTGACTCACCCTGTATATATATGATAGTGGTATTTTTTGAAGAATGCTCTCTTTGTTTGCTATTGATTTGCACCGAAGAAGGATAGCAACACATAACAGCATAATTATTCATCAATGGCATTTTATAGTTACGTATGTTCGATGGTATAACATAGCAACATGGTTAGTGGTATTATTTAGTGACGCATGCTAAACTGTGGACGATTTTGTGATGTAAAACGTATTGTTTCGAAATATCTTTTTCTTAATTATTTTTACATAAGTTGATTTGGTGTACAATTACGTTCGACACAAAGTGGCTACATGTATGTAGCCTTTTGCCCTGTCATGAAATAATTTCTCGACATTCATAAACAAAACGTCCTTCTCGTTTCCAGACGCGTTAAATATGTAGGTATCGATTTCAAAAGATGTGCTATTGACTGTCGCGCTCATGGGTTCGAGTTTAGGTATACTAAAAAACTGGGTGAAATAAGTGTCAGATTTATACATTTCAGAAATAGCGTTTGGTGAATACGTGTTTCAAATATTGGAGGTATTTTAACTTTCACCGTTGCTTTTTTTTTATCAAACTAATTGTATGTATCCCGTTAGCCAGTATTAGATAATGCAGTTGCCGTAATAGACTAGATCAATACCCATACTGTTTACCGGGCTTTCAAACATGCTAGTCATACAGCATTTCAATAGAGATAATCATCCCTCTATTGAGGATCTATGATTGAGTCAACGTCATGAAACCATCGTGATGCATCGTGTACCACATGATGTATTGTTATTTCCTTTTATTTCCATTTAACATTAGCGTCAATCAATTTCGTAAATATCAAGACAACTGTGATGGAATCTGATGGAGATGTTTCTGTACAATTGACCAACATTGGAAACGGGGATGGCATTGTTTGTAAGTATGGCGAATGGCGAATGGTTATCGGTATAATCATGATAATCATCATAGTTATTTCATTGGGATCTTAATATACATTGGTTTACGTTAAAGAACAGCAATTTTCATATTAACAATATATATGAAATTTGGCCTCGTTAATACATGGTTTTTTTTTTTTTTTTTTTCTATCTTATAAAATGTATCAACATGTATTTGATATTAGTCATATTTAATATTATCAAACTCATTATTATTATTACATCTATTGAAACATTAGTGTTGCAGACTGTGATGGCAACGGCACAAGAAAACCTTGACTACGATGAAATAAATCAAAACACCGCCTACATAGCGACAGGTACCAGTACGCATATACACGTGAATATCACCGATGATACAGAGGCCGAACCCGATGAACAGTTTTTTGTCGTGATGTCGGGAGTAAACGTCGGTTGGGGATTTACCAATGTCACGGTCACAATACTGGCCAATGATCGTGAGTTGCATATACACCTAAGAACCGGACCAGGTGCTTTGATGTTAGCAAATTTAAAATCTGTAATCAGTATCAAAACATCTACGATATACACTAAACGAACAAATGTCTCTCCACAATACGGTATGACAGCTCATTCATAAAGATTGAGTGGATAGTTTTAAGTTATGATGCTTCGATTTATGAGGTCTCAAATTGCTAGGAAGAAATGTAAATGTAATGTATATCAAAGCATTTGATACATATTACTGATTTTATTTAATAACATTTAATCACGTGGTCTGGAACTGTTTTTTCTAGATGTAGAGCGTTTATATGTCAGGTCACTAGTTCAATTCATCATCCATCAAGTGACGTGTCCCAAACAATAATTTAGTTTTGTACTCCATCATCTTTGCATATATATATTATGTTAGGCCTAAAGAGGAGATGTGAACAATATTCCAATAGACATTGACAGGGTAATAAGCTGACTGAATACAAATCAAACTGGTAAATCTCTACTCTCTGAAAGTTTTAAATGATTGAATAAAATAATTGCTGACAAAACTTATTACAACAAAGTAAAATTTATGTTCATCATTTAGCTTCCATTAACTTTGACGAGGAATCCGTAACAGTTGAAGAATCGGCAGGGATTCTTTTCCTACCACTGACGAACATAGGTTTTGACAACGGCACTGTTTGTAAGTACAAGTTGATAAGTATTAAAGGCTATTTACACAATTTCTTCGCCATTATCGATCTACACTATACAAAACTGATTTTGTCAAAAACCTTTCTCCACTTTCAAGGTCTATCTCATGGATTACTGAACCAATACTAGAAATGTTTGTACTTATGTCAATGCATTTCTCAAGGTGATTCCAAATATGATAATGAAATTCAATAATTGTGACACTTTTTAAAACGTTTTGTGAATTTTGGAATGTCGTCTGCAAGACCTGCCGCATGGAAAGTGTCAAAACAATAATCAATCAATCAATCAAGTGATTGATTAATTCAGTAATTCAGTAACTAAAATAAATATTTAATTAATTAATATCAAATCTCATATATATTTTGTGGAATGTCAAATTTCAGTTCGTCCGTTTTCAACGTGAATTTTAGCCCCGAAAAGTTATTTGAAGTATCGAAGTACAATTAAAAGTAGCGCGCCTTCTATGATATTGACTACAATTATACACGGGCACTCAACATTATCAATTTTTGATACTTTTTTCTTACTTTTATTTTTTAATTGTTATAGTTCTACACACAAGGAGCATATCCGCCATAGCAAACGACGACTTCTACGTCCAGAACAATACGCCTGTTTTGGTGGCTTCTCTAACGAAACGTAACGCGATTATATCCATTCTGGATGATGACGTCATGGAATGGGACGAAACGTTTGCCATTGAGATAACAGGTATAGCCGTTGGTGGCGGTATATCACGAGTTAATGTGACCGTCATGGATGATGACCGTAAGTGTTCCACCTATATGCTAAACCCCACCGTAACAAAATGACAAAATTCTATACCTGCCACTAATTTGCTCAGAATAGACTCCAGCATCTGTCCTCTGTTACGAGGGGCATTCAATAAATACCTGCAGCCATTGAAAATCTCTGAACCGAGAGCACGTGTTGTCCAGTGGATCAGCGCAGGTTTCATGATACAAAGGTTGTGAGTTCTAGCCCCGCTACGGCCAACGTGTTTGTATCCTTGGACAAGGTACTTAGTCTCAATTGCCTCGTCGACCCAAGCGAGATCGGGAAGATGTTAGGGGATATTACAATCTAAGTGCTGATACATTTGTGTGCGCTTCGGCTGCCCGTGCAAGTGAAGCGAAGTTATTGTGACGATTTCCTAATGGCAGCAAAAAATACCGTGGTTCGGAAGTCACGTAGAAATCGTGGTCCCGTGCATCATAAGAGCAATATCCGAGTACGTTAAAAATGTTACAGACGCTTTCGTAAAGAGTCCCGGTCTGTATCTGTTCACATATCTTTCGGATGAGCGTATGTATCAATAAAATAAACTTATGATACTTAAATTGTAAGTCTAACCCCTTTCTCACGGAAAATTTCAAACATGTTGGTCATTTTTATTATGTAATTTCAGTACTATATATAAACATCATGGTCTCTGGGCACTGAAAATTGACAAGAATCAGCATTATATATCAAGCGCCAGTATTAACACTGTTTTTGTTTGTTTTGTTTTTTGATTTTTTGTTGTCCCCAAGCAAGAGGTGATTTTTTTTATTGACAACATCTCATCACTTTTCTTTACAGCATATACATATTATACATTATTTTACATGTTTATATAAACACAACACCAAAAGTAAGTCCCCCCCCCTAAACAATTCGTCATAACATCGTAAGATAAAACATTTTACCAATAAAACTTAGTTAGAAATAATCCTATGACTGTTTCCTAAGTGATGTTTGAAAATGAAAGATTTCCATTACTTCATGGCTGAATGAGCTCAAATGGAAGACAAAAACTGCCCTTCTCAAAAGTCACAAAAGTTTATGAATTGCTTCTCACTAATGGAAAAGTACCTGTGGCTGAGCAAAATTTACTGTAATGTGTAATCAATTCATGATCATTCAGCCATGTAAATCCCATTCTTGGCTCAGATATTAGCATAGTGAGTTGTGACTTTTGAGAAGGGCAGTTTTTGTCTTATTTTTAAGCTTATTCAGCCATGAAGTCATGGACATCTTTCATTTTCAAACACCACTTAGGAAACAGTCATAGGATTATTTCTAACTAAGTTTTATTGGTAAAATGTTTTATCTTGCGATAATATGACGAATTGTTTAGGGGGGACTTACTTTTGGTGTTGTGTTTATATACATAGTGTGTGCACCGCACACGTTTGCAAGTGTACCTGAAAAACACAGTCAAAGCAAGGTGTGAACAACTCCATATCAATATATTAAATAAACAAAACGGAAAAGAAACAAAACGAAACAAAATCAAAATCAAAATCCAACTATATACACAATCATATTTTTCATTCCTATTCAAACAAATAGACGATTCCAGTTAGCCCATTTTTTATCATATTGATTAAGTCTATTATTGCTTATTGCTACAGATTTTTCGGCCTTAAGATGAAAAAGAATTTCATGTTTAAAAGTTATTATGTTTGGTTTTGTATTTTGTACTCTCGCCCTATATATATGGAATTTAGCTAATAACAGTACAAGGTCAAGAGCGTCATCTTTCTGTGTGCCTAAAATAACAATTAGAGGCGTTATATTGATATTTCTTAGAGTTGGGGCAAATATACATCTAATATATAGCTGGATTTGTTTCCAGAAACTTGTAACAATATCACATTGGTATAGCAAGTGAAAAATAGTTTCTGTTTTGGAGTTGCAGAAGCTGCAGTGGTCATTATCTTTTATTTTCATTTTATAAAGCAAACGGTTTGTGCCCAATATGTTGTTTAGTATTCTGTACTGGAACCAATGAAGTTTTGCATCTTTTGTAATTTGCATTGGTCGATAGCATATTCGTTGCCATTCCTTTATGTCGATTGAAACTCCTAGTTCGTGTTGCCATTTCAACGGACTGTTACAAGATGTCTTAACATTCTTTAGCAATAGTTTATAGAACGGTTTACAACCTTTCTTCGCTCCTAAGAGCAGGTCATACGCCATAGGTGTAAAAGGTTCCAGGACTTTTGCTCTGCCTCTGCCAATACAAGGCCATTTACTTTTGATTGAATTCACAATACCAGAGTATTCAATAATATTTGAGCGTATATGATATTTGTTACAAAATTCACGGAAAGAAAGAAATTTACCATTACTTTTCAACAGATCATTTATGAACACTACGCCTTTAACATACCAATGTTTATATCTTACAGATTGATTACCAACCGTTATTTTATCATTCCACCATAGGTAATTTCTTGCTATGGAGTTATAATCCAAATTTGGGTCACACATCTGGTTGTGAATAACATTAGCCCATGCATATAATACATCATACTAAAACTTATTTTTTATTTGATTCTTTATTTTTTTCCATCTATTTTCTCCAAATTCATAGATGTCATTTTTATTCAAGTTGGATAATAGGTGAAAAAGTTTAATCCATTTTTGATCACCTAGCTCAATACGTCTTAGCCAGCTTATTTTTAAAGCTTTCAGGTGGCAAATAATATGAGGAACTTTTACTCCTCCAAAATGATATTCCTGTATCATTTGACTACGTTTTATTCTGTCAGGTTTTCCATTCCATATGAATTTGAATATATACTCATTTACTTCTCGCAGAAATTCATCTGAAGGGTTTGGAAGCATTTGACCGATATAGTTAAATTTTGAAACATGAAACATTTAACCACGGTTACTCTTCCATACACTGTCAGGAAGCGTTTCGACCACATAGTAATTACGTTTTTAATAGAATCTAAGGCTTGTGTATAGTTCATATTAACCATATCTTTAAGGTTTGTACTAAACTTTACACCCAACATTTCGAAAACACCGTTTAATTTCCAATCTAAGTTTAGATTTGGACAAATCTGTTCTATATTGGTTCTGTTGCTACCAATCCATACTGCTGATGTTTTTTGTTTGTTAATCTTTAAACCACACATATGTCGAAATGTATCTAAAATACTTATTACATGTTCTAGTGATTGTTTTGACCCATCCAGAATTACAGTTGTGTCATCTGCATATTGTGTTAATTTATAAACACTATCATCAATCTGAAATCCTTTAATACTTTCATTTTTTCTAATCATTATTGCTACCACTTCCACACAAAGAACAAAGAGATACGGAGAGAGACTATCGCCCTGTCTGCAACCTCTGTTGATGGAAAAAGACTTTGATATATGGCCATTTATGATAACCGATGAAGAAGCATTACTATAAAAAGAAGAGAACCATTGTATAATATCAGGTCCGAAATTGAAAAATGTCAAAGTTCGCAGGATAAAATCATGGGATATTGTGTCGAATGCTTTTTCAAAATCAATAAGCAGGAGCATTCCTGGTATATTTCTTAGTTCTGCATAATGCAATAGATCATATATTAACCTAATATTTTCACCAATATAGCGACCCGGTACAAAACCTGTCTGGTCTTCGTGTATAACAAACGGTAGCATGTTTTTAATTCTATTTGCAATCGAGGCGGAACCAATTTTATACGATACATTTAATAGAGATATTGGGCGCCAATTCCGAATGAATTTCCTGGGTTTGTTTCCTTTAGGTAGTAAAATTATAGATCCTTCTGTTCTTGGTTTTAAAAAAGTCCCAGTTGTGAAAGCCGTATTTACCGCACGTAAGAGAAACTGAGACAAAAGCAACCAGAAAGCTTTATAAAATTCGACGGTGAAACCGTCTGGGCCTGGTGATTTATCATTCTTCATGGTGTTTAATGAGGCTGTTAATTCTTCTAAATATTAACACTGTTAACGCATATATTTAGATAGATAGATTCATATGTTATTTCGCAATGGTGGCCAAAGGCCAAATTACAGGAAATATTACATTAAAAATGTACACAAATTAAAAAAACATTAAAGCAATTTAAATTAACTTGATTTATAACATAATTTATTTAAAATATATCTTAATACATGCCATACACTTGTCTTTCACATTTCCTGCCATTGTAACATTTAATTGCCGAACCAGTGCCCCGAGATCACGGTATTCACAGTGCTGAAATGTAATGATAAAAATGACTTGTTACAACAAAAATTACGTGTTCGAAATGTTCTGTGAGAAAAGAGTAAGACTTAAAGTTTAAGTGTCATAAGTTTATTTTACTGACACGTGTCACGGTTCAAAGATGTTCAATGGTTGCAGGTATTTAATGAATGCCCCTCGTACTACATATATAATTAAATAATTATAATATCTAATAATATAATTATATATTGTGTTTTCAAGATGAAAGTATGTTTTAACATACTTTCATCTTGAAAACACAATATACCTTAAAAAGGTAGATGGTATAAGGAACATTATTTGATAAGCAAAATGAGAACATTATTTCCATTTTAGCCTCCATCAATTTCGTCAACGCAACAGCAACATTTGACGAATCAGCGGGTGTTGTTTTCTTACCCGTGACGAATATCGGACTTGGAAATGGAACCGTGTGTAAGTATTTTGTTGTTAAACACTCAGCGTTTTTAACTGTATAGTATATGCTTTATATTTTATGAGATATGACTCTTCAAAAACGTGCATAGACTTTTGGGACACCCTGTACAATCAACACGTTCAACACATTTTCGCGGTTTTATATACATGATGTTACACACTCGAACGTTGTAAATCGTGAACTTAACCATACAGAGGGCGCAATCTAAATGATGTTTACCCATCATGCCCATGATGAATCCGGTGTGAGCATGTTTAAAACTGACTATTGACATAAGTTATTCAGCAAACACATTTTAAATTATGAATAATCCGTATTAATTTCATTACTTAATTTTGTTCTTCTTTTTTCCGGGGCAGTTTTACACACCGTAAATATGTCAGCCGTGGAAAACGACGACTACCTACAGCAGATTAATGCGTCATTGTTTGTGCCATCTCAATCGAAAGAAGTAGCTTCAGTTACGATTATAGATGACGACGTAATGGAATTTACGGAATCTTTTACCGTTGGAATAACAGGTGTTGCTGTCGGTGATGGAATAACGCGTATGAATGTTACCATTCTGGATAAAGACCGTGAGTGAAATTGGTTCAATATTTTTTCTCTTTACGTTGAGATGAGTACAAACATGTCTAGTATTGCTTCAAAAGTAATACTTGAGATTGACCTTAGCATTTCATCAAGGTCGAGTCAGTTGTGCTGGTGTGTGTGTGTGAGCGCCCTCTATATAAATAGTGTTATAGTGTAAGCTCGTCGTTCAACAGGTAATGTTGTGAGGTGTCTTTGACAAAGACTAGATTGACCTTGCAATTTGGGAAAGTTGGGAAATGTTTCTGAAACATCTGTTTTTTATGCAGTAACACCATAGCCGCGTGGAAAGTGTTAACGAGGTAAAATACTAGGACTCTATAGAATATGGATTTAGAATATTTATTTATGACAGTTATCAAATTATTGAACTATTTCCATTTCAGCCTCCATCAATTTCGTCAACGCGACAGCAACATTTGACGAATCAGCGGGTGTTGTTTTCTTACCAGTGACAAATATCGGACTTGGAAATGGAACCGTGTGTAAGTATTTTGTTGTTAAACACTCAGTCAGCGTGCATCAGTACCGTAACTAGAGGTGGGCGAGTCGCCCACTTATAATATAGATGATTCTTTACAGTCATCAAAAAAAGTAAATTGTGAAATTAATCTTTATAATTTTATACACACTAGTGTACACCCCAGTGTACTCAAACGTTGTAAATTGTAAAATTAAACATTATACCAAAGGCGCAATATAAACGTTGTTTACCCATCATGCCCATGATGAATCCGATGTGTGTATGTTTAAAACTGACTATTGACATAAGTTATTCAGCAAACACATTTTAAATTATGAATGATCTGATTAATTTAATTATTTGAGTTCGTTCTTCTTTTTTCTGGGGCAGTTTTACACACCGTAAATATGTCAGCCGTGGAAAACGACGACTACCAACAGCAGAATAATGTGTCATTGTTTGTGCCAGCTGAAACGAAAGAAATAGCTTTCGTGACGATTATAGATGATGACGTCATGGAATGGGCTGAATATTTTACCGTTGAAATAACAGGTGTTGCTGTCGGTGATGGAATAACGCGTATGAATGTAACCATTCTAGATGACGACTGTGAGTGAAATTAGTTTAAAGTTTGTTGTTATATTGGCACTAAGGCGACAAAAGCTGTTCTACGGGCTCTAAATCAAATTCGATATGTTTTAATGGAAAATATTTGGATTTTATTTATACGACTCTATGTAATACCACTGATGAATAATGGCACCATGATACGGGTGAACAGTGGCATCTAGTTCCATAGAATCAATATAATACAATATAATGATTCTCCATGACCATCCCTTGTTTATCATCATAAATATCATATCACATCTCTTTTATATGGCCGAGCATCCCATTTCCTTTCAAAACGTCTCTCTCGTTCCCAGACGCGTTAAATCTATAGGTATCGATTTCAAAAGATGTGTTATTGACCGTCGCCCTCATGGCTTCGAGTTTAGGTAGAATAAAAAAACTGGGTAAAATAAGTGTCTATAAATGTCCCAAACAGCGTTACATTTATCGCATCGGTGAATACGTGTTTCAAATATTTGAAGTATTTTAACTTTCAACGTTGCTTTTTTATCAAACTAATTGCATGTATCCCGTTAGGTAGTATTAGATAATGTAGTTGCCGCAATAGATTATATCAATACCCATACGGTTTACAGGGATTTTGAAACATCCTAGTCATACAGGAGTAAGCGAAACAGACAGTATCATCTCCACACAACATTTCAATAGAGATAATCAAACGATCAGTGACCTCACTACTGTGCAATATACGTGTTGTAGTCTGTGGTAGACACGGGGCAGTCTACGTTATTTCCATTGGTCAAGAGGCAGTCCTTTGGAATAGGTTATATTAGAGCCAAATTTGTAGTAGGCCAGTGCAGTGACAACCTACCTTTAGAGCTCTTTTCAGAGCCACCATCTCTGTTCAGTAGAAAAGGAGTAATCCATTTAAACGGCTTTTCAGATCCACCAATCTTTCACAAATAGGAAAGGGGCACCTACTTAAATCATCGGGCAAGGGGCAGCCGAAATGATGATAATAATATAGAAGTGGCAATCTCTATGTTTTGCTTAATATTCGACGGCGAACCCGTTAAACTCTGAACTTAAAGATAGAGATAATCATCCCTCTATTGAAGATCTATGATTGACGGTCAACGTCATAAAACCATCGTGCGTCTTGTTACCACATGATGTATTGTTATTACCTTTTATTTCTATTTAACATCAGCGTCAATCAATTTCGTAAATATCAACACAACTGTGATGGAATCTGATGGAGAAGTATCTGTACCATTGACCAACATTGGAAACGGGGACGGCATCGTTTGTAAGTTGTCAGCTAAAAGAATAGAACACATTATACACTCATTATACAAATATTTAATGTTCATGAGGGAAATGGTGCAAACTTGCTTGTAACTGTAAAAATTGAACTGACACCAATGCAAATATTTCTACTATTGTTATTATGGAATAATTTGCATTAGTTAAGTTCAATTTTCATTGGTGCTTGAACATATGGTGATGCAAAATATTACTTTGTATTCATTACAAGTAATTTGTATACGTACGTATGAGCCTTAAGAACTCGTTTTACAGTGCGATTCTAACCCTTACGTACCACGTCAAAACCAACATAATCCTACAGAAGCGCCTCCGGCTTTCCAATTGCTTTCCCATACCATTTCGCATACACACTCACGGAAAGCTACATAAACGCTCCGAAAAGCGCCACCCTTAATACCGTGATGTACGATAACCTTGACTCCAACCGCGGCGCCTCGGGTTTGATACCCGGGGTGGCCCATCCTATGTTTATGTCATTATTTTGTTCCACGCGTCCTTTTAGCTTTATTCCTTAAAACCACTCGTTTAGCATGTCTGGGTTAGCGTTATCCCAAAGGAGATTTCTTGATCAGTAACAGCATGCTTCATTTTCATCGCATGACCAGTGGTTTCTGTCACCGGTGTCTACTGGCTCCCATTGACATCACATTGGCTTATAATGATGTTTAAAAATGTTAAATAGGGTCTTTAGGGAAATACTGCAGTAAGTCGTACATACAATTGATATGACTTTAATTTAGTCCTCTCTTTTATTTCTTAATGATCCATTATTTTTTAAATTACACCTAATGTGACTACACCATCACATGGAAAATTATCCATGATCTCTCAGGGAAAGATAAAAAGCCGAGCATCAAGGTCAAGAAAAGAGATGGTACGTCCCCTGCAAGTGACAAAGATCTGCTTGCAGAATGGAAGGAATACTTCAGCTCTCTGCTCAACAATGACAATGGTCAAACACCATCTGATCTGCCCAAGCCTGCTGATCATGACTTGCCAATATAATATCTTCCACCTACACACGAGGAGACTCTGAAAGTCATACGCCAGATGAAAAACAACAAGGCAGCAGGTCTTGACTGTACGATCACCTCAGAAGCACTCCAGAGTGGCGGTGGTGTAATGGCAGACGTAATCCATAATTTCTGTGCAGAAGTTTACACGACTCTCGTACCATCTAGCCAATGGACCACCAGTGTTATTGTTCCTATGCCCAAGAAGGGAGAACTTAGCCTCATGACCAATTACCGGGGAATTTCCCTCCTTTCGATTGCTGCTTAAGCATACAACAGGATCCTTCTAAATAGGATCCGTGACCCAGTTGACTCCATCCTGAGGAACAACCAGGCAGGATTTCGACCAGGGAGAAGTTGTACCCAACAATTTCACATACTCAGAAGGATCATGGAAGGTTTCCAAGACTATCAGCTCCCCCTTGCGGTAAGATTTATCGATTTCAAGAAAGCCTTTGATTCCATCAACAGAAAGGTAATGTTCTCAGTACTGCGACATTATGGAATTCCAGAAGCTTTAGTCAATGCTATAATTGTGCTATACAACAACTCTATAAGCGCTGTAATGGTAGATGGAAACATTTCAGAGCCTTTGCCACCTCCTGCTACAGAATTATGCTGAATATGCAGTTGAAATTCCTGGGTCACATCCTCCGACTGCCATTAGAAGAGCCTGACAAAAGATATACTGTATACTTACCAACGCATGACAAAAGGAGACCAGGTCGACCACGCACTTCATACCTTACATATATAAAACAATTACTGGGGGACAATGAAGGCGCAATCCAGGAAAAACCGATTGCCGCACTTGCTACCGATCGTCGTGCATGGAGAAATCTTGTAGTCGCCTGCTCTGCAGCCAACGGAGGAGGAGGAGGAGGAGGAGGAGGAGGAGGAGGAGGAGGAGGAGGAGGAGGAGGAGGAGGAGGAGGAGGAGGAGGAGGAGGAGGAGGAGGAGGAGGAGGAGGAGGAGGAGGAGGAGGAGGAGGAGGAGGAGGAGGAGGAGGAGGAGGAGGAGGAGGAGGAGGAGGAGGAGGAGGAGGAGGAGGAGGAGGAGGCGGAGCAGGAGGAGGAGGAGGAGGAGGAGGAGGAGGAGGAGGAGGAGGAGGAGGAGGAGGAGGAGGAGGATGAGGATGAGGAGGAGGAGGAGGAGGAGGAGGAGGAGGAGGAGGAGGAGGAGGAGGAGGAGGAGGAGGAGGAGGAGGAGGAGGAGGAGGAGGAGGAGGAGGAGGAGGAGGAGGATGATGATGATGATGATGATGATGATGATGATGATGATGATGATGATGATGATGATGATGATGATGATGATGATGATGATGATGATGATGATGATGATGATGATGATGATGATGATGATGATGATGATGATGATGATGATGATGATGATGATGATGATGATGATGATGATGATGATGACACCTAATGTAAGTCTTAGTTGGGATTCAACTTCTTTTCATATGTGTGGCCAAGTTTTTCCTATCTTTACCATTATATAAGAAGGTAGAAGTCAGACAACCTACAGCTGCAAGTTAGTTGGATTGTCCCTGTTCTAGTTAAAAAGCCCTTTGGTGACAACAGTCATGCAAAGCATGTTGGGGTGCACAATAAGTATTTGTTTGCGTTATATTAATTCACTCATAAAAAAAATACCCAAATGTTCTCCCTGCAGATATTAACTTCGTGAACGCGTCAGCAACTGAAGAGTTTGATTATAGATTCATCCACAGTACAACTGTGATGTTGAAGGCGAGACGGAGTACAATGATTCGTGTAATCATACTTGATGACGACGTAGACGAAGAACCTGAAGAACAGTTTATGATCGTAATAACAGGATCCGATGTCGGCACTGGATTCAAGGCTTTCGATGTTACAATAACAGACGATGACCGTAAGTAACCCTTTCTTTTTTGCCATTTTTGGCTTTCAATAAAGAAAAATTCAATAAGGTGACGAAAAATATATGTTCTACGGGCCCGACTGACCTATTTCTTCGAATTGTCAGAAGTTCTATTGTTATTAACTTTGTACACGTTTTTCGTTTTTAATTGAAAATTCTTTGACAAATTAATATAGAGTTGTTTTTTTATTGAATTAGGGTTTTTAATGACAATTTCAAAAGACCCAATTGAGATAGGGTAACGAAACTGTGAAACGTGTGATATTACAATCTTATTGCTAATAATATGGTTGTGCACCTTATCAGCTGCCACGTGGATGAAACGAAATTATTATGACGATTTCCTAAAAACGGTAGCGAAGTAATGATGGAAATCGCGCCTGATGGATTGTGCGCGTTACAAATCGATACTGTTAATATTATAACCCTTTTTTGATATTCCATGTTTAACAAGACATTGACACAGCAGAGGAGATTTTTGAAAGGGCAATAAACGAAGCTATTCAACAGATAAGTAGTCTTGAACTTGAACCCAGGACCACACATGAACAACAGATTGAACAACTGGAAGATTTAGGAACCGTAAGTACTATAAAACAACAATTGTATTTAATTAAGATCATCAATTAACGAATGTTATGAGTCTTATCATGCAACAATCATTTCAATGAGTCTGCAATACAAGCAACGAATATTTAGCTACAACGATGTCGCTCCTTCCCTCCCCGACATGGTGGCATTTGTACAATACAATAATAAATTATATCTTCTTTGCAGGAGATATTTACAAACATATATGAAAGCGTGATGACTCCCACATCTTACGAAGGTGACAAAGAGGATGCAAATGAGAGCACAGTTGGCATGACAACAGACACCACTCAGCTCACATTGAACATGACACGAGCAACGACTCAAGACACAGTCAACATGATACGAGACATGGTACACTGCTACAGTTATTACGTCTTAAGGAATCTCTTTAATTCTCCTGCGATTTGAATTGGCTAACTTTCAAATCTCGCATCATGTACAAGATTCTTCTTCTTATCTACAAATCTCTACGTGGACTTGCACCGCTATTTTTTACAAGAACTTATTTATTAATACAAACCTATACACGCAGTCTTCGCTCTACGTCTCAAAGTCCACGATCTGAACTGGCTACCTATCAAATCCCGCATCATGTACAATATTTGTTTTCCTACCTACAAATCTCTACATGGACTTGCACCGCTATTTTTTACAAGAATGTATTATGAATACAATCCTACACGCATTGTTCGCTCTACGTCTCAATTTCTTCTTGTACCTCCACCAACTTCAACTCAGTCTTATGGTCGTTGTGTATTTTCTTCTACTGCAGCTCAACTCTGGTTTTGAACAATCTCCCAAACAGTATCTCAAAAGACTGTTGATCAAGCTAATGGCAAAGTTTCCAATGTTTTTGTAGCTGTTTTTTATGTTCACTTTTTAATAGTTGTAAATTGTTTTTGTATGTTGTTCTTTACATGATAATACATGCAGTGTTTTTATATTGCGCCTTGAAATTTTAATTGTGCAATGCCCTTTATAAGCATGGTTAAATTATAATAACTATTATTCTTATTATAAAATGTCACATTTTTTGAATGTCACGTTCATTAAGTTTCGAGATTTTCCAAATGTTTTTTGTTTTTGTTTGTTGGTGTTAATTTTTAATCTGGTCATCTGAAGGACCTCTCGACTCACGGGCAGCCCTTGTGGGTGAATGCCAAAATTACAATTATTCGACCTACGTGTGCGATACTTGACTTCTGATAACCTCAACCTGTTATGTATAATGTGTTAAATTTCAGGATTTGCCCAATTTGGCGGTGTTATCTGAAGGGCCTCTTGACGCACTTGCAGCCCTTGGACAACACGTACCAGAAGACGGAGGAGAGCTTGTATTGAATGTTTCACTCCCTGGACTCAAGTCAGGTACATCATGTATATATAACATGAACTCAAAAACACTAGGACAAAAAGAAACCCGGTTCTATGCCCTAGACACGTATTGCATGTCTGTCAATTTTGTCAATATTAAAAATATATCACCGAGTATCATATATGAATGCCGTTTGCTTGAGCGATTTCGCCTCGGCCAATGGAAAAATCCAAATTTGACCTCGTGATATAGTTTGCACTATCACACGATCATTCAATATTTGTATTCTACGGTATATCACAAGGTCAAATTTGGAATTTCCGTTACACGATACGAAGCCTGTGCAATGGAAAAATCGAAATAGGGCAGAGTGATAGCTAGTGATATAGTGTTACTATTGCACACACAAGGCATGCAATATTTGTGTCATACAATGATAAATCAGGCCTATCATTATATTATACAAATATTTACTGCTCTTAGGGGATCTGGTGGAATCTATTGGGCCTCTTCGGTCTCGGGAAAATAGTACCCCACGGTCTCCAGTTCACCGAGGGCCCGATAGATTCCACCAGATCCCGAATAAAGAGCAGACAATATTTGTTTTATATCCTTCATCAATATATTTCTCGTTCATTAATTTGTTAAAAGTAGACTCTCAAGACTGAGCTAAGCCTTGACGAAAGGCTTGTCAATCCTAAAGTCAACTGTCATAATATTAACATAAAGAGAACTTTGACCTGTAAATCGAGGTCATAGGGTAATAGCAGACTATTTCATTCTCCAAATAGTATACCTCTCTCCCTCATCAATAGTATTTATGGTCTTCTTGCCTAATTGTGAGACTATTTTTGATCATGTGACACACTTTTAACCAATTAATGAACAGGAATATATTGATGAAGGATATAATATAAAATAGCACCCGGTTCAGTTTGTATAGTGCAAATTTGACCTCGTGGTATAATTACTATCACACTCGCAGGCATTCGATAGTTTATATTCTATGAATTTGCATTGTTTCTCATTTATAGTTGCCATGATAAAGCGTATCGAGGAAGACGGTACAGCGCTGGACTTCAGTTTTGCTCTGGCAGATCATGCTGATGCTGACAATCCAACTGTAAAACCACTATTATTTATCTCGAAGGAAGCCTTCACCAATCTTCCAGCTGGTATGTAAACTTATCGTCATTATTCCACGTCACAATACAGTTACGGAATAAACATTCAAGAACCTCACCACGGGAAGATCAGGCGCGTTATGCGCGTAGCGCGTTATTGGGTCTACAAATCGGCCAATTACAAGAAAAAGGGTACTTTTTTCATTTCAAGATAAAAAGGGTACTTTCCATAATTATGTCGATGTTCACGCGTTTTTTGGTCAAATTTGCGGGGAAAGCGCAAAATCCTCATAGTGCTACGTATTTTGGCTTCAGGGGCAATGGATACGCGTTTAGGAGTGTTTGAAAAATCGGTTACCACGCATGCTTGCGGCTTTAATACAGCATGGTGTTTGACTGACTCCCCTACTCCCATCCCGGGAACCTTACCCAACAAGTAGTATGCCGTCCATTGTTTTATTCCGTGTTACAAAGACATTTACTTACGTCGGTCCGAGGAGAGGCTCGTTTTCCCGTAGAACAGGGGTGTTCTTTGTGTCGCATTAGGGTAATAAAAAATGACGGACGCATTAAAAAAAACCTGGCTCAATAATTCTGTATTAATTGTTTAGAATTGTATTTCTGTTAAACTGTAGGTAAAAAGGTACTACTACTTAATTACGTTGAGAGCGAGGAGGATGCTTCAAACATTACAGCAAGGCGACACGTTATTATGTGGTAAGTTTTTTAGAGTTGTAACTAATACAAAACGTTGCTTTTATGTTAGCTAATTTAAAATCAATAAAATCAGTAGGCCTATCAAAAATCTAAGAAATACACGAGCAAATTTCTTCTCCACAATATGACAACTATTTCATACTTACATGTATTGAGACCCGTTTTATTTTTCATGTATAAATGAATGCTGCACTGTCATTCATTTTACACAAACTGTTACTGCTGAGCACACACTAGGCAATGATATCCTATAAAAAATAATGTTACTATAGCTTTGTTTATGGTTGGTCTATTCACTAACGCCATACGCAATATAATACGTTATTATGTAGAAAAAGGGGAGTATCGGCGTCATTCGGTTTGGGTGAAACCAGTAGGGAAACATAGGTGCAGACGGCGATCGGGCATGCGACTTTCTTCATATTTCTAAAATGGAATTTCATTTTAAAAGGTCTGTCGAGAGATCAAGCCTGGCATATCATTATTGTTCATTATAAGCTAAAATATATTAATATTCTTAAATGTAATATTCGACAAATGTGGTCGCGGATAAATAATGGCCTTGTGGGAGCTATGAACGATATTTAATCGTATTCAATCAGATAATAGGGTTATAACGGCATGTGTGGTAGAGGGAAGATGTGAATTTCCCGTGCGAGGTCTATGCCATCGCGTCGGGAAGTAGACGCAATCATCCAATGCATTCGGTATTTGATGCGTCACATGAGCTACAACTTGTGTTGATCGTTATTCGTTCTGGGAAGTAGTCGAAATACAAGCTTAGTGCGTTGGCGCAATTGACCAATAACATTCAGTAATTAATGAATTTGTATGAGCTATAGTATCATTTTCTACAATCTAAGCCTTTATCTAACTGAGGAACCATCTGTATACGTCGCAGGTGGCTTCTTTCTAGACAAAACATCTCGAAAACGTCAACGCTACGTTTTACATGCACACCAGTTTTGGCCATTATTAAGCGAGATATTGGGCTATTCCTTTTTTCAAAATCCATACACCCCTGGAAATAATTACCTTAATCTTCCACACAGGCAGTGTAGATGTCAAATTGAGTGCAAATATCCCAACAATTTGAAATGTAAGTCTCCCTGTTGGTGAAATTAAGGTAATGTCTTCCATAGGGGGTGTTTGTATTTCAAACGGAATAGCCTAATACGTGACAATTCAGGAAGCAATTTGTTCAATGACATAACGAGAACCTTCAGTTCCACTCGCAAAAATAGAAAAAATAAATTACTCACTGTTCAGATACTTTAAGGACTATATTGCAATACTATTAAACATGGTATGCCGCCTCGAAATGTAACCCTACCCTGTATACTAAGTTGCTGTACACAATTTATTTTCATGTACAGGAATGCGACAACGAAACAAAATGACACTCTTCTGATGGCAAGTGATATGGTGGCTATACGTCTAGAGATAAACGATAGCGCCCACCCAATACAAGCGAATTTTACGTTGCCATTATTGGTATGTATACAAATATGTAACTTATCTAACAACGTTTATGATCGGTTATATTCAAGCCATACTCATTTCAATAACCAATTGAAATACTGCTCTCGAAATCTTTCATTCCAATCTCTACCAGGGACACAATCCTATAAAAATGTCTCTGATTGGTACAACGAATGATCTTGCTGACCAATTATTTTTTATTTAAAACTGTTATCTTACAGACACCTAATAAGTGCGACAAATCTGATAGGGCGAAGCATCAAGACACCAAGTGTTCATTCTGGGATCCTGAGAGGAGGTGTGTTGTATTATAAACCTTGGCAAAGTTAAGGTCCTCATAATCTGAATAGAAACTGCCATCTCTCAACATGCCTTTTTTAATTCGCGGTTATTGACAGTCCTGGTAACAATGACGTCATTGTTATTGGTGCTCAAACTGATACTGGGACTTTCGATCACCGCGATTTTGTAAAATGTACACAGTTGACAGTTTTTATTTGTTTTTATGATAAGTATGATGTTTTATTCTATGTAACTGCGCGATTTGGGTTCAATAAATATGTTTCTGACACATAATGCACAATGTTGTGCTTGCTGGACACCTCCTTTAAAGTCATATTACGCGATCTGTTCCAAGTGACGCCTTTGTATCACAAATCGTAAAGATCGTCTAAATTACAGAGCGATACATTCCCTAATTACTTCAAAATCATGGTTTGAATAAAGTATAGGGGTCTGAAATGGTTTGACACCGTTTGTTTCCGGCTACGATCGCAACTGTACACAAGTGAACACAACAGTGTCGAATGCTTTATGATGAAAATCGAAAAAAAGAAGTTGAAACATTCCCCAAAATTGGAAGCAGATTTCCATTATGAGTCTTTTCTTATAAGTCAAATTTCATTATAAGAGATTTAAAAACAAAATGTAAACATTTGAAAAAGAAAATCACGTAATATTGCTAGACTATTCTTCATTGTAGCACCTTCTCCTCATTTGGGACTGATAAAATCGAAGAAGACGCCGAATCGGTATCTTGTCATACCAATCACACCACAAGTTTTGCTATTCTGATGCAGATTACCGGATGCCCGGTATGTAACCTTTAGGCGATTCCATTTGAAATACATACACCCCCTATGGAAGACATTACCTTAATCTTGCACACAGGGAGTGCGAATTTCAAAGTGCGCCGACATCCACTTCTTAAAATATGGACAGACCTATCCATTGTCACACAAAAGTCCGGCAACCAAAACAAAATATCCATCTTTTATTCTCTAATTGGAAGGCTATGTACTCCATAGGGGGTGATGTATGGATTTCAAATGTAATAGCTCATTGCATTCTCTCCACTTGTTTTTACACTGTATGTATCAATAAGCAAGGAAATCTTGTCAAGTTATAATATATGGCAAGTGATCATATTTTCGGTGATAAGTAAGATATAGGCGGATCGGGCCAGAGGTGGTGACAGACTTTGACTTCGCCGATGACATTGCATTGTTGTCAGAGAAATTTCATCAAGCACAAGATCTGCTGCAAAGAGTTGAGACATCAGTAGCAAAGGTCGGTCTCAAAATGAATGCTAAGAAGACCAAGTTTATGTCATATAACCAGAGCCAGAAGGGATCCATACAAACAAATGATGGCAACAAGCTGGAGGAAGTTCAAGATTTTAAATATCTTGGTGCCTGGATGGAGAGTACGGTAAAAGACATTAAGCAACGCAAAGCAGCAGCATGGAGAGCGTGTGGCAAAATGAACAAAATATGGAAGTCAACTCTATCTCGGAAATTCAAACTTCGCCTGTTTGCCTCAACGGTGGAGTCAGTTCTGCTATATGGATGCGAAGCTTGGACCATTACTCCTAAGCTACAGAAAGAGCTAGATGGCTGCTACACCAGAATGCTGCGAGTAGTACTCAATGTCAACTGGAAACAACATATATCAAACACCCAACTGTATGGTGACCTCCCCAAAATAAGCCAGAAGATCCGGAAGAGAAGAACAAGGTTTGCTGGCCACTGTTACAGAAGTGAGGAGCCAGTATCCAAACTGGTGCACTGGATCCCCAAACATGGCAAAAGAAAGCCGGGACGACCTGCTCTGACATTTATCGATCTACTCAAGCAAGATACTGGACTGGAGACGAGTAACATAAAGACAGCAATGAACGACAGAAGAGTGTGGAGAAACATCGTAGATCGGGGACATGACCCGAATTAAGCAAGTAAGCAAGTAAGCAAGTAAGATATTCATGAAATCATCAATATTAAACCTATTGAAAAGCTAACACAATCCAATAGGTGTTACAATCAGTTAACGATAATGAGCTTCATAATAATTTAATGAATATCTTACTCATGGGTAACACCATATTTTCATACCAAAACAAACTTGTCACATAAGAACCAAATATGGGTCAGGATGTATTTAGGAGGTCAAAGGTTACACGCCATGTTCAGAAGTTTTTTAGAATTTTCTTTTTTGTTATCATCCCTCAAAAAGGATCATACTCACATTCTGCGACCTTATCATTGATTTTGGAATGCTTATACGGGTGACCAAAATTAAAGGATAATGACTGCGTATCAGTTGTTTAGAGGTAACTGTGAAGAATCAAAAACATTTACTTTGGGACCGAGGAATTGCACGAGGTTCCAAAGTATTAATATTTGATTCTTCACAGTTTCCGACATTATCTTGATTCAAAACCGTCAATTAAAATAGTAGTTTAATGATACGGACATTACTTATGTATTTAATAAGTTACATTTTACGGCAATTAATCGATGCTTCACCCGTTACAAATCGATTAATCTGATGTGCAAATACGCCATGCGTTCGTTACATTACACGAATTGTGTTGGTGATCGAACTTGATCCGTGCGCCATGTTAGATACTGACAGGAATCAGTCTAGACCAACCCCTCAGAACCATGAAATAAAAACAATTTAAATAGGCCTCTCCCTCAAGGTTCGCAAAGTCTATCGCAAAAAGGGGATGGGGCTTCCTTTTTTTGGAAAACGTCATGATGCTTAACATGTGGTTTTTTTTAAACTTAAACCAGCTGTTTTATTAATTATCTATTCATACTATTTATATGTAGATACCAGCTCAACATGAAGCAATACTGGAATTGTTGACACGGTTACTTGGTGGCATTTCTATCTTTTCACTTTTAGTGTCAATAGCGGTTTTTCTGTCACAAGAGTGAGTAATAACAATTATGAAGAAAAAAACTGGAAAATGTGTACTTTAGATCCAAGATACTGGTACACAAGTATCGTGCAATCAGCAATACTGTAACATAATATGTGCCAGTATCGATTTTGATACTGGTACGATTTACTGTTCCAGTATCGGTTGACACTGGAATACTAAATTGTGGTCTAGTATTGGTCGATACTGGAACGGTTTTATGTTCCAGTATCGACTATCTGGCTATAATACTGGTACATATGCTACCAGTAGTGATTTTTTCCACAGTATTTGTACTTGTGTTCCAGTATTGCACGATACTGGAACAATTTGAAAATGCTAGGATCGTCTGATACTGGAACACTGAATTTGTACCAGTATCTAACGATACTTGGAGTTCGAGTATCTGGGACCTAAAATACACTTTTCCCTAAAATGTATCTTTTGTTTTATTGCATATTTGAATTATCAAATCACGTCATAGATATATAAACATCAATAATGACATAATGGAACATATTCACTTCCCTCAAATCAAATCACACAGATTTTTTTTCTAATTTCAAGTTCTAAATATAAGATACTTAGTCAATCGGGATGTTTCCCATAATTGGTATTTGGTTTGGCAACGCTTTAAATATACGTAATAATGATCAACACTATTACTATTATCATAATGGTAGCCAAATAACACATCTGTTTGCACTATCTTTATGTCTAGATTATTAGTGTCGCAAAGTTCTGAATATTCACAACAGAGCCAAACAACTCAGGTTGAACCACGTTTTTGATATTTTTAATGAAGTTGGTCCTGAATATCTCAGGTCTCATTTTACAAGAATTTCAAGCGTGCATCAACACATAACTAGAAACAGTGTGCAAAATGTCAAAGATCCCAATTCCACCACCACCATTTTGGCTATTTTTATTATAATGCCATTAACGCTTGAGCTTAACCAAATCAATTGTTAACACTTTTGTACCAATTTTAAGCTTGTGTCTTTTGATGTTGTATGAAGTTTAAAAAAAAAAATCTTTAGGACCCCTTCGGAAATAAGCTTTCGGGGTTTTGCTTGTATCTCCCCCAATTTTGTTTGGTTTTGTAATTTCAAGTGTAGCTTAGGGAGTGTTCATAAATACTTTGGTGGGGGGTTGGAAACAATTGAGCCATGGACATCTTTTTTTTTTGGACCCCCCCAAATAGGGTGGGTTTTTTTCTTGACCCCCCCCTTTCAAGAACCTTTTTTTTTGTTGACCCCCCCCCCCCCCCCCCCCCCCCCCGTCTGTTCACGTTATATAACAGAAACAATAACAACATTCTATATAAACCTATAGACATAGTCACAATCACTTTTATTATGGTAGGTGGGTTATATCAAACTATTTATTAAAGATATATAATATAACACAATTAAAAGTCAAACAAAATCAGTGTAGGTCTTCTTCTTTATAATCCTGCCCGACACTCGTGATCGCTGTGGTACATGTATGTCCTCCTCTTCTTCTTTATCTGCATCCTCTTCATCTTCAAATGTTTTAGGCTCCAGTGGCGTAGCTATATAGGTTATTGATATTGGGGGGTGCGGGAAATAAAATGAACCAACAAGATTGTTATGAGTAAAGATACGCGCGCACAGCGCGCGAATTTTTTTGACTTTACACCTATTTTTGTCACGATTGAGATACATTTTGGCTGTAAACAATACCAACCTTTTTTTTTGGACCCCCCCCCCCTATACAAGCACTTTTTTCCCTGACCCCCCCTTTTAAGAACCTTGTTTTTGGTTGGCCCCCCCCCCTCATATTTTCCAACCCCCCCACCAAAGTATTTATGAACACTCCCTTAAGGATCTTTATCTTTTTATCATTGTCAATAATATATGTGTAGATACAGGATTAAATCAAATCAAATCAAATCAAAGGGTTCAATCCCTTTCCACGTTGTTTTGGTTTTCTGTACAGCTATAAAAGAATTGTTCAATGTAATCGATTTCGTTACAAGTTTCACAAAATATTGTTTTCCTCCTTTATTTTCTTAAGAAATAATTTTGTTGGATATAAATGTGCTAAGAATTTTCCATTTCAATGTTTAAGTTGTGGTTCATCGGTTCATCAGTTGAACGAGTGTTTTCATAATATTGAAATTGACAGTTTTAAACTTCTCCGACGGCGAACCTATTAACCTATATTTGCCGTAAGGGAGCACATCAAAACTCGGCCGCCCGGCAACCGCCGGTTCCGTGCAGTTCCGTGATGTTGCAGCCGGTTTCTATTGTTCTAAACAATGATATGCGGTCCAACCGGGCGGAACCGCCGGTTGCCGCGATGTCGAGTTTTGATTTGCTCCTAACATTCTCAATGTTTATCCAAAACAGCAACGTTAATTTGTGATTACGTTTTTTTTTACAGATCTCTTCGGACCAATGAACGTTATATTATACACATCAACCTCGCAGCAGCGTTGCTCGTTGCACAATTACTTTTTTTACTAGGAGTTGACAGAACGCAAAATAAGGTATTATCATTAATATATATAAAGTTTTCTGATTATATCTAAATATAAACTGCATGAAATAAATAAACTAAAAACTCTCAAAAATAAAATCTCTGAAATTGTTTTCAATTGCACCTATTTTGAATATTGTGATATTGATACTGCGTTGTGCATCAATCGAAAGCGGACATGTTCAATTTAGGGCGGGGCGTAAATAGGGAAGGTATTTTGTTCAAATCGGCCATGGTCAAAATGTATTCCACTTGACCTCACATGATTAAATATGCACTTTAAAAAAAAATCGGAGGGGGTCTTCAGACCCCACCACTACCCTTAATCCCCCTATAGGGGAATACATAGTAAAATTGCCAAATTGGTGTAGCAAAATTATGTTTCGACCTAAAACAAATTGAAACATAATTTTTTCAGCACAATGCATTTCTATAAGGTCCCCATAATGACATACTAAAAGTCCGAAAATATCAGAGTGGTAGAAATATGCCTAATTTGCATAAACTTAAAATGGCCGCTAATTTGAGAATTTTGGCGGCCATTTTTTATTTATGCAATTTAAGATACACATATTAGGGCAGATACATCTCTGTATGTCCTTTGAGACGTTATACATTCATAAAATATATGCCGAAGCTATTAAAAGTGCCATAACAACTATCTAAGATAAGAAATAAGTCCAAAACAATGAAAATGCTCAAATTAGCGGCCATTTTAAGTTTATACAAATTATCATATTTCTAACACTCTGATATTTTCAAACTTTTAGTATGTCATTATGGGGACCTTATAGAAATGCATTAAGCTGAAAAAAGTATGTATCAATTTGTTCTAGGTCGAAACCTAATTTTGCTACACCAATTTGACAACTTTACCATGTATTCCCTAATAGGGGGATAAAGGGTAGTGGTGGGGACTGAAGACCCCCTCCGAAAAAAATTTAAAGTGCATATTTGATCATGTGGGGTCAAGTGGAATACATTTTGACCATGGCCGATTTGAACAAAATACCTTCCCTATTTACGCCCCGCCCTAAAAGATGAACATTGTTCATCTTTTCAATGGTACCACATTTGTAGTAGTCATTTTGTTGAGAATACAGGGAGGTGTCAATCTGAATGTGCCAAAACTATCACTATTTTGTGCTCAAACTTGGTAAATTGAGCGTTACTCTCTTACAATAATTGTAATTGTCAATGTAACATGTCATTGACAGACAACATAATGTAGTTATTGTTTTGAGCACAAAACAGTGGTGATGTTGGCACAATTTGATTGAGTCCTACACATGTTCTCAAGCAAGTGGCTGAGCACTTAAACAAGGTGACTGCTATGAATGCGATATTGTCGGAAAGAGGATCACGTCACCCTTTCATTGATTTGTAATGAAATATTACTATATCATGCAATATTAGAAAAGTTGGCGATTAAGAAGAAGAAAAGGGAACTTTTCTTAGGGGTTTATTACACCGTTCCGTTTTGCATTGACGCACGGGTAGGTACATTTGCAGGGAAAATTGTACTTTAGGTCCCAACTACTGGTATACCATCTTTCAATACTGGAAAATAAAAGTTGCCAGTGTGGCTCGATTCTGGTACGATTTTACTGTTCCAATATTGCTCGATACTGAAACACTATGTGTTCCAATATCGTCAAAACTGGAACACTAAACTAACTGTGTACCAGTATAAAACGATGCTGGGTGTTCCAGCATTGGATGCTACTAGTACATTCCTATACCCGGGAGTCCGGGACCTAAAGTACACCATTTTTAAAATGTAGAGCTTGTAGTGAAGAGTTACCGTAATATGGGTATCAAAATCAGTCAATAGTCTGTATTAGTCTGATCCCTTTTCGATCTATGATTTAAAATTGACATGAGTGATGTTTTCGTTTCAAATGTGTTCGCAATTTCTTGTCCACTAGTATACTTTCGGGTTTTGAACTGTGCGATCATCACATCCTACAATGTTAAACTGTTCTTCTTTTACAGCAAAACATAAACCTCCTCGTCTTCGTTCGTTACTCATACAAGGACGCGCTATTTGTTGTCACCCAGCGAGGGGTTGTAACACGTGTTAGGGTTGAGGTTAGGCTTACGTTTAGGGGTAGGGTCAAAATAACGAGTTGTGGATAATCTTATGTTGCGTCCTGAAAATTGTCGTGGATTTTTTCTTCATTTTGCAGTTCTACTCATGAGTATGATATTAATGAAATAATTCAATTAGCGTTATAATATCTAACGCATAGGTTATACCACTTTCAGGTTAATCTTATCTTCTAATCTTCTATATTGTAATTCAAAATACTTCATTTCGTGAATATCTTACTCAAAGATAACACCATTTTGTGTCCTTTGTATCCAGACTGTCTGCACCGCCATTGCAATGATGTTACATTACACTTACTTGTCCGTGTTTGGTTGGATGATGGCTGAAGGGATTAATCTCTACATGAGGATCGTGAAAGTCTACGGCGCTGAGAAGAGTCAGCTGCCTCTGTACTGTGGAATAGGATGGGGCCTTCCTGCCGTCATTGTTGGCGTAAGTGGAGCCATGAAATACGACAGCTATACTTCACCGAATAGGTGAGTCTTTTGGCCACACTGCAAACTAGTCCGTATGGCTCATGCGTATAAGTGACTTTTACGTAAGACGTATACGATAGGTGTCAAAGTAATATTTTGTAACACTAGACGTACAACCAACAATGAAAATACTTGCATTGATCTCCAATTTAACAATTGCCACGCGGCAGGCGTTTGCACACGACATTCGAAATGTCACAACATGTTTCAAAAATGTAAACATTAGTAAATCTCATCACCATATTTGGAATCACCATGTGAAACGCATTGAAATAAGTACAAACATGCCAAGTAATGAGTCAGTAATCATTTGGATAGACTTTGGGAAAGGTTTTTGAATCGTTAGCCGCGTGGAAAGTGTTAACACTTTTACACTTTCTACGCGGCTATTAGTTTTGCCATACAAAACAGATTTTTCAGAAACCTTTCCCAATTTTCAAAGTCTACCTCAATGATTAACTGAACCAAGACTAGGCATGTTTGTAATTCTTTCAATGCATTTCTCATGACGATTTCCGAATAGGCTATTGAAATTCAATACAATATGTCATTTTTTAAACATTTTGTGAAATGTGGGAAGGTTGCTTATAAGTATGGTGATGGAATATTACTTCGCAATAAGTCAAGGCAAGGCATTTTTACGTATGCACTGTTCGGGCGTAACTTCACAAAATAAGTGCGTGTGATTACTGTGTTTGTTTGTTTTTTATCCCTAGAACATTTCTAAAAGTCTTCCCGCCTTTTCATTCGTTACATCCGTCGCGCTCTTCATCTTTCGATCATTTTTATCTCTACAGTGATCGAATAAGTAACTTGCTTGGTAGTAAACACGCTCATAGCTCTAAAACTAAACTCCAACTTGAATATATCAAATTATGCATACGAAGGAATTTCTCCTCTTGAATCTGAGATGTTGTTCAAGTACACTACACCGACAAGAATGATACAAAGTACAGTTTTCATTTTCGCATGGGGGATTTGAACATGCGGGATTGTGTGGCAGAATTGCGTTGGCCCAAATTGACCAATTGGAGTTATGAGCAATATTTATCACCTGGTTTGATGACTGTAACTATATATATGAATCTCCCTTGGCATCTGAAACCATCTAGTACATTATAGTTCTAAACTTTTATATCAATGCATTATTTCTATCCTCAGTTGCTGGTTAGATATGTCATCTGGTCTTATATGGGCTTTTGTGGGACCGGCCGCTCTTGTTTTAGGGGTAAGTCTGGAAACACACCTTTCAAAAACACTTCCTCAATTCTTCTTTATCAAAACGTTCACGGTTTACAGAATGTATACTAGTGCTACTTGTCTCAGACGAGTAATATAATTGATCAATATTTCATCTGACACTGTCTGAGGGGGCACTGTCTTCATAGCTCTTTGCGTGTTTGTCTTATTAGGCATAGCATTTGGCTACGCCTTTTATTTACATTAGTTGTTCATTATCCCCAAAAGAAGTATTTCTCGTATTTACGTTTATTTACATTTCTTGATTAAAATTGGTTATACATAATTGTCATGAAGTTGGTTTTGAATTTTTATTAAACTTATACCAGACGTTTCTTTGGAATAAATAACACATGTTTGCTAGGATGATTTATGTTACCAAATATAGACTATTTCGTGGCATGATGGGACAGGAAGTTTACTTATTATGGGATCGAGAGGAAGCAAATGTATGTCTGCGGTTTGGATGTGAGAGGGGTTCTCCTCCCCTTGTAGCTTTTGCGTGTTACCGGTGCGCAGAAATAAATATTGATAACATGGATCGGTGACAAGCTTACAAATAGCCACAAGTATGATAACATGGTGGCAGCGAATAATTAACTTGGCAATACCCCTTTATTCCACCAGTTGAATATGACATTGCTGTTAGTGATCGCACGCATCCTGTATAAGTCTGCAAAAGCTGTTGGTGGTTTAGAAACCTTGCCAGGAACCAGGTTGGTACCGTAAAGAATAAACAAATACAACTATTACTCTAGGCGACGAACAAACCCGGCCTGTTCTCTACGGGCCCGAACAACCCCGATTTTTGTTTACAAATTTGTTAAAAATCTTTTGAATTGTGTGCTAAAATTGAAACATGTTTACACATTTCACGATTTCTTTGAAAAAATACAAAATCACGCCCCACGACTCTACATGAGAGGTCAGTTTGCCCGAAGAACAGGGGGGGGGGGAAGGGGGAGGGAGAGAACAACATGTCAAAAAACAACAACCAGTTATTGCTATTACTACCGTTTTTCTTCAATTTGCACACAATAAAAGTGAGTAATTGTTCGTAATTGCTTGATGGATTAGACCTGGTAAGCAAAAGCAATATAACTTCGATTTTAAGTAAAATTCTCGTACGAGTGATTATACCATTTACATATTTACATATATTTATAAGTAAGGGGGACTGATTTGAAACATTTGCTTGAGCATAGTCCCACATTGGAAGCAGATTTCTTTCATGATTTAAGTTTTGTGGTAGTTTTGACGGAAATACTTCGAGATAGATTTTGAGTCCAGGAAAGTCTTTTCTGAAAAGTATCTTTATTACATGAGAGAGAACAAAAGTGCAAAATGTTTAAAAAAGATACATGATATTCAAGCAACATATTCATGCTTCTTCACAGGGCATCACTCAAAGGAACGCTGTTACTCACCCCTATTATGGGCAGTACATGGGTATTTGGATACATGTTTATCAGTGATGCAGCCATAGTGTTTCAATACCTATTCGTCGTATTCAACTCGCTTCAAGGCATGTTCTTCTTTATCTTGTACTGTGCGATGAACAAAGAGGTGAGTCAATAGGTCTCTGATTCGTTGACGTAATGCACGTTAGCAAATCATGGTTACTGGTTCAAACCTGGGCCCGTACGTCTGTTCCGAATTATGATATTGCTATAGGCTTTGTGTCATGATCAATGTGATCAGTGGTTCGTAAGAAAGGTGGCGTGATCCAGTTGACCTATCAACTGTTATATTGTTTACGTGCACTACGCCAGCGAATTTTAATGGGCGGCATTGGAGGGGAAGGCCGGTGCCGTCGATGGTGGGATTCAAACCCGGTTCCATCAAACATTTATTTGAGCAAAGTACCGCAATAACGCAACTGTTTGAATGTTTTAAACAGCGTGTTTACAATGTAGCTGTCAATGTAACACTTCGAGTTGATTTTTGAGATCGAAATAGTAGTGAATTTGGTTCATTTTGAATGAGACCCATATTCCAAAATAGGTGGCTAAGCACTTTAAACAAGTGATTGCTACGAATGAGGTTTTGTTGGAAAAAGAACACATGAGCTTACATTGATATGAAACACGATATGAATATATCACGAAATATTTGAAAAAAACCTTTTTTGTGCAAAAAAAAGGTTTATATTAATATGTTATTATTGTATTATTCTGACAAGTTGTAACTGATATTTCAGTGTTTTTGGAGATATTTGTATATTTGAAATCGTCATTAAGTCTTTAACAATGGGGGCGGTATTTGGCTTATTATATTCGACATGCAATTATTAAGTGTTGTTGGTTTCGTTTTGAAGGTGCAAAACGCGGTAACAAGGACGTTTGAAAAGCATCAACTGTCTAAGGGCAACTTTAATCGAGTGGCACCATCGGTAAGTATGAACATTGAAATGTGTTGGCATTTAAATATATATGAAGAGCTTAGTTCCAAAAGGCCCTAACTCACTTTTTGAAAAAAATTGAGTTAGATGCAGAACATGAACGAGAGTTACAAAATACATGTTTTACACTTGGTTCTACATCTTTAGCATGTTCGGGTCCAAAGTTATGGCCCTCCGGTAATTTCCGGACATTTCCGGAAATCTGAATATAATACACTATTTTTTAAGCCAAAATGGTGGAAATATGGTTCTTTTGTCACGGTAAAACATTGATAGGAATGTCCTTAATGAAATGCGATGAAGAAAACGTAAAATGTATGGGATTATTGTTTTGAAAATTGCACACGAACACAATTGTTGTTAATTAAAAAAATGTGCCAAATTGTCCACATTTTCAGTTTTCTCACAAAATATCAAAATTCATAATTGAAAAAGTTGAACAGGTATTTTAATGCAGTTTTCAGTTTTCAATGTGATTTAATATTGTCTTTCAGGTGTATATTATTTGGAAATACATTTTGCTTGGTAAAGTGTTTTTTGAAAATTGGTCGAAACATTTTTGTTCCAAAAGGAACTCACTGATTTCCGAAAATAAAGAAAGACATAGGAAATACAGTGAAAATAAAAACATGAAATCAAACCAATTGTTAAGCTTCCACGTATGATATCTTTCATATGGCAGAAAATTAGCATAATCGAAAAAGTTCAACATCCTCATTAAAAAAAAAAAATTCTCTCCTTATTTCACTTTTAGTGAGTTAGCGCCTTTTGGAAACAAACTCTTCATATATATATATATATATATATATATATATATATATATATATATATATATATATATATATATATATATATATATATATATATATATATATATATATATATATATATATATATATATAATTTCCCCGAGTCGATACCGAACATAAAGTAACATTATTTTCTTATCAACGAATATATACCACAATTAAACCGACAATGTTATAGCATTTTGTGTGATGCTATTTTTGCAAGCCACTATTCAGTGCTAGTCGGGTCATGGTCATGGTGCGATTTCGATTTGGCAACATTATCAAAGGAGTATAGATTGATCTCCAATCCTTAAATTATATTTTCTGTATACATATTGCTAAATAAATTGAATTGAATTAAATGGCACCTTGTATTTTAAATCATGTTATTAAAGATATGCCTAATGATAGTAAATCTACTTTACTTTCGCAATATTTTGATTTGAGCTATGATTTTAAATAATATGGTAAAAGCGAGTTTGATTGATACAAACCTATTGCATCGTTGTATGCCATAGCCAAGCCCTTGAATTGATACAGATTGTAGGCAACCTTAAACCCTTCGGTCCAATCTTTCCAGCCAGACCCTTCTGGAATATCTCAAGGTTGAGATATTACATCTTAACTCTATTTCACCTGTCACCAAAGGAACAGGTGTAAGCTGGTAAACTAGCCAAAATAGACCTATGCCTTTAAGGAAAATCTTAATATTGTATGTACATTTTTTTCTTGTAAACAGAGTGCCGTAACTACAAAAGCTACTTAGATGAGATGTACCAGGCGCAGTTTTACAGAGGTAAATGTATTAACCATAAAACGTAGTGAAACCTTAGAGGTTATCCATAACGAATTAGCAGCCGGTCATAATGTCGGGAATACCAAATTTGTATTCTTAACAGATTTGTAGAAAGAAAGAAACATCTGTTTCATGATATTTATTTGATAGCACAATTGTTATGTTATGACGGGCACCAAACTCTATTGAATGTAGAACAGTCCGGGTGCGAATCCCTTTTGTTATCTGTTACGTCTGTCTACATGGATAACCTCTAGGCCTATCATATCAAGCATCTGACGTTCACTTCCTGGCACATATTCATCATCCTTATTTTGCAGAATTGATTGTTAATTAATACTTTGAGAACTACCTGTATATATCTAACATGTTTGCGATTGGTTAAATGGGAATGTGGATCTACGATGTATATATTTTTCTTGACAAGTTTATGTACATGTATATTAATCTAAGGTCAACATTTTAGAGTAATCAGTTTTGTTTCAAATTTAACGTCAAATTAAGTCGTTAGATTTTTACGGATTTCGAAAATAAGGGGTTTCAATACCAGATGCATTTAATTAAGGTTACCACCGGTCAAACGGGGTCAAGGTTTATCAACAACTTCTACTTATGATTTTTCATAACGTATTAACATTTCAAAAATAATATTTACTTTGTATATAGCTGAATTGCCCTATTGTGACTCCTGTGTTGAAATCTCTCCATTGCAGAACAAAGGATTTTTAATGGTCTTAAACCTATGTACCAATAAAATGTAAAAGTGTATGTTCCAAATTGACACTTTTAAGATCATCCAAGGATTATCTCCGTCGTGAGTATCCTATGACAAGAGTTAAAGCTGGTGATAGGACTTGTCTGTGCATCCAAATTATGGAATGAACTTCCTATGTTTATTTACAGTCTGTTCCTGTTATTGCCTTCAAGAAGGCACTTAAGACATATTTGTTCCCCATGTCATTTTGTTTCTTATATGATTATGTTGCCTTATGTTATGTCATTTTGTATCTTTGTAAGCGCTTTGAGCCTACGGGCCATGGCGCGTCACAAATACCTCTTGTATGTGTATGTATTTTGTTAGATAAAAGGCACCTGTTTCAATACGACTCTTACCGAACTTGAATACACTCTTTGTATTCCGAATGTATTCCGAATATATTCAGAGATGTTTCGCCATAGATTTGTGGTAGAATTGGGTGGTTGTATTCCATTTATCAGAATACAACACGACCCCAGTTTTGTGAAACATTTCGAATACAATATTGTATTCAGACCAGCCCTTTGTGGTCATATTGCATTCGAATACTTTCACATCTGAATATTAGTATTCAAAGGATTTGAATACATAAATGTTTGAATGTACATTATATTACTAAATGTGTGTGTGTTGTAAATATGCAACTTTATTGTTGAAAATGAAATTTCGAATGTACAATAAATTACTAAAATGTTTGTGTGTGTGATGTAAACTAGTCAGGGGATCATTGCTGAAAATGAGCCACACCCACTTCTTTGATTATTTAAAATGATGACATATGTGGTTTTACTAACAGCATAATAATCATGTTTAATAATGGTTTTTCTTTGTTAACAAACTTATTAAATACAGTCATTTTGAGACTAATGGTTTATACTATTTGTGATACCTTTTTGCAAAACCTTGTGTTGTTCAAAGGATTATAATACTGTTTTTATAAGTAGAGAAAAATCAATTCGAACTTTCATGACATGTATTTGGGCAACAGAGTAGCAGCCTATCTATACAAGCAAAACCGGCTATGGTCTAGATCATAACCAAAATCATCATATTATATGCACACCTTTAAATGATTCCCACTTAGAGAAGAGAAAAAAATATATATAACTGTAATTTCTCGACAAAAAACAAAAACAAACCAATAATATTGCAAAGAATGCACTCTCATATTTAATTGATTTTGTATTGGTTATGATGTTAATTATTTAAAGTAGTTATAATGTTATTATTCTTAATGGTGTATGTTCTGATTACTTTTTGTGGCTATGATATTTTTACATCAATATATGTTTATATCAGAAGAATCCTCATATTTTCTCATTATGCCTGTAAAATCTTAGGGGCCAGAAATGTTCCATTTATAAATTATAGGCTAAAATGTGGTGAATTACCAAAGGTGGTTTACCATCCGCCAGTTTGTGTACTACTCAATGGGAAAATGTCTTGTGACCGTACGCTTCAATAACAAGAACCATATGAGTTATGCAACTCAAACTGTGGATTGGGACAATTTTAAGGATGGCCTTAAAATAGAAAACATCAAGTTGAAAATCGGGTCAGCAATCAGAACATCTACCTTTAAGCTTAAAACTAATTTTAAGAAAAGCACGGGTTTTCTTATTGAGATGCCATTGTATATATTTAACTTTACAAATGATATAAAGTTGCCTCTTTTGTCTTAAGGGGGTGTTAACCAAAAAACACATGAAATTAAAAGCGCTGTAGCTTTAGAACTATTAATGTGATGTATACAAAAGTATACATTTTGGAAATTAAATGAGTCGGAGAATCGTTTTTTTGGTATCAAATTTCCCTAAAAATGCTGATTGTTTAAATTCTTACCAAACAATCACTTATTCTGCTCAACATTAGCTGCAAACGTAGCAAAATCAGTTTTTGTTAAACAATGC
The DNA here is from genome assembly GCA_035610835.1 of Ophiura sarsii. Taxonomy (NCBI): domain Eukaryota; kingdom Metazoa; phylum Echinodermata; class Ophiuroidea; order Amphilepidida; family Ophiuridae; genus Ophiura; species Ophiura sarsii. The sequence goes on along the minus strand of CM069457.1, from coordinate 42,578,311 downwards.
TGAAATTGCATTAAAATCTTATTTTACATACATTTTTTTAGTTGGATGAAACACGAGATCTGAAGACTTCGAAAATGGGAATGCTCTACGAAATATGGATCAACGATGTATATATTTTTCCTGACAAGCTTATGCACATGTATATTAATCTAAGGTCAACATTTTAGAGTTATCAGTTTTGTTTCAAATTTAATGCCAAATTAAGTCGTTAGATTTTTACGGATTTCGAAAATAAGAGGTTTCAATACCACATGCATTTAATTAAGGTTACCACCGGTCAAACGGGGTCAAGGTTGATCAAAAACCTCTGATACGTCTGATCTTAACATTTCAAAAATAATATTTACTTGGTATATAGCTGAATTGCCCTATTGTGACTCCTCTGTTGAAATCTCTCCATTGCTGAAAAAATGATTTTTTTAATTTTTTTTTTTTAAATTGGTCTTGCACCTATGCACCAATCAAATTGTAAAATTGTATGTTCCAAATATACACTTTTAAGATCATCCAAGGATTATCTCAGTCGTGAGTTGAGTATCTTATGACAAGAGTTAAAGCTGGTGATAGGACTTTACTGTCTGTGCATCCAAATTATGGAATGAACTTCCTATGTTTAATTACCTGTTATTGCCTTCAAGAAGGCCTTAAGACATATTTGTTCCCCATGTCATTTTGTTTCTTATATTAATTTGTTGACTTATGTTATTTTGTATCTTTGTAAGCGCTTTGAGCCTCCGGGCCATGGCGCGTCACAAATACCTATTGTATGTATATATGTATTTTGTTAGATAAAAGGCACCTGTTTCAATACGACCCTTACCAAACTTGAATACACTCATTGTATTCCGAATGTATTCCGAATATATCAGAAATGTATCGCCATAGATTTGTGGTAGAATTGGGTGGTTGTATTCCACTTATCAGAATACAACACGACCCCAGTTGCTTGCAAGATTTCGAATACAATATTGTATTTGGAACAGCCCTTTTGTGGTCATTTGCATTAGAACGCTTTCATATCTGAATATTAGTATTCAAAGGATTTGAATACATACATTTTTGAATGTACATTATATTACTAAATGTTTGTGTGTGTGATGTTAACTAGTCAGGGGATATCAATACATTATGGCATGACCGTTAAGTAGGGTACATAATGCAACGTTATTCCTGAAATTAAAATTTTGAATGTACAATATATTACTAAAATGTCTGTGTGTGTGATGTAAACTAGTCAGGGGATATCAATACAATTATGACATGACCGTAAAGTACATGTAGGGTACACATGTAATTTAATTGTATAATTGCTGAAAATATTTAAATGATTTTGTGTCGGTTATGATGGCAAGTATTACAACTTGCGCAGAAGTAGTTATAATGTTATTATGCTTAAGCTTATAACTAATTTTAAGAAAAGTACGGTTTTTCTTATTGACATGCCATTGTACATGTATATATTAAGCTGTACCACCATATAGTTGCCGCTTTTGTCTTATGGGGTGTTAACCTAAAAAACATGAAATTTAAAGCACTATAACTTTTGAACTATTAATGTAATGTATATAAAAGTATACATCTTTGGAAAGGAAATTAGAGCCGGTGAATCAATTTTGGTATCAAATTTCACTAAAAATTCTGATTTCTTTTGGCGCATTATTTGCTTCAAACGCAGTAAAATCATTCGTTGGTCAAAACAAATGCTGAAATTGCACCAAAATCATGTTTTTATGTGATTTTTAGATTTAACAGCCTCCTTAGAACGTTGTTTTATTAGCCATCTAAAATGAAATGTCAATGTAAATTGTCCATTTAAAAAAAAATTGTTGTAACTTTGTTATTTTACGTGGTGTTAGATTCGAGGAATAGATTTTTACGTACAGGGCGTGTCTAAAAAAGAGTCACACATGGGGGGGGGGGGGGGGGTACATCAGTAATTATGAAATACATCCTATAAGTTTTGCTTAAAACAATTACTGTTTGTGAATCCTATTAGCATGATTAGTTCGCTATCAACATGTACTTTATACCAATAAATGTGACCCCCTAACTCCCGAGATATTATCAATTCAGCAACAAGAGGGCACTTCCCACTTTGTCCACTTTCAAGATTTATAGAATAAATCAAATGTATTATTTAACTCTTTACATCCCAAACACTGGACATCCCAAAATGTCACACCTTTTTTTTTTAAATGTCAACATTTTAAAATTTCATAACCATTTTGGAATCACCATGTGAAATGCATTGAAATAAGTACAAACATGCCTAGTATTGGTTCAGTAAACCTTGAGATAGACTTTGAAAATTGCGAAAGGTTTCTGAACAATTTGTCCAGTATGGTAAAATTAATAACCGCGTGGAAAGTGTTAACACTTTCCCAGCGGCAGTCGTCTGCAGACGACAGTTCCAAAATGTCTCAAAATGTTTCATAAAACGTCAACATCATTTAATTTCATCACCTAGTATTGGTTCAGTAATTCTTCACATAAGTCGCGTGGAAAGTGTTAAAATGCTGATTTGCAAATGTTGTTATTTGTCATAGCTATAATATGGATTAAAATAATGTTTCTGATGGTCAAATTTGACTAACTATCAACATTTAGTAGATAGATTATTTTTGATTTTATTGATTATGTTCAATAACTCGCTCAAAACGCTTCTTAACAGAGGTATCTGCACGTGACAAGCGGCTAAAGCTGAATTCGACATGCCTGAGTAGAATTTCCAAAATCTGATAATGAAAGCTCCATAAATAAACAGAAGAAACTGTTATGACACATTAAAGATTCCTGAACATGAATATTACTACTATTTCATCTATATCTTTCATGTCCAAAATGTGTTTCACATGGGACAATTTTTAACACGTCCTGTACAATATATTTAAATGTATAGTACTAGTTTCATTATTGTTCCAAAAAAAAAGTATTTTGTATTCATATTGACTAGTCTTGTATTTGTTGATGATTAGGCTACCGTATATTAAAAAAATATTTTGTCTCAAAGCTCTTCAGTTTTTTCAAAACCTAATGCGAAATGCGGGGGTTTTTTTATATAAATAAAATATTGAAATTTAAAATGATGTGATCAATGAAAATCTGAAAAATCGGTGAAATTTGGGAATTTTTTTCATAATTTCTTTTTATATATAACGAGCATCAATTAACTAACGCGCGCGGGAGCTTTGAGACAAATGATTTTTTTTAAATATAGCCTTATAGATTATTGTACACATTTTGGTCCCATGTGCACTAATAATTCAATGCCCTTATTTGGAGAAGATCCCAAATAAAACAAAAAATATCTATTCTATAATTATTTATTACCGTTCTTGGCATCTGGATTAAGAAATAAGCTCTAAAAATGTACCAAGTCGAAACATTTTAAACGAGTGAGCGTTTCTGTATCAAAACGGAATAAACTATTTCATCAGAAAAAGAAAAATGTTAAAATCAACTTAATGATAAGCCATATTACTAAATATCTTATGGAGGAAAGAATA